>CM076578.1:1091131189-1091859045 GCA_034641835.2 Pinus albicaulis
AGATATGAACCTCTTGTTGTTGCAAAATGTGTAGGTCTCAACTTGCCACTAATGCCACTACTAAACCTTGCAATATTACGAGCATTAACCCGCAATACAACGAAGAACACAATACACACTCACTAAAATATAAAAGAAAAATGTATGTAAAAAACAATATACACAAATCCGGGGGATTTTTGAAGGGAAGACATATGGTGCATGTTATTAACCTCGAGAATATCAAGGGGTCTATACATGATCAACAACACAGTTTGAACCACATCCAAAGAACTCATTGCGTTTTGAGCACTTCATAGCCCTTCTAGATTTTACAAGCAACATTAACAAGCCCATTCCCATACCTATCATAGAATTTCAATGAAGCCCTCTTTTAAATACACCTTCAACTCAAAAATGGCATTTTTTGTCTAGCACAATAATAATAATGTGTCCTAAGCTTGGAATGCTATAGATATTATGCATTTCACTTGATCTTTAACTAACTTGTGGTCACAAGATGATATTTATTTCAACATGAGACCGAATATATAAAAACCACTCAATTTTTAATCAAGGCATAATCCAAATGATCTCAATCGATTCCCATAATTGGCCTTGATTAAACCATAGTGGTCCTTGTTGTGAATTTTCTTTCACATTAATATATAAAATAAATAAAGCAAAAAAACCAAAAAATGGAGTTTGAACATGTGCAAGACAACTAAGAGACATGGGTAATGTAGTAAGAACTACATGCACCAAAAGCCTTGTCAACACAAAACTTGGTTGGGGTTCATGTTCATATGTTGTTGTAAAAGCATCCTCCATAATTGCTTCAGTGTCATCATTGCTTAAGTTGCCTGTATTTGTCGATCTGAATTGTTTGATGTAGTTGTCTTTATGATGCCTTCTTAATTGAAAGCTTACTAAACTATATTATAGTAGAAATATCCTTTGTTGGGGATTTCATTCAACATCAATAGGAGTACAACCCCTGTAGTAAATGTGTAAGGATAGGTTTTTCGTTAAGATGGAAAATGTATATATCTTAGATTGGTAAATGAGGTCTATTTCTAATATATATCCTTGTAAGTCATGTGAAGGGATGTGAACTCCTTTTAAGCAATGCATATTTCAATAAGAATGGAAAAAATAAAAAGTAATCTTAAGGGAATATTGTAAGATAAAATAGGAATAGTGTTATTAACAAGATTATCATGAATCTTGGACACTTGTGTGTAGGTTTGGTAGGGTTGTTAGAGATTTATTAGGTTGAGAATTCTAGCCTCTAATCCCATTTTAAAATTTGGCATTTTACTTAAGTTTTTTCATTATTTCAGATGGGTGGAATGATATAGATAAATATCTTATTTAAAAACTAATTATAATGAAGAAAATATAAAGGTTTTGGATTAGAGTTTGCTCATTTTGTTTATGAGTAGATTTATATAGCATTAAATATAAAAGTAACATATTTGCAGGGTTATGGGTAGATTTTTTTTTTAAGATTTTGAAAATTTAATATAGTTTGATATTGGTAAGATGTATATTTTCAAATTTAATGTTGTTAAATAAAAATAAATAAAACAATTTGAAATTTGGAAAAAAAAAAAAAAATATATATATATATATATATATATATATATATATATATATATATATATATATTCTCAGATTTTCCATTTAAAATTTTTAATCAATTTATTCCTTTCATTAACATGGAATATCAACTATTCAAAATTTCATTAAGCCCCACACACCCCAACTTCTACCTCATTTCTGCAAAAGTGCCATTTTGATACATTAAGAACTTCCCACATTGATATTCAATCGATGCAAAACACCACCATGCCATTCAAATATTACATGGTATTCCATAAGGAAGCACCACAAGGAAAACATGAAAAATAAGAATATGAGAACTTCCACCATAAAAATATTCATTGCCCGAAATTGTCAAACCACTGCCATGTCTCATCGCCTAACTCACCCACTACCAACTAACCAAAGCATTTTCAGCCCAGCGTAAAATATCTTTTAATATAAAAAAGAATAATATTATTAAAGTTTAAAGGATGGGATCAAAACATGAGATATCGTAGTTGCATACATAAAAAGAACAGAATAAGGGTTTTACATATTGCAGACGACGAGGGAGACAATATTGTATAAACTTTCTTCCAGACATATTTTTTGCAAAACTAACCAAAGCATTTTCAGCCCATCTTAAAATATATTTTAATATAAAAAAAAGAATAATATTATTATAGTTTAAAAGATAGGGATCAAAACATGAGGTATCCTAGTTGCATACATAAGAAGAACATAATAAGGGTTTTCCATATTGCAGGTGGCGAGGGAGACAATACTGTATAAACTTACTTCCAAACATGTTTTTGGCAAATTTTTAAAAAATGCCATTAATTTAAAAGCAACACCCTTATCAATTTACAAATTTTGAGGAAAAAATTCATATCACTAGTTGAACTTCAAGATGGATGCATCAGCATCGAGATATACACAGCCTTTTGTTAAATCTATATATACAGTCTTCCTCTTATATGTCTATCACCTTTTTCCGGGAGACCTTTTTCATGATATAAGAAGTTGCTGCATACTCCATTCTAAAGCCTACAATATGTACTCTATTCTAGGTAAAATATTCTTACTCGTTCTTTTAAAAACTTCATTGGGAAATGGCTTAAGATTGCCAAAACTTCAGCTGCACAAACATGGGAAAAGGCCTCGCTGCCTTTAAAGTGATTAGACTTGAAATCATGAATTAATAATGGCCAGGAAAGTGCAGGCTTTATCTTATTTCTCTATACAGCATATAGCTATCAGTCAAAATGAGTTTGGGACCGAGAACAAATAACCTAGTAGAACTTTTGGCTTGCAAACATTTGTTATTGTTTGCTGAAGAAAAGAGATCACAAATTCATGTATTTGGGGACTCCATGCTCACTCTAAATTGACTCAACAGTACTATTTCTTGCAGCAACATAATTCTTTTCCCTATTCTGGAAGAAATCAAAAATAGTATTGATGCTCTCATCTCTTTTTCTTGTCAGGATATATACAAGGGAAAGAACCAATTCAAGGGTCTTTCCAAAGAAAGAATCAATATGGAAAAAGGTATATGGACAAGTCAATGGAAAGGTTACTATCAACATGGTGCAGCAGCAGAATAATCTTTCTTTTGGAAATGTCCAAATTCTAACTAGAAAAACTAAAGATAATAATAGAATTTCTTTACACATCTGGAAAAGCTTTATGAATCTCCAAATGTCATAGATAACTTTGAAACCTTGCTCACAACAGAAGAAGTTTTCTCTTTAGAAGACATAGATTTTGGGGTTAAACGCCTGGCAAGTGGAAAAGCTAAGGACATTGAAGGTTACCAAGCTGAAATCTTAAAAATTGGAGGTCATGTCCTCATCCCTCGCATCCACAAGATTTTCAATCAAGCAGTCAAGCAAGGGTTCCCTAAACCATGGAGTCAAAGCCTCATTATTCCTATTTTTAAAAGTAGGGACACAAGTAACCCCTCTAATTATCAGACAATTATGATTAGCCCTCTCTTAGCCAAGTTATATGGTATTATTTTGGAAAAGAAGATGAGCATATGGTTTGAAAGTGAAGGTAAGCAGGCAACACTCAACAACAGACCACCTCGTTACGCTAAGGATCATTGTGGAGGAATGTCGTAATGATATATCCAATCTCTTGTATTGCTTTGTGGACTTTAGAAAGGATTTCGATATGGTACCTAGAAATAACCTATGGAATAGATTAGAAGAGCTAAAGGTCCCTTTCGAGTTGAGAGTTGTCGCTATAAGGTTATAAGAGAATGTAATTGCCATGTTTAAGAGCAATGAGGGGTGGTTGAAAGATATTAAGTGTAATATCAGAGTTAAACAAGGTTGCCCCCTCTCCCCTACCCTATTTGGCATTTACATCGACAAGCTAGAAGGTTGTTTAGAGGAAGTGGGTTGTGCTGGCACGATCTTAGTTGGAAGAGTCATCATCCTTCTTCTCTATGTTGATGATATTGTTCTTTTGGCAAGGTGCCCTTCTGATCTTGATAAACAACTTAAATTTCTTAAGGATTTCTGCTCTACCATGGGTATGACTGTGAACACACAAAACAAAAGTTATGATTATCAAATCCAAGGACACTTATGCTAATTTTGTGTATGACAATAGCAACTTCGAGGAAGTGTCTTCTTACAAGTACCTAGGAATTCATATTCATCACAAGCTCAACTGGAACTATAGCATTGAGAAACGAATTAATGGAGGGTGGAAAGCTTATTTTGGTCTTGAAAATAATTGTAAAGCAACAAACCTTGTGATGTGGGATAAAAAGAAGCTCCTCTTTGAAACTTTACTCACTCCTGTTATCTTGTATGGATGTGAGGCTTGGGGTTGCAGCATCTCTAAAGAATCCTGGAGAAATATTGAGCAAATCCAGAAGTGTTTTATAATATAACCTGAAAATTAAAAGCAATACACCCTATCCTATTCTCCTTATAGAAGTGGGTCTTTCCCCTATCGAGAGCCTAGCTATGACTAGGCTCCTGTTGTACAAGCACAAAATCAATAACATGGGAGACCATAGACTTCCTAAGCTAGTTTTAAATTCCAGCCAAAACCACCTAAGGCTCAAAAGAGGTTGGTATAAAGATACCAGGGCCTGGTTAAACCATTGGAAGATCGACAAAAATGTTGCATTGCAAAATATTAATAACATTAAAAATATTGTTACTTCTAAGTTTAAAGAGAAAATGTGGTGTGAGAAAGATTTAGAGGCTAAAATAAAATTAAGATATTATAAGGAGGTCATCAACCCTACTCTAGAATATCAAAAGTATCTCTTTGTTTTAACTAGCTCAAAGAAAAAAATTAATATAGCCAAGATAAGAACGAACTCTCATGAGTTCCATAGTGAAACAGGTCGTTGGGCAGTTCCTAAAACACCATGGGTGGAACGGATCTACTATCTCTGTAAGAATATGAACAATGAGAATGAAAATCACTTCCATTTAGAGTGCCTTGCATACATCCACATTAGATCTGAGTTTCATAATCTGTGTTGCAATACCAACCTTCTTAGACTTTTAATATGTCAAAATTATAATGAGCTCGTGACGCTTCTCTCCAAGCTCTTTGAGCATAGGAGTACAATATTAAAACAAACTAAATAATTCATTTCTTTAGGTCTAATAGACCAAATTTTGGTCTTAGTGAACGTTAACCATCATCATCATCATCATTTTACAGGTTTCTTTTTGTGTGCAGGTATTCCATTTTATGTAAAATTTTCCTATTAATTTTTCAAAATTTCATGGAAATTTTATTTACATTTAATTTATTTAAATTAGTCTAAATAATTCAATAATAACAAAATTTATTAAAATTGAGATATATTTATCATTTTAAATTTATATTTAACTAAAATTACTATAATTCAATGTAATTTTATTAATAAAAAGTAAATTCAAATTTAAATAATAATAATAAATATATAAATTTCATGAGTGTGAGAAACTAAATATATAAATTCTAAGGTTTTATTTAAATTATATATATAATGTTTAAAAGAAATTAAAAAAATATAATATTAAAAAAATCTCCAATTTATATAATTATTTATAATTATTTATATTATATAATTTAATTTTTTAAATATTATTTAATATATCTCATTTTTTTTTAATTTTGAAAACCTTTAACTGGACGACCGTACACGTATCCTCGATCCCACGTTTCTTAAACTTATGCAATTTATACTTTCTATTATTATTTAAACATAAATTGTTTTTTAATAACTAAAATTATATCAAATTATAACAATTTCAATTTAATATAAGTTTTAAAAAACCTAAAATAACTTATTAATATATTGGCGAGAGCGAGACGATCAAAACTGAAAGATAAAAATTATGAAGTATAAAATTTATTTGAAATGCAATCACCGTCCATGTCGATATACGCTCATCGCTGATATAGAGATTTGAGCCGGCAGTGTAATTCGACATCCTAATACTGATTCGAGCCACCGAAGTTGTCCCGCCTAGTCTTCTCCTCACGTGATCGAAAATTTTCGTTGCCATAAAACCCTCTCGACAGCTATTGGATTTCTAAATAAATATAAAGTAAGAATGGGAGCTAGGCTTGGAATGACAACTAACTCTCTGGAACACTAGGCTCGGCATTCATAAGCTCTTTAGGGTTAAAAGAGCTGTAGCCTATTCTGAAGAGCATAAAGAGAAGGTTCTTTCCCAAATTTCTGACAAATTAAAGAGACTCTACTTCTGAATCCTCGACTGCCTTCTGGAGCAGAGCTCTCTCCCTTGCTGCATGCGCTCTGGTACCGCACCGCTCACGATTTTGCAGCGTTTCGTACGACCTTTGAAAGTCGCAAATAAATTAATTTAAGTTAATGATTTTAAATTTAAATTTAAAATTAATTATTTATTTGCTATTTTTAAATATGATTTTATTCGCATTTATTAACGAATGAACGATCAAATCTGTTCAGGTTAACATGAATATACTATGGACTACTCGCTGTATTAATTTAAGTTAATGATTTTTAATTTAAATTTAAATTTAATTATTTATTTGCTATTTTTAAATATGATTTTATTAGCATTCATTAACGAATGAACGATCAAATCTGTTCCGGGTAACATGAATATACTATGGACTACTCGCTGTATGGATCTATACAACCTTGCCTCTTTTATATATATCTATTCCTTTCTCGAATATATTTACAAACAGAGAAGGCTGGTTAAATCTTTAATTATCTAATTTATGAATGGTCATAGACTCCAAAATTTTTGAAAATTTATATATATGCGTCGCGGTACGCTCGTTTACACACAAACAGAGGTGATAAACAATAAATTAATATAAATTTAAATGCGAACCTGTAGAAAACCTACAATGCAACACAAAATAAGGTCCAGATGATCCCAATTTTACTGTCCCTCTCCTACATTTCTTTGCATGCCCTCTAAATACATCTAGTCTTAATCCTTGTAAATTCTAGAGATAGTTATAATAATCCGACTACTAGAAAAGTAAGATAAAATAAATTTAAAGTCAGGATATCAATTAATGGCTAGGAAAGCCAAATAATTCTAACAAATAAAAATAAATCGATTCTGGACACCTATATACGATTAAAACCTGCAAATGTGATGAAATGAATCGACTCTGTAAAATCTATATTGATGAAGTAAAGAGAAATATATATACCTAAATTAATTCATTCAATAATATAAATTAATATATACCGATTAAATATAAATTTACAAAGGTCGATCTCATGCATAAAATTTAAGTAAACAGAGTCCAAATCAACAAATCTATCCGGTTAAAAGAATTATACCTACATTAATTCATCCTCGAGGAGAGGATGGCATGAGGAGACGATTAAATACATATATCAATCTCTCTCCGTGTAAAGATTATGCCGCTGCTACTTATTGAACAGGCTTTGATGCCAGCCTGTTACACAAACCTTATTATGTTATCAGACGCACTGATGAAGATATAAAAATGTATATACCATAAACGCCATGGCACTCTATGTAAATCAAATAAACTGAGACAAATTACCTATAAACCTTGAGATAGCCTGGAGCTGTTCACTCAAAAAAATAATAGATAAATAATAGATAAGCTGAGATCGATAACAGTAGGGATCGGAATGAAGGAACATGAAGACGTAGTTTCATTATTATTTTGCATATATAACATATGCATTCATGATGACCGTTTTAACCGGGAAGATATAGTTTCTTTATAACATATGCATTCTTGATGACCGTTATAACCAGGAAGGTCTGCTCAGATGCTCAGAGACTTAAATGGTCGGCAACATAACTTTAAAATTTAAATTCCCGGCTTAAATTTAAATCGCACTGACTCCAGACTCCATACGTTAAGCTGATGGTGTTTGAGTACTCAAACATAAATTTTTAATATAAAATTTTATAGAATTTTTAAATTCTTTTTAATAAAGTAAATTATTTTACAATTAATTAATATATATATTTTTAATTTTATATTTTAATATAAGTATATATTTTAAAAAAAAATTAAATGACCATCATTTTTAATTTTGTTATCTTCTTTTAATAAACATAAAATACTTATTTTATAATACATTTTATAATACATTTTATATTGTGAAAATAAATTAAAAAACACAAAAAATAACTAAATTTAATTACTTTATTATTATTATTACTACTACTACATAAAAAAACAATTTAATTATGAAGATTCACCTCCATTTTATCATGCACATGATTAACCTATACAATATGTTACAGTACTATGGCTTATTAATACCACATACACAAAAAACCATAACTCATATTTATGAATTTTTTTCTTAATTAATCAACTTAATTAAAAACATAGAAATGGAATCTCAAACTTTGATTTGTTGATTAATTAAAGACATAAAAATAGAATCTCAACTTTGGATTTGTCCCATCTCCCTACCATCAATTATCAAGTTAAAAAAAAAAAAATTATTTACCTATCCATCATACAACATGAACGTATTTATATATTTAAGGCATGGACATATATATAATGTTGTACATGATAACACAATATAATGTTATGTATAGAATGTCTATGGATATGTTGGAACTGATTTATATTATTTGTGTCACATTTATTTCCTATTGTTGAATGCAACATCATACTTGTCATGCCTCCAGCGCATAATAACAAGGTACAATAGAAGTGTGGATCACACATTCAATTTAATGCGATTTTAATTATGGTGCTTCAAAATTTATTTAATAGTTTAACTACTCCATTATCCAGGGGTGTAAACACCAATTCCATTAGGGTTAAGTACATGGTCATTCATCGAATTATCTAGAAGAATCATCCTTCTTAATCAGTTTTATTGCTGCTTTTCCCTCCGACAGCGAGATTAATTACTTTCCAACTTCTGCAAAGGAAAAATGTTTGGATTCGGCGATTGGTTTATGGTCAGGGTTCTATCTGGGCTTGGGATTGTTTTTGGGCTTAAAACCCTTTCGGCTTGTTGGGCAAAGTGATTGTCTGTCATTTAATTTGTCAACCCGGGGGTTTCGTAAACTTGTGAAGCATGCGTGCACTGTATGTGCTAGAAATTGTCTTTTAGTTTAGATCAATCTAACTACAAAATAATGAAAATCAATTAATCTAATCTATGAAATCAAATAATGAAAATGAAATTCAACTAACCTATGAAATCAAGTAACGAAAAGAAAGAAAACAAATTCAAAAGAAAATATGGCGCGCACAATCACACTTGTAGGAATTGAAATTTTAATCTAAGAAAGCATTTCAAAGCATGTAAAGGAAAAAAACTAAGGTACATTCAATCACTTCAACATCCAATATGATATAACCACCCTCTTGAAATGATGTACAAGCAACCGATTATACTTCAGCCTTTAAATCTTGGAAAGCAATTAAAGCATGCAAAGGGAAAACTCAATAATTGCATAAATTAGGTATTCAAACATTCAGTTATGATAAAATCACTTTCTTCAAATAATCTTTAGGAACACCTAATTATACAACTGAATGAGGATCTAAAAAGCAATGTAAAAGCATATAAAAGTAAAACTCAATGATTGTATACGTTGAACATTCAATCACCCAATTTGAAACACCTTCTTAGCCTGATATTTTAGGAACATTCAATTATAAAATGAATTGATAGTTTGATCTAAGAAAGTAAATAACAGAACATGAAAGAAAACTAAATAACTGTGAGCTCTATTGCCTCAAACTTAATCCAATTGGAAAATAGATAAATCTATCATTTTGAAATGTTTTTAGAAAATCAAAGATTGCACAGTCATTCTAAAACTAATACTAAGAAAGCAAATAAACTTTAATCTATAAAAGGAAGTAAATCTCACACATTTTATGTAGCTGATCTAAAAGTATGAGAGATGGTAAATCGAGATGCTCCATATGTAAGAAAAACCAAGTCAAAATGAAAGAACATTCATGAGTAAGGTGCCACAATCTAATTTTGTATTCAAAGCTTGAGCATAACTCCAATTTTACACATGATTTGATAGGAGAAAATTTCCATATTTATACAAAAAGATGAGAAGTTATCTCATTAATGAGAATCCATGAATTTCTCCCTATATCTCTAGAGTTACAATCCAAATAGGAAGTGATAAGGCACATGTCTTCTTAGAGTTACAACACAAATAGGAAATGGGACACATATCCTTATGATCCCATGATTTTCTCCATCCAAATTCGAATTTGGCCTTAGGAGGCCACATAAGAGTATTTTGGAAACTTCATTTTCACCTACACATGGCAACAAACTCATTCCACTTGTTAGGTATAAGTATGTGCATATTATTTTCTAATTTTTTATCACAAATTCACTTAAAAATATTAGGAATCAATAAAGTTTGGAAAAACATATATGTAACCCAATAGTGGTAATGGTAAGGTAAATGTAATGAAATGGAGGTAGAGTGAAGGTGATAATATGGAAATATAAATGAATATGTAATTGAAGTAAATGATAATTTCAAGACCCAACACGGCTCGTGCACCCGACGACCACAGAACCACAACAATTCAGTCATTTGTCTCGGCACCACTGGTAAGTGATATAAAAAGTCTCTGCCCTTCAAGTCCAATCGCGGTACGCTTTGTCATTTATTTTTGTAATTTTTTCTTTCTTTTATTTGTCTAATTCTATGTCTGCTATTTCATTTAATTGGTAGGAATTCTATCCTTCAGAGCTTGCTTTCGAGAAGAGACGTCCGACAGTCTCTCCAACACGTTATTTCTGAGTCTTACAGGTTTTCCTCGAGCCCCTTTTTGGGTTGATAACTGTTTTTCCATCAATGTCGAAGATTATATAACCCTTTTTGTTTTCTAGGGGGGTATTACAGACCATATTTCAAGTTGTAATTGGCTTAAGATTGACTCCAGAGACTGGTATTTTCTTACATGTAGCTGAGAATATAATTTCTATCTATTGTTTCTATGTCCTAAAGTTGTATGTGCATTTTGAACAACTAAACGAAGGGTTGTTGTTATACCAGTTGAATAATTAATTTTTGTGGTGGTTCTATCCTTATCAATCTTCCCTGCATATTTTAATAATAGATTTATTTACATGTTCATGAGATTTTGTTGCTCTACAATTAATTAGTCCAGCCTCTACCAATTTGGAGTTCTTTGTGTTGTATTATTTGAATTGAGAACATGTATATGTACACTTAGGTTTTCACTCTATTCCATTCGTCTTCTAGTGGTCGTAAAGCCTTAAGGATTGTTTCTCACAGGCTGCCAAGTAAGGGCACGACCAAGAGAACTAACCCTAGGTCATGGCTCTCCATTGAAACAAGCCTATATGGTTACAATTAAGGATCTCGTGAAGTTTCTTTCCAGTACTGGTAAGCGCAAATATGCTCCTTCCTATTTATTCGAACTAAGACCGTAACCCCTTTTCCTATGGAACTTACGCTGCTACCAAACCCTGCAGTCCTGTTAGAAAATTATCCTTATCATAATTACTATACAAAATCCTCCAGGTAAGGGGCACACACACACACACACACACAGATATATATATATATATATATATATATATATATATATATATATATATATATATATATATATATATATATGCACAACATTTGTTTAATTACCGACATGCAGTCATAATTCTGTACATGGTAAATACATCATATCAAACAAGAAAACAATGTAAATAGGTATTATTCCTTACAACTATACAGTCTCACCATCATTCCAACAAATTAGTAAAGCTTGTGCAGAAATTTCGTGTAAGTTCCATTAGGGTTAAGTACACGGTGAGTCATTGAATTATCTAGAAGCACATCCTCCTAGCCAGATAGCGAACTTTGCAATCAGATCGACAATCCAGGTTTTGACTCTAAAATCGACGGCTCTGATGCGACGAGGGAAGTTGCGTTAACCGAAAACCCTCTCGCCGGCACAAGTGGAATTCATTTTGCCTTGCGAAGTTGGAACTCATCCCCTTTGCAAATCCACTTATGCAAGACATTTTTCTAGGTAAAACCTCACTCTTTCGTCACTAATTTGTAGTTGTATTACAATGATTGAGTCGATTAATGAACCTAAACTTCTTAAAAATTCTTCAAGAATGTTTTTAATTAGTTTTACTGTTGATTTTCCCTCTGACGATGAGATTAATTTCTTTCCAGCTTCTGTACAGGAAATATATTTGGATTCAACGACTCGTTTATGATTAGGGTTCTATCCGGGCTTGGGATTGTTTTCGAGCTTAAAACCTTTTCGACTCATGCTCCCAGTGACCACGAAACCACAACAATTCAGTCCTCTCTCTCGGTAACCCTGGCAAGTTCTATAAAATTCCTCTACCCGTCAAGTCCAATTGCGGTACGCTTTGTCATTTATTTTTGTAAGTTTTTCTTTCTTTTATTTGTCTAATTCTATGTATGTTATTTCATTTAATTGTTAAGAATTCCATCCTTCAGAGCTTGTTCTCAAGAAGAGACATCTGACAGTCTCTCCAGTGTTATCAATCCAATAATTCTCAAGGGTTGTTTATATTTTGGTTTAAATAATATTAGAGGTAACCACAAACCTACTTTTAAGCCTTAGGATCTAGCCTTCCTAATGCTCAGAGAGGGCTCTTTCTATATGATTTATCTTTGTTGATTTCAGTTGATTTTAGGCTAGTTATGCAAGATTGGTTGGGATTTTGATTTTGGGTTTGGTTTGGTGGTGGAATCACTGGTTCAGATGGATAGATGTAGGTCTGCTTACCATTAGGCTAATGGAGTCAAAGTGTCAAGCAATCAGAGCAGAATCAAGGTTCTAAAGGGAAGTGTTCACAGGGCAAGATAGCTGAGTAACTTCAGATCCTTAGGCTGAATGATGAAATGGTTTCAATCGGGATGAGAGAGCAATTAAGTGTTCTCAGATCCGGATAATGAGGGAAATGACAGAGGTTAATCGAAACTAGGGAGAAATTAAGAATTCCCTAATCTGGATATCAGTAGAAAACATGAAAATGATATAACAGTTCAAGACAGAGTGTTTTTAAACATATTCTAAAATAATATTCTTGTTATACATTTAGATTTAGAAAAAATTCAAGTATGTGAAAACTTCAGATAAAAACAAAGAACAATTGAGAGTACTTCACTGAAGTGGCCCAACACGTGAATCCCATAATATAATCTCTTTATTGATCAATCCAGTCTGCTGACTTGAAAATGGTACAAAGAACCCTCTGGTTCAAATCAGTACATCTATAGAAATGTTTAGCAATCCACAATCCACACTCAATACTTCGAAATGTGAAGTATTTATACAAAAACTCTTACAAAATATCCTAAAACAAACTTAAGAATTATTCATGGAAAAATAAATATCTTCATGCAAGAAGATAGAGACAGTTATCTAACTAATGCAAGATGTCCCTGCTTTTATTGAATTTTTTGTTTGCTGTTTGATCTTTTGCTAATTTGTCTCTGACTGTTGCTCAACGAAGGCTAACTTCTTGGGTTGTTTGAGTGTCATTTTCGTTGGATTCTTTCACTCTGATTTATTATTTCTATTTTGACTTTCACTTGATACACTTTAAATATGATACTCTTTGACTATCACTCCTATTTTTTTACTTTAAACTTTGACTGCCCTGTTTATTATTTTACCTTCACAATAAATCAGTTAACTTTTCCCAATTTTCTGCATCTGGTAACTTGATTTTTACCATCCTTCTAAATATCTCATCAGCCTCAGTATACTTTGAAAATGTAGGCTTGTTGATGAATAAATGTTTTACCTCATGTTGCAGGTAAAAGAGATTCTCAAAACTCTTGTAGAGTACTTTCCCTATTGGAATTCCTTGCATGGCTTGTTTGCTTGTTCCTTAGCCGCTTCTATGATTTTCTTATCATAATCTTCTTGTTTCATTAATCTATCATTTATAAACAGAGGATTTGGCAAGCCTTTCTGTCTCAGAATATCAAACTTCATCAGGAGCTTGGTTATGGCAAGCTCCATGTTTTGACACTTTTCTTCTAGCTGTACCATCAAGTTTCTTTTAGAAATCACCTTTCTAACTTCAAGAATTGTATGTATTGTCACTAATTCCAATCTCTTCTAATTCTTGTTTATTTTTGGAATTAAGAAACTTTATGATCCAGGTGGATTAAACAGGTACAAGTACAAAGGCTCAAAAATCAAAGTGTTTGAAAGTCTATCGAACCAGGTTCATGTTGTAGATATTATCATTCTGATTCAAGTGGCACAGCCGACACTCAATTCTGAGTCCGTATGAAGAATTTACGAGCAGTCAAAGTTCGAGGGTTGACTTGGTGATGTGGTAGCTTAAGGAGGCAAAAATTTCACTGGAACCTGACCACCAGATCCCGACCAACCTGGCCAGATTCCGGGCGAATTTGTGGGACGGATAAAATGTCTCCTTTGGTGAATTTTTGAAAATTCGAAAATAACTAATTTGTTTTAAATAAAAATAAAAATAAAAATATATATATTAAAGGTAGGGGGGCCATGACCCCCACCCTGCCTTATGGATTCCAAGTGCATGAACATGGGCTGGCGGCTGTGACCCTGCCGGGCCCACCGTCGTTGTAACAAAATTATATACGCATATAAGGGTGTGGCGGGGCTGTCAACTCTACCGCCCCAACCCACTCTTAACACCACTCTATTCAATGGAGTTGACGACAGAGAACATGGGGGCAGGCCACCCGATGTGGGCCCACCCCACTCCCCCCCCCCCGCCACCGCATCGGGTGGCCCGCCCAACTTCCCCCCCCCCCCCTCAAAATAAATGTGGTTTTTTTAAACAATTGCATGGTTATTCTAAAAAATGGGTTCTGACCTTTTATTGGAGGGGGGTGGGATTTGATCACTCGACCCCCTCCCTCATATGTGGGATTTTAACCAATCCGCCTAACCAAACCTTTTAAAAAGTCCGCCCAGCACATAATATTTAAGCCTTCATTCTGCAGTGCATCCATGGACAGATAGGAGTGGGCATGGAAAACGAGGCAGTGGAACCTTGAGCAGTTTGTAGGAGGGGGCAGAACCATGATCTAAGCCATTTTCCAGAGGGGCCAGATTTTAACTTTGTCAGATTGGGGCAAGTCTTATATGGATTCTGCACTACTCGATGCCAAAAATCCAACGATGTTGCCCATTTCGTCATCAGAGGTCTGCAATTTTTGGCCAATTTCATATTGGGCAGGTATAAGGGTGTAATTTCTTATTTTGTACGTGTACTTTCATTTTTTCCATTTAATGAAAGCAGGGCCTCCCCACTATCTGAGCAGGGCTCGGAGACGTACTCCCTCCTGGACAAACTCCGATATCAACTCTGTTAATTGCTTCTCTCTTTTTCTACTTATGCCTTTAAAGTTTCTTGTTTAAAGCTACAAGTTTCACATGTTAATTCTTTCATACATCTTAAGCAAAAGATTTTGGATCAAGTGGTATTAGAGTAGGTGTTTGTAGATGTGAATTACATGCATGTATGCTAACAAGAAACAAGCTACGAACAGGCGAAGGGACGCTAGAGGCTTTTGACCCCGAAGCAGGATGTGCACGTCAGAGAAAAAACATGAGTGAAGAGGAACGACAGGAAGCGAAGCTCAACTTCCGCAAAACCTTCTATACCATGGCTGATCGAGTAGAGAAGCTATTCTCCAAACTTGAGAAGTTAGATAAATCAGGAGATCATGCTTCAAAATGGCAAGGTTCAGCGCATGGAGATGGTGAGGAGATCCACCTCCTTCAAGAGATGAAAGCCCCTCCTCCTCTTCTAACCATCATCATAAAAATTCTTGAAATGCAGCCAATAAAACTTTCTTTAAGTTAGATGTCAAATTTGATCTACCCATGTATAACAGTGAAAGTGATGCAGAGAAACTTAACAACTGGATTAGGTAGCTAGAAATCTACTGTAGGATTCAGCGGATTGTGGAGGACAAGGCAAAGATCCAATTGGCTTCTCTTCGATTGAGTGGAACAACTCTCATCTGGTGGGAGAGAAAACTTCAAGGCAGCAGTAATTTGGGTAACCTACTTTCCTCATGGTCAAATTTCATTACTGCACTTAAAGATCAATTCTATCCCTTGGTTTATAAGCAAATAGCCTTAATGGAGTGGCAGTACCTAAGGCAAGGTAAAGGACAAAGCGTGCAAATATTTACCGAGGAATTTAGAAAACAAGCACTAAGTTTGGGCATTGCATTAGATTCTCTTGAAGTTTTAACTAAGTACATTGGGTCATTACATAGTTACATAAGACATTCATTATTGTTGTTTGAGCCTCCTACCATCGATGAGGCCAGTGTGAAGGCCATGCACATAAAAAGCGGGGGGGGGGGTGCGCATGAACAAAGTGACTACCCAAAATGGACTGCCGCATCTAGAAGAAGGGGAGCAAATCCCTCTTGCACACATTGTGAAAAATATGGACATGATGAAGAAAATTGTTGGAAGCTGCACCCTGAGTTGAGACCTGAGAGAAATGAGAAAAAAGGGAAGCAGAAAACCGCCACCACAATACAAAAAAACCAAGATTCTGAAGATTTTGGATCCGAGGAAGATGAAAAGGTCGCAGCTGTAGGATTTGCACGAGGTTGACCAATTGACCTGGGGCCTGATTCAGGCGATGAAATGAAGCTTGCAGCCTTTGGGATCATGACAGAAGGACCCATAGACTTGGGTTCCGATTTAGTTGATGAAACAAAAATATCAATAGATAATGTACCAAGGGAAAAAAAGACACTTACTGCGGCAAAGTTCCAAGAACTTGAAGAGATTAACCAAGGCATCCAAGAAGAAAATGCTGAGCTAAGAAGGCTCCTACAGGAAGCAAGGGAAGAAAAACAAAGGTTACTACACTAGTTACAAGCTAAGGATGAGGCCTTGGAAAAATTGCAACATAACCAACCCAAGGTAAAAAGAAACCCTTCAATTTCATGTATTTTTCATGATGATGAATTCGCTTCTTTTGAAAAGCATACTACAGGGATCAAATCCAAATTGCTGAAGAAGATGGGGTATCAAGGAAAGGGCCTCGACATCAATTACCAAGGCATCGTAAGCCCCGTCAACGTCGAGGAATTGTTGCGTCATGCAAGGCTCGGATACACTAGGAAGGAAGTGGGTGAAAGCTCCAAAACAACCAGTGACCCACCAACAACTGATGATGACAGCACCTCCTCACACCTCAGCGACAGTGATGGATTCATGGGCACTTATTGGAGGCACATCGGGAGGAGGTGTTCCAGGACGACACAAAAGGTATGGAGGAGCAAGAATCATCACAACCAGAACGAACCCCAGACTATCAAACACGCCAGGATCAAAGAGCACCCATACAGAGCCCGGTCCCCGAAGCTGTTCCACAGGCAGATCCTCCACAGGGGAATGTTCCATTTACCTTATTGAGTAAAAGATGGTTCTTTTAGGGGCCTTAGTGTGATGGCCACATTTGTAAATCATACTTTGCAAGTAAATGTAAACGTGATGGTGTGTTTCCCATCACTTCAAAACACAACGATGATTTTTTGGCATTTCTTTATGAGTAGTTGAGATAGTGATTGTTTTGTTTTTATTTTGTGTACTCCTTGGCCAATGAGTGGGTGCTATAAACTCTTGGCAAGGAACGGTGGTTGAGTCATGTGTGGTGTGCATGATTGCAAATGTTGTACTAGTTTTGCATACAGAGGATTGAAAGTGTGGTTTTGAAAGGACACAAACAGTGTGCTGAGAGTGTTAATGCTTTTGGGGTCCAAAATCTCTTTAGTGGGGAGGAATGATCCAGGTGGATTAAACAGATACAAGTACAAAGGCTCAAAAATCAAAGTGTTTGAAAGTCTCTAAACTAGGTTTAGGTTGTATATCTCGTCATTCTGATTCCAACGACACAGATGACACTCAATTCTGAGTATGTATGAAGAAGTTAGGAGCATTCAAAGTTCAAGGGTTGACTTGGTGATGTGGCAGCTTAAGGAGGAAAAAAATTCCCTAGAACCCGGCCACCGGATCCTAGCCAACCTGGCCAGTTTCCGGGTGAATTTGTGGGACAGATAAAACGTCTCCTTCGGTCAATTTTCAAAAATTCGAAAATAACTACTTTGTTTTAAATAACAATAAAAATAAAAAATATATATTAAAGGCAGGGGGGCATGACCCCCGCCCTGCCTTACGGATTCCAAGTGCATGAACATGGGCCGACGACCATGACCCCTTCGGACCCACCGCCGTTGTAACAAAATTATATACAGATATAAGGGTGGGTCGGGGCTGTCAACTCCGCCACCCCAACCCACTCTTAACACCACTTTATTCAACAGAGACGACAACAGAGAACGTGGGGGTGGGCCGCCCGATGGGGTCCCCCCCCCCCCCCTCCTCTCTCAAAATAGATGCAATTTTTTTAAATAGTTGTGTGGTTATTCTAAAAAATAGGTTCCGACCTTTTATTGGAGGGGGGCGGGGTTTGACCACTCGACCCCCTCCCTCATATGTGGGACTTTAACCAATCCGCCTAACCGAACCTTTTGAAAAGTCTACCCAACACGTAATTTTTAAGCCTTCATTCTGCAGTGCGCCAAAGGACAGACAGGAGCGGGCACATAAAACGAGGCAGTGACCTTGAGCAATGTTCAAGAGGGGGCAAAACCATGATCTGAGCCATTTTCCAGAGGGGCCAGATTTTCACTTGGTCATATTGGGGCAAGTTTTATATGGATTCTACACTACTTGATGCCACAAATCCAAAAATGTTGCCCATTTCGTCATCAGAGGTCTGCAATTTTTGGCCAATTTCATATTGGGCAGGTATAAGGGTGTAATTCCTCATTTTGTACTTGTACTTTCATTTTTTCCATTTAATGAAAGCAAGGCCTCCCCACTATTTGAGCAGGGCTCGAACACGTAGTCCCTCCTGGACGAACTCCGATAACAACTTTGTGTTCTAGTGCATGATGTTAATTTCTTCTCTCTTTTTATGCTTATGCATTTTAAGTTTCTTGTTTAAAGCTACAATTTTCAGTTGTTAATTCTTTCATACATCTCAAGCAAAATATTTTGGATCACTTTATGATTTCATTAGCCTCTTCTGGATTTTTACCAAGTTCTTCTTCGATTTTTTGGATGGCTTCACCTGCTGCTTTAATTAGGTCTTTCTGTTCATAAATGACTTAAATGGATGGCCAAATATCATTGATAGAT
Source organism: Pinus albicaulis (assembly GCA_034641835.2). Taxonomy (NCBI): domain Eukaryota; kingdom Viridiplantae; phylum Streptophyta; class Pinopsida; order Pinales; family Pinaceae; genus Pinus; species Pinus albicaulis. The sequence continues at coordinate 1,091,150,477 of CM076578.1, forward strand.
TCAATGATATTGGCCCATTGCTGCTACTTGGCTTGTGCCATTGGTTCTTTCAATGTTAAATATTTCTCTAACTTCTTCAATTTCTCTGTCTACCTCTTTGTCTTCTGTACTTCATTGTTGTGCATAATCTGAACTAGTTTCTTTTCATCACTCAGACTTTTCAATTGTTCTTTGAGTCTATTGATTTCATTAGTTTGGATAGACATTTCCTGCATTTCTTTAACTAGTTTACCTGCTTCATCAGTAGGTTGTGTTGTTGTTGTAGATGACTCTGTTGCTGAAGTAGTAGCTGATGTAACAAGAAGTGTTGTGGCTATTGGAACTGAAGGGGCCAATGATTTTGCTAAGGTGGAAGGAACAGTTGTAGTGACTACAAGAATAACAGTGATAGGGACTTCTTCTGATTTGGCCTTTTTCTCCTGCACTAACTTGTCCATCTCATTTTCCATTTCTTTTAGTTGGGCAGTTAATTTAAGAATGAGGTTCATCATCTCATATTTTTGTCCTTCATTTTCTAACACTTCCTTTGCTTGTGTATGTTTAGTAGGAGGCAATTTTAGTTGCTTCTTTAATGCATCAATGTCTGCATTCTTCTTATTTATCAGTTCTTTTGCAACTTTGACATTATTAGGATCATATCCTACTTCAACAACCAAATCTTCCAGAGATTTGATTCTATTATCTTTAGCCTGTGAGGATGGCTTTTCTAGTTTTAGTTGATCTCTAATGTTTCCTAGAGTGTTTTGCAGCTTCTGTACACTCATGGCTTTGTTGTTATGGTAGAATACAACATTTCACCAGCTTGTTTGTGAAATTATATTTGGTCAATTGGATGAAGATATTTGGCTTGAACTTCATATGATGTCTTTTTATAATCTTCTGATGATTTGGGATGCTTGACTGTGGGTTGCAGGAAGGTCATCTACATCTTCTTAGTCTTCTAGTCAAATGCAAAAATCCATCTACTTTGGTCACTAGGCAACTATTTCCAGTATTGGGTGTATGTATCAACCTTTAAGGCTTCATTTTTGATGTTTATTTCTTTGTACTTTTGCATGATTTATTTTTCTTTCTCTGCTGGCTTACTGGATAAAGACACTTCAACACTATGTTGTTTTTGAATCATCTGAGTGTTAGATGTTGAAGGCTGGTGTGTTTCTTCAGAAACTGCTGGAGGAGTATTGTCTTTCACCACTGTATCTGTGTCAATCACTTCAATAGTTTCCACTTCTTCATTTACAGGATTTAATTTTGGCTTCTTCCTATACATCAATTTGAATTTTTTTTAGGTTGTAGTTTGTGCTGAGTATGCTCCTTCTTCTCTTTCTCTCTTGGAGTTCCTATCCTGTGGGGCTGGAGTTTGCAAGATGGAACTAGTATCACCTTGCTTCTATGCCTCTTTCAAAGTGTTATCCAACCATTCAGACTGATTGGAGTATTTCTCAATGTCTGGCTTTGACTCATGTACATAAGGAGTTAATTTACATTTGACTCTTAACTTTTTTATTACTCCTAAAGGATCATAATACCACTGGAAACTTTGACTGAACATAAATTCCTGCAAATATTTTTCTGCTTGTGGACCTGCATCTCTACTATGGCAAATAAAAGGACCAACCTGATTCTTTATCTTAAATTGTGTCTTCTTTTTGGCTGCCAAGAAATTTATTGCATCAGAATTAAGGATCTGCCTGATATAATCAAGTGAAAATAACCTCATTGGGAGGTATTTGGGCAGCTTATGTGGAAAGAGATTAGATCCATATACCCTAATTTCTGTGTGGTTCTGATAAAGGTACCAATCTCCTATCCTATTATGTTTTGATAACTGCAGGATATTTTTAATCTCATCACTGACTCTTGGTTGACTGTTGTTGTTCAGCATGTTGACAATTGGATGGATAAAGGAGTCAATGAAGTCTGTGTATGTGGACTGTGTAGAGTCTTTCCTGATTAATGGAGTCCAAAATATTACTGACTATGGATTACCTTCAACATCCAATTTTTGAAGGTTAATGGAAAATATTTCAGACTGGAAGTATAAAAACATGTGGAATAAAACATATGAGTACTTGAAGACACCTTCTTAAGGCAATTTGACCAACTGTTCATGAATTGTGTCAGAAAGGTACTGGGAAAAATTTAATATGGTAGCAGGAGGCTGACCAGGGGTGAAAATAGACAGGAAACCTAAGACTGAAGCATCAACATGCTCATCTGTGAAACAACCCAGAATAAAAGACAACATACTAATGATATGTCTGGTTCTCTCATAAAATATTGCAAATGGGTAAGGAGGATTGGTTTTGGGAGTCTCTACTGATGAGGGAATGAAAATTTGGAATATCTTGAACCTTTTGGGGAAGTCCAGATTCAGATACAACTGTGTGAGGGTCTCAGTAGACAAAGGGGTTTCTTCTGGCCTAGGTTTAATCTGCAGCATCTGATTTATTGATTAAGGTGTGATAGTGAATAAGATTTCTTTTCTAGGGGTTATAATAGCTCTTTGATCGGGGAAATAACAAGTTTGGCAAAGTCTAATCACTTCTGGACACTGGAAGGTATGTGGGACAATGTACTTGGGAAAATTGGACTCCCAAATGAAAACCTCATCAGCTTGATCAATTGATTTGTCATGGCTCCAGTAGTGGATCTCAAGAAGGTTAAACTCAGTGAGAGGGTCACTAATTTTAAATTCTCTATCTGCTAAGGGAGCATGTTCCACATATACAACTGGAGGTTGCAAGGGATTAACTGATACAATGCTTTGAGAAGCCATTGTTTTGTTTGATTTATCAATTAATTACTCTTTTGACTTAGAAAACCTGGTTCAGGCCTTTTGGAGCACCTCTCAAAGATATTCACAGTCTGCAGAAGGGTTTGGGAAACTAATTTATTAAATATTACTCTCTGTGATCAAGAATAGTCTTAAGCCTTGGGAAGTCTATGAAAATATGTCTAGGGTCTGCAGAAAAAGGGTTGGGAATTAATAGGGGCTTTCTTTTGGTCTGCAAATGCTCCTAAATTGATTCAATTACTTTGTTACTTTTTTATAGTTTTAGGAACGGGCCTTTGCACTAAGGAATACCTGGAAAGGGTGATTTCTGGCCTGCAAAGGTGGTTCTGGACGCGGCGGAGGTTTTATGTGGCTTCACTAGTCTTTATAGATCTTTTGATTGTTTCTGCAGCGGCTTCAGTAATAACAAGGTTGAATTATGTTGAAATTTGGCTTAAACAAGGTCGAAAGAGTGATCTTTGCTTTGAAATAGGTCAACAGTCTCTCTTTGCGCAAAATTGTAACAGAAATAATGGTGAAAAGGCTCAAAAGGGCGGTCTTATGCATTTTTAACCAACAGTGGTTAAACATTAATGCGCTGGTCAATTCAAATGGGTAGGACGGTTTTCCTAACAGGCGAAAAACAGGCTTGTGGTTTTCACATCGGCAGAAGGTGGTAGGTGGTATTATTTGGAGGGATGCGATGCAATAGAATACTGCCACGTAGCAGGGGAGCAGGGTGCAAAGAATGCTCATTTCGAAAGGTCTCGATGGGATTAAAGATCGGGCAAGAAAAGATGCGATAAAGGGTATTCGCCATTGGATCTGCTCAATCACGATCAAATGGATGGGAAAATGAGAGGATTTCATCGGGGATTTGATAGGTGGTGGGGCCCAGGATTTAAGTCAATGTGGGATTTATATGCATGTGTTAATATATATGAAGGGGTAGGGACTTTATAATAGGCGGGGTTTACAACAAGTGGGCCCAAAATATATCAAATGCAAGGAAATTAAACTATAGTTTAAAATAAAACAAAGGTTGGGGAAATATATATAAGGGGGAATTAATATAAATACGGGTTAAAGGCTTAATAGGAGTTAATATATAATGTTAACATGGGCTAAATGAATATGTGTGGGATTATCCACTAAGTTTTAATGTAAAAACTTATATCGGGTAGGGATGTTTCATAGTGGGACCCGATATATAAATTTAATCAAATACTTAGTATAAGTGTATTTTAGGGATTTTTTGGGGTTTTTTAAAATGAAAATGGAAGTTAATAAAGGGATTTTACTTTTCCAAATGTAATATGCTTTTTTAACTAAGGAAAAGGGGTTTTTGTAGGGAAAAAGAGTGAAGGGGAGAGGGTTAAAATGAAGGGGAAGGAGTATTTTTACAAGGGAAAATGAATTTAGAGGGAAATTAGTAAATATGAAATGACCAATTTCTGCTATCCATGCCTTGTGAAAATTGTCTCTTCCTATCCATCATCTACCCTAACATTTTTTCTTCATTTCTGTGGGTGCATTTGAGCTTGCAAACCCTTTCTATTTTTCTTTTAATAGTAGACTATTTAATTCTATCCTTATTACTTCCAATGGCTCAGATTAAACTGTTGAGCTCATTTATTATTCTCTACCTAAATACTGATCTGCCAAGGTTAAACAGTTTGGCTAGATCTTTATTCTCTATCTATTAGCATGAAATTTAAAATATGAATAATCAAGATTAAGTTGTTTGACTATTCATGGATTGTAGCATTTTTGACAAGCTGCACACAATCTTATTTTGCAAAATAAAGTAAAAATTAGTGGCATTTGAATTTGCATCACTTTCATCATCTATTTTATCTCTTTTTGTTGGGGTGCATTTTTTATATTCTTTTTTTTAATCTTTTTCTTTCTGTCCTTTGATTTTTCTTTTAGGACTTTTGGCCTCTTTACATTTTTTTAATACGGGAAAAAAAATTTCATAAATAAAAGTATGTACATATTACAAGACTAATTAAGTCAATTCAAAATTATGAATCCTATTATTATGGGACCCTAACAATGGCTTCACATGGGGATGGAATTTCCCGGTGAAATGTCAAGAACTTTAAGATAAGTAGCCTTAAATTTTGGCTATGCTTGCCTTGGAACTGTTTTCTGAGCTCTTCTTTATTCATAATTATGATATTTTATCTTTCAAAGCTTAGGGACTTCTCTCCGGGCTTCAACTTTGCAAGAAAAACATCCAATCCAATCCAAACTCTGCAATGTTATGTACAATGAGCAAAGTAAACAAAGTGAACTATTGTTAATCTAGGGAATAGTAATGCTTCAACATCCTACCATTGATAGGTCCACATAGCAGATCTGATCCATCTAATTCCTTCAAAAAGAATGTATTGTTAGCTTTGTAACCATAAATGATATAGGGACCTTTCCAAAGGAAATCAAATTTACCATGTTTACCTTTTTCTTCTCTCCTAGAATCCCACTTAAGAACTTTATCACCTATGTAGAAATCATCTTCCTTTGTCTTCTTGCCAAATATCTTTTTAATCTTATCTTGGACAACTTGTGATTTGACATAGACTTCTTCCCTGTTTTTTTGCAAGTGTATGGTCCGATTTATCCTTCTCTGGATATCATTGGTTTCTACCTGCAGTTCTTGGATCATCTTCATCACTGGCACTCCTAAAGAGGATGGAAAAACAACATCCATCCCATATACTAGCTAATAAGGGGATGTACCAATGGACTCCTTTGTGGTGAGTCTGTCTGCCCATAAGGCATTAAATAACCTTTTGTTCTAGGTCTTTTTTTTTGTCTTCTAGCAGTTTATTGATGATATTAACAAGGATTTTATTTGAGGATTATGCAAGTCCATTACCTTGAGGGTAATATGCAGTGGAATGGCCAAGGTTAATGTGGTATTTGTTATAGAATTCAATAATTTTCTTAGACTTGAAAGCATCTGTATTATTAGTAATGAGATTTTGAGGGCATCAAAATCTAGACAATATATTGTTTTCAAGAAATGAGATTATGACAGAATCAATGGCTTGTCTAGAAGGAATGACTTCTATCCACTTGGTGAAATAGTCTGTAGCTGTTAAAATCCATTTGCGTTGGGCTGAGGAGGGTGGGTGAATTTCACCAATCAAGTCTAAACCCCATTGCTAAAATGGAATTTCTGTGGAGATGGGTTTAAGGGGTAAAGGTAGTAGTTTTTTCTTCCCTTCAAATATCTGGCATTTGTGACAGGAGGTCACATACTTTCTTACATATGCAAAAAGAGTGGGCTAGTAAAAACCAACCCTCAAGATTTTTTCTGCAGTTGATTTCCAGTAAAGGTGTCCTCCACAGTCACCTGCATGAAACTCTTCCATAACTTTATCAGCTCCATCTTTAAGTAAACAATTCATTAAAATGCCACAGTGATCTTTCCAAAATAGAGCATTATCTATGATACAAAATTTCATTGCCTTTAACTTTAAAAATCTAGCTTTAGTTCTAGACAATCTAGGAGGATCTTGTAAGTTTAGTAAGAAAAATATGATATCTGCATACCAAGGTGAATTTAGAAAAGCTTCACTGATATGTGGAGTCGCCATCTCTTCCTGTTCATCTAATTGAGCAATGAAATTTATATCTAAGGCCTAACAGTTTGATTCAGCCATGAGTTTGGATAAACATTGGCCTTTAATAAACTTAGTGGGCTTAATTTCCATGTCATATTCCAAAATAGTGGCAATCCATTTGCCTCTCTTACCATCAGGCCCATTTTGAGTCAGAATGTCCTTTACTACTGAATTTGGGACATATGCAATGATGTGTGAGTAGAAGATGTACACTCTAAAGTCTTTAATTGCCTTCACTAAATCCAGTGCCTGTTTTTCCATTATGTTATACTTTAGTGTGGCATCTCTTAGTGATTTTTTGAAAAAAAGCAATGGGTTGTTCATAACCCTGATCATTCTTCTGCAGCAATAGTATGTTCTAAAGCAAAAGAAAACATAATAAAATCTTTTTTGAAATCAGGACTTATTAGGATTAGTGTTCTTGTAAGGGCTTGTTTGATTGATTCAAAGGATTGTTTGGCCTCTACTGTCCATTTAAGTGCTAAGTCTTTCTTTAATATGTTATTTAGTTCTCTAATTATTTTTGCTAAATTTGAAATGAATCTTCTGAGAAAAATAATCTTACCTAAGAAAGCCTGCAATTCCTTGATATTTCTAGGATTACTTATGTTTAAAATGGCCTCTATTCTAGCTAGGTCTATCCGAATTCCCTCTTTTGATATTATATGTCCTAATATTTTACCTTCTTCGAGTCCAAAGAGAGTATTTATGGGATTCAAAGAAATACCAAATTTTATGCATTTAATAAACACTTGTCTCAGATGATCTAGATGTTATTTGTCAGTTCTTCAAAATACAGTTATATCATCTAGATAAATTACAAGAAAATCATGAATTTATTTGGCAAAAGCTATATCCATAGCTCTCTGGAATGTGTCTCCTGCATTCATTGATCCAAAAGACATTTTCAAATACATGAAAGTACCCCAAGGAGTAGTAAATATTGTCTTTGGTTGGTCTTCTGGCTAAACCAAGATTTGATTATACCCAGAGAATCCATCAAGTAATGAAATACTGGATGAGCCAACCACCCTCTGTAAAATATGATCCATCTTGGGGAGAGGGTAGTTATCTTTTAGGGACACCTTATTTAAATTTTGGAAATCAACACAAAGTCTGATTTCTCATGTTTTCTTCCTAGTGGGAACTAAGTTTGAAACCCAATCAGAATATATGATAGGTGCAATGATTTGTGCTTCATATATCCTCTTTACCTCTTTTTCAATCAAAGGCATTAGAACTTGATTGATTCTCCTAAGCTTCTGTTTAAAAGGTTTTTGATCTTCTTTGATAGGTATTTTATGTTATATTATGCTAGTTTCATAAGATTTAAGGTCTTCATAACTCCATGCAAATATATCTTGAAATTCTCTAAACAAAGCTATGTATTTTAGTTTTTCTTCTTGAGGTAATGCTTTGGAAAGTTTGATGAGCTTAGACCTTTGTTCTGTTCCTATATTGCATTCTTCTATGTCTGATCTTAATGGTTCCATTTTGGTTTTCTTGCAACATCATTTGAATCAAAAAGATCTTCTAATGGGGCTAATCCCTTAGGTAAAAAGTTATTCTTAAGGTTTAAAATCTCATAATCATCATCTGCTAATTCTTCTATTTCTACTTTTTCTAATTTGTCTATCTATACTTGAGTGAATTTAGTGGGTTCAGTAAAATCTAAATTATTTACATCTATCTCATTATCTATTTTATCATCTACTGTACAATCTGTATCTATGTTACAATTATGGAACTCTCCCTCAGCATTCATAAAGTGATAGATTTGAGTATCTTGTGTAAAAATCTGCCAATATTTTAAGTTTTCTGGTATAGCAGGCCTGTGTCTTACCTCTGTTGTATATTGGTGATTTGGCTGAAAAGACAGATTGCAGGTGCTAGCAAAGGTTGCTAAACTGTGTGCCTGTATGTTTCTTTTTCTAGGAATTACAACAAAGTCAATTTCAAGCAACTCTTTGATCATATCTAAAACCGTTTCTCTGTGTTGGCTTAATCTAGGATTATACACAGAATATTCTCCTCTAATTTGTTTTACAAGTAAGTCAGAGTCTCCCATGATAGAAACTTTTTTGCCTCCTAGGTTTCTAACAATTTGCAGTCCTAAGATTAAAGCTTCATATTTTGCCATGTTGTTTGTACATTTAAAATTTAATCTAAAGGCATGACCTTCTGAATGATTGTTTTCCATGTTATGAATCCAAACTCCTACTCCTTCTCCTATTTTATTTACTGAACCATCAAAGTATAAGTGCCACATTGATTCATGAAATATGTTGTCACTGTCAACTTCGTTCTTTTTTTGTTTTAAAGCTGTGTTTTTATTTATGACAGAATCTGAATTACATAAAATTAAGGAATCCATATCAGAATGTACAGAGTAAATGGGATAATTCTGAGGTTGTTCCGTACTACTGACCATGTACTTCATTAGAGTTTCTCTATAAAGTTTCTTGGGTTGACCAAATACTAAAATAGTGGCATAAAACATGTCTGATTGTAGAGATCCCTGCAGTTTTTCTCCCCATGAGCAAGATAATAGCATTCCATACTTTGGAGGGATATCAGCTAATACAATATCCACGACTATACTTTTTCCTGGGTATTGGACTAAAGTGACGCATAAATCTTTTATTAAGCCAAGACATTTCACTTTGCTAGAGTCAAAAGAGAAGAGATATTTGTATGGTCTAGTAACATATAAATTCAAAGTTTCCATGGTGGCTTTTTGCATTAAATTGTGGGATGCTCCTGAATCTAGCATAGAATTGTGTAGGATTTGATGATGTATACTCAAGCTAATGTAGAAAGGAGGAAAACCACCTTCTTGATGTTTTCCATTAACCTCTGGGCCAAAAAGTAGTTTTGGTTTATCATCATTTAGATTTACAGAGTCTTCTCCTTCATTAATGTTCAAAGTTTGAGTGATCTGTGATTTTTATAAATCATGTTTTACCAACTCTGTCAAATGAATTGGTATTTTTAGTTTGGTAATTTCAGTTTGGATGTTAAATGGTGTTTGTGTTTTTCCTAACTGAATGATTTCTTCTTTAGTAACTGTAGTTTGAGGGTGTTTTTCTTCTTTATCTATAGTTGTTTTTTATGTTTGTGTTTCCACTGTTTTGTTGTTTTCAATCTTCTTTTCAGGGACAGTTTGAGTTGCAGTGGAGGTTTTGGCAGATTTTGAAGTTTCAGCGGTTGTTTTTGGATCAGCTAAAGTTTTAGCAGAAGTTGTAGTTTTAGCAGTAACAGATTTTTGAAGATCAGTTGATGTTTGAACAATAGTATCTGTAATGTCTACAATTTTAGGACTGGGTGCGATTTTTGGACTATAAATTTTATGTTTTGAACAAGAGTTTTGCTGGGTTTCTCTAGGGAGGATTTGCAGTACTTTGGTTGTAGGAGCTTCTACTGTTTTCTTTGTCTGAGTTTGGGCAGATTTCTTAGTAGGGGCTTCTACATTTTTCTTACTCCTAAGGTTATATTGCTTGTGAACTTCATTAATGGAAAACTCATAACCTTGCTTATAATCAAAAGACTCTCCAGATTCTAGTTGTAACTATTGTAATTCATATAATTCTTGTTCTTCTTGTGTAAGAAAAATAGTATTATCATCATTGATTCCCATTAAGTTAATATGAGTGTCTTCATCATCTTCATTTTGGTGAGAAATTTCAGCATAGTTCTCTTGGAAAGGTGGTCTTATTTGTTGGTTAGGTGTTGATTCTCTAGATTTATCGGTGTTGGTGTTTTTTCTAAAATTGGGATATCTTATTTGAGGACCTTGTTGTTGATTATCCCACTATGGTTTCCTTTCCATACCTTCTAGTCTATCCATCATTTTTTCTATGGATTTTGCTAAACTATCTATTTTTCTATCTGATGTAGATGTTTCCACTTTTATTGTTACTCTTATTTTATTTCTCATTCTTGCTCTCTTGGCTAACAAATTGGCTTCTACACTAACTACAATGTTTTTCATTTGTTCTAGTGTTTCTGGGTTCCTTTCCCTCAGTTGGTATGACATATCCATATCAAAACCATCATGAAATTTGAGTAAAGCTAGATCTGGTGGAGGTTTAATGTTTGTTGTAATAACATTGTAGATACTGTTGAATCTAGTAAAATAGTCCTGAAGTGACTTATTAGGTCCTCTTTTTATGTTTTCATATTCAGACAAAATTTGTAATGGATTCTTATTTTTTTTCCCATCTACAAATAAACAATCTATGGAAGGCTTCTAAATCAGTAATATGATTGGAAGGTAAAGCTTTAAACCATTTCTTTACTTCTCCAGCTAAATTTTGGGCAAATACTCTCATTTGTGCATCAGATTCATCAATTTCATGAAATTCAAAGTAATCAATCATTTTGTTAACATGTTGGTGTGCAGTGTATTGACTAGTTCCATCAAATTAAGGGATTTTTCTTTGATAATCTTGGGGCATGTTATGTAATTGACCTGGTAGAACCAAAGGAGCATATTTGGCTGCCATGGCTAAGATTCTAGCTTGGCTAGGAGGTAAATTTGTGGTGCTTGGTGATTAGGTTGAGGTACTTGCAGATGAGGTTGGGACACTAGAAGATGTACTTGGAAATGTGGTTGAAATTCTTGAAAATGCAGCAACAATGCTAGAATATGAACTTGCAGTATTTGGGGATGGAAATAAAACTCTAGGTTGAAGAGGAAGCTTAGGAATGAAGGATTCTGGGGAATGAGGTGTAGTGGAAATAATAGATGAGGTGGTACTAAATAAATTTGAATTTTTTTACTTTGAATGAATGGTAGAAGGCTTAGGGGTATAAGCATATAAAGCAGTCAATTCAACAGAATGTTGGAAATAATTTTCATCAATTTCTTTAATCAAAGTTGCAATTAATGCATCAAGTTTACCATAAGGTTCTAGAGCTTTTTGATCTGAATCAAGTGAAACAGTTTCCTTCTTAGTTTCAATAAATGAAATGAAATCAGGATCTATTACACTATCATATATGGCACTTAATAATTTAGTTCTAAACAAATATTTCTCAAAAGCTAAATCAAATTCAATGTCTTGTAAACTTGATAATTTATTGGGAAGAGAATTTGCTTTGATCAATGGATTTTTATTACCTAAACTTTCTACTTTTTTTTATTTTTCTTTAAAATTCTGTCACGATTATCTACTATTACATCAGGTTCTGGATCAGGATTAGACCTGGTATAGTAGGTTCTTCTGGAAGCCAGAATTTTAGTTTTTAATGAAAATTTTACTTAACAATCCTTTAAGACAATCTTAAGGTGAAAAGATAAGTAAATTTCCTTTAAGGTTAATTTTAAACACTGAAGATTGGTTAGTTTCCCCAGTATGGTCGCCAGTATGTTATCACTCCAATAATTCTCAAGGGTTGTTTATATTTTGGTTTAAAGAAGATTAGAGGTAACCACAAACTTAATTTTAAGCCTTAGGATCTAACCTTCCTAATGCTCAGAATGGGTTCTCTCTATATGATTTGTATTTGTTGATTTTAGTTGATTTTAGGCTAGTTATGCAAGATTGATTGGGATTTTGGTTTTGGTTTTGGTTTGGTGGTGGAATCACTGATTAAGATGGATAGATGTATGTCTGCTTACCATTGGACTAATGGAGTCAAAGTGTCAAGCAGTTAGAGCAGAATCAAGGTTCTAAAGGGAAGTGTTCACAGGGCAAGATAGCTGAGTAACTTCATCCTTAGGCTGAATGATGAAATGGTTTCAATTGGGATGAGAGAGAAATTAAGGGTTCTCAGATCCGGATAATGAAGGAAATGATAGAGGTCAATCGAAACTAGGGAGAAATTAAGAATTCCCTAATCTGGATATCAGTAGAAAACATGAAAATGACATAGCAGTTCAAGGCAGAGTGTTTTTAACATATTCTGAAATAATATTCCTGTTATACATTTAGATTTAGAAAACATGCAAGTATGTGAAAACTTAAGATAAAATAAAAGAACAATTTAGAGTACTTCACTGAAGTGGCCCAACACGTGAATCCTGTAATATAATCTCTTTATTGCTCAATCCAATCTACTAACTTGAAAATGGTACAAAGAACCCTCTAGTTCATATCAGTACATCTATAGAAATGTTTAGCAATCCACAATCCACACTCAATACTTTGAAATGTGAAGTATTTATACAAAAAATCTTACAAAATATCCTAAAACAAACTTAGGAATTATTCATGGAAAAATAAATATCTTGATGCAAGAATATAGAGACAACTATCTAACTAATGCAAGTTGTCCCTGCTTTTATTGAATTTGTTGTTTGATATTTTGTTGATTTGCCTTTGACTGTTACTCAATGAAGGCTAACTTCTTGTGCTATTTGAGTGTCCTTTTCATTGGTTTCTTTCACTCTGATTTATTATTTATGTTTTGACTTTAACTCTGACTTTCACCTGATACACTTTAACCCTAATACTCTTTAACTATCACTACTATTTTTTACTTTAAACTTTGACTGCCCTGTTTACTGTTTTACCTTCACAACAAATCAGTCAACTTTTCCCACTTTTCTGCATCTGGTAACTTGATTTTTAACATCCTTCTGAATATCTCATTAGCCTTTGTATACTTTGAAAATATAGGCTTGTTGATGAACAAATGTTTTACCTCATGTTGCAGGTAAAAGAGATTCTCAAAACTCTTGTAGAGTACTTTCCCTGTTGGAATTCCTTGCATGGATGAACTGTTTGCTTGTTCCTTAGCCACTTCTCTGATTTTCTTATCATAATCTTCTTGTTTCATTAATCCGTCATTTATAACCAGAGGATTTGGCAAGCCTTTCTGTCTCAGAATATAAAACTTCATCATGAACCTAATTATGGCAAGCTCCATGTTCTGACACTTTTCTTCTAGCTGTACCATCGAGTTTATTTTAGAAATCACCTTTCTAACTTCAAGAATTGTATATGTCTTGTCACTAATTCCAATCTCTTCTAATTCTTGTTTATTTTTGGAATTAAGAAACTTTATAATTTCATTAGCCTCTTCTGGCTTTTTACCAAGTTCTTCTTTGATTTTTCGGATGGCTTCACCTGCTGCTTTAATTAGATATTTATGTTCATAAATGACTTGAACTGATGACCAAATATCATTGACAGATTCAATGATATTGGCCCATAGCTGCTGCTTGGATTGTGCCATTGGTTCTTTCAATGTTAAATATTTCTCTAATTTCATCAATTTCTTTGTCAACCTGTTTGTCTTATGTACTTCATTATTGTGCATAATCTGAACTAGTTTCATTTCATCACTCAGAATTTTCAATTGTTCTTTGAGTCTGTTGATTTCATTAGTCTAGATAGACATTTCCTGCATTGCTTTAACTAGTTTACCTGCTTCATCAGTAGGTTGTGTTGCTGTTGTAGATGACTCTGTTGCTAAAGTAGTAGCTGATGTAACAGGAAGTGTTGTGGCTATTGGAAGGAAGGGGCCAATGATTCTCCTAAGGTGAAAGGAACAACTGTAGTGGCTATAGGAATAAAAGTGACAAGGACTTCTTCTAATCTGGCCTTTTTATCATGCACTAACTTTTCCATCTCATTTTCCATTTCTTTTAGTTGGGCAGTTAATTGAAGGATGAGGTTCATCATCTCATCTTTTTGTCCTTCATTTTCTAACACTTCCTTTGCCTGTGGATGTTTAGTAGGAGGAAATTTGAGTTACTTCTTTAATGCAATAATGTCTGCACTCTTCTTATTTATCAGTTATTTTGCAACTTTGAAATTATTAGGATCATTTCCTACTTCAATAACCAAATATTCCAGAGATTTGATTTGTTACCTTTAGCCTGTGAGGATGCCTTTTCTAGTTTTAGTTGATCTATGATGTTTCCTAGAGTGTTTTGCAGCTTCTGTACACTCATGAATTTGTTTTTCATGGTAGAATACAACATTTCACAATATTGTTTGTGAAATTCTCTTTGGTCATTTGGATGAAGATCTTTGTATTGAACTTCATATGATGTCTTTTTATAATCTACTGATAATTTGTGATGCTTGACTGTGGGTTGCAAGAAGGTCATCTGCATCTTCCTAGTCTTGTAGTCAAATACAAAAAGCAATCTTCTTTGGTCGCTAGGTGACTGTTTCCATATTGGGTGTATGTATCAGCCTTTAAGGCTTCATTTCTGATCTTTATTTCTTTATACTTCTGCATGATGTCCTATCCTTTCTCTGTTGGCTTACTGGATGAAGACACTTCAACGCTATGTTGTTTTTGAATCATCTGAGTGTTAGATGTTGAAGGCTAGTGTGTTTCTTCAAAAACTGTTAAAGGAGCATTGTCTTTCACCACTGTATCTGTGTCAATCACTTCAATAGTTTCCACTTCTTCATTTACAGGATTTAATTTGGCTTCTTCCTGTACATCAATTTAAATTTTGTTTCAGTTGTAGTTTGTGCTGAGTATGATCCTTCTTCTCTTCCTCTTTTGGAGTTCCTATCCTGTGGGGTTGGAGTCTGCAAGATGGAACTAGTATCACCTTGCTTCTATGCCTCTTTCAAAGTGTTCTCCAATCATTTAGATTGATTGGAGTATTTTTCAATGTTTGTCTTTGACTCATGTACATAAGGAGTTAATTTACATTTGACTCTTAACTTGCTTATTACTCCTAAAGGATCATAATACCACTGGAAACTCTGACTGAAATTAAATTCCTGCAAATATTTTTCTGCTTGTGGACCTGCATCTCTACTATTGCAAATAAAAGGACCAACGTGATTCTTTATCTTAAACTGTGTCTTCTTTTTGGCTGCCAAGAAATTTATTGCATCGGAATTAAGGATCTGCTTGATATACTCAAGTGAAAATAACCTCATTGGGAGGTATTTGAGCAGCTTATATGGAAACAGATTAGATCTATATACCCTAATTTCTGTGTGGTTCTAATAAAGGTACCAATCTCCTGTCCTACTGTGTTTTATAACTACATGATATTTTTAATCTCATCACTGACTCTTGGTTGACTTCTGTTGTTCAGCATGTTGACAATTGGATGGATAAAGGAGTCAATGAAGTATGTGTATGTGGACTGTGTGGAGTCTTTCCTGATTAATGGAGTCCAAAATATTATTGACTGTGGATTACCTTCAACATCCAATTTCTGAAGGTTGATGGAAAAATTTTCAGACTGGAAGTATAAAACATGTGGAATAAAACAGATGAGTACTTGAAGACACCTTCTTCAGGTAATTTGACCAACTATTCATGAATTGTGTCAACAAGGTACTAGGAAAAAATGAATATAGTAGCAGAAGGCTGACCAGGGGTGAAAATAGACAAGAAGCCTAAGACTGAAGCACCAACATGCTCATCTGTGAAATAACCCAGAATAAAAGAGAGCATTCTAATAATATGCCTGGTTCTCTCAGAAAATATTGCAGATGGGTAAGGAGGATTGGATTTGGGAGTCTCTACTGATGAGGAAATGAAAGTTTGGAATATCTGGAACCTTTTTGGGAAGTCCAGATTCAGATACAAGTGTGTGAGGGTCTCAATAGATAAATGAATTTCATCTGGGCTAGGTTGAATCTACAACATCTGATTTATTGATTCAGCTGTGATAGTGAATAAGATTTATTTTCCAGAGGTTATAATGGCTCTTTGATCAAGGAAATAACAAGTTTGGAAAATTATAATCACTTCTGGACACTGGAAGGTCTATAGGACAATGTACTTGGGAAAATTGGACTCCCAAATGAAAACCTCATCAGCTTGATCAATTGATTTTTCATGGCTCCAACAGTGGAGCTCAAGAACGTTAAACTCAGTGACAGGGTCACTAATTTTAAATTCTCTATCTGCTAAGGGAGTATGTCTCACATCTACAACTGGAGGTTGCAGGGGATTAAGTGATACAATGCTTTGAGAAACCATTGTTTTTTTTTGTTTATCAATTAATTACTCTTTTGACTTAGAAAAACAGGTTCAGGCCTTTTGGAGCACCTCTGAAAGATATTTACAGTCTGCAGAAGGGTTTGGGAAACCATCTTATTAAATATTACTCTTTGTGATCAAGAATAGTCTTAGGCCTTAGGAATTCTGTGAAAATATGTCGAGGGTCTGCAGAAAAAGGGATGGGAAGCAATGGGGGCTTTATTTTGGTCTGCAAAGGCTCCTAAAATAATTCAATTACTTTGTTACTTTTCTATAGTTTTAGGAACATACCTTTGCACTGAGGAATACTTAGAAAGGGTGATTTTCTGGCCTGCAGAGGTGGTTTTGGACGCAACCGAGGTTTTATGTGGCTTCACTGGTATTTATAGAGCTTCTGATTGTTTCTGCAACAGCTTCAGTAATAACAGGGTTGAATTCTGTTGAAATATGACTTAAAACAAGGTCGGCAGAGTGATCTTTGCTTTGAAATAGGTCAACAGTCTCTCTTTGTGCAAAATTATAACAGAAATAATGGTGAAAAGGCTCAAAAGGGCAGTCTTATGCATTTTAAACCAATAGTGGTTAAACATTAATGAGCTGGTCAATTCAAATGGGCAGGACAATTTTCATAATGGGTGAAAAACAGGCTTGTGGTTTTCGCATCGGCAGAAGGTGGTAGGCGGTATTATTTGGAGGGATGCGATGCAATATAATATTGCCACGTAGCAGGGGAGCGGGGTGTGAAAACTGCTCATTTCGTAAGGTCTTGACGAGATTAAATATCGAGCAATTGAAGATGCGATAAAGGGTATTGGCCATTGGATCTGCTCAATCATGATCAGACGGATGAGCAGATGAGAGGATTTCATCGGGGATTTGATAGGTGGTGGGGCCCGGGATTTAAGTCAATGTGTGATTTATATGCATGTGTTAATATACATGAAGGGGTAGGGACTTTATAATAGGCGGGGTTTATAACAAGTGGGCCCAAAATATATCAAATGTGGGGAAATTAAACTATAGTTTCAAATAAAATAAGGGTTGGGGAAATATATATAAAGGGGAATTAATATAAATACGGGTTAAAGGTTTAATAAGAGTTAATATATAATGTTAACATGGGGTTAAATGAATATGTGCGGGATTACACACTAAGTTTTAATGTAAAAACTTATATCGTGAAGGGATGTTTCATAGTGGGACCCGACATATAAATTTAATCAAATACTTAGGATAAGTGTATTTTAGGGATTTTTTTGGGTTTTTTTAAAATGAAAATGGAAGTTAATAAAGGGATTTTACTTTTCCAAACGTAATATGATTTTTTAACTAAGGAAAAGGGGTTTTCTTAGGGAAAAAGAGTGAAGTAAGGGGAGAGGGTTAAAATGAATGGGAAGGAGTATTTTTACAAGGGAAACTGAATTTAGAGGGAAATTAGTAAATATGAAATGACCAATTTCTGCTATCCATGCCTTGTAAAAACTGCTTCTACCTACCCATCATCTACCCTAACATTTTTTCTTCATTTCTGTGGGTGCATTTGAGCTTGCAAACCCTTTTTATTTTTCTTTTAATAATAAACTATCTAATTCTATCCTTATTACTTCCAATGGCTCAGATTAAACTATTGAGCTCATTTATTATTCTCTACCTAACTACTGATCTGCCAAGATTAAATAGTTTGGCTAGATCTTTATTCTCTATCTATTAGCATGAAATTTAAAGCATGAATAATCAAGATTAAGTTGTTTGACTATTCATGGATTGTGGCATTTTTGACAAATTGCACACAATCTTATTTTGAAAACTAAAGTAAAAAGTAGTGGCATTTGAATTTGCATCACTTTCATGATCTATTTTATCTCTTTTTTGTTGGGGTTCATTTTTTATATTCTTTTTTGATCTTTTTCTTTCAGTCCTTTGATTTTTCTTTTAGGACTTTTACCCTCTTTACATTTTTTAATATGGAAAACAATTTGCAGAAAGCTAAGTATGTACATATTACAAGACTAATTATAGTCAATTCAAAATTATGAATCCTATTATTATAGGACCCTAACATCCAGCACGTTATTTCTGAGTCTTACAGGTTTTCCTTGAGCCCCTTTTGGGTTGATAACTGTTTTTCCACTGATGCCGAAGATTATATAACCCTTTTTGTTTTTTGGGGGGTATTACAGACCATATTTAAAGTTGTAATTGGCTTAAGATTGACTCTAGAGACTGGTATTTTCTTACATGTAGCTAGGAATATAATTTATATCTATTGTTTCTATGTCCGGAAGTTGTATGTACATTTTGAACAACTGAACGAAGGGTTGTTCTTATACCAGTTGAATAATTAGTTTTTGTGGTGGTTCTATCCTTATCAATCTTCCCTGCATATTTTAATAATATATTTATTTACATGAGATTGTGTTGCTCTACAACTAATTGTTGGGTGTGGAGCCTGATTATCTTGTTTATTTTGTATCACAGCATTGGACCCTTGTACCTTAATGGGGCGGCAACGCGACCCATAATTAAACGCTTCTTGGGGGGTCCATTTGGGCCATTCATTAAACGCTGCCTGGGGGGTCCGAAGCTAAAAACAGATGTAAAATTGCCTTGTAAAAGTATAGTAATTTCTAGTCAATCTGGGTCATTCATTAGGCAGATGATCTTACGGTAGAAGTTATGTTTAGTTTAAGGTTTTTTTTCCCTAGAAGGAAACCCCTCGCTTGTATGAGGGTATTGTATTGCGGCTATGTATTGTATGTGCATTCTCAGAGAGAGAAACAGATAGGGATATTGTGAGAGAGAACAGAGGATATTACAACGGATCTGTTGTAGGTTGTGTTTCTTCATTTTGCTGGATAATAGAAAGGAAGGACTGCCTGTTCGGGTTGAACGTAACCCAAACTGGGTGAACCACGTATATCTGTGTCTCTCTGGTTTATGTGTTTTGTGTGCTTGTGTTTTCCACATATATTTTATGTGTTTCATTGCTCTTTAATTTACAATTTTCTAACATTAGTTAGTCCAGCCTCTACGGCTTTGGAGTTCTTTGTGTTGTATGATTTGAATTGAGCACAGGTATATGTACACTTAAGGTTTCACTCTATTCCATTCGTCGTCTAGTGGTCGTAAAGCGTTAGGGATTGTTTCTCACAGGCTACCAAGTAAGGGCACGGCCAAGAGAACTATCCCTAAGTCATGGCTCTCCATTGAAACAAGCCTATATGGTTATAGTTAAGGATCTCGCCAAGTTTCTTTCGAGTACTGGTAAGCACAAATATGATCCTTCCTATTTATTCGAGCTGAGACCATAACCCCTTTTCCTCTGGAACTTACTCTACTACCAAATCCGGCATTCCTGTTAGAAAATCATCCTTACCATAATTATTACACAAAATCCTCCAGGTAAGGGGCACACACACACACACATATATATGCACAACATCTGTTTAATTACTAACATTTAGTCATAATTTTGTACATGGTAAATACATCGTCTCAAACAATAAAACAATGTAAATATGCATTATTCCTTACAACTATACAGTCTCACCATCATTCCAACAAATTAGTAAAGCTTGTGAAAAAATTTCATGTAAGTTCTCTTTCGTTTCCGCACCTTAACTTCAATTACAGGAAAATTTGTTATAGTTACTACAGTCATTACTTTTTCCTCTTTTTCTAGATCCTTAACAGCCAAAGGCACAGAGTATTTTACTGTAAAAAAACACACATATTATTATCAATATCATAATATTGTATAATAAATCCTACATCATGCACATTCAATCATTTGAATACCAGTTTCGCAGAGTCTAATTTAACAATTAAGTACCTCTGAATGGACCCAACCACAACAGGAAAATAATTCCACACAACCAATGAGATTAGCCTGCAACTGTATCTCCCCCCCATGAAACCTTGCCTGTAGGGTAGTTTCTCGGACAATATCGCACAAAACTGCTACCTATTACTATCTTGTCCCAACCAGACTTAGTGAAGGTAGTCCAAGTTCAAAGAAATTTTTTCCTCTGGCCAACCAAGAGGAATTGAACACACAAAAACCTTTGCTTCTTCTTTCCACAACTTTTTCTCACCTCTAATTCCTCAACCCTCTTGGTTTTTCCTTTATTTACTCTCTAAGAAAAGTTTGGGCATGTAACCGCTTGTCCCATAATTGTCCAACTACCCTGACTTGTGGTTTCATCATTTTATTTGAAATCTTCCTCTTCATGTGGTTCTTGTTTGCTTAACGTTCCTATTTGTAATACAAACAAAAATATTTATTGTTTAAATTGTCTTTTACATAAATAGTAAAAATGTTCTTTTAACCATAGTAAAATCAAAGAGTTCACAAGTTACCAAGGGGTATGACATCTTCCCCTCCTTAAGTAAAACATCGTCCTGGTGTTTTCACATCCTCAGAACATGCTTGGGTAAGATTTTCTCATAAATTGTTCATCCTCCTAGGTGGCATCTTCTGGGATAAAGTGAATCCACTGCACCGTAACCTGGGTGATGACTCACCTCCACAATGTTACTTCTCTCTGATCCACTATACAGAAAGGTTCGGCCAAAAATTCTCTGTCCAATTCTACATGTATGTTATGCCAGTCAATGACATGTCTAGGGTCATATATGTATTTTTTCAACAAGGAGACATGAAATACATTATGGACATGTATATGGTTGGGTAAAGCTAATTGATATGCTAGAGGCCCGATCTTGGCTAAAATATGGAATGGTCCACAGAATTAGGGATCCAATTTGGAATACCTCCCCAATGTAGGGTGCTCTTCTTGGGCTTGAATCGTACATACACATGACCCCCCACTTGGAATAACCGATAAATTTGTTTTCTATTTGCGTACATTTTCTGTCTATCATGGGAAGCTTTTAGATTTCCTCTTACTTACTTTATTTCCTCTTCCATTTCTTTTAATAGATCAGGCCCCAACATTAGCTTATCTTCTGGACTGCTCCAATTAACATGTGTCTTGCATTTTCGCCCATATAATAATTCAAATGGGCTCATTTTCAGAGAAGTGTGATAGCTATTATTGTAAGAGAATTCTACCAAGTGAAAATAATCCTCCCACTTGGTTGGTTGTTGTATTACATACATCCTTAACATATCCTCAAATACCCGATTTACCCTTTCAGTCTGTATATCTTTTTTAGGGTGGTATGTGTTACTAAAATGTGTCTGTTTACCTAGTCCGGTAAATAAATCTTTCCAAAAAGTAGATGTAAATTTTACATCTCTATCTAATATTACTACTTTTGGAAGGTCATGCAACCTAAAAATTTCCTTCATAAATATGTTAGAAATCTGAATTGTCTTGTAAGTGGATTGCCCTGGAATGAAATGAGAAGACTTACTTAGTTTTTCTACAACCACAATTATGGAATCATTATGTTTTTTGTCTTTGGTAAACTAGTAATAAAATATAAATTAATGGTCTCCCATTTCCACTTAGGGATAGGCAATGGATGGAGCAACCCAACTGGATGTTGATGGTCTATTTTTACTTGTTGGAACTCCAAACACTTAGATAAGTATACATCCACTTCCTTTTTCATTCCTCGCCAAAAATATTCTTTGTGCAAGGAAGAAATCAATTTTTGGTATCTTGTATGAGCAACGTAAGGAATTTTTTGTTATTCATTAAGAATTAATTATTTAGTACTCATTTGATTAGGAGCATATATTCTGTTCTGATAATTAAACAAATTATCCTTATCCCATACCCAATTTGTCGTTCACTATTTTTTGAGTTATGTACTTGTTGCCATATGAATTAGTATCCTAGATCCTTTTGAGTTGCCTCCCTAATTTTCTCTTTGAAATTGCTTGTGGTTTCACTAAATGATATTTCGTATATAAAATTCATCTTTCTGCTCAAAGCGACTGCTACTCTCTTTTCTTTACCTTTCAAATGTTTTATTTCAAAATCAAATTTTCTCTGGAAGGAAATCCAACGAGCTTGTTTTTCATTTAGAGTAGGTTTCTTAAAGTAATTTGTCAAGCTACTGTGATCCGTCATTAATATGATTTTTTTACCAAGCATATATTTCTGCCACATTTTTAAGGCGTAGATTACTATTTTTAATTCCAAGCCATAATTTTAATACTTGCGTTCATGTTCTTTGACTTTCTGAGATTCATATGCTAAAACTCGACCATCTGCTTCAAGACTCCCCCTACACCTTCCTTACTAGCATCTGTGCACATAGTAAATTCCTTACTTAGATCTACGATCCTCAAAATGGGTGTTGTAGTAAGTAGTTGTTTTAGCTGGTCAAAACTCTTTTTACACTCACCAGTCCATTTGAAATTTCTTCCTTTATTTTGCAAGGACGTAATGGGCTAGGCCACTCTTGATAATCCTTCAATGAATCCTCTATAGTACCCGTCCAGCCCCATAAAGGACCATATATCAGCTACGTTTTTTGGAACAAGCCATTCCATTATGGTCCTTACTTTTTCTGCGTCCACCGCAATTCCATCCTTGGTAATAATATGCCCTAAGTATTGAATATGTTCTTTATAAAACTAAAATTTGTTGTACTTCGCGTACAGGTGATGATCCCTCAAGGTCTGCAAAAAATTTTGTACTAATGTCGCTTTTTCTCCTCCATGTTTATGGAATAAACTAGTATATCATCGATAAAAATTAGTACACATTTGTCCAGCTATTGATGAAAAATACTATTCATGAGGCACATAAAAGTTGTCGAAGCGTTGGTTAAACCGAAGGGTAGAACCACAAATTCATATGTTCGTAGTAGGTTCTGAAGGTTGTTTTGTACATATCCTCCTCCTTAATTTTGATCTATTAGTACCTTGAACGTAAATCAATTTTAGAAAAATTTTTAGCCCCCTTCACTTTGTCAAATAGATCGCCAATGCGGGGTAAGGGATACTTGTTCTTGATGATTAACTTGTTTAATTGTATGTATTCAATACAAAACCATAAGGTACCACCTTTTTTCCTAACGAAAAATATCGGAGCTCCCCAAGGTGAGACACTTGGGTGAATATATATTTTTTCCAATAATTCTTGTAACTGCATTTTAAGTTCCGTCAGTTTCGGAACACTCATTCGATAACATGTTGTGGATATTGGGGAAGCACCTGGAATAAGTTCAATAGTAAATTCTATGTCTCTTTTAGGAGGAAACCCAGGTATATCTTTTGGAAAAACATCAACAAATTCTTGTATTGTAGGCAAGTAATCCAAAGTGGCAATATTTTATTTTGAATTTGCAAATCCTACTTGCACTACATAAATTTGACACCCTTTTCTTATGCATTTCACTAGATGAGAAGCCGTAATAAGCCTCAAGTTCAAAGGTTTCCTTATCCCTTGTACTTATTTTCTCCTTCATTCCTCATCTAAGAAACTAATTTTCTTGTCTTTACAATTTATAAGGGACCAGTGCTCCTCCAGCCAATCCATACCAATTAAGATGTCATAGGATCCCAAGGGAAATACATTTATGTTTACTATTATTGTGAAATTTACCAATTTTATAAAACAATGGTCTACTTTAGTTAACACTATTCTTTTATCTCCCCTGGCTAACTCAACCAGCCATGGGTTTTAAAATCTGACAGTTTGTAAATGACACTTATCTACCAACTAAGGACTTGTATAACTTAAACTAGCCCCTAGATCAATTAATATGGACACAATTTTCTTAAAAATTGTACCTTCAAACTCTACCATAGTATATTGGTACTCTACCTGATGATCCTCCAATGTTACATTAATCCTGGGCAGAATTCTTGCCACTTTTCCTACAATATAAGCTTCCCGGATCTGCGCCATTGGTTTTGCCCCTTTTCAGATATGAAATTTTTTAACATAATTTGGTCCCACACATCCCCAACACTGCAATGGGGGTCTACTTGCTGAGCCTAATTCATGATTATTTGGTTGTTCATTATATTTCAGTTCATTTGGTAACTTCAAGTTTGGCTAGGTCTTCCGTGTATTCTTGGTCTAAATTTGAATGTTAGTTTTTCTGTGCTAATTTCATTTTCATATATAAAACTTATTTACTGATTTTATGATTGATGTGCAGGTTCTCTTGTTGCTTATGTGTGTCAAAGAGGTAATTAAAACTGAATTTTATGAGTGTTTTTTAAAACATAAAGCATGAATTCAAATGGTTGAACAACAACAACATAATTAACAACAAACCATCACAAACTGAACCATTCAAACATAATTTTTATGAAGGATTTCACCCCTCCTGGGCTACATCTCCTTGTTCCAACTCCATAGCTTGGGCTTCTATATTAGATCAATGTGCTCAAAATGTTCTTTACATGCATCAAATTCTCTTAGAACCTATTTCAATGAGTTTAAAAAGTTGAAATCTATTATAAAATGGATATTTTTTAACTCAATTTTGTTACCAGATGCTTTGCGCATGGCCTTCCCTCCTAGTGGCCCTAGGCTTCAAAAATATTAAAGGCAACAAAAAGCTCTATAGATGACCTCGTCTACCTCTGCAACTTGTTCCCATGGCTCGAAAACATAAAATATACTAAGAATGACTCTTCCTGAGCCAAAATTGGTTGAAAATTGCCTCAGTTATGGCAAAACCAAATTTTCCCATAATTTCTCCACTGAAACTGGAAGTTCGCCAGACAGCTCCACTAAAACTGGAGCTCTGCCGCATTTGGCGGGCTCCGCCAAGTCCGCCACTAACTTAAAATTGTCATTATCTTAAGTTAAGCACGCATTTAAGAGTTAATTAACTCTACAGTTAGCATAAATGCAGGTTTTCCAGCTAATCTGAGATTATCGGGTATTAAACATGGTCTAACGGATTAAACAACTCTGTTGGTGAACAGTGTTAGGCCCACGGTTCTGAGCGCTTGATCACATGGGAGGGGGTTGGCCCCCTCTAGACCCCCAAACATGGCGCATATGTAATTTAAATTTGTGTGGGAGACTTATGGGTTAAGACCCATGGTGTAGAGTAGACGGTAGAGCATTGGAGTTATACGCAGGTGGTCGTGGGTTCAACCCCGACCCCCGTACAAAATTTTGTTGTACATTTCATTAACCCATATCCAAAGTCTAAACTTTGTGTTATAAAATATATAAACCTCTACTAGGTTAGTGTAGTCTGCCAGTTGTAGACCCTATCCGCCAAGTTAACACTTCTCCAACATGTAGTTTCACCTCTGCCAGGTTTAGAGTTAGGCCACCATATAATACATATGTCCGCAAGTTTAAAACATCTCCACCATATAATATTTGTATGCTAAGAATATCCCAGCATATAGTTAAGTTTAAAAACCTTAGTTCAAAAATAAATGTGCAACATATAATGCCATGGGGTAGGGCACGTGGAAGCCTCTAACTGCTCCACGTGTCCCTTCTCCATTGGCTCAATTCCCCAATATAAAAATTAATAATCCACCAGATATAGAAATTTTAACCTTATGATTAGGAGGACAAATTTCAATTACCCAAGAAAAATTGGCGAATCTGACTGTGACACTTGTCACGGTGTCATTGGCTGAAAATTGGAGAATATTCCCTGGATATTCCTGAGGTGCTGACTGGACTGCCAAGTCATCAGTCTGTCACTGTTCTGCACATTTTTTACCTGTTTGAGAAAATGAACAACATACCATAACTTACTCATACGAATTGGGATTTTGATGAAATGAGTTGCATTGGAATCCTGGTGACGAGCTCTATCCAGTCGCTCTGGTTTGGAGCATTTCTGAGCACTTTCATTTTTGAGCTAAAATATTGAGCCTCTGATCATTCCTCCCCACTAGAAGCCTTTTGGACCCCAAAATCTCTCTGATTACTAATTATGTGGATGAGGGTATTGTTCCCTCACCGTTCCAGTCTCTATCCACTAAAATTTTCCCAATTTCATCATTTGGAGCTTTTCACAAAAAGTCAACTTTTTCCTCGATTCTTGCGACCTTCTCTTGTTGTCATTGAGACTGTCATGCTGCAATATTTTTGAATTTGCAGAACAACAATATATTCTTGAAAAAACCATGTTTTTCCTACCTTGGTCAACAATAAAATGAAACTTAAAAATTTTCTCACCTTGCACACTGTCACCATGGCGATTTTTTGTTGCTTTTTCCTTGTACTTGCGTCGACTCTGGACAAGGTATCTTCACCATTGCCATGTACCTTTTGGAGACCAGCAATAATATTTGTGGAACCCATGCCTTCTTTTCCAAGCTGCTTTGCTGCTTTCTCTTTGAACTTTGCACCCTCTTGCACCGACATCTTGTTTCCAACACCACTCAACACTACTGTTGACTGCTGCAAATGTTTTACATCGTATTCACCTTCTTTCAAAGGCAAACTGTTAACATCCTGAACCAACTCATTACAAGAATAAGCATATTTTTTAAAAGTGTGATTCAATACATATCTTTGTTTGATCATCAACAATGTCAAGTTTTGACTTGCATTCACTATCCTCTTCATTTCACTTGCATGTAATAGAGACAGACATATCTTCTTCTAATGTGCTCTAATTATGTTCTCAATACCATCCTTAAACAAGTGATACTTTTTCTCATGGTGATGAAATACTACTTTCCTATCATATAAATAAGGACTTCCCAATACAATACCTGATATCTCAAGCGGCACCACATTAAGCTCAAATTCATCAAGAAAGTTTGAGTTAATGGTGAATCTTAGTAAGCACTTCCTTGTAACCTGCAAGTTTTAATTCTTGCATATCCAACCCAAAGGATATGGTCTTGGATGTTTAATAATTTCAAGGCCTAGTTTCTTAACCAAATCTTCGGAAATCAAGCTAGCTTGTGACCCACTATCAAAAATTGTATCAACCTTGGTATGTTTAGAGACAACTCTAATGTGGAAAAGTTCTATTCTTGTATCTTCATTATGAGTATCATTTGAACAATTTGAAGAACTAGTGCTTGCAACATGTTTACCTTTCAAACCCATGGTTGTAATCTTTGTCTCATCCCCTGAATTTGACTCTAAGTCATGCTTAGCTATAGCAACAATTTTCTCCTTCTCTTTGGCTTTCAGTCTATTTGGTTTCAATTCTAGATGAAGTTGCCAATAGTGGTCTTCATCATGGCCAATCTTTGAACACTTTTTGCATGTGAGTTTTTCCTTCTCTCTTTTTACATAGCTATTTCTTTTTCCTCTTCCATAAAACTTTCCTTTCCCTTTACCCTCACTTTCACTTTTCTCCTCTATTTTTTGTTTTTCCCTTACCTCCAAGTGTATGTCTTGTACAAAAACTTCATCTAAATTGCTTGGGTTAAACATAAGAATAGTATGCTTCAAATAATAATTTAACCCCCAATGTACTTCAAGAGTGTATCTTGGGAATTCAAATTTATTCCTAACAACAAAGCTCTCTTTCTAAACTCTTGGGTATATTATTGAATTGTTTGACCCTTGAGTTGCTTAAAATTTTGCCAACTCATAATAGATTTTTTCATATATGCTAATGGATAAAGCTGTCTTTTAATGGAAGAAATAAACTCAGCCCAGGAAATGGATATCTTATGATGGATTCACACTTCCTCTTGAGTCTTTGCTTCCCACCAAACTAGTGCTGCTCCTTCTAGCCTTAATGAAGCCAACTGGATCTTTATGTCGTCTTCATGAAGGTTTTGAATTCTGAAATACACCTCCAATTGACATATCGAATTTTCAAGCCTCTCTGCATTTACCTCGCCATTGTACTTATGAAGTTCAAACTTATTTTTAAATTTGAGTAATGGAGTTTTTCCTTTTGTGGATTTTGAGTGAGTGTGAGTGGTCTTTGTGGTGGAAGTGGAAGATGATGTAGATGGGGCTTTCCTCCGCTTCCCTTTGAACTCTTCTCTTCATCCTTCTTACCATCTGAAGTTCCTTCTCCATGTGGAGGCTTAGAACATTCTCCTGCCATCCCAGTAGTAAATACATCAAACATAGCTTTAACCATTCTCTTTATGTCTTTGAAGTCTCCCTTGGCATATTCTTCTTCTTAATGTCCTTGAGTCTCTCCAACACCTGACATAATGGCTATGGATTCAAGCTCAACTTCTGATGCTTGTACCTCTTCAATCAACTCAACTTCTTGTACGAATTGTACCTCTTCAATCTCAGCTTCTTGAGACAAAACTTGAGGTTCTTCAAGTGAAGCTATGACTAGAATTTTGGGTGAGGATGATGCTCTTTCAGATCTCCTAATTCTGTTCCTAATCTCAGGACTCACAACCAATAATTTCCCTTCACCTTTCTGCAACTTCAACCTTGTCAGCATCACAAATTTGCAACCATTAAACTTGCACAAATAGTCAAACAACTATCAAGCAAATAACCTTTTGAAAACATGTGCTCTGATACCAACTTTATCTAAATTTGAATGTTATTTTTGATGTGCTAATTTCATTTTTAGATATAAAACTTATTTACTGATCTTATGCTTGATGTGCAGGTTCTCTTGTTGCTTATGTGTGTCAAATAGGT
Organism: Pinus albicaulis; assembly: GCA_034641835.2. Taxonomy (NCBI): domain Eukaryota; kingdom Viridiplantae; phylum Streptophyta; class Pinopsida; order Pinales; family Pinaceae; genus Pinus; species Pinus albicaulis. The sequence goes on from CM076578.1 coordinate 1,091,179,303, forward strand.
AATTAAAATTGAATTTTATGAGTGTTTTTGAAAACATAAAGCATGAATTTAAATGGTTAAACAAAAACAACATAATTAACAGCAAACCATCACAAAATAAACCATTAAACAAAGTTTTGATGGAGTTCTCCCCTCCTAGGCTACATTTCCTTGGTCTAGCTCCATAGCTTGGGCCTCTGTATTAGCTCAAATGTGCTCAAAATGTTGTTTACATGCATTGAATTCTCTTGTAACATGTTCCAATGAATTTAAAATGTCAAAATATATCAGAAATGACTGTTTTTTTACTCAATTTGGTTTTCATACGTTCTGGGCATGGCCTTCCCTCCTAGTGGCCCTAGGCTTCAAAAATATTCAAGGAAACAAAAACCTATGTAGATGACCTCTTCTGCCTCTGCAACCTATTCACATGGCTTCAAAACATCAAAATATACTAATAATGACTCTTCTTGAGCCAAAATTGGTCGAAAATTGGCTCAGTTATGGAAAAACCAAATTTTCCCACAACTTTTCCACTAAAACTGGAAGTTCGCCAGACAGCGCCACTAAAACTGGAGCTCCGTCGCATTTGGCGGGCTCTGCCAAGTCCACTGCTAACTCAAACTTATCATTATCTTAAGTTAAGCGCCCATTTAAGAGTTAATTAACTCCACAGTTAGTGTTAATCACGCTTAACTCTTAATCGCGGGTTTGTGGGCTAATTTGAGATTATCGGGTATTAAACATGGTTTAAAAAATTAAACAACTCCACCGATGAATAGTGTTAGGCCCACGGTTTTGAGCACTTGAACATGCGGGTCAGCGCCCTCCAGACCCCCAAACATGGCGCTAATATAATTTAAATTTGTGTGGGATAATTATGGGTTAAGACCCATGGTGTATGAGTATACAATAGAGCATTGGAGTTATACGCAGGTGGTCATGGGTTCGAACCCGACGCCCGCACAAAATTTTGGTGTACATTTCATTGACCCATATCCAAAGTCTAAACTTTGGGTTATAAAATATATACGCCTCTGCTAGGTTAGTGTAGTCTTCCAGTTGTAGACCTTGTCCACCAAGTTAACACTGCTCCAGCATGTAGTTTCGCCTCCACCAGGTTTAGAGTTAGGCCACCATATAATACATCCATCTGCTAGTTTAAAACATCTCCACCATGTAATATATGTCCGCTAAGAATAGCCCACCATATAGTTAAGGTTAAAAACCTTAGTTCGAAAATAAATGTGCAACATATAATGCCATGGGGGAGGGCACATAGCAGCCTCTGGCTGATCCACGTGTCCCTTCTCCATTGGCTCAATTCCCCAATATAAAAATCAATAATCCACTATATATAGAAATTTCAACCTTAGGATTAGGAGGACAAATTTCAATTTCCCAAGCAACATTGGTGAATCTGGCTGTGACACTTGTCACAATTTCATTGGCTGAAAATTGGATAATATTCCCTGGATATTCCTGAGGTGCTGACTGGACTGCCAAGTCATCAGTCTGTCACTGTTCTGCACATTTTTTACCTATTTGAGAAAACGAACAAAAGACCATAACTTACTCATACAAACTCAGATTTTGATGAAACGAGTTACGTTGGAATCCTGGTGACGAGCTCTATTGGGTCGCTCTGGTTTGGAGCATTTATGAGCTCTTTCATTTTTGAGCTAAAATAATGAGCCTCTGATCAATTCCAGTTTTATTGATTTTTATACAAACTTCTAAAATTTGTTTTCTTCGATCCCTTAATATTTTGTACAGATTTATGTCTCTTTATTTTTTCCCATTTCATGCTGCCATCCCCTTTCTATTTCATTCTCTGATAGAATATTCGATCCTTTCTGATAGCCTCATCCATGTTTTTATGGTTCTCGAATTCAAGCCTTTCTTTCATAAAAATAGGAAGATTGCTAACAAACCGTTGGACCTTCGCCTTTTCTTCGCGTATATAAAGGACATACTTTAGCAGTGAAGTAAACTTTGTTATTAATTCATCCATAGACAGTTGTCCCAATCGTGAATCGCGGAACTCCTTAGCTTTCTCTTCTTAGAACCACTCTATCAGATATTTGTCTTTAAAATGTTTCTGAAACTCCTCCCAAGTTACTTCCTGCTCATCAATCCTTCTCATTGTTTTTATCTCCTCCCACCACAAGGTATCCTTACCCTACATCTAATAGATTGCCAACCGAACTTTCATATTATGATCGTATTCATAAATCTGAAAGTACTTATTCATATTAATCAACCATGCTTCAGTGACTTCCTCCTTATCACCATTGAATAGTGGAGGTTTAATATTTTTGAACTCTCCCTAAAACTCTGTATTTTTCCATTTTTTTCCTCTATGATCTGAAACATTATCAGATTCCTCCTCTTTGTTTTCTTGGTCATCTTCTATATCTATATGTTCATCCCTCTGCCTATGCATTCCCATTCTGTTACCATGCTCTGGACTTGGGTTAGGATGCTGATGATTCTGTTAATCTGATAAAATTTTCATAATATTTTCTTGTTGTTGCATCACCCATTCGTTATCTTCGCTTAATCTCAACATTTCATTCTTCAATTATTGCATGGTATCAAATCAAGTAGTATTAGAATTTCGGGATGCTTCTACCAACTGCACCCACATTTCAGGGTTAGTTTTTGCATAAGGTACTGGTACTGCTCCTATGTTTGGTCATATTGTTGTAGATCTAGCTCTCCTCATTGTATGTGTCTATATCCTAGCCACAAACAACACTATTATTCCCACTCATTTATCTTGGCCAAGACGTTCAGACTGAGCTCTGATACCAATTGTCACATCTCACTACCATCAATTATTGCGTTAAAAAAAAATGTATTTACCTATCCATCAAACAACATGGGTGTATTTATATATTTAATGCATGGACATATATATATATATATATATATATATATATATATATATATATATATATATAGTTAATGTTGTACATAATATCGCAATATAACGCTATGTATAGAATTTCTATGCATATGTTTGAATTGATTTAAATGATTTGTGCCACATTTAATTCCCAATGTTGAATGCAACATCATACTTTTCATGCCTCCAGTGCATAATAATAAGGTACGATACACGCGTGGATCACACATTCAATTTAATGTGATTTTTACTATGGTGCTTCATAATTTATTTAATAGTTTAACTACTCCATTATCCGAGTGTGTAAAAATCAGTTCCATTAGGGTTAAGCGCGCCCACTTCTACTTAGGGAAATATTATGTAAGAAATAAATATGAGCCTGTGGGTCAGGGTGAGGGGAGATTTTATGCAAAATATAAAAGGTGGGTGTGGAGGAAGATATCATGCAAAGCATAAATATATAAAATGTTTGGGTGGGGGAAAATACTATGCAAAATATAAATATATAGGGTTGGGTTTGCACTGGCCATGAGGGAGATATAATGAAAAACCTAAATATGATATTAAGGGTGGGGGATATGTTATGAAAAACCTAAACATGAGGTTGAGGGTGGGGGAGATATTATGAAAAACATAAATATGAGGGTGAGTGTTGAGGTGGTGGGTGATATTATGAGGAGGAAATATTATGAAAAAACTAAATATGGGGTTGACAATGGGCAGAGATATTATGAAAAACATAAATATGAAGTTGAAGGTGGAGGTGTTGGTCCATATTATGAGGGTAAGGGTGGTGGAGATATTATGCAAAGAATATTTATATTTTGCATAATATCTCCACCCCTACACTTGTACATAAATACTTTTTTGCATAATATCAATGAGGGTGGGGACTTAGGGTAGTTTAAATAATCGCCACCCCCACCCCCTTAAGTAAATATTTTTTGCATAATATTAGTGCTGGTAGGCGTGAATGGTAGAAATAATATCCACCCCCACCCAATTAAGTAATTTTTTTCCCATAATATTGGTGAGGTTGTTGGAAAATATTATGAGGGTGAGGATAGGGGAGATATATGAAAAATATATTATACAAAATATAAATATGTTTTGTATAATATTTCTCCCCACTCCACCCCACCACCTAATAATTTACCTAATTGAAATCTAATAATATCAAACATAAAATATCCCTATATGGGGTGTTAAGGGATGTGTCTTGTTAGGGAGTTGGTGAGGACATCATCACATCATTCAATGAATGAGGTCGACATACCTACCAACCTCATCACCTGGTGACATGTAGTGAAATTGTCTTGGTAATTAATGGTTTCGAGGAAGTGGTTATTAGTGTTTCAACTAGGTCGTATCCTCATTGTGATCTCCACACACTACAATGGTGTCCAACCATGAGTTGGGTTATAATCATAATGTTTCCAAGGTATGTTCATTCGATGGCATTCATATTAATTCCTCTCACCCCCCCTTGTTATTAAGTGAAACTCTCTTAGCACAAAATTTTGTAGTCCTTCCTTTTTTGTGTTTGTGGCATCACAAGCTTTTCTTTGGTTCCTATAGCAATCCATGTGGTTGCATTATTATTGGATGTGAATTTTAACCCTGCATCTATTTTAGTGTGGTCTATCTCTCTCCCCTGAGTTGGTCCTATTGAGCCTTCCTCTAGCTACATAGATGGTGAGACAACAAGCTAATTGTAGGAGGGGTGGCAATATACATTTGCCAAGGGGTTCTCATGCGTAAATGATACTAGAGACTTAAGCTAGACTATTACAGGATAATCTCTCGCAAGAAATCAAGGATGAGATGAAGGAATTAGAGGAGGACGTGTTGAGATAACAACAATGTTTATCGTACCCCAAGGTGGTGGCTACTATGGAAGCATGGGTGCCAAACAAGGGTCATACCCATGGCCAAAAAACCAATACCTTCACACAATTGATCTCTATTGGCACATGCAATTGCTTCTAGGTCAAGTACTGCTAGATATGAATGATTGTAAAGGGGGAATATTCTTGGTCCTTGATGATACAATGTTGAAGATGAAAGAAATAAATGGAAGGTTGAAAAATATTGAAGCCAACTTGGTTCCATGTGTTGGTCTAAGTTGCCATAGTTTGGAAGACGTAGTCCCTATTGAGGTGGGTGCATCCACCTCTTCTTAGCTTATTTCATTTTGATTTGCTATCAATTTGTATCCACCTGACTTGTTAAGCCTAGGTTTTCATATCTAATTAGTCTATACATAGTAGTTTGACAGAGGCAACAAACAATGTTTAATTCTCTACATCTTTAGATATTATGTTTAATACTATGAATCTTTTGAACATTGTTTATTTGGATTGATAGTCTCTTGTCACAATGGTTTAGTTTCTTGAGCCCAGACCATTAACTAATAGAGACTATTAACAAACATAAATTTAAATTTTTTCAAAAATATTAATAATAATAATAAATATCACTAATCATTTTTATATTATGTTTATAATATTTATTTATCAACCATTCACATTAATTAAAAAGGAAAAAAATCATAATTTTTAAAAGAAGTTAACGCAAATACTCAGAAGGTTGTGAAAGAAAACAAAGGGTATCTCAACCAAGCATTTATACCCAATGTTATTGTCATGTTTTGCTTTTGATATTCAATGTTATTGTTATGGTTGGGATGATTCCCTGTCGGCTTACCTGGAATTGAAATTGGACGGGTAGACTCTGACTGCACAGATGAGATGTATGGGTATGGCCATCAATCTACTTTATTTTCCATTGTTTTGCCATCAAGTGTGTTTTATGCGAATTAACTTAACAGACACAACATGAAATTAAATGTAAAGTGTTCAGCGCAAACTAACAGGTCAAAGAAAACCTCAATCAAATGTTAATTTTTATTAGTTCTAAGTTCTTCTAATGGCACAACATAATATTTGTAAGACTAAATGTAAAGTGTTCAACACAAAAACTTAATGGAAGTAAAAAAATTCTGAAAATACTTATCAAAAGCTCAATGCATTTTTCGTAGGTTGAAATGATTCCCTGCCTACTTACTTGGAAGTGGAAAAGTAAACTCTCAGTGCATCGAAGATACGAAAGGATGTTTAATCTGTTTGACTGCCCCAACCCTGCTTTTTGTCTGGGCCTTTCTTGTTTTTCCATCAAAAGTTCTCTTTTTAATCCGTGAACCTATCATGGCACAACATATGTGGAAGTATGTGAAAATTTTCATTAATTAATTAAACAATTATTAATTATTTGTAAATGCAAGACAGATGTTTGGCATTTTGAAGATAGACTGTTAAGCCAAACCATCGTATAAGTATATATAACCATTAGTTCTCGATGAAAAATTTGTTAAAAATGTGACAAAAAATATTGTAAATTTACCTATGTAGTTAGAATAACGAAATGTAGGTTGAATAACAAAATATAGTTGGAATAACGAAATAGAATAAGTTAAAAGAGGTGGCCCTAGAGGCTTGTATGCACGGAGAATCATTTGATAAATAAAAGTTTCCAATTATTTATCCTTCAAGAGATTTATCCTTCAGTTTATAATTCGGTTATTTCTCCTATTCCTTTCTTGTTCACTGTTTTTTCCCCACAACAAGTGGTATCGAAGCTTGGGATTCGATCTTGTTTGTTGGTTAATCAGAGGATAACTGTGCCACCGTTCACCATTATATCATGCTGTCTACCTGTGCAAGATTGAGGCCGTCGAGTGGCTGTTGCCATCCGTCGTGAGAGGAGAAGTCGTGCTGGTAAAAGAAGTCAACGATATTGATTGAGGGCCATTGTATTGTGTTCGATTTTTTGACTGCCTTAAACCCGGACTGCAGATTGCATTGGAGTTTGACTGTCACCGTTGAAAGAAGTCATCGAGGGGAAGAGCCGAGAAGTAGAGGAGCCTGCCAGAAATTGAAAGGGGTCGAGCAGTGTTTTTGAATCCACACGTGTCTTAAGTCTTCGAGTGGGTCAACCGCTAGGAGAAAGGCCGAGAGCTGTCATTCCGTTGATTAAATCCCGCGTGAAAAAGGATTGAGGCCGCCATTCTGACTGAGCAAGGATCTTGTCTGAAATTGGATCTTGTCTGAAATTGCTAAAGAAGGGAAGCAGTCGTTCAGCAGAGACAGGGCTGAAGTCGTCGAGGTGAAGCCAAGTCATTGCACCTCTGCATTGAATCCGCGTGAAGCCAGCCGCCTTGTCTGGAGAAAGAAGGCTATTGAGGGTTCGCTGGAGTAGAAGTGCTCGTTTGCCCATCCGCTGGAAAGAAGTTTTTTTTGTTTGCGTTTTTTTTTAAAGAAAACGTGGAGCCTATGGTTGGAGAAGAGCATTCAGTTGCAGAGGCATGCTCATCGAAAAGCCAGCAAAAACAAGTTAAGAAAGGTATTCTTGAAACAAAGATTTGGTTTTTTATTCGGTGAAGAAATTAAGAACAAAAAATTGTTTATTTAAAGGGGGTTCATGTCTTCTACAAAACTATTTAGGTGGAAAAGAAAATTTTGAAATTGTGTTTTTTTTTTGTAGAAGAAAGAAGGGTTTCTACAGAATTGATTTGGGAAGATATTGAAATTGTATATTTTTTTTTTAAGAAGAAAGAAAAATCTGAAACAGAAGAGGGGAAGATTTTTTTAAAACCCTAGTTGAAAATTGTAGAAGAAGGGAAATCTTGAAACCCTAGCAGAAGAGGGGAAGAAATTTTTTTTAAGACCCTAGTTGAAAATTGTAGAAGAAGGGAAATATGAAACCCTAGGAGGGAGAAATGGCGAAAATGACAAACGCAAAATTTGAGGTGGAGAAATTCACCGGGAAAAACAATTTTGCTCTGTGGAAACTGAAAGTTAGGGATTTGCTGGTGCAACAAGGGTTACACAAGGCATTAGATGTGGTAACTAAAAAAACAGCAAGCATGTCGAGTTCAGACTGGAAGGACTTGGATGCCCGAGCTCTCAGTACCGTTCGATTATGTTTGGCAGACGAAGTACTCTTCAATATTGTTGGAGAGAGTACAACTGCAGGGTTGTGGAAGAAATTGGAAACACTCTATATGAAAAAATATTTGACAAACAGAATCTATTTAAAAAGACAACTGTACAGCCTTTGGATGAAGGAGGGTACGAAAATTACAAATCACTTAAATGTTTTTAATACACTTATTTGTCAGTTGTCTGATATGGAAGTAAAAATGGAAGAAGAAGACAAGGCAATAACCTTGTTGTGTTCCCTGCCTGAGTCATGGGATCACTTCGTGACCTCAGTCAGTTTGAGCACTGCCGATTCATTAAAACTTGAATCTGTCGTGGGTGCTCTCTTATCTGAAGAGGTACAAAGAAAATATAGCATTGATACTTCTGCACCTGAAGCCATGGTAGCTAGAGGTCGGTCAAAGGAAAGGGGGGAAAAGACAAGAGGTTCTTCCAGATAGAAGTCAAAGGGCGGCAAGAAGAGTAAAGTAAAATGCTGGTACTGCAAAAAAACAGGACATCTCAAAAAGGATTGTTGGAAATGGAAGGAGTCGGAAAACAACAACAAGGAAGCAAATCAGGTCGATTCAGGTATGGATGATGAGGTTTTAATTTCTGAAGTGCTCCCTGTTTGTAATATCTCACAAGATGCTGACTATTAGCTATTAGACTCTGGTGCTTCTCATCATATGAGTCCGCACCGAAATTGGTTTTCATCATATGAAACTGTAGATGGTAATTCTGTATTCATGGGAAATAATGCATCTTTTCATACTGTTGGGATTGGAAATGTGAAAATTAAAATGTATGATGGTACAATTAAAACCTTATTTGATGTTAGGCATGTACCTGATCTAAAGAAAAACTTGATTTCCTTGGGAGTTTTGGATTCGAATGGTTATAAGTTTATAGGTCAGAATGGAGTGTTGAAAGTCTCGAAAGGAGCCTTGGTTGTTATGAAGGCTGAAAAGGTTGGAAACCTGTACATACTCAAAGGAAGCACTCAAGTTAGTGAAGCAACGTTCGTGTCATATAAAGCAGAAGAAGGTTCTCGTCTATGGCATCAGCGGTTGGGTCACATGAGCGAGAAAGGTCTTCAGGTCCTGATGAACCACAAGCTACTTCTTGATTTGAAATCCTTGAAGTTGGATTTTTGTAAATATTGTGTGTTTGGAAAAAAATCTAAACAAAGATTCAAGTTTGGAAATCATAATAGTAAGCAAATTTTGGACTACATTCATTCTGATCTATGGGGACCATCTCCTACTGTGTCCTATGGCGGTGCCTTATATTTTTTAACGTTTATTGATGATTTCTCCCGAAAAGTTTGGGTCTATATGTTGAAAAATAAAGCTAATGTGTTTAATGTGTTTAAACAATTTAAAACAATGGTGGAAAAGAAAACAGGCAAATCAATTAAATGTTTAAGAACTGACAATGGCGATGAATTTACCTCTTTAGAATTTGAACAATTTTGTAAGGATGAAGGGATAGTTAGACATAAAACTCTTTTTTATACTCCTCAGCAGAATGGTGTTGTTGAACGGATGAATCGGACTCTTATGGAAAGAGCTAGAAGCATGATTAGTAATGCTAGTCTACAAAAGGAGTTGTGGGCAGAAGCAGTATCTACTGCTTGTTATTTAGTTAACAGATCACCTTTGGTTGCAATAAACTGTCAAATTCCTGAAGAATTTTGGTCGGGTCAGTCTTGTGATTATTTGCATTTGAAGATTTTTGGTTGTGATGCCTATTTTCTTATTCCTAGAAATCAGCGTTCAAAATTAGATCCAAAATCAAAATGTTGTGTCTTTGTTGGATATGATTATTCAGTGAAGGGATATAGGTTGTGGGATCCTACTTCATGGAAGATAGTCATTAGTAGAGATGTAACATTTGATGAATCTTCTCTTTTAAAATCAGATGTTGAAAAATTTGAACAGAAGCAGGTATCTCCAGGTCAGCAGATTCAATTGGAGATTCTACCTTTTCTAGAAAGTCGAAAGGAAGGAGAGACTTCTGAAAAAGGTGGAGAAGCAGAGGAAACTGGAGAAATTCCAGAATCCAGTCAGCAACCAGTCACTCTAAGAAGGTCTACAAGGGAAAGAAGAACACCAAAAAGGTATGAAGACTCTGCTTCATCGTTTGCATTGATTACTGAAGATGGGGAACCATCTTGTTATCAGGAAGCAGTTGATGATGCAGATAGCAAGATATGGAAAAAGGCTATGGAAGAAGAAATGGACTCCTTAGCCAAGAAAAATACCTGGGATCTTGTAGAAATTCCTGAAGTGAGAAGCGTTGTTGGGTGCAAATGGGTCTTCAAGTTGAAGAGAAAAGTTGATGGAAGTATCGAAAGGTATAAGGCGAGACTGGTTGCAAAAGGGTATTCTCGGTTGAAGGTATTGACTTTCATGAGATCTTTTCACTAGTAGTTAAACTTGTTTCTATTCGTACTGTGTTAGCACTAACTACTTTACTTGACCTTGAGTTAGAACAGTTAGATGTTAAAACATCCTTTCTTCATGGTGATTTGGATGAAGAGATATATATGGATCAGCCAGAAGGTTTTGTACAAGGTCGCAGCAGAAGATTAGTTTGCAAGCTCAGGAAATCATTGTATGGCTTGAGGCAATCGCCCAGGCAATGGTACAAGAAGTTTGATTCCTTCATGGTGAGCCAAAATTTTATCAAAAGTGAGTATGATAATTGTGTATAGTTCAAAAGTTTCAATGGCATATTCATTATCTTGGTGTTGTATGTTGATGATATGCTTATTGCAAGCAAAAGCATGGAAGAAATCAGCAGGTTAAAGGCTCAGCTCTCTAGGACGTTTGAAATGAAGGATCTTGGAGCAGCAAAACATATCTTGGGCATGGAGATACACAGAGACAGAAAGAATGGTAAGCTTTGGTTATCACAACAGAAGTATGTGGAGAAAATACTTGAAAAGTTCGGTATGAACAATGTGAAACCTGTTAATGTTCCATTAGCTTCCGATTTTAAGCTTTCTTCGGATTTAAGTCCTAGAATTGATGAAGAAAAACAATATATGTCTCGTGTACCATATGAAAATGCGGTAGGCAACTTAATGTATGCGATGGTATCTACAAGACCTGACATTTCACATGCAGTTGGAGTTGTCAGCAGGTTCATGGCAAATCCAGGGGAAGAACATTGGCGAGCAGTGAAATGGGTGCTTCGGTATTTGAGAGGCACAAGTGACCATTGCATCAGATTTGATGGTCGTGAAGGTACAATCTGGGGATATGTGGATGTTGATTATGTAGGTGATTTGGACAAAAGGAGTTCTACTACAAGTTATGTTTTTACTCTTGCAGGTGGAGTAATCAGTTGGATGTCAAAGCTTCAAGAAACAGTTGCTTTGTCCACTACTGAAGCAGAGTATATAGCTGCTTCAAATTCCTATAAAGAGGCAATCTGGTTAAAGGTATGCTTGATGAGATTGGAAGGACGCAGGAGAAAGTGAATATTTTTTGTGATAGTCAGAGCGCTATTCATTTGGCTACAAATCTAGCCTATCACAGCAAGACCAAGCACATCGATGTAAGGTATCACTTTGTGAGACATGTAATCGAAGGCGGCAAAGAAGTCCTCAAGAAAGTCCACACACAGGAGAATCATGCAAATATATTCACGAATCCATTTACAATAGAGAAGCTGAGATGGTGTCTTTCTTCTCTCGGCTTGCAGAAAAGATGATGAATGGGCATTAGGAAAATTTGTTGTCAAGGTGGAGTTTGTTAAAAATGTGACAACAAATATTGTAAATTTACCTATGTAGTTAGAATAACGAAATGTAGGTTGAATAACGAAATATAGTTGGAATAACGAAATAGACTAAGTTAAAAGAGGTGGCCCGAGAGGCTTGTATGCACGGAGAATCATTTGATAAATAAAAGTTTCCAAGTATTTATCCTTCAAGAGTTTTATCCTTCAGTTTCTAGTTCGGTTATTTCTCCTATTCCTTTCTTGTTTAATGCTTTTTCCCCACAACAAAATTTGATTACCAAACCAAAATTTGTTAATTGTTTCTATATAATCTTTTCAGTCCAGAAAGTGCTCATATGATTGCAGACGGAAAATGAGCTCTGCGACGATTTCCATGGCAGATAGGGTTCCCTGCATTGGAAACTAGGGATGCTTGTCAAGGGCCTCTTAGGTCTGCGCCACAGATGGAATGTGGTTTGGGGAATCCCCCGTTGATATTTTGTTTTAGGACTGGATTTGCGGCCCCATGGAACCCACCATGGCCTCTTTCCGCCTCCCCTACGCCTTTTTCAGCATCCCCCTAGGGACTGGGTGCACATTGTTTTTACTTGGAGGCTGTGTTATTCAACGATTATGGACTGCTCATTGCACACTGTCTCTTACCTATCCATATTATGGTACCATGACACTAGAACCTCTGTGGACCTGGCCTCTGCAACCAGAGCCGTCCCCATGGAAGACCACACAGCTATCATCAGCAATAAGGTATGTTCTGTCCGTTTTCAGATTTTTATTAAACCATGTATGTTCTGTCTGCTTTCAGATTTTTATTAAACCCCCTGTGGGGAGAAGTATATTAATATGGGTTCAGGAAAACGATGAGGTGGTTGATTTGAAAAAATTATCAGTCATGTATCTGGTTACCCTAGCCATATGCAATCTTTAATACACGGTGGGAGATCCCTCCAAGACTCCGACCCATTAAAAAATTACTCCATCCGTTCTAGTTCCACCATCATTCTCAATCTGAGATTGAGGGGTTGCACAACTGAACAACACAGAACTCAAGGATCTGCAAGTGGCACCAGTGCTCCAAAACCAGACATCCCAAAAGGTCCCTCATACAAGAACATTTTAATGGGTAAAAAAAAGTGGTTATTCCAACTTAACTAGTTGATAATGCACCCAAACCATATATTGTGGAGCAACTGAACTTCGTTCCAGAACTGAACATAGAAATTCCAAAGATAGATGAACACCAAACTTCATTTGAATTTCAAGTGATAATTTGCAGATTTAACAGTTTCCGGCCCCAACCAATGGAGCTCTTTCGTTGGATTTTCACCAAATGGACTATGTAATGTGAAATCCACCTCTATTCTAAGGGGTTTTTCACCGTCAAGTTTTCATCTTGGGAAACCAGAGACATCATCCTTAGGGAGGGGTCATGGTTTTGGGGATCCACTGGGCTTTTCATCACTCCTTGGTTCCTAGATTTCGACATAAATACAACGGAAGTGACTAGAATGCTGGTCTGTGTCCGGCTTTACAACCTTCCTCTTCACTTTTGAAATGAAAGTGTATTAGCACGCATTGGAAACATCCTTGGGAGATATATCAAAACCGATACACAACGCTTGAAGGAGTGAGTATATACTTTTGCATGAATCTGTGTGGAGGTGGACCTCAATAAAGGGCTGCCATATTGCATACAATTGATACACAAACAACAGAAATGGACACAACATCTTGATTTCGAAAATATTGCATTTAGTTGCCGAATATGCAGGAACACCGGTCATCTGCAAAATACATTCCCGAAAGTAAAAAGAGATAACAGAAAAAATAAGAAGATAGGGAAAACTCCCAAAGGATGACAATTTCCCTCAAATGAACCAAACCAAGAGACAAATGCTGAAGAGGACGTCCTCAACCCAAATTAGAACAATCAGACAACCACTGAACCAGAGACAAAAGAACAAGAGATGCAAGACCCTTTCGACATAACCTCCATGGTTCGGCCAGGAAAGGACCTTGGGTCACTGGACTCGGGGGGAATAAAAGACAACACAGCTCAGACACCTCATATTCAAATAAGGAGAATGGAGCAAACACTGAAGATACTCAACTAGCTCTTATATTGGCCACATCAATAGAAGGTGCTTGGCAGAAGGTAGAAAAGAAGAAAGGGAGAACAACTTAATTTTTCTCCCCATGTACTATAGGTTTCACTTGCAACTTCATAGACTGTCTTGATTGTCACTTACCAGCACATGTAACATGTAATTTTATTTTCATTAATAAAATTACAAAAATTTCTTTGGAAAAAAAAATTCAGTTATTAAAAAAAAAAAAAAAAAATTGTAATATCATATTCTTTTTCTATAAAATTAAAAATAAAATAAAGTAAATTTTATTGATTTTTGTTAATAAAACAAAACTACATTAAAAAAAATTAAATTTAAATTTAAAAAATTAATAATTATAATTAATAATTAAATTAATTTATATATATCTTAATTTTAGATTTACCAAATACTTACACTCAACTCTTTTAAATTGCTAGTAATTTTTATACACTAAATACAATAATATCAATAATACAACCTCCTATTTTCAAAATTAAAATAACCCTAAACTAACTAAATATAAATGAAACAATCGAAATTAACAAAATTGAATACAATAATATCAATAATACAACATCCTCATGCTCTTCATTGAATCTCTACATCGGTTGTCATTATTAAATTTTTAATATTCAATGTACACTCATCAAATAATCACACACTGTGGTAGCTAAATTTAAATCTAAATTTAGCGCTTATATTTTTAACGATCCTTTAACGTACTCCTTTAACGTAGGTGAGCACACTCATGTTTTCCAGCGCTGCTTTAATGAGGCTGCCTGACGTGGCTAACTTTAAATTCCGACGGGCTGATGTCGATACCTTTAAATTCCGACATCAAGTTCGAGGCGAGAATATGTGTGCTTGACCACATGCCTATTATGTTTGATTTCGGGCGCAAATGACAAACTGGCGGAAGCCATCACTAAAGACGAAATAGAGATGGTTCTTAAATCTTTCGCTCATGGTAAGAGCTTCGGGCTGGATGGGTGGTCTGCGGAGTTTTTTCTCCATTTTTTTGAGCTTATGGAATGACTTACATAAGTTTATTGAGCAGCCAAGATTATTGGGGTATATATTTGGAGACATCAACTCAACATTTATAGCGATGATCTCCAAATCATCATGCTCTCCATCCTTCATTGATTTCAGGCCGATCTCGTTATGCAACGTCTTATACAAAATAACATCCAAAATTATTGCTATGAGGATTAAAAGGGTTTTATCTTCAAAAATTTCTGCTAACCAATATGGTTTTCTTCAAGGTCGTTCGATACATGATGCAGTGGCTTCTGCTCAGGAGCTTTTACACTCAGTACAGTCTGAGAAGACAGAGGCGTTCATTATGAAAGTGGACTTGTTCAAAGCATACGACTGTGTGGATTGGTCATATATTAGATTGGTCCTTCTTAGGATTGGCATATCACTGACCAATATAAGATGGATCATGGCTTGCATTACTTCAGTAAAATATGGAGTTATCATTAATGGCCTGCCAATGAATTTCTTTGGGGATGAACGTGGATTACGCCAGGGATGTGCTCTCTCTCCCCTAATTTTTATTCTTTTAATGGATGGATTAAGCAATCTTATGAAGATGGCAATGCACGCTAGTTATTTTCAGGACATATCCTTTTCCCCATTGGTATGCATTTCACATTCCTTGTTTGTAGAATATTTACTTGTTTTTGTTAGGATAATCAGGAATAATTGGTTTTATTTGCACTTCCTCCTCACACGATTCAGAGTGGAAACAGGGTTGCACATCAATAAGAGAAAAAATCTACTCATTGATGCAAAGGGTGATGCCGATGAGATTAGTTCCATTGCAGGTTTCTTAGGGGTTCAAAAAAATCATATCTCAGAGGGTATAACTTACCTGCGCTTTAAACTAAAATTGGGTCAATAGAGAACGACAGACTGGACCTGGTTAGTGGATAAATTTAAAGATAGAATATATAAGTGGTCACTTAGATGGCTATCTCTAGGCGGGAGATTCATCTTGGCCCAAGCCATTCTTCAGCAATTTGTGGTATATTGGGCCCATATGTTCTTCCTTCCTACATGCACAATTTCTCTTATTAACGCCATAGTATCACAGTTCAAATAGATCGGGGCATCAAAAGGGAAAAAATTCCACCTTTGCAAGCTTGAAAGGATTACTGTGTCAAAAGAATTCGGGGGTTGGGGACTGTTACACGTCTGATCCTTTATGACTTCCCTCCTCATTAAATCGTTGTGGAGGGTTTTAAATGGTCATGGCATTTGTTCGGATATATGCCAGATAAAATACCTCGAGGGAGAGCCTCTCGTTCAGATTTATAGAGGCTCTTTGGCTCGGAGAAGACAGGAGTCCGCCATTTGAAATGGATTACGGATAGTTATGGACCAATTCGCATTGCGTCTGGCTTGGAGAATGGGAAATGGTGGGAGTATTGTGTTGGGTTGTGACAGGATCCTGGGTCTATTGGCGAGACAAAAAATTGAGGATAGGCTAATTCACTATTTGTCTCACAAGGGGATCTTCTTCATATCACAATTGATTGCCTCTTGGCATTAAGGATGCTCAAAGTGGAAATCTGTGGTGCAGCTCGGTTTGATGGATCGGGATGTGCAGTCTTGGCAGAATTATGTAGATGATTTACGATCTGGTGGTTTCAGCTTCCATCCCGGTGGGGATCGGATTGTATGGGATGGCATCATGAACGTTGATGGTTTGGTTGTGTAGGACATTTAACTTTTCATCATCAAGAATATGATTGGTGCAACATCTCGATCTCATTTCTAGGTATATTGGCATTAGAACCTTTTACAAATTTCTTCTGTTTGGGTGGCTGGTTTGGAAGGATAGGGTGTTGACTTGGGATGACCTCATCAAAAGAGGCATACATGGACCGGGTCGGTGCATTTTCTGTAATAATAATGAGGAATCGATTACCCACTTATTTCTCGAATGTTTGTAGGTACTCAAAGTTTGGGCAATGTTCTCTCAGTTTCTTATTGATCTGGCATGGAGCTCGGATAATATTATAAATACCTTTTCTACTTGGGTGCCTTCAAAGGGATTTACAAAGCTTTGCCTTTTTTCTTAATTTAGGATATTTGGCTGGCTCAGAATTGTGCTATATTTGAAGGTAGTCATGTTATTATTGGACACATATATGGAGCCATCATGGCTTGGATCAATGCACAGTCAGTTTCGTTCCCTATTGTGAAGGATCTTTCTCACCGGATTAGGCCCTATCCTATATCCATCCCTGTGGTTTTTTTTTTATGGTGCACAACAGGGTGGCTTGTGTGGATGTGGTGCCTGGATTAAGATTGATAATCTGGAAAGATTCCAAATCCATTGGAATGGGGGGAAGGGATCCAATGCCAAGGCAGAACTTCTTTCCTTATGGAGTGGCTTATGGATGGCTTTCAATTTACATCTACCTTCTATCAATGTATATGGAGACGCTAAGGTTGTTTTGGATGGACTATCAGGTCGGGATATCCTACAGCCTAGAGGTTTGTTGGGGTGGATTTTATGAATTAAAACTCTCCTCACAAAGCTCAAAAATATGCCCTTGAATCACATATATCGAGAGTGCAATACTCGAGCTGATATGTTGTCCAAGAAGGGGCTCACGGACTCTCCCAACAACTTCTACATTGCTCATTACAAAGGACCATTGTTGTTGAAGGAATATGTGGTTCCATTTTTCTAGTGACGGGAGATAGTTCGGGTGTTTCTATATGTTCTACTTAGTTTTACTATGTAGGATTCCTACCTCTTCTTCAAGCGAGCCTGTCAAGTGAGCCTGACCCATTACAGTCGTGCAGATATATGAGATCCTATCTATCCCATTGAGGGGGGCTGCTCTGTTGTTATTATATGCTATTTATGTTTTATATTGTTCTCGACTTCCCGACTCTTCGTCAAGCGAGCCAGTCAAGCGAGCTTGCTTTTTATTCATCGGGTTCGATCCTCCTTTTATGCAAGTCTGTATCCTCTAGTTTTTTGACTTGTAGTCTGATCAGGATGGATTTTTGGTTTGTTTTTTGATGACTAGATAGACCTTTCTCGTATCTTATCTATAGTAAAGGTGCACCCTTTCTGCTATTTATTCTTTCATGGATGGGCATATTTATTTTTCCTCCTTATGATCCTTTATATAGTGAAATTAAGATGCGGAATGACATATGACATTACATGGTTGGAATGACATATGACATTACATGGTTTGGTCTGGGCCTATGTTGGCGGTTATAGGACCTTCTATCTAGTGGTTTAGGCCTTTAACTTGCTATAATGTGATCATGTATTGTTTTAGCTAATATGAAAGCATCATTTTTTTCTTTTGGAAAAAATGTGAGGTGTTCAACTTTGGAGTTGTCTACGGAGGTGGAGGAATTGCCGGACGACCAAAAGTGGCCAGAATTCGGGCAATTTTTTTTTAAGAAATCTTGCAGTAGCAGTGTTTGAATCACTTTTTTGACTATGGAAATGGATTCAACATCATCAAAAACCTCTAGGGCACCCAAAATATTGAAGTTTGATAGCTATAACATGGATTTACAAAAATCCCTACCAGATTTTCTTAAATCTTACCGAAATTTCCATGATTTTCAGGGCAAAAAAAGAGTATAGTTAGACTACGGCTTCAACGTTAAACAATAGTAATCATATTCCGTTGAAAAATTCAAAATTTCTGTAAGCTTGATTTGATCGATTTCAGTAATATCCTGTAAAAAAAATTCATTTGGTTAAATTAGTGGTGGTATATTAACGCCGAAAACAAAGGTTAGTGGTGGTTTATGAACGCTGAAAAAAAGAGTTAGTGGTGGTTTATGAAACTTATTGTTTTGTTCAAGGTATTTATTTCTAATGTAGATTAGAAAAATTAAAATTAAAATTAATTTGTCATGTTGACCAATAAAATAAAGTAAATTATAATCGTTTAATTTAATTTTCATTTAAAAAATTATTTTATTAATGTACATTTTTCATTTTCAAGAAAGGATTTGTTTCGTCACATAGACATCATTTTCTATCCCTATCTTTTTCCTTTAAGAGATTTCTTTATATAATTTTTAAATTTTATGACATATCGTTTTAATATTACAAGATAGATGACATGGTTCTTTTATGATAAATGTCAATGATTTACATCTATCATTTTGTAATCCCTATCATTTTCCATTTAAGAGATTTCTTTTTAGATAAAAATTTTAAATTTTATGATATATATTTTTAATTACACCGAGTGGTCTACACAACAAGTATAAGATGACCTCGATGTTATTGGCAAATGAGAGTATGATCTGCTGTACCTAATATGACCCCGATGTTAGGTATGTCACGTCCTCATACAAAATGTCGGCTTAAGTTTTAAATTAAAAAAAAATACACGTCCTCATACAAAATGTTGGCTTAAGTTTTAAATTAAAAAAAATAAAAAATAAAAATCGCATTGTACTAGAACATATATCAATTTCTAATACAATTATGTATTATTTATATAATTTGAATGGATATTAAATTATATACGTGAATTTGAATGGATCATAAATTTACATTTAACAAAAAAAAATTACCACATTGAATTTCCAAATTAAGTAAAATTTTAAACATATTTACTCTTTACTAAAGTCAATACCATTTCCTAAATCAAAGGAAAAGAGTTAATTCAACACAAACAATCAAAATCCAAAATCTTTTAATATTTATTTTAATTAAATATTTGTAAAATGAATTTATACTTACTCCAGATCTATGGTAAATAAATAAAAAAATATATAAACTAGATGTATGGTAAATAAATAAAAATTATTTTTATATTTATTGCATAAACCTTTTTATATTTAAAAAAAAATTAAAAAGAGGTTTTATTTAGATGAAGCCTATGGGACGAATACCATGGGACAAATTAATATTGATACCATGGGCCAAATACCATGGGTAAATAAATAAATATAAAAGAGGTGTAAAAAAAGTATGATAAATAAATAAATAAAAATAAAATATATATAAAGAGGTATGGTAAATAAATAAATATAAAAGAGGCATAAAGAGGTAAGGTAAATAAATAACAATATATCAAATAGGATTATAAATAAAAATGTAATTATATAACAAGCCTATGTGCCAAATACCATAGTAAAGAAAAGGGGTATGGTAAATAAATAAAAATATAAATAAACTAGAGGTATGTTAAGTAAATAAAACCTCTTTTCATATTTACTCCATAATCTGCTTTATATTTACAAATATTTATGTTCATTAGTTTACATAACTAAGAAGAAATAGAGAGAGAGAGAGTGATAAGGGAGAGATGGAGAGAGAGTGTGTATGTTTAGGAGTGAGATAAAGAGACAAAGTAAGATGTATGGAAAGAAGGGGGGAGAGAAGAAGTGAGAAGGAGAGAGGGAGGGATATAGTAATGTAGTTGGAGAGAGAGAGGGGTGGAAAGAGAGAGAGAGAAAGAAAGGGATGGGGGAAGAGAGAGGATTAGAGAGAGAGAGAGAGAGATATGGGGGAAGAGAGAGGATTGGAGGGAAAAGAGAGAGAGAGAGGTGGGAGAGAAAGGGAGAGAGAGGAAGGATGAGAGAGAGGAGGAGAGTGATGGGGGAAGAGAGAGTATTGGAGAGAGAGAGAGAGAGAGAGAGAGAGAGAGATCGTGAAGAGAAAGGGATTTAGGGGAGAGAGAGAGAGGAAGGACGAGAGAGACTTCGAGAGGAGAGGAGGAGAGAGGGATCGATAAGAGAGATGGAGTTGGAGGGGAGAGTTGCAGGGAAATAAGAAATATAGAGAGGAGAAGCGGAGAGAGAGAGAAGGAGTGACAAGGGAGAGACAAGAGAGAGAGTGGGTGTTAAATAGATAAAGAGACAAATAAGGAGAGATGGAGATAAGGGGGGAGAAGGAGAGATATGAGAGAGAGAGAGTAGTAACATAGCTTTGGTGGGGTGAAGAGAGAGAGAGAGAGAGGGAGAGAGAGACGGAGAGAAAGGGAAAGAGAGGAAGAAAGAGAGTGGATGGAGAGCAGAGGGAGGGAAAGAGAGATGGACATGGAGGGGGAGGGGGAGAGAGGTAAGAAGAAAGAAATAGAGAGAGAAAGGTGAAGAGAGAGAGAGTGAATGAGTGATAAGGAAGATGGAGAGAGGGAGAGAGGGGGAAGATAGAGATATAGATGGAAGGTGAAAAAAGGGAAGAAGAGAGAGATGGGGAGAGGAGGGGATTGACAAAGAGATTGATATATGTGTGTGTTTAGGAGGGTGAGATAGAGAGACAGAAAATAAGAGATGGAGGGGGATATAGATATGGATGGAGGGTGGAGAGAGGGAACAATATTTCTCACACTAGATGGATTGATATAAGTGGAGAGTAGCATTTTTAGACCTTATTTTGGGATTATTTGGATCATAGAACATTTAGTAGATATTATTTAATATTATTTCATTACTTTATACTTATTTCTGGTAAGGGTGATTATAATTGATTGTTAATTATTTAATTTCAATTTAGATGTCGATTTATAATTATATTTGATTACTTGCACTAGATGAATTGGTTTCAATGTAGATGATTTCCTAATCCTATTTGATTGTTTTCACTAAATGCATTGATTTCAATGTAGATGGCAATTTCTAATCCTATTTGATTTATTTGAGTAAATGTATTGATTTTAGTGTAGATGTTGGTTTCTAGAGAGAGAGAGAGAGTGATAAGGAAGATGGAGAGAGAGGGAGAGAGGACAAAAGGAGGAAAGAGAGATATTAATGGGGGAGAGGGAGAGAAGGGGAAGATAGAGATATAGATGGAATGTGAAGAGAGGGAAGAAGAGAGAGATGGGGAGAGGGGGTGATTGAAAAAGAGATTGAAATATATGGAGTAAGAGAGCGCGTGTGTTTAGGGTAGAAGAGAGACAGACAAAGTAATAGAAGAGGGGGATAGAGATATGGGTGGAGGGTGGAGAGAGGGAAGAATATTTCTCACACTAGATGGATTGATATAAGTGGAGATGGTGATTTCTAATCCTATTTGATTATTTTCACTAGATGCATCAATTTTAGTGTAGATATTTATTTCTAATGATATTTGATTACTTGCACTAGATGCATTGATTTCAGTGTAGGTGGTGATTTCTAATACAATTTGATTACTTGCACTGAATGTGTTGATTTCAATGTAGATGTCAATTTATAATTATATTTGATTACTTGCACTTGATGACTTAATTTCAATGTAGATGATTTCTAATCCTATTTGATTGTTTGCACTAAATTCATTGATTTCAGTGTAGATGGCGATTTCTAATCCTATTTGATTTCTTTGAGTAAATGCATTGATTTCAGTGTAGATGTTGGGTCCTAGAGAGAGAGAGAGAGAGTGATAAAGAAGATGGAGAGAGAGAGAGAGAGGAAAAAAGGAGGAAAGAGAGATATTAGCGGGGGAGAGGGAGAGAAGGGGAAGAGAGGGAAGAAGAGAGAGATGGGGAGAGAGGGTGATCGATAAAGAGAATGATATATATGGAGTGCGAGAGCGTGTGTGTTTAGGGGGGTGAGATAGAAACAAAAAAAAAAGAGATGGATGGGGATATAGATATGGATGGAGGATGGAGAGAGGGAAGAATATTTCTTGCACTAGATCGATTGATTTAAGTGGAGATGGTGATTTATAATCCTATTTGATTATTTGCACTAGATGCATCGATTTTAGTGTAGATATTTATTTCTAATGATATATGATTACTTGCACTAGATGCATTGATTTCAGTGTAGGTGATGATTCCTAATACTATTTGATTGCTTGCACTGGATGTGTTGATTTCAATTTAGACGTCAATTTAGAATTATATTTGATTGCTTGCACTAGATGCATTGATTTCAATATAGATTATTCCTAATACTATTTTATTGTTTGCGCTAAATGCATTGATTTCAGTGTAGATGGCGATTTCTAATCCTATTTGATTGCTTTGAGTAAATGCATTGATTTCAGTGTAGATGTTGGTTTCTAATCTTATTTGATTGATTGCATTATGTGCATTGATTTCAATGTAGAAGTTATTTTTTAATCTTATTTGATTGCTTGCATTAAATGCATTGATTTCAATGTATATGTTGATTTATGATTTGATGTAATTGGATATATGACGGTACATTAATATTAAAGTGATTGGATTAACAATATGCATTGATTTTAGTGTAAGCACAAAAAGTTTTTAACAATGTAGATTGATTTTTGTGTTATAGTAATTTAAGCTATTAATATTGGAGAGCAAGAGAAACAAGGTATCATGTTTACTACAACAGATCGAGCTAAAGATTTAAATGGTTTACGATTTAAATTTTCTTTTTCATATAATCGATATGAAAAGATAACAAAACTAACAAGGGAGGAAATAAGAATAGTAGAATAAAATAGTTTGAGATTGATTGTAACATGAGTACGTTCTTATTATTCACATTTTCTATCTTTCAACACTATTATTGTCACTTTGCATTTAAAAAAAATATTTCATCATTTTTCATCATTATAGTTATTAACAATAATTGTCATCTCAACGAACTGAGGTAACTAAGAAAATTTAAAATAAAAATGACCAAGTTAATCTCAAAAATATTTAGCATATTTAAAATGATTATATTAATATTTGATATATTTACATATTACTGATAAAATTAATCATATCTTTGATAGATTTTCCTTGGCAGCACACAACTGAAACCAACCTAGATCCATCTTACATCTCAAAAATATACAAAAATTTTAATAATCTCAAAAATGTGACGTTGATGCCTCCGACTGGAACCAGCCTAGATCCATCTAACTCTGGATCTATCATGCGCCGAGAGGGATCAAATCTCTCGAGGTGCAAACCTTTCCTCAATTTTTGCACTCAAAAAATAGGTTTACCATTTGACCTCTCTACGCATGATAGATCCAGATGTAGGATCTAGGTCGGCATTACAAGATAGATGAGGGTTTTATGATAAACGTCAATAATTTATGTAAAGCATTGACATTTATTTCCTAACCTAAAGCTATTTTAATGTTCGTTGTCAAGATTTTATGATTGTTATTGGTTTCTAGTATGATCTATCTCTTTCCACAGAGAAATTTAGGTACACATATCAGTATATGTGCAGGGATATATAGGGAAATAACGTTTGATTTTACAAATAAATATTTCAGCACATGTTAATGGGGTGGTCGCACATGTGTGCAGGGTAGCAAATTTAGGAAAATAACATTTGATTTTTAAATTGTGTACACATATCAGCATATATGTAGGGATAACAAATATAGGGAAATAACATTTGATTTTTACAAATAAATATTTGAGCACATATTAATGGGGTGGTGGCACATGTGATTTGGTCACTAGTGTGCAGGTCTCGGAGGGTTGTTAGAGATTTATTAGATTGAGAATTCTAGCTTCTAATCTCATTTTAAAAATTGGTATTTTACTTAAGCTATTTCATTGTTTCAGATTGGTGGAATGATATAAATAAATATTTTATTTAAAAAATAATTATAATGATGAATAAAGAAAATATAAAAGTTTTGTGTTTCAGATGAGTGGAATGATATAAATAAATATTTTATTTAAAAAATAATTATAATGATGAATAAAAGAAAATATAAAAGTTTTGGACTACACTTTGCTCATTTTATTTATGAATAAATTTATATAACAATAAATATAGAAGTAACATATTTGTTGGGTTCTAAGATTAGGTAGATTTTTTTTAAGATTTTGAAAAATTAATCTAGTTTGATGTTGGTAAGATGTATATTTTCAGATTTAATGTTGTTAAATTAAAATAAATAAAACAATTTAAAATTTAGATATATATATATATATAATTTTCTATTTTAAATTTTTAATGAATTTATTCCTTTCATTAACATAGAATATCAACTATTTAAACTTTCAATAAGCCCCCCACACACCAAGTTCTACTTCATTTGTACCAAAATGCCATAAGTTAAGAACTTTGCACATAAATATTCAATCGATGCAAAACACCACCATCCCATTCAAATATTACATGATATTCCATTAAAAAAACGACACAAGGAAAACTGAAAAATAAGAATATGGGAACTTCTACCATAGAAATATTCATTACCCGAAACTGCCAAACAACCACAACACGCTTAACTCATAGTGCTGCCAAATAACATGTCTTTTAATATAAAAAAGAATAATTACGTCGGAGGCGTTTTCTTTGTTGGCTTGGGGTGAGAAAACACTGTTCACTCCAGCCAATAAGAAGCTTTGCCTATCGTCCTTCCAACCAATTAGAATTTTACATTTGGTTATTCATATGTCCAATGAAGTCTTTACACATCTTTGTTTCGTATTAATGAATTCCTTCTGTGTTGCGTATTTTGTGTTCTTTGAACATAGGGTTTTACTTTTATGCAGTAGGGCTATGGCTGCGTATTTTGTGTTCTTTGAACAGAGGGTTAAGCTGCCCACCATTGCTGTGATCTGTGGGCACGCGGCGGGGGAAGGTTTCATGCTGGTGCACAACTACATGTTCTCACTACAGGTTCATGAGAGGAGAACAATTTGTGCTTCACATGAGTGAGCTCGACATCGGGATGAAGATTCCCAAGAGTCTCATGGCTGTCATACGGAGCAAGCTCTCGCCCAGAACCCTAAGGGATGTGGTATTGGGTGCCCGCAATTTTAGTGCTCAGATGGTTGTGGAAGGAGGGATCGGATTCTGTTTTCACGGAATCGCGTCAAAAATTGGAGGCCGCCGTTAGCCAAGCTCAGAAATTGGCGGGCAGGGGTTGGAAGAAAGAGGATTATAGTCAGCTCAGGTTGGGAGCTTTCCTGGGCATAATTGAAGAGTTTGATGCCCATCGTGATGCTTATTATTTTCCTGCCGCTGCCAAGCTATGATTATGTGGGTTTTGGTTTTCGTCTCTGCTTGTAGGGTTAGAGATTAAAACCCCTCTCTAACCATGGGGTTTGAATTTGATTGCTGTGTCTATGAACGGTTTAAGGTCCGCTCTCGCCATTCATTCATTCATGCTCCAAGAGTCATTTATTCACCAATGACCTTGTAACGCCTCTCTGCTCAGAAATACATGGGATTTATTTTAGCAAAAGTTATTATTGCTTCAAATTCCTTCGCAATTATTATGGATGCCGAATCATGGGCCTCTCGCATGACCGTTGCTGAGCGCCAACCACTGCTAAGCACCAAACTCTCTTGAACGCAGGTACTTCAATTTTTCTCTGCTAAATTGTGGTTGTTTTCTTTAATTTTTTCTTCTTTGAACAGAGGGTTTTACTTTTATGCAGTAGGACTATGGTTGCGTATTTTGTGTTCTTTGAACAGAGGGTTAAGGTGCCCACCATTGCTGCAATATGTGGGAACGCGGTGGGGGGAGGTTTCATGCTGGTGCACAACTATAGGTTCATGAGAGGAGAATAATGTGTGCTTTACATGAGTGAGCTCGACATCAGGATGAAGATTCCCAAGAGTCTCATGGCCCTCATACGGAGCAAGCTCTCGCTTGTTACCCTAAGGGATGTGGTATTGGGCGCCCGCAATTTTAGTGCTCAGATGGTTGTGGAAGGAGGGATCATGGATTCTATTTTCGCGGAATCGCGTCAAAAATTGGAGGCCGCCGTTAGCGAAGCTCAGAAATTGGTGGGCAGGGGTTGGAAGAAAGAGGTTTACATTCAGCTCAGGTTGGGAGCTTTCCTGGGCGTAATTGAAGATCTTGATGCCCATTATGATGCCTATTATTTTCCTGCCGCTGCTAAGCTGTGATTATGTGGGTTTTGGTTTCTGTCTCTGCTTGTAGGGTTAGAGATTCAAATCCCTCTCTAACCATGGGGTTTGAATATGATTGTTGTGTCTATGAACGGTTTAAGGGCTGCTCTAGCCGTTCATTCATTTGTGCTCCAAGAGTCATTTATTCACCGATGACCTTGTAACGCCTCTCTGCTCAGAAATACATTCCATCAACATCCCCAGTGAATCAAGACCCTGTTCACCTTCATCGAATTGGAATTATGCATTGCTTAATTTTTGAATTCCGTTGGTGCATGCTTTGCATTAGAGTTCTGTATTGTTTAATTCTAGATTCCTGTTGGGTGCCTTCGTTGAATTGAAATCCTACATTTAGGCTTCTGCATTGCTTTGGTTTTTTATTTTATTTTTTGGATTAATGGGACGCTTGGTCTTTTGTGATTATTTTCTATTTTCAAGACGCCCTCAGGCATATTTTTGCTGGAAGGATTGTTGAAATACATGATTTCCTTGCATGGACTCGGTTATCTTTTGTCTCCTATGCTGACAACAACATGGTTCTCATGGATGAGTCTTTTCAATTGCTTCCCGCTGTGGAGACCCTGGATTTGAGTCGGAACCATTTCGTGAAAATTTCCAGTTTGCACAAGTGCATGCACTTTAAGTACTTAGACCTTGGATTCAATAGTAGTCGGACAATATCGTCGTTAAATGAGGTGGGATTCATTTCAATTCTGTTTCGAGGTTAGACTGTAAGAGCGGGTTATTATTTGATGCAATTATCTGCTGGAGTACTTCTTTATGCTTATAACTAAACCAATTTGGAGATGTCCAGTAGGTGCAGTTGTGTTTTCTATTATCAAATTTCTCGTAGACTCAAATTGAAGTTTATCTTATCCTGCATTAATGTTTACTGTCTTCTTTTCTCACTGTCATTCATTTT
This sequence comes from Pinus albicaulis, assembly GCA_034641835.2. NCBI lineage: Eukaryota > Viridiplantae > Streptophyta > Pinopsida > Pinales > Pinaceae > Pinus > Pinus albicaulis. The sequence continues at coordinate 1,091,206,744 of CM076578.1, forward strand.
GGTTGGAGTAGGTCACAGCTCGGATCACCAAGCTTATTCTTAGAAATAATGCTTTGAAAACATTGCACGGGATTGAAAATATAGCCACACTCGAAGGCCTAGATCTCTCATTTCATATGATCTCCAATTTTGCCGAGATCGAGTTGTTGTCTAGTCTACCTGTTCTTGAAAGTGTCTGGCTGGAAGGCAATCCGATCATTTGTCCTCGATTATATCGGGAACAAGTTTTCAGCTTCTTTTCCAATCCAGATAAAGTAAGTAAAGCAATCCATTTTATTTGATTTCACCTCTTTATGTACTTCATTATCATGTTTTGGCAGATATCTTCTCTTTATCCATCTCATTACAACCTTTAGTGGCAGAGAAGGGATACCCATTTTTACTCACGTTTCTGATCTCTTACTCTTATATATTCCAGCAACCACATCATTCTTGCCTATTTTCTTTAATTCAAGGGTTTAATTGTTTAAACTTCAAACTTTAAAATAGTCTTCTATCCTAATAACAGTCTTTTTCCTAATAACTCAAAGTGGAAAACCATTTCAACTTTGCCTTCATAATCTTCTGCCATTTGTGGGAATAAATCGAAGGGATAATCAATTTTGTGTCATGCATCAACTGATTACACCGAGATTATTTGATAGGTGTAACTTGCCATTTGGTTACTGCCCTAGTTGAAATTAGATGATAAAGTGATCCATGGGAGGGAGATCTGGACCGTAAAAGTCATTGCAGCAAGAAGACAGATGCAACCACCTGGCTATGGTTTCTATTCTCCTGTAAAAGGTAAAATTCATTCAGATGTCAACAGTGAGCTAGGAAAATTTAGCGAGCAACACAAAGCCAATAGCTCTGGTGATTTCCAATTGAAGGCAAAGGTAAGTCATGCAAAATGCACGTTTCATGTTAATCATTATGGAATGTCTGCTCGATGTCAATGTTTATGAGTCCATGTCACAGCAATGCAATTTTCTGTCTTTTGATTACCATATGTTGTATACTGCTACTTTTATTGCTCATTCTTTATTTAAAATGTATCCTTTCATATACAAACTTTCTAATTTGAAAACCAGATTCAACATATCCTTTGGAACTTACATGCTTTTTTATTAAAAACAATATTTATTTCCATGTTCAGAAAACATGTTAACATTGTTTTTTTGTGCCTGTTTTTTCTTTTCTTTTTCTTTTTCTCGTCATTCTAGTGATTATTTCACTCTTTAAATTTGCTCTCTTGTAGCAAAAGGATAGCTCGAATTGCCTCAATTGAGGATCTATATCATAAGAGATATTTTCTTTCTGAAGCTGTTGAGCAGCATGGTTCTGGTTCACCTGTGCATGAAAGTGAAAGCCAGAGAAAGGATGAAAAAGATATTGGTGAAAATGATAGGGTAGATGCCTTGTCTTTATTTCACAGAATATAAATTTTCAAGAAAGAGGATTCAAGTGTATGGTTCCAAAAAGTGAGTGACTTGTTGTACCTGACTAATGTGGATAAAGAGGACTATGTTCAAGGTACTACTTTCAATTCTAAGAGACAGTCTCATATAAGAAGGCGACGACAAAATAGGGTGGATAATAGTAGTTCTAAAGTAAAATTAGAGGACAAGGAAGGATCAATGGGTCACCATGACAAAGATACTCTAGAAGCAGAACTACAACATATGAGAAATGATGAGGGCAATGCTGGTAAAATTGTGGATGAAGTACAAGAGAATGGCTTACTTGGAAAATTTTCTGTAAAGGGGAAAATAATATCCAATTCCTTTGTAAAGCATGCCACTTCACTGAAACCTTGGCTTAATTCAGGAATTAAAGAAGTTAATAGCTCCGAGGAGCAATCGAAGGTTCTAATCTCCAATACAACTGGAAATTTACCTGGAGAAGGCATGGCTTATTTGTATGTACTTGGTACCGTGGCAAATGAAGAAATGTGCTGAGGTGAAAATTTTGGTTCACTGAAGACTATTGAGGAGATAATTGAATCTCATTCCTCTTCATTCTGTCTTTCTTCTCCTCCCCACTATTAGAAGAAAGAGTTTACAATAACTCGTGTTGGGTTTTACTTTTTATGCTGGGAGGGGCTATGGCATCAACATGAGGATGGCGGAAAAAACTAGACATATACTTTTGAAACAAATTCTCTCGACCTTCTCAATGGATATCTCAGAACTACAAACCACTAAAGACAATCAAACCTGCTCCGGCCTCTCGGCGTTTCCCACGCCTCCTGCAATTGCTAGTTATTTTATTCTATAGCATGACCATCAAATTTCTACTCGTAACTATCATAACTTCACGCAGTAATGGCGAGCCCGATCTTCAAGCCGTGTATACTTCGTATGACATTCTGCATCCGGTGGGGTGAGAAGAAACCCCCCGCCCACCCGCATGTCGAAGAGGTCGATATAGTTTCCCAAGAATTTCAAGCTCGTCTAACTTCAAGCCCACTAAAAATGATTTAACGATGGAAAAAACTTAGATGAAGGCATGGAAATCTCGAAAAGAAGATTGGGCGACAATGGGTGCGTGTCCGTAGCCTGCTTCAACGAGCCGAAAGTCGAAATGGTGGATGCACACTTTAGCGAGAGATCTTAACCATCGAAGCAATCCAAGCTGAAGGTGCATCCACCATTTCGATTTTATTTCGATTTTAATTTAGGGAGAACAAAATTCTAACATTTATTGGGGAGTTGTTTACTCCGATTTTTGGAGTTTTTGAGGTTGAATTTGATTGAAAATTTTGAGGTAAAATCTTGTTTTGTGTTATTTAAACTAGATTTTTTACCGTATATATGAATTCAACACTCTAACAAAATCTAATAAGAATTTTTAATTGTGCAGATTATCACATTTGTGATTTCAATGAATTCCTCGCCGATTTTAGAGAAATTAGACCTAAAAAACTAACTTAAAAACATTAAAAAAACTTGATTTTAGTTTTTATTTTATTTTAATTTTTAATTTGTGCAATTTGACCAAGAAACTGTTGTATTGATCATTATAATTATTAATTTTTACTTTATTTTTTAATTTAAATTTTGTTTTATTTTATTTAGCGAGAGAAAATGTTTACTCACATTAATAGACGTTTGCTTTCAAATTTAATTTAGAAGATATAAGATAACAATAAAAAGGAGTTGTATACTCACCTAACAATAGCCTACAACAATGTTTTGTCCCAGAAAACTCAAAAATTTAGGTAGTTGGAGCGTTTGAATTGCATTTTTGATGGTGGAAATGGATTCAACACCATCAAAAACCCTTAGGGCACCCAAAATACTGAATTTAATGACTGTAACCCAAATTTTTAAAAATCTCTGCCGGAATTTTTCATAAACTTACGTAGCTTATTCTATGGGTTTTGTAGACTACGACAAAATAAATGGAGTTGCCTACTCCCAAATGTATCAGCTCTGACGCACGGTTTTTTTATTCAATATTTCGTAGTTGGAGTGTTTGAATTGCATTTTTGATGGTGGAAATGGATTCAACACCATAAAAAACCCTTAGGGCACCCAAAATATTGTCCTAATCCCGTAAAAAAATACAAAATTTCAAACTGAGTGTTTGAATTGCATTTTCGATGGTGGAAAGGTTTCCAACACCATCAAACCCTTAGGACACCTAAAATACGGTTTAAACCGAATGGAGGATTGCACTCCGCCGAAATTTTTCATAAACTTACCTCGACTTCTGTGCTATGTTGTTGCTTGGAGTAGACAACTCCCAAAAATAAAATGGAGTTGTTGGACAACAATTTTTTGTCCATAAAAAAAATCAAAATTTCAAAGAGTTGGAGTTATGGTTTGGGCATTTTTTGGGCACGGTATTAATAAGCCATGGTATCGCTCATCGCACAAAAAACCTATTTCCAAGTTAATGAGTTGTCTTTAAGTGGAACTTTTTGAAAAGTTTTTGAGTTTATTTTCCAATCTAATTTGTCTAGAATCTCGTGGGGATTCATAAAATCACAAGTTTGATGGGTGAACTTTTTCAGATCTAATTTGTCTAGAATCCTGTGGGGATTCATTAAAATCTTGTGGGGATTCAATAAAATTACAAGTTTGATAGGTGAACTCTGCACAAATAGAAGTGCTCATTGGGTTTTTTTAGGGTGTTGAATCCATAAACAACACAAATCAAAAATTTACCACAAGTTTTTTCACCGGATTTTGGCCAGAAATCCACCGAAAACTCCAAAGTCACACTTAAAACAATACAGTTAATAATATCCATAGTTGAAAAGTGAGTGAATATACATGATTCAAAATAAGAATTAAGTTTTCATGTGCTTATTTATTAAAAATAAATATGACTAAGAAATCATTTTTTAAACCACCACATCTCCCTAATTCCTTTTTACATTTACATTTAATTTAAAAAGTTTATAAAATTAAATTAAATTAAAATATTTAAAAATTGTTGACATACAATTTTTCTTACATTACATCTAACGCCTACATATCTCCCTAATACTGAGTTATCTCCCTAATAATGAGTTGTAGAACCCCTCTCTACGCAACAATACATAAAATCAATTAAAAACTTGAGTGTTCTTAAGAGTTAAAAACATATATTTTTACATCAAAACTAAAAATAGAATTTGTACATATTAATTAGTTAATATTAACCCATTATAATGAAGCTCAAAACTAAACATCTCTTAACATAGATCCGAAATAATCATTGATTAAAATGTCAGTAAACTCACCTAACAATAATTTTTTATTAATATTGACGTATAGACTATCACTACTAACTGACATCCAATTAAAAAAAAACTAAACTATAACATTTACCCTTCCCAACCTATTTAGAAACTATGACATACCCCCATCAAATTACAAAATTGCATAGATCACCATAAGAGGATTTAACCCCTTTGAATAGTCTTGCAAGAAATGTCACTCTAATCGTTGTCATCCCAGCAAGCTATGCCGGAATGTTTGAGGGGCGACTTTTTCTATCATCGTGTCTAGCGGGGAAGGATTATTATTTTAATAGTATAGACTGAAAATAATGTTGATGTTATTATTGAAAAAAGATTTTATGATATTGCAATTAATATATTAAATTTGTAATTAATAAAATTAATAATTTATCTATAAAATTTTGTTATTTATAAAATAATTTAATAAATATATAAATTATTAATTAATTTATACAAAATGCCAAAAACACTACTTTCTAAATGTACAATTTTATATTTATTTTTTCTAAAACAACATTAGACTACATGTTAACATAAAATTAAATAATTATATTTTTTTCTCCATCCTAACTTATTGGACTTGGTCTTCTATATTCATCAAGTGTCCATTCATGGTAAAGTTATTTAATTTTTATTCAGTGATTATGTTTTTGGGATATATATGATCAGTTTTGGGGGTTTAAGTTGATCGTACATTGTTCAAATTTTTTTTACATTAAATAAATTTTAGGTGTAGATATTTTATTATTATTATTATTATTCTTAATAGTGAGCGCAGTATGAGTGTCACTTATCTGTTTTTAGGAAGAACTGTGATATTAAATACGAAGCACTCCAAATAATGCAAACCAATTATACCATGACAAGAAGTCTGTTTAGAATCAAACTTTGATTTGAAGAAATAGCATTCAATGGTATCATGCCTTACAACAAATACATGCGAACACAAATAGAATTCATCAAAGAAAATCAACTCAGAGCATGAATGAATTAACCTTAAAGAGAAGGAGAGGAGAATTGACATTTACCTAAGATTCACACTACCACAATCTTTGCAATTCGTTGCTCCTTAGGTCTAGATATTTCAAAGATGGCAGACAAATTTTTTTAGTAACATTACTATAGACGTATTTCTTGCTACAATATTTTATATGTACTTCAACTCTAATGACCTTGGAAATTTTACTAGTGGAGCATAAATAATTATCTCCCTCAACTAGACAGGTGCCTACAATTTTAATGTTTCGATCATAAAAGGTAAAACTATAGTGATTCTCATCTACAAATTACTATATGTACATCTACTTAGCTAAGATTCTAAAGTTGTCTTAAATGTCCTCTTTTCAATCATAAGAAAGATTAGAATAGAATAACTCTCATCTGCAAATTACGGCATGTACGTTTACACATAAAATAAATAATATATAACTCTATTATGCTCAAATGATGCCATGCATAGGTCTTTAGGAGATGTTGCATTGAAAATAAAAAAGTAAATTTTTGTAATATGCTCAGGTGATGTAATACATAGGCCTTGAAATCTTGAGGTGTAGAGTTTAAAGTGGTTATTGTTTCTTTTTTCTGCAAATGTAAAAAACACTAATTCCATTCAATAAAGAGAAAGTTTTACATGTTCATGATTCTTTACAATATAGACTGCACACAAGAGTAAGTTTGTTCCATTAGCATTTGTCTCATGAAAAAATCTATTGTGTTGTGAAATCATCAATCTAGAGAGAGAAGAGACACATCGCCGACAGTAGCAAAAAAGGAAATCATAAATAGGGGAAACCAACAAAAAGCCATTCAGTTCAATGCAAAAATGGAAACAAAAAAAACTAGAGTTAGGGGAGGGAACTAGATCTCAAAAATGTTGAAAATGGCACCAAGAAAGATTCTAGTTTATTTTTCCCTTGAATTAAATTAGAAGAAAATTGTAATTCCACATCACATGACAACTTGTACGAGTTAACTATGTTAGTTTGACTTATTTGGTTAAGTTAATTCGATTTAAGGGTATAACTTCAGTCATGTAGAGTGGCTCCTACTTTATAATATCATTGGTTGAGTTTATTTTGAGTTGTAATTAATTAATTCAGTTAAACTAAGTTAAAGTCAGTTAAACTAGTTCCAATTGTTGGAGGAACTAGTAGGAACTGTTGGAGAAATTTCCTTCATCACATTTCCATGGGACAAGTGAAGCAAAAAAGGGTTCGGTTAAATAACCTATACAAATTGGATGTAGAAGACCATGCTACTTTGAGCATGAAAGTAGAGAAGGTGCATAGCCGAGACATAGGTGAATCATGACATATGCAGCTTGGCCATTTTCACCATGGAGCTTTAAAGATCATGTAGCAGATTTATACATGACCTCCCAAGGGTGCACTTGAGCAGCGTGATACATGCAAAGGGTGTACATTGGGGAAGTACAACAAAGCCACCTTTCATGACAAGGATAGTCGATCAAAGGTGATCCTTGAAAGAGTTCACTCAAATGTGTGTGGATCATTCTGCGCATCTACATTCAGTACATGTATTTACGACCTATTTTACCTATTCCATTTAAACACCCACCATCGGTTCTTTTAGTTTTTTAGTTTCGGCACAGTTTACTATTTTTAGCAGTTTTTCGGGTCCTAAACTTCCGGAGCCGTCTTGAGGCCCTAAACGACGCTTTTTGGGAAAACGGAGAGCAACATGGGTCCATGGATCGATGTTGCTCATTCCAAATTTTTACTCCTCGGATAGATATTTCTAACGAACTATTGAGCGTGTCAAACAGAGATCGGATGCCAAAGTTACGTCCCCGAGAAGTTGAAACACCAATTTACCCAGACGGGACCCACAATTTTGACGCTTCATCTCCTAGGGTTAGGTTTTTGGCTGTTTGAAGCTTTCCATTGTTTCTCAATAATAAATAGGCCCTTGAGCCTCATTGTAACAAAAGTTTAGAGACTTGTAACCATCATATCTATTCTCGAGATACACTACCCGACACCATTAATAGTTTATTTCCATTGTAATACGCCAAGCATATTTACGATTTATTTGATATTAATGAAATGAAATTTAATTTCAACGCATCTCTGTGTTTATGTCTATTTACGTATTTTATTGCATTCTACTGTAAATCAGATCATTGATATGACATTGTGCATATACTTTTCTACAATTTTCACTTTTGCACTTCTTCGCGTGATTAGGGGTATAAGGGGTTAAGGCTCGATCTGGTTGAACCTTTGCAAGGTTAGCCTCCCAAACCCCAACAACCGCCCATGGGGGACAAAAAGAAATATGAGGGAGTAGGAGATCATATCAAAATATTGCTTGAGGAGGCCCTTGAAAAACAAAGGAAGTCAATGATGGATAACTTTTCTCAGATCCTTCAACGACTGCCCACCTATGGCGCATCTACATCCAACAACCATTATGGAGGTGCCACTCCCTTCAAGGTACAGGTAAAATTTGATATTCCTGTATTTGAAGGCCAAATAGATGCAGACGCCGTAGATAGATGGCTGAATTTGCTAGAAGGGTATTTCTCAATCCATGATTTCTCTGACCGAGAAAAGATTATTTTTTCACTCCTCAAAGCCGCCCCCCCATGTCAAAGATTGGTGGGAAACCTACCGTGAGAAAGAGGACGAAGGGGAACCCTCTCTGTTCTCGACCACACCCACTTGGAATTCGTTCCAAGACGGCATCAAGGAACAATATTACCCCGTGGGTAGCTATGAGGACAGGTACATCTAGTGGACCACATTGCAGCAACAAAGGGATCAAGATGTGCATGAATTGACGAATTTGTTCCATACCCTGCGCACAAAGTTGGGTATTAAAGATTCGTATAGACATTTGGTGCCCAAGTATCGCAGTTGTCTGCACAGACACATTTAGAAAGAAATGGAGTTCCTAGACATTACCTCTTTTGGCATGGCATATCACTATGCCACCAAGATTAAGCAAAAATTTAAGCAGAAGAAGCGAGACTTTGGATCCACGAATATGAAGCCAAGGAAAGGCGCCCTCAATCAACAGAACAAGGGGAAGAGCCAAAGTGGGGCGACTCAAAACACCACCAAAAATACAAAGAAGGACACGGGGAAGTGGTGTAAATTTGATAACAACCCCACTCGCAGCACAAACGAGTGTCGAGCCAAAGAATTGTTGGTGGTCGAATTGAAGGCACCCGAATTAGATGCATGTTTTGATCCTGAGCCAGAGCCAAAACTAGACAAGGGAGATGAAAAAGGGAAGGAGATCATTAATGCAGACTCGAGTGCCATTGTTGCCACCACCAAGCTCTAGAGGGAGGATCCCGAGGATCCAGAGGAGGGGGAGCGCCTCTTCCATTCGCAGATGTGGGTGAAGGGTTCTCCATTGCAATTTATTGTCGATAGAGGAAGCCAAAAGAACCTCATTTCAGCAAAGGTCGTGAAGCGGGTCAACTTACTGACCATAGCACACCCACAGCTGTATACCATCAGGTGGCTTCACCTAGGGAGAGATCTCCGCGTCCACTAATAATGCTGCATTTCGTACAACATCAAGCCATTCACGGATGAGGTATTATGTGATGTTGCTCCTCTTAATGTAGATGATGTATTATTGGGCCAACCATACTTATGGAGGTGACATGCTATGTATGAGTCTATGCCTCGTTTTGTTGTTATTACTTCGGGAAATGAATTGTACAGGACACTAGAGGTAGTACCGCCTCTTGCCATCTCCTTGACTATTACAAAATGATGCATTAAGACTATTTCCCAAATCAAGAAATTTATTTTCCTTACAACTCGCTCACAGGGAAAGAAGAAGATTGTACCCACAGCCTCGAAACGGGGCTCCCCTGCACGACTACAACAGATGGATAAAATCATGGAGGAATACGAGGACATTTTCTCCTCACCCATAGAGGTTCCTCTACATTGTCAAGACAAACACTCCATCGATCTGACCCCCGATGCATCGCCACTTGATATTTCCATACCTCATGCGATTACACAAACAGAATCCACACATGTATTGTCTAAGGAAAGAAAATTTATTGAACACATCCAGCACGTCCGCCAGTAGGTCCAAGACATCCTGGACAAATCCAATACCAAGTTCAACATAATTTGACTCTCATGGAGGAACTTAATACAATGGGGACCATTTCTTCCTAAGCAGGGAGGAATGATCCAGATGGATATTGGTGGCCACCCACCTATTTCATTTCAACCCACACCATCAGTTCTTTAAATTTTTCAGTTTCAACACAACTTACTATTTTTAGCAGGTTTTCAGGTCCTGAACTTCCGGAGCCGTTTGGAGGCCCTAATGATATAGGTGTATATTGGTGGCCACCCACCTATTCCATTTGAACTCCCACCATCGGTTCTTTCAATTGTTCAATTTCGGCACAACTTACTATTTTTAGCATTTTTTCGGGTCCTGGACTTTGAGAGTCGTTTTGAGGCCCTAAACAACGTTTTTTGGGAAAATTGGGAGCAACATGGGTCCATGGAACAATTTTTCCTACATCAAAAGTTGTATTCCTCAAATAAATATTTCTAACGAGGTATGGTGTGCGTCAAACGGAGATCATATGCCAAAGTTACGTCCCAGGGAAGTTGAAACACCAATTTACCCAAACGGGGCCCATAGTTTTGGCGCTTCATCTCCTACGGTTAGGTTTTTGGATGTTTAGGTTTTTTTATTATTTCTCAACAATAAATAGGCCTTTAAAGCTCATTTTAACACAGTTCAGAGGCATGTAGCTGCCACATCTCTTCTTAGAAATACGTTACCAGCGCCCTAGCTAGTTTATTTCCATTATGTCTGTAAGCATATTTCTGTTATTTGATATTAATGAAATGAAGTTTAATTTCCGTTGCATCTTTGTATTTATGTCTATTTCTGTATTTTATTGTGTTCATGCATAAATCGGGATCATTTATATAAGTTATCTTTATTATTATTAAGGATTTTATATATTATAAGTTTAATATAGTAATTGAAGTGAGTGAGATATAAATTTTACATTCTTTTTTTTTTTTCTTTATATTTATTTGATTCATTATAATGAAATTAAAAAGATAAAAATCTACTAAATATAAGATTTCATGTCTCCAAATTTCTTAAATATTTAAATAATCTCCTTAACGACTAATTAACTAACTAACTCTATAAAGGCTAGTTTTCTAACGACTAGTTTTCAATGGCTATATCCAGCCAATGTTGCATTCTTACTATTTATTCATGATGATCGATTTAGCTTTTTCACCTTATCCTAAGGATAAACCACATTAGTTGGTTCAAAATGTCCACCAAATCATAATAATATGTTTAATAAAAAAAAAACATATATCTTCTTAACTTTTATTAAAATTCATCAATATTAAAACCCTACCCAAACTAAAAGTTTAGTTAACCCATCTAACATATTCATATTCATATAAAATTATGTTAAACCTAAAAATATAATAAAAATCTCTCATTTAATTCCAAACCACTTAAATAACAAACTGCAACTCTACCATGGCATGACATTTATAATTAACATCATTTATGTCGGCATAAACCCTTTATAGTATTACCCCCTTAAGCATGTATTATAATATATTTTCTCTTAGGATAATAACGTTACTTGCTTTAAATTATTTTTGGTGAATAGTGGTGGAAAGCGAATTCTAAATAAGTTTCAACAGGATTAGAATTTCAAAACAGACCAACATCTCTAATCCATTTTAATAATTCCTGATCTTGACGGTTTTAATAATATGGAAAACTCTATTTAATAGAGTAATCTAAATGTATTCAGCATGTGTGTTGATCGCATATACCTTTTTGTGGAATATATGAGTGATTTTATTTAGTTTTACTATGGTATCAGAGCTTTAGGCTCGTACTGGATTTGGGATTGTGAAAGATTGTAAAATATTTTTTTATATGCAAGTGTAATAGATTTTTTGCAGCTCGTGTTTGTTGGTGTACCAAGCAGCATTCAAATGGATCGACTCTATGGAAACCTGGATGTTGACGGCAAGTGTGCGATTTCTGGGAATTGTGATTCTAGCTTACGGATTTCCTGTCAATATTTTGTTGCCGAAGTATGACCGACCTCCCTCCGTTCACGCTGTTCGCCTTGATTGAATGATCAATGACCTGTCACATTACTTGGTAATTTCATTACTATGAATGAATAAATTCTTCTACCGGAAATACAAATTCTTCTTGGTTTGACACAGATGGAAACAGGGACGCAGAGCTGGAAATGAATGAAATGGGCTCATCGTATAAGGCTGGGATTGGGGAGAGATTTAGGTGCAGAAGATGAAGCAGAAAAGTTGTTTATGTGCAGCTGGATTTGCTACCACTGCGGCCCATGTTGCTCAATTCCATAGCGCCTCTACTTTCCAGAGATAAATCGACGTAAACCAGGTATCCAACGTCTTGTGTGATCAGTCATTGCTTTGTTCACCCAACAGCACACTGTCGATGTCAATGTTCCAGCTTGAAAAACAAAATCTACACTTGGCCGAGAGATTGAACCTCAGCCTCCGCCAAGTTGAAAAATACCTACGCGAGTTTTTGAAGTCATAGACACCTCCTCCCTCTAAATTTTTTCAGACAACTCCACTTTGGAAGGCGATAAAAGATGCCATGTGCAGATCCCACAAATCTTTTTATACCGGTGGTCATATGGATCGAGGCCACACATCGTACAATCGTAGTCCAAATTCTTAGTTACCGAAAAACTTGGCCTGGAGGCGAAGTTCAAGTCGTGGGTAGTGATACATTCCCTTGCTAACTCCAAGGTTACTACCAAGAGCTTCAAAGCCGAGCTGGAGGAGAATGATGTGTCCATAGCGCTGAGCCAGAGTTATAATTATTTTTATTAATATATATCAGTTTTGTAAATTAAGTTATGATTAATTTCATAGAAAATTTATGATGCAATAACTAATTTTAGTTACATTCGGTATCTAGACGGCTTCTCTAGATAACCGGCGAGTACATCGGTTAGCAACCATGTATTTTGGTGGATGGAAGCTCGTCCATAGAATGACTAGGAGTTCAGCGATTACAAACATGTAATCTATTGTGTTTGAAGAGATCAAGTGACAGTAAGGCTCAACATGGATGGTTGTCGAGATATTATGGCAGTTGCGGATCTAGGGAAGGATCCCTCATTGGTCGTAGACGTGGAGTGGTATCCTAATGAGGTTATGTGATAGATTGGGACGATGTCCGGAAATTGACTTCGGGAGGTCCTTGATTCGGGAGTTCAGTGGTCAAACTTGGGAATCCAACTTGCTGACTACACCTTTACAAGGGTTATGAGGCAACTTGATAGGGCCTATACTGATAAGTTAAAGAATTATTGTGTTTTCAATAAATTTATGTAATGTAAGCATTAAGAGGGGATGTTGGACTAATTCTTACATCCTATATTTGAGATGTTGGTTTGTGATGGTTGATAAATTCTCTCAATCTCTCCTTCTAACTTAGGAATAAGTTTGATCTGAAAAACTCTATTTAATAGAGTAATCCGAATGTATTCAGCGTGTGTGTTGATCGCATACACCTTTGTGTGGAATATATGAATGATTTTCCTTAATTTTATCAATTCCTAATTTTGAATTTTTAAAATAATAAATCATTTCCATGATCCCAGTCAAATTCCATCTCTCGACTCTTAGTTAACCTTAACATGATAATTCTGCATTTATTAATTTTAAAACATTTCCTATCCATCACTTTATATACTACTATGTCGTTCGTAATGTGAAAATTGACACCCTTTTATTGATTCCAAGCTTTGATCGAAGTCTGTTACTTTGTTTATTTTATTAATCGCGAACTTCATGGGGTTTCGACATTCAACTGGGTCCTTAAAGACTTGTTCTTCCATATAAATTTTAAATCTTTAGGAAATTGGTGGGCCAGAGCCATTAGGGGTTTGTAGTATTAAAATTTTTTTATTAGAGATAAATTCTAAATCTATAGGAAATTGTTGTTCCAAAGCTTTTAGGTGGGTGTATTCACTTAGTCTTTAAAGACTTGTTCTTAGAGATAAATTTCAAATCTCTAAGAAATTGGTGGACCGTGGTCATCTGGCACTAATTTTGCTTCCTATTGACACATCAACTTTTTTAAAGTCAACCCAACCTAATAAACTCTCTAATACAATATAGTTGTGAATAAATATTCAGACAAAATATAAACTTAACATATTCTCTTAAAAAACAATTTAAACAAACCATTAAAAAAATAAAATAAAAAGTCAACAAATCTTCATCCACCTTAAATTAAAATAAAAACAAAAATAAAAAACTTACTAATTATTTTTACCCCATCCATAAACATCAACTTTCTACTCGTAACTATCACTTACCCCATCCATGAACATCGACTTTCTACTCGTAACTATCACTATCACACCGTGTATGAACATGAAAGTCGGCTATAATTTTTGGATGGGAACATGGCGGGACCGGAAACGGAAATACGCTTTGCCGTTTGCCGAAGACGAGAGGACGCCGAGATGGCCATAGTCACCGATTTGATATGAGGTAGCCAGAAAAAACAGTAATCCGTTTTTGAAAATGTAGAATGAATGTTCTAGTACGTTATTGAGTATAAGTATGCAATTTTTTAAAAATATATTTTTTAAATAATTATATAAATAAACAATTAAAAATTTATTTACAAAACAATTAATTCATTGTTGACATTTCAGTTTCACCTTTCAAGTAATAAAATATTTAAATATAATTATATAGAGATAAAATATCCAATATGACTTATCATTAAAATATTTTAACCTTTATTAATATAAAATAGCTTATTAGACATGTTATGTAATCTTTATAACATTCAAAAACATAATTTAAACAGTGAAAAATTACACATTATTTTTTGCACTCTAAAATAAGTTTGTAACAAAAGCAATTTGATCCCTCTGGGCTCATGTTATATCCGTGCTTTAGAATCTATACTAGTGATAAACAAAACACAAAGGCCTTTGTTGGATGTCAATCAAACTTGGGGAGAATACCCATTAGAATTATAAGGTCCCACGTATCTTATGCAGTATTTGTCTCTTATGTGCATTTCTCTAAAATATTTAGTATAGTTTTTTCAAAAAAAAATAAAACTTAATAGTTTAAAAAAAATGTTTAATCTATATTAAGAGTGTATTGTTTTTTTTAATAAATTAGTCTAAATTTATATAAATTTTGTATTTATCAAGGGTGAGAGGGATCAAATTTCTTTTCACTCTAAAATAAGTTTATATATCAAGAGATTTGATCTTTCTAGGCCTTTGGTAGATTCTGAGTTAAGATAGATTTACGCTATTTTAATTTTATGCTATATTCAACCTGAATATGAGAGTCAATAACATGGACCACTTTCTTTATTTTAGTTTTATTTTATTTTTATAGAGTTATATTAATCTTTTTTATTTAATTTTATTTAATTTTTATTTTTAATGTAATTTGACTTTAGTCAAAATGTTAGTAATATTGGTTAAATAATTTTTATTTTATTTTAATTTTAATTTGTGCAATTTGACCAAGAACCGTTGTATTGATCATTATAATTATTAATTTTTACTTTATTTTTAATTTAAATTTTGTTTTATTTTATTTAGTTTAGAGAGAAATGTTTACCTACATTAATAGACGCTGGTTTTCAAATTTAATTTAGAAGATATAAGATAATAATAAAGAAGATATATATATATATATAATATTTTGATTTTGAAATAAGTTATGGTTTTGGGCATGGGTATTAATAAGCCATGGTATTGGCTCATAGGTATTGTAAAAAAATCTATTTGCAAGTTAATAAGGAGTTGTTTTAAGTGTGATTTTTTGAAAAGTTTTCGCTTTATTTTCTGATCTAATTTGTCTAGAATCCCCCGAGGATTCATTGAAATCACAAGTTTGATGGGTGAAGTATGCACAAATCAAGTGCCCATAGGTTTTTTAGGTGTTGAATCCATAAACAACACAAATCAAGAATTTACTACAATTTTTTCATAATTCTGGGCTGTAAATCCACCACAAACTCCAAAAAATCGTGACTTAAAGACAACTCCGTGTTGAATAATATGCAAGTCTTTAACTCAGCTTGTAGATAAAAAGTAAGTTTATATGTGCTTATTAATTAAAATTAAATATGGCTACAAAATCATTTTTTAAACCACTACATCTCTAATTCCTTTTTGCATTTATATTTAATTTAAAAAGTGTTATAAAATTAAATTAAACTAAAATATTTAAAAAGTATTGACATACAATATTTCTTACATTACATTTAAGACTTATATATATCTCCTTAATATGTATCTTTAATATTATTATAGAGCCCTTCTCACGACAACAATACATAAAATCAATTGCAATCCTGAAATATTCTTAAGAGTTATACATATTTGCTAAAAATTATAAAATAAAATAAAATCATACATATTAATTAATTAATATTAACCCATTGTAATAAAACTCAATAAATAAACATCTCTCGACATGGATCCCCAAAAAAAGTATTGATAAAAATGTCACTAAACTCACCAAGAATAAATTTCTATTAATATTGGCTTACAAACCGTCACTACTAACTGACATCAATTAAAATAACTAAACTATGACATACCCCTGTATCAAATCACAAAATTGCATAGACCACCATAAGAGGATTTAACGCCTTTGAATAGTCACTCTAATCGTTGTCATCCCAGCAAGCTATGCCGGAATGTTTGAGGGGAGACTTTTTTCTATCATCGCCCCGTGGGGAAGGATTAATATTTCAATATAGAGTATAGACTTGAAATAATGTCAATGCTATTATTAAAATAAAATTTTACATATTGCAATTAATATATTAAATTTATAATTAAAAAATTAATAATAATTTATTAATAAAATTTAAATTTAAATAAATATAAAATTTTGTTATTTATAAAATAATTTTAAAAAATAAATACAAATTGATAATTAATTTATATAAAATGTCCAAACACTTCTTCCTAAATGTATAATTTACTTTTATTTTTTTCTAAAACGGCATTCCAATACATGTTAACATAAATTAAATAATCAAATAATCATATTTTTTTCCGTCAATTTCGGTCTTCTATATACATCAAACGTCCATTCATGACAAAGTTATTGGTTATGTTTTTGGGATATATATAACTACTTTTGGGTATTGTTGATCGAGTACGTTTAAAAAATCGCATTAAATTAGGTATGTTAGATGTATCAGGTTAGAAATTTGAGAGGTGGAGTATGCTCCTAAATTGTTTTTATTTCTCGGGCTAAGAGCTCGCCTTTCTTAGACGTAAGGAAACAAGTTAACGACCCAAGACCTACAGGGCATTTTGGCAAGAGTGAAAGCTTGCCTCCTTACGCACCACCCAAGTTATTCCAAGTGGTGTGGTTTTCCTTGAATAACGGTGATGAGTCAACCCGCATTCACTAAGAGCAACAACTAGAGATGGTTGTCCTCCCCCGCTGCCTATGCCGTCACAACCGAGTTACATAGGTTTTCCCACTCTGGGTAAAAAAAAATAGAAATTTGAGTCCTACATGGGAAGGAAGGAGTGACGTTAATACTTAGTGAGCGTAGTATGAGTGGCACTTACCTATTTTTAGAAAAAGCGTGACACAAATACGGCTAATCTAAATAATGCAACCAATTATACCATGACACAAAGTATGTTTAGAATCAAATTTCATTTGAAGAAATATCATTCAATGGCACCATGGATTACAAAAATACATAAAGTTAACACAAATTGAATTCATCAAATAAAATCAATTCCGTAGCATGAATGAATTAACCTTAAAGAGAAGGAGAGAAGAATTGACATTTACCTAAGATTCACACTACCACAATCTTGCAATTCGTTGCTCCTTAGAATTCATATATTTCAAAGATGGTAGATAATTTTCTTTGCAACATTTCTCTAGACGTATTTCTTCTGCCACAAGATTTTATGTGCACTTCAACCTAATGACTTTGGAAATTGCCATGGAGCATAAATAATTAGCTCCCTCAACTTTATTGTGTGTCTACAATTTTGATGTTTCATCATAAAAGATAAAACTATAGTGATTCTCATCTCGCAAATTAATACATGCATATATACTTAGCTAAGATTTTAAAGTTGTCTTAAATGTCCCCACTCAATCATAAGAAAGATTAGAATGATAATAACTCTCATCTACAAATTAATACATGTACATTTAAAATGAGTTAAAGTCGCTTAAACTAGTTATAATTGGAGGAACTAGTAGAGGCCTAAAATGTGGGGTGTTGCTTCATGCCTAACTAGTTAGCTAAATGATTCACTCACAAATAACTCATGCATGTCATATCTAAGAGTTACCTAGCTGAGATTCCATTCAAGGGAAGTACTATCACTATACCATACTAATTGTATAGGTGATGCATGCAATGTAGAAGGCCTATGATCTATCAGGCTTTGTGGATGAGAAATTTTCTTAATTAATAGGGATTGATTCCCAACTAATAGGGACTTGGACAAGCCAAAAGTTGGTTAAGTTTCTTGCCAAGGTTTGCTCCAGGAAGTAGTGAGAGAGGCAGATAATGTGCAAGAGGTTGTACGTGCTTAAGAAAAACATTGTAATATTCTCATATTTTATGACTAATGCGTAGATACATATAGCAGGGTTTTTCTTGTGGTTTTCCTCAGGAAATCACTACGTAATGTGATTCAATTCTTTCTCTTTATGCTCATGATTTTGGTGACTGCTAACTGGCTTCCTGAAGAATTGCAGAGTATGAGATTGGGAGAGTTGGTGTTACGCTTAAGCTGAAGACATCCGGTCGCACTAAAGACTTATAGGTCTTCCCCAAGAGCCTGCACAACTTATCAAGATTCAAAAGAATGAGAGCTAAAAAACTACTAGAGGAGTGTTTGTGGTTCAAATGGCAGTAAGAAAAGATAAGGTGAAACATCAGAGATGGAACCTCATCCAAGCACATGATGATGAGGAGAATTATGCCTGGGATGGAAAGGCAAAGAAAGGAAAGGAAAAATAACTCAATCAAAAGAGATTCTACCAAAGTGGAAATAGAAGGGACTTATTGATGATTAATTTTTTCATTGTCATGAGCCAGGACACTGAGGCCATGACTACCACCTGTGTGGATAGGTATTGTAATGCAATTTATATGGTTTTCCTTTAACGCGCCCCATGCATTTTTATAACTTAATGTCCTCGGTGTTTTTTACACCTTTAATCGACTCCGATGCGTTTTACATCTTAATTCAAGGCTTAGTGCATGGAATTTCCTCTATCGGCCTGGCAGAGCTGTGGTGACACGCACCAGGACATCTCTAAAACGCCCTTGGACTTTCAAATTTATTTTCCATCCCCGGTGCTTGTATGTTTACGTGTGATTTGGCGCATAAAAAAGTTAAAATGCACTGATGCATTCACACATGAAGCATGTGTTGTGTTGTCACTGTTGTTGCTCCTAGAGATAGCTCTAGAGTTGCCATAGACCAAATAGGTATACCCTCTTTTACATTTTTTAAACTTTTGATTTTTTGTTTTTTTTTCAGAATATAACACCTTGTCAAGAAAGAAGGTTTGAACATATTCCATAATTCAATCAACAAGACAATCATGAAAGATGAAACCTATTGGTATAGGAGGCACAACACTGGCTCCACTTGGGGATGGCTTTTCCTTGTGGAAAGTCAAGAACAAAGAGTCGATGCCCCAAAATGTCTTCAAATCGAGAGTAAGGGAATTTTCCTTCTTCTCAGTAGCTTTATTTTGTATATGATAGTGAAACTCTTTGAAGTTTAGGGCCTCTACTTCTAAGCCAATTTCAAGATAGTTTCACCATCCAATCCAAACCGCATTAATAAAAACAAAACAAGAAACAATATATTATGTACAAGCAGAAACATTAAAAACGCTTTCTAGTAAATGGGATCAAAATAATGCTTGAGACCACCATTGACGGTCCTTTCTTCAACTTCTAATTTTCCAAGTTCTTCAAAAAATAAGTGTTGTTTCCTTGCAAGGCATGAATGATATAAGGTCTTTCCACAAGAAATCAAACTTTCCATGTTTCTTTTCTTCTCTTCTAGAATCCCATTCAGACCTTGTCTCCTAATTGGAAAATCCTGCTTTAGTCCTTTGTCAAACATTTTCTTTAGCTTTTCCTTAAGACTTGTGATCTTTTTGGTATACTCCTTCTCTCGGTTTGTCAGTAGTGTGGATTGTTTGGATTAATTCTCTTTGAATGTCATTTGGCTCCACTTGAGCCTCCGGGCTAATTTCATAACAGGATTCCTAAAGATGATGGAATCTTTGCTTCAATGCCATAAACTACACTCATATGGACTAGTCCTAATGGATTTCTTAGTTGTAAGTCCGCTCCGCCCATAATGCATTGGTCAATTTCTTGTGCTACTTCTTTTTTTATTTTCCTCCAACAATTTCTTAATGATATTGATCAAGATTTTATTGAGGATTCTGCTTAGTCCATTACCCCGAGGGTAATAAGCTTGAATGGCCTAAAGTAATATGATATTTATGCATAAACTAATCATTTTCTTGATTTAAATGCAAAGATTGTCTCATGAGGAATCTTTTCCTGGACAGCCAAATCTTGAAAGTATGTTTGTTTCTAAAAACCCTATGATTAAGGCATCATCGACTCCGTTCATACATGGGATGGCTTAATCCATTTGTGAAGTAGTCCGGTGGGCAGCTTAAAATCCATCTATGTTGCCCCGAGAAGGGGATGAATTTCTCAATAAGATCTAACCCCAT
The DNA here is from genome assembly GCA_034641835.2 of Pinus albicaulis. Classification (NCBI taxonomy): domain Eukaryota; kingdom Viridiplantae; phylum Streptophyta; class Pinopsida; order Pinales; family Pinaceae; genus Pinus; species Pinus albicaulis. Next base: position 1,091,227,276 of record CM076578.1, read on the forward strand.
TGTTGAAAAGGTCTTCCTGTGGAAACTGCTTTAAAAGGCAATGGTAACAACTTTCTTTATCAAATATCCACACTTGTGACAACTTGTTACAAATTTCTTAACATCGTAGGGTCATCATGTTGGCTGCAGAAAAACCAGCCCTAAAATTTTTTCTCAGAGATTTCAGTAGAGATGCTCCTCCACAATCACCTCGTATGAAATTCATTAAGAATTTTATCAGCTTCATCTTTAAGAGACAATTCAACAAAATTCTCATGATTTTTCCAAAATAGAGTGCTATCTAAAATACAATATTTCAAGATGTCATTTTTAAAAATCTTCTTTTGGTTCTCGACAACCCTGGAGGAGTTCTGGCAGAAGTTTAATAAAACATGGAATTATATCAAGGTACTGTGGTGAATCTAAGAAAGCTTGACCGATCTCGAGGAGTCGCCATCACCTCCGGCTTTCGTTATCCAAATACCATGTCTAAGGCTTGGCAATTGGTTTCTGCCATAAGTTGTGCTACCTTGGCTTTTTATAAGTTTTGTTGGCTTGATCTCAATATCATATTCCAAAATGGTAGCTATCCACTTACCTCGCCTCTATGCCATCTTGAGTCAAAATATCTTTAACTAATCGTGATTAGGCACATATGCTATCAGCATGGGAATATAATATGTAGACTCGAATCTTTGATGTTTTTACCAATGCAGCAAAGCCTCTATTTTCCATAATATTGTATTTTAGAGATAATCCCCTTAAAGGTTTACTAAAAATGTTATTGGCTTTTCACACCTTGGTCATCTTTTTTTAGGTAAAACAGCTTGCAAAATAAAGATGTTCAAGCAAATGAAAAATGATAAAGTCTCTATCAAATTTAGGATCAAGTTTAATCGGGTGTCCTTGTTAAAGCCATTTTAATTTCTTCAATGATTGTTTGGCTTTGCTAACCACCAATGCTTGAATCTTTCCTCAACATGTTAGTTAGTAATCTAAGTAACTCGCTTAGACTAGAAATGAATCTTCTCAAGAAATTTATTTTTCCATGAATGTTTGGTAACTCTTTTTATGTTTCGGGATGGGGTATTTGTAAATTTCTGAATTCTTTCTCGATCAATCCTAATGCCATCTTTAGAAATAATGTGTCTCAAGCTTTCCTTATTCCAAACCAAACAATGATTTAGGTTCAAAGAAATCCCATATTTTCTCATGACTATAAATACTTGCCTTAGGTGATCTAAATGTTTTGACCATTTTAGAAAAAATGTGCTGAATCATCTAGTAAATAACCGTGAAAAATCATGTATTTCTTTAGCAAAAGAAATATCCATTGGCTCTTGAAATGTAGTTCCCGCATTTTGAGCCCAAATGGTATCTTGACATATTTAAACGTACCCATGGTGTTGTGAATGCTATTTTATCCCGATCATCAGATGAACCAAAATCCGGTTGTACCCGAAAATCCATCCAAAGAGGATATTCTCGAAGATCCTACAACCCTTCATGCACGGTCCATTTTCGCAGGATAGTTGTATTTTAAAGAAACTTTATTCAAATTTCTTAAGCTCATACACAATCAATTTCTCCGCTCTTTTCGTGTTGGTACCAAGTTAGAAACCCATTCGAGAACTGGATAGGAGCTATAATCCTCGCCTAAAACATCCTTTTGATTTTTTCACTGAGGGTAATAAAACAGGATTTATTCTCCTAAGCTTTGGTTTAAAAGGTTTCAAGTCCTGCTTTAAAGGTATGTTGTGTTGAATGATGGATGTATCATAAGATTTGAGGTCTTCATAACCTGGTGCAAAAAATATCCCTGAATTCTTTTAATAGTTCAACATATTTAACCTTTTGATCTTTTGGAAGAGATTTGGACATAATCCAACTATTTTGGGATGTTCTGGGTTCCTTGTTGCATTCTTCCATATCAAATTTCTACTGGTGTTCCATTTTAGGTCCGAATGGAATATCATTTGAGTCACTGTGATCTTTCCAAAGGTGTTAATCCTTTGGGTAATTGATTATCTTTTAAATTGATGATTTCGTTTTCCATCTTCTATGATCTCATCAGATTCCATGTGTTTCCAAATTTGTATGTCTTTTCAAAGAATGTGGTAGATGCAGATATGAATTGCATTTTCTTGAAATTTCTATTTTTTGTTCTTTTTTCTTGATCAAATTCATCAATAGTTATGTCTTCATCTATATTACAAGAAAACTCACTCAAGTGTCAAAAAATTATTGATTTGATCATATTCAAATACTTGCCAATTCAAAAGATTGTCCGGGTATTGCGGTGCCCATGCCTAATTTCTACTGAAAACCGATGATTAGGGTCAAAGGTAACTTGCATGTACTAGCAAACATTACAAACCGTGGAGCATGCAAGTTTTGTTTCCCGAATCTTGTGTCAGCTTTGTAAAAATGTGTTGAGAATCTCTACCACCGTCTCTCGGTATTGTTTCAGTCTTATGTCTTTTGTTGCACATTCTCCTTTAATCGTTGGGATGATTAGTTCGGAGTCACCTATGATTGATACTCCCTAATACCCCCCAACTTGACATGTTTAAGCCCTAATAAAAGAGCTTCATACTCTCATGTTGTTAGTGCATTTGAAATTCAACCCATAAGCATGACCCTCTGCATGATTGCCCTTTACATTGTGTAACCAAATCCCGCCCTCCGCCCCTAGTCTGCTTAATGAGCCATCAAACTCTAAATGCCATAGAATTTCATGTTCATAATCTTCATCAATTGTTTTAAAGTGTTTCTTGATAGGAACTAGGTGTTTAGTTTCTTCGCATTTTTGATCATCTGTTGTTTCTTTGTTTTCAGAGATTTCTTCAATTTTAACACAGTTGGTTTTGTCGGTGATTTCCACTCGAGCTTCTATTTCAAAGAGGAAGATTCAACTCTGAAGGTTGTATAAAATAAAAGAATCCATGTCGTAATGTACAGAGTAAACACCAGGAAGTTTTCAGGCTTCTCATGGCTACCACTAAGTACTTCATCAAGGTTTTTCTTATATAATCTTTTAGGCTGACCAAACATCAAATAGCTGCATAAGACATGTCTAGCTGAATAGATCCTCCAAGTTTAGCACCCCAAGATCTGCATAACAACATACCATATTTAGGTGGAATATCAAGAACTACTATGTCCATTAAAACAGACTTAAAGGTGGTATTGCACTACAAAGTAACACACAAGAGTTTAATCAAACCTAAACATTTACTCTGACTGGAATCAAATGAAACAAATCTTTGTACGGTCCGGGTATCTAGATTCAATCTTTCCATTATCGTTTTTGGCATCAAACTGTGAGATGCTCCAATCAAGTACCGTATCATATGGAGTATCTTTGTCATGAACATTCAAGCTTACATAAAATGGAGGAGTCTTCCACTTTCTCAAGGTTTGCCATTAACCTCAAGCCAAAAAAGAAGTTTGGGTTGATCATCAAGAATGTTTACCCCAATCATCCAATCCAAGAATGTTAATGTTTAGGGACTTGGTAATCCGGGGCTCCTATAGACATCATGTTTAGCCAATTTCGATAAAGGAACAACTATCTTGAGTTTGCCTATTTTAAATTTCTGCATTAAAAAAAGGGGCATTTTCCTGCTTGAGTTTTGTGTTTGCACACAGCTGGGTTTTCCTGCTTTTTGGGTCTTCAATTGTTTTTCTTTTCATGAATGAAGTTTTGTTTTAAAGATGTTTCTGTGACTTTAACTTCTATTGTTTCTTCTACATTTCCTACAATGAGGATGTATTGGATTGTTGTTTGTTGATTGGTTGGTTGTCGTGAGACATCTTCAATTATTGGATTTGAAAAACTAGAGTTATCCTAGGCAAAATTTGTACTTGGGGAACGTTTTGGTGGTTGTAAATGTTTTGGTACAGAGGAATGTTTTGTTTACCTTTGACATTTTGTTTTTTTGTTTTCGCTTGATATTATCCTGCACACTTAATCCTCTACTTCTCAAATTATACTCTGCTTATGGACCTCTATAGATTGTCATTACAGCTCTCCTTGGAAATCAAAAGTCTCACCTCGAATGAGTTTGGAAATGTTTCAAGGATATGATTCTCTTCATCATCCCGGAGAGAAGTACTATGGTTCATTTTTGTCCTCATTTACATTGTTTATTTCACATCATCTCAGAGGGTTCTTCTAATTTGAACCTTCACCAACAAAGTTTTCTGAAGGGTGGCCTAATGTTTTGATCAAAGACATTCTTTCCAATATTTTGATTTCCGCATTCCTCCTAGTTCGGCTTCTTGCAACGTTTTGATTGTCTAAGAGGAAGACTTTCTTTCAATGGTTTCTACCTTTGCCTCCTAATCTTTCCATACTCTTAATGATTACATCCACTTTCAAAATGTCAAGGTTCTTCATTCATAGGCATTCTTCTTTCTGCCCTAGCTCCGGGCCTGCTTCTATCGATTTGCTTCTATGCTCACCACTGCGCTTTGCATTTCCTCTAGTGTTTGAGGAGCCTTTTCTCGAGGGAATAAGCTATACGTAGTCAAAACCATCTCAAATTTAACCAACACGTTGTCAGGGGTGGGGTCTTAGGTTTATGAACGCATTATAAGATTCATTGAATCTTATGATGTAATCTTGAATGTTTCGCTTGGTCTTCTTCAATTTCAAATTCCGATAGGATCCTGAGAGGATCCTTCTTTTTCTCCCATCAGTTTCCAAATGCCCTATACAAATCTTCTAAATCAAGAATACCGTTCGGGTAAGAGCCCTAAAGGTTCTAACTTCTCCAAAAGAAGACTCTGCATGTGTACCCTCATATACGGATATTATTTATCAATCTCATAAAACCCAAAGTAATCCTGTCATCCTTTTGGTGTGTTGTTGAGTCATGTAAGCACTGATTCTTCAAAAGGTGTGATCTTACTCTCCTGTAGTCCCGAGGTAAGCTTCTGGAGGGTTGGTCAAAATCTAAAGGGGCATATCGATTAGCCATTGAAGATGTGTGATAACAGAGTAGATGGTTCAGCAGAGGAGAAGATGGTCTAGTAGGAGGAGATGGAGGTAACGGTGTTTGAAAAGCTTGGGAAAAAAACAACCGAACTCGCAGAGCCGCACTTTACGGAAATGTTTGAACTTTCAAAGGTTTGCTCTAGACTGAATAGAGTTATGCACCTTCGTCAAGATGATGTGACACAAACTGCATTGCAAATCCTCAAAGAACAAAGGATTTGAACCAATCTAGATAATTCACTCTCAGAAAATTCACAAACAAAGATGCTTCAAATTGTGCATCAAAAAGGAATGTCATCAATATAAATAATTTTCACAGATGATGACCTAGAAAGTGGTCTAGAACTTCAGACTCTCCATTTCTTTCTTAACTTTCTTGACTTCCTCGTCTTCTAAGAACTTAACCAGTATTTGGATTTTCAAATATTGGTGGTGATCAATGGTTTGACCTAGTATGTCGAATCCTTTCGGGCTTTCGGCTTATCTATGTGTTTTTTGGATTTTTTGATTTTAATTGAAAAAAATAAATACAACTTCTACAAATTCTTCAAGAAATAATGATGTGTGATTAAGATTTTCTCAAAGATCTCAAGTAAACTAGAGAACTGGATTAAAATTTTTCAAACTAAGGTTCGCCAAATATATAAGCCAAATCTCGTAGATAGACCGAAGTAGCTTTATTTACTTTTGTATTTGCAGCAAAAGCAATTTCAAAGGCTTATTGATCTTCGTGGGGATCATTTTATATAGCTTATAAATTGAAGAATAATAATAAATAAAATGATTCACTTTTAGACGCTGCAATGTTATGTTATCACCTTGTGCTTTCCGAAGTTGTGCAAGAGGAAAGTGTACTCCGAGGTAACCACAACCAATCTTTGATGCATCTAGCTAACTGTATCCAGAGAGGCTTTCTTATGATTTATCTTTGTTCTTGGAAGGTTTTAGGCTAGTTATAGATTCAAAGTTTGTTTTGGGTGTTGTGAATCCACAACCAAGGGCAAGGTTGAGAGCTTTCACCCATTGGGCTATGGAGTCAAAGATGCTGATGCACTGATTTCTATTCCTCATGACAAGATGGTATTATAGGCAAGAGGCCAGACAGAGAACAATCCTTGAAATTTAAAGTGGATGGGATGATCTTGAAGGGATGAAAGGCGCCTAAGAATCTTTCACTATGTTCAAAAGAAAGAAATGAGATGACTACAAATAAAGAGCAATGTGAATTTTTATTATAGTAATCAACAAATTGTTTTAAATTAGCAAAGCAAGAGCATTTAAGAATTCATGCTTATAACTAATTTTGTAAAGAAAACATTAAGAACAACCACATTTGAAATGAGCACAATTAAGCAAATTTCGATTCAACTTTTATGTGTAAATTATTCAAATGGATATGACAGATATTATAAACTAATATAAAATTTCGCATAAAGGTAGAAAGACTTATTGAACCGTAGTCCAATACATGAATCCCCGCAACAAGTCCAAGGCTTTAAATCGTCATCCGTGTAAGCCACGAAAATTTCTCCAAAAATGTTATATTCGAAAATCTCAATGTTGTTTACAGAGTAATAGAATCCACCCTCAATACTCTCTTTGAGGGTTTATTTATACACAAAATAATCTTAAACAATCTGCACTATCTTAGCCAATAACCTAGGCCGTACTTAAAGCATTATTTTACAAACAAACAAGAGACAAATGGTCTCGTGGATAGAATAATGGGTAACTCGACAAAAATGTTCCTTTTCTTCGTGGACGTGGCTGGAGGTAAGTGCTAAAATAGGGCTCTCAGGTCATTCTCATGATTTCTTTGGCTTGTTGGACACTCTTTATTCTCACGGATACTCTTTAACCTTTTCACCGACACTTTTTTCATCTCGTTTCTTCTGCTTTTTACCATTTACTTGATAGAAGATAAATTCTCATCCGAAAACAACTTTCATAGAATTTCCAACATTTCTTTCCACCATTGATCATCTCAAGTATCATAGTTCTTCCTAGATTTCTTAAAGTTTCACCCATTTTAAGAGTTTATAAAAGGTGGCTCATTTGGAACAGATATTTTATTTCATGTCTCGTATGTAAATAAATTTCACTTTATCATAGATACTTTTCCCCCGGTTGGTAATGTTGATTGTGGTACACTAGGAGAACAAGCAACTGTATTCTGAGCATGAGTATTTATTCTCTTTATATAGGCTTCTAAGTCCATTATTTGATCCTCTGTGAGCATAGGACTTGGTAATCCACTATCCAACAAAGCTTGAAATTTCTCTCTGAAAATGTTGATATCAACCAAAATGTCTGTACACTTCCTCTCTAAATTCTGCATGAAAGTTATCTTGATGAAAACTCTCTTTATTTCCAAAACTGTGCCTGTCCTATCATCAATCCCTAACACTGCAAGCTGTTGTTTTGTCCTGGTGTTCAAAAATTGAATGAGTTGATTGGCCTGCTCAGGCCTGCCTCTTAATTCATGTCTGGTTCTGTTTATTTCTTCTTGGGCTATTTCAACCAACTCATTTTGTTCAAAAATAGCTTGAATAGAAGGCCAAATGTCTTTTATTAACTCAATGATATCACCCCAAAGAATGTCATTAATCTCCTTAAAAGGCTTTTCCAATGAAAGATCTTTTTCCAGAGCCTGAACCAATTTTTCCAACCTTTTTATCTCCCTGGTGTTATCAGCAGCTGTCTTTTTTGATGTATCATATTTTTCCTCCAATTTTACTAATTGCAATTTTGTTTCTTGGAGTTCTGTGACCCTTAGCTGTAGACTTTCTATCTGATTTATTAATTCATCAGAATTCAACCCAGAAGTGTTCACCTGAGATGGCTGTATCGGCTGCCCTTTTATTGTAGTACCTGTTGTTGATGTCTGCCTGATAGTTTCCTGTTCCTGCAAAGCTTTTTCCAATTCCTTCTCCGTTTCACTTAGTCGCTCAGTCATATTTAGGAGCAACTCCATCATTTCTTCCTGTGAATTCCCTTTTATAACTTCTTGGGTCTAAGGGTGCCTTGAGGCTGGCAATTTTAGCTGCTTTCTGAGTAGCTATGTCATCATCTTTCTTATTTATTAATGCCTCAATAATTTTAATGTCTTTGGGATTATGACCCAAACCAATGATTATTTCTTCTAAAGAATTTATTCTATTATCTTTGGCCTGTGAGGAGGCCTTCTCAATTTTCAATTGTGCAGTAGTGTTATTCAAAGAATCCTGCAGCGTTATAGCTGCCATGGCCTTGTTGGTGAGAGTAGAATAGACCATTTCCCCAGTTTGTCTGTGTAGCTCTATCTGGTCCAGGGGATGGATATCCTTTGCCAAAACTTCAAAATTTGTTTTGATGTAATCTGCTGCTGAAGTGGGCTTTGGCACCTTTGTTTTGAAGTGGCTCATCAGCATTTTGCCTTGTGAAAGGTCAAACGCTGACATTAGCCTTTCTTGATTATGGGGAGCCAACTTCATATAATGATCATATACCTTCATTTTCAATGGATCATTTTTTGTTTTAATATTAATGAAGGTTCTTTTAATATCTCCAGTGTCTGTCTTTGGTGGTCTGAAAGAGGATACCTCAGTGCTTAATTTCTTTTGTATCCCTTTCTGGCTTATGTTTGTTTCACTTGTTGTGCCAGTTTGCTGACTATCTTCCCTTCCATCATCAAATACTTCATCTATAATTTCTACATCTGGAGGTGGATCTGATTTGTGTTTTTTAGTTTGATGTACCTGTGAGGCCCCTTTTGGAGGTGTGGTATGTGGAGCCTGCCTCTTCTTCCCTATTTCCACATTTAATGGAGTTTCCAACTCTGGAACTTGGATGTGCTTTGCTTGTGTGGGAGAAACCTGTGATTGTTCAAGTGCTTTGGAAGTCTGTGGTTTCTCCGCCATGACCAAAGTTTCAATGACCTGAACTGCAGGTTCTTTTCCTTTACCCTTGGGTTCTGCTGCTACTGATGGACTGCTTTCCTGTAATGCTTGCTGTAGAGTGGCTGCTGAAGAAGTGCCAATGTAGGGTACCTGCACTTGACCATAAGATTCTAGGTCAAAGTTCTTCTCAACATCTTTCATAATTTTATTCATTTTGTCAGCTTCACTTTCTTCTTCAACAAGTGTTCCTTCAATCCATTCATCTTGATTGGCATACCGTTCTAGATCAGGAATCTTGTGGTGTATATAAGGGGATGATTTATTCTTTAATCTCTTTTCACAAATAAAACCAACTGGGTCATAAGGAACCCAACGGAAAGATGTTTGGAACTTTCTCTCTAATATATTTTCTGCCTCTCTCTCGGCCTCCCTAGAGTTGCAGATGAAAGGACCTAATTGACTTTTGATCCTTAATTGAGCTTTCTTCTTTACATTACAAAAATGGATCACATCTGAATTGTTCATTTGCCTGAAGTATTCCAAGGCAAAAATCCTCATTGGTACATATCTGGGTAACCTGAATGGATGTAATTCACATCCATAAACCCTGATGACTGTATGGTTTTGATACAAATACCAATCCCCAACCTTATAACTCTTTAACAGTTGCAAGGTCTTTCTAATTTCATTACTGAGTCTTGGGGGAGGAATTCATGTTAACAAAGTTGTTGCAGGATATACAAACTGATCAATGAATTCAGAGTAGGAGTAGGGAGAATCGGAGGAAGAATGAATGATGGGGGACCAAAATATGACTGACCTGGGATTTCCCTTGGCATCAAGTTTTTGAATAGGGAAAGGGAACCTTTCTGACTGATAGTAGATCATGAGATGATAGATAACTGAGGAGTACTTAAAAACTTTTTCAGTACCTAGCCTTATGAATTGATCATGGATCTTGTTGGCTATGAAGGAAGCAAAGTCATATTTAATCTCAGGAGATTGCCCAGGAGTAAAAATGGATAGCAAAGCCAAGGTTATCTCATCCACATATTCACTGGTGTTGAATCCTAAGACAAAAGATATTATATTTACAATGAGCCTTCCCAATGTATTGAAATAGTAAAAACCATAGGGGGGAGACCCTTTTGGCTGATGCTCAGGTAACATGAAATGCTGACACATGGATTTTAGCTTTTTTGGGGTTAATTGCCTGGTTTTCTCAATCAATCCTTCCATGGACAATGGTGCTAATTCTTGGTCTGGTTCAAAGTGTAACATGGCATTGATAGCCTGGGGAGTGATGGGAAACAGAACACTTTGATCAGGAGCTAATACAGCCCTCTGTGTGGGATCATAGTTTGAATGATAGTAATGAATGATTTCAGGGAAAATAAGGACTGAAGGGATGAGATACCTTGGGAGATTGGATTCCCACAACCCTATAAGATCTTGCCCCTTTGAGTATTCGTCTCTGCAGCGACAATAGCTCAATAGGGGACTTTCATCAAAATGCAGGTCTTTAATTTGGAAATCTTCATCTATCAGAGGTAAATAGTCCAATTCACGGTGAGGAGCATTCAATGGAGTGATATTCAGAGCTGCCGGGACCTCCATTTTGGTTCTTGTGGATTCAAAATGGAGGTTTTTTGGTTTTCCTTACAGGCCGGGCGGAATTTCTAAAATGAAGGAAATTGGCGCAATTCGCTGGTTCAGGGAACGATTATACAGTTTTTTAAAAACTCTGGGGAAGACTCAGTGATGATTTTTAATCACTATTTCAGCGAAAAACAAAGAGAACTGAGTTTTACTTGCAGTCGGGGCGGAAAAGGATAAATACCTGTTTTTTGAAGGAGGCTGGTTCTTTAATAGGTAACAGGTGATGGCGGAACTGTACTTGAACACGGGCGCAGCGGAATCTTGGAGGAAATCGGTCTATTACAGTGGAAATTCGAAAATCGCAGCGGGGAGCACTGTCATTTTCAAATAACGAAAATAACAGAAAAACACGAAAAATGGCTTTATTTACAAGTTAAAAGGGTTTTTTTATTTTTTCGAGGTGTGACGTCATCGACGTACGGGCTGACGTATGCAAGGTCGAGCGGTAAGCGGTAAGTGGTAACCCCGCACCGCTTTTGGTCGAGGGTGGTTTAAATCGGGAGGGCAGCGATTCCACAGAATGATCGCCACGTGGACGGTGGACTATTCAAAAACCACCCATCCCCCGCTGGTTAAAATGCTGACAAGGGATGGGCAGCGGGGTGAACACTGGCCGTTGATCTACGGAGGGTTGATCTGACGGCTGAAACGATGGGGGAATAGGCGGAGGTTTGGGATGTGGGCCCATCGGACTTTTAACACTTTTTAACGTTATTTAATCACTCCGGGGGATATCTAATAGGTGGATAAAAGGTTATTAATTAGTCCTGATGACTAATTAATCCCGTATACGTAAGAAAAGGGGTGCGGCGGGTTTTTTGGTTAAGTGGAATGCCAGGTGGACAATCCACGGTGGCACGAAACTTTTCGGAAGTTTTATTCATATTTTTGTATTTATACATACATATGGCATGTTTAAAGTTTTTGTATATATATTTTTTATTTATATGGTAACAAACAAATATTATTTAATTACCATAAGGGCGGGATTATAATATAATGATAATTTTAACCAAAGGGCGTATAGTGGGTTATTATTTTAAATGTGCGGGGATATAAATACTTTGGTTAAACTTTATAATAGAGGGGTTTTTTGGGTTATTTATAAAAAAGGGAGTTATATACTTAGGATAAGGTATTTTATTAGGGATTTAGTACAATAGAGTTAAATGTAAATATGGCAAAGGACAAGGAAACTCAAAATATTTTTGCACATCTAAGAAAGTGATAACTTCTGAAGTAATTTGCAATATCTTATCTTCAACACTAAGTCTTAGAATAGCAAGTTATATTGAGGGATTTTTATGGAATTTTGTATGAGTTTCCTAAGTAAAATAGGATTTTACTTAGGACAAAGTTAAAGATGGAAGATTATAATGATGGATTATCACAAGTACTTAGGTCTTTTTGATCATTAGGCCGAGGGTCCGGTCCCTCCAGAAGTCAAGGAAATGCCTTGAGCCCCTTTGATCTCCAAATACCTTAGTGCTTTGGGGGAAATTAGTAAAAATTTTGAGGGGAAAGTGATGAGGGAAGTTAATGAGTTTGACTTTGCTTGCTGTGATTTTCCAGTGTATTTCCTGCTTTAGTATTTGTGATGAAGGTAAAGGATCAAAACATGTAGCAGCATCATTCATCAGATAACACTTTGCAGCACCATCTACCTACCCTATCTACTTAACACTACCATTTTCTCTTCTTTATTAGGGTGCATTTAGACTTGCAAACCCTTATCAATCTTTTCTTTTTTACAAGGAAAATCTATCTAATTCTACCCTTATTACATCCAAGGGCTCAGATTAAGCTGTTGAGCACCTTTTATTAACTCTACCTATCTACTTATCTGCCAAGATTAAACTGTTTGGCTAGATATTTATTCTCTAATCTACAACATGAAATTGAAATATGACTAAGCCAAGTTTAAACAATTTGACTTATTCATGAATTGTGGCAAAGGTTTGACAAGCTGCACACAATTTCTTTATTACAGAAGATGAAATAGTAGTGGCATTTGGATTTGCACACTTTCCTTGGTCTATTTTTTGCTTGGGGTTCATTTCTTTCTCTTTTTTGACCATTTTATTCTTTTTACCCTTTGATCTTTTTTTTTTTTTAGGGTATACCCTCTTTACATTTTTAAAATTTTTCGATTTTTTGGTCTTTCCAGAATATGGAACACCTTTGCTCAAGAAAGAAGGTTTGAACATATTCCATAATTTCAATCAAGACAATCATGAAAGATGAAACCTATTGGTATAGGAGGCTAACACTGGCTCCACTTGGGGATGGCTTTTCCTTGTGAAAAGTCAAGAACAACAGGTCAGATGCCTCAAAATGTCTTCAAACTGAAAGTATGAAACCTTCCTCCTTTCTGGTAGCTTTATTTTACATATGATAGTGAAACTCTTGAAGCTTAGGGCCTTCACTTCGGGCTTCAACTTCTAGAAGTCACCATCCAATCCAAACTGCATTAATAAAAACAAAACAAAAAAACAATATATTATGTACAAGTTAGAAACATTAAAACACTCTAGTAAATGGGATCAAAATAATGCTTAAGCATTCGACCATTGACTGGTCCTTCTTCAACTTCTGAATTGTCCAACTCCTTCAAAAAGTAAGTGTTGTTTCCCTGCAATGCATGAATGATATAAGGCCCTTTCCACAAGAAATCAAACTTTCCATGTTTCCCTTTTTCTTCTCTTCTAGAATCCCATCTCAGGACTTTATCACCTAGTTGAAAATCTTCTGCTTTAGTCCTTTTATCAAACATTTTCTTTAGCTTTTCCTGCAAGACTTGGGATCTTTGGTATACCTCTTCCCTGGTTTGTTGCAGGTGGATTGTTTGATTAATTCTTCTTTGAATGTCATTTGGCTCCACTTGAGCCTCCTGAAGTAATTTCATAACAGGGATTCCTAAAGATGATGGAAATCTTGCTTCAAGACCATAAACTAACTCATATGGACTAGTCCCAATTGATTTCTTAGTTGTAAGTCTGTCTGCCCACAATGCATTGGTCAATTTCTTGTGCCAATTCTTTTTGTTTTCTTCCAATAACTTTTTGATGATATTGATAAGGCTTTTATTAGAAGATTCTGCTAGTCCATTACCCTGGGGGTAATAGGCTGTTGAATGGCCTAGAGTAATATGATATTTACTACAAAAACTGATCATTTTATTTGATTTAAATGCAGAAGAATTGTCTGTTATAATTTTTTCTGGACAGCCAAATCTTGAAAGGATGTTGGTTTCTAAAAACCCTATGATCACAGAATCATTAGACTGTCTACATGGGATGGCTTCAATCCATTTGGTGAAATAGTCTGTAGCAGTTAAAATCCATCTATGTTGCCCTGAAGAAGGGGGATGAATTTCTCCAATAAAATCTAACCCCCATTTTTGAAAAGGTCTTTCTGTGGAAATTGGTTTTAAAGGCAGAGGTAACAACTTTCTTTTACCCTCAAATATCTGACATTTATGACAAGTTGTTACAAATTTCTTAACATCAGAAAATAAAGTTTGCCAGTAAAAACCAGCCCTTAAGATTTTGTCTGCAGTTGATTTCCAGTAGAGATGTCCTCCATAATCACCTATATGAAATTCATTAAGCACTTTATCAGCTTCATCTTTTAAGAGACAATTCAACAAGATTCCTTCATGATTTTTCCAAAATAGAGTGCTATCTAAAATACAATATTTCAAAGATGTCTTTTTTAAAAATCTTCTTTTGGTTCTGGACAACCCTGGAGGAGCTTGCAGGTTTAATAAAACATGAATTATATCAGTGTACCAGGGTGAATCTAAGAAAGCTTGACTAATCTGAGGAGTCGCCATCTCCTGCTCGTTATCCAGTTCATTGAGGTCTAAGGCTTGGCAATTGGTTTCTGTCATAAGTTGTGCTAAACCTTGGCCCTTTATAAGTTTTGTTGGCTTAATCTCAATATCATATTCTAAAATGGTAGCTATCCACTTACCTCGTTTACCTTCTATGCCATCTTGAGTCAAAATATCTTTAACTACTGCATTAGGCACATAAGCTATCACATGAGAATATAATATGTAGACTCTGAAATCTTTAATTGCTTTTACTAATGCAAAAGCCTGCTTTTCCATAATATTGTATTTTAGAGATGCATCCCTCAGTGCTTTATTAAAAAATGCTATTGGCTTTTCACACCCTTGGTCATCTTTTTGAAGTAAAACAGCTGCAACAGTATGTTCAGAAGCAAATGAAAAAATGATAAAGTCTCTATCAAATTTAGGACTGGTCAGAACTGGTGTCTTTGTCAAAGCCATTTTAATTTCTTCGAATGATTGTTTGGCTTCTACAGTCCAGTCAATGCTTGAATCTTTCCTCAACATGTTAGTTAGTAATCTAAGTAACTCTGCTAGACTAGAAATGAATCTTCTCAAGAAATTTATTTTTCCTATGAATGCTTGCAATTCTTTTATGTTTCTGGGGTGGGGTATTTGCAAAATTGCTTGAATTCTTTCTGGATCAATCCTAATGCCATCTTTAGAAATGATATGCCCTAAGAGCTTCCCTTCTTCCAAACCAAACAATGACTTCTTAGGATTCAAAGAAATTCCATATTTTCTGCACTTTATAAATACTTGCCTTAGGTGATCTAAATGTTCTTGATCTGTTTTAGAAAAAACAGTCAAATCATCTAGGTAAATAACCAGAAAATCATGTATCTCTTTAGCAAAAGCCATATCCATTGCTCTTTGAAATGTAGCTCCTGCATTCTTGAGCCCAAATGGCATTTTGACATATTTAAACGTACCCCATGGTGTAGTGAATGTTGTTTTATCCTGATCATCAGGATGAACCAGAATCTGGTTGTACCCTGAAAATCCATCCAATAATGATATTCTCGAAGATCCTACTACCCTTTGCAGAATATGGTCCATTTTCGGCAGAGGATAGTTGTCTTTTAAAGAAACTTTATTCAAATTTCTTAAGTCGACACACAGTCTAATTTCTCCTGTCTTTTTTCTTGTTGGTACCAGGTTAGAAACCCATTCTAAGAATCTGATAGGAGCTATAATCCCTGCTTCAAACATCCTTTTAATTTCCTTTTCAATTGAGGGTAATAAAATAGGATTTATTCTTCTAAGCTTTTGTTTAAAAGGTTTCTGGTCTGGTTTCAAAGGTATAGTGTGTTGAATGATGGATGTATCATAAGATTTGAGGTCTTCATAACTCCAGGCAAAAACATCCTGGAATTATTTTAATAGTTCAACATATTTAACCTTCTGATCTTTTGGAAGAGACTTGGACAACTTGACCATTTTGGGATTTTCTGGGGTTCCTAAGTTGCATTCTTCCATATCAGCCTTTACAGGTTCCATCTTAGGTCTAAATGGAATATCATTTGAGTCAAACAGATCTTCCAAAGGAGTTAATCCTTTGGGCAAATGATTATCTTTTAAATTGATGATTTCTGTCTCATCTTCTATGATCTCATCAGATTCCATGTGTTTCAAATTTTGCATGTCCTTTTCAGTGAATGTGGTCGGATGTAGCATATGAATTGCATTTTCTCTTGAAATTTCTATTTTTTGTTCTTTTCCTTGATCAGATTCATCAATAGCTATATCCTCATCTATATTACAGTTAGAAAACTCATTTTGAAGTGTCAAAAAAATATTGATTTGATTGTTATTCACAAATACTTTCCAATTCAAAAGATTGTCTGGTATAGCAGGCCTATGCCTAATTTCAGCTGAAAACTGATGATTAGGGTCGAAAGGTAACTTGCATGTACTAGCAAACATTGCTAAACTGTGAGCATGAAAATTTTGTTTCCTGGGAATCTTGGCAAGTTGGGCTTGTAAAAATGTGTTGAGAATCTCTACAACTGTCTCTCGGTATTGTTTCAGTCTCATGTCTTTTGTTGAACATTCTCCTTTAATCTGTTGGATGATTAGTTCGGAGTCTCCTATGATTGATACTCTAATACCTCCTAACTTCTTGACATGTTTAAGCCCTAATAAAAGAGCTTCATACTCTGCCATGTTGTTAGTGCATTTGAAATTCAACCTATAAGCATGACCCTCTGCATAATTATTCTCAACATTATGTAACCAAATCCCAGCTCCTGCCCTTAGTCTGTTTACTGAGCCATCAAACTCTAAATGCCATAGAATTTCATGTTCATAATCTTCATCAATTGTTTTAAAGCGTTTCTTGACAGGAGCTAGTTGTTTAGTTTCTTTAGGTATTTCTTGATCATCTGGTGTTTCTTTGTTTTCAGAGATTTCTTCAATTTTAACAGTGGTTTTGTTTATGGTTTTCAGTTCTGGAGCTTCTATTTCCGTAGGGAGATCTAACTCAGCATTGTATAAAATGAAAGAGTCCATATCAGAATGTACAGAGTAAACAGGGAAGTTTTCAGGCTTCTCATGGCTACTAACTAAGTACTTCATCAAGGTTTCTCTATATAACCTTTTAGGCTGACCAAATACTGAAATAGTTGCATATGACATGTCTAGTTGAATTGATCCTCCAAGTTTAGCACCCCAAGATCTAGACAATAACATACCATATTTAGGTGGAATATCAGCAACTACTATGTCCATTAAAACAGATTTAGCAGGGTATTGTACCAAAGTGACACACAGATCTTTAATCAAACCTAAACATTTTACCTGACTCGAATCGAATGAAAACAAATCTTTGTATGGTCTGGTAATATCTAGATTCAATCTCTCCATTACTGCTTTTGGCATCAAATTGTGAGATGCTCCAGAATCAAGCATTGCATTATGGAGTATCTTATCATGAACATTCAAGCTTACATAAAATGGAGGAGTTCCTCCACTTTCTGGTTTGCCATTAACCTCAGGGCCAAAAAGAAGTTTGGGTTGATCATCAAGAATGTTTACCGAATCATCCAATCCAGTAATGTTAATGTTTAGGGACTTGGTAATCTGAATCCTATAGACATCATGTTTAACCAATTCTGATAAAGGAACAACTATCTTGAGTTTGCCTATTTCAGCCTCTAGATTGAAAGGTTTTTCTGTTTGAGTTTTAGTGTTTTGCACAGTTGGGTTTTCTCTGTTTTTTGGGTCTTCAATGTTTTTATCTTTTTCATGAATGAAGTTTTGTTTTGAAGGTGTTTCAGGACTAACTTCTACTGTTTCTTCTACATTTCCTACAGGAGGAGATGTATTAGACTGTTGTTTATTGTTTGGTTGGTTGTCAGAGACATCTTCAATTATTGGATTTGAAGAATTGGGAGTTATCCTAGACAAAATTTGTACTTGGGGAATGTTTTGTACAGGGGGAATGTTTTGTTTACCTTTGACATTTTGTTTTGCTGTTTTCTGTTTGGTATTCTCTGGCACCTCAATCCGCCTACTTCTCAAGTTATACTGTTTATGAACCTCATATATTGCTGTGTCATAGCCTTCCTTGAAATCAAAAGTCTCACCTGAATGAGTTTGGAATGTTTCAAGGATGTGATTTTCTTGATCATCCTGGGATAGGAAAATATCTGGTTCATCTTTGTCATCTGTTACATTGTTTATTTCTACATCTTCTGTAGGTTCTTCAGAAGTTGAGCCTTCAACAAAGTTTTCTTGAAAGGGTGGCCTAATGTTCTGATCAGGAACATTCTTTCCACTATTCTGATTCAGATTCCTCCTAAAGTTCGGGTTTCTTGCAACATTCTGATTGTCAGTAGAAGACTTTCTTTCAATGGTTTCCACTCTGTCTCCTAATATTTTCATACCTTTAATGATTACATCCAGCTTCTTTTCAAAAGCTCAAGGTTCTTCATTCATAGGCATTCTTCTCTCTGCCCTAGCTCTGGCCCGTTTTTCTATCAGATTTGCTTCTACACTCACCACTATGCTTTGCATTTCCTCTAGTGTTTGAGGAGCTCTTTCCCTAAGGGAATAAGCTATGTCAGAGTCAAAACCATCTGGAAATTTAACCAACACAGAGTCAGGAGGTGGTCTTAAGTTTTGAGGAACTGCATTATATGATTCATTGAATCTTATGATGTAATCTTGTACGGTTTCGTTTGGTCTTCTTCTTAATTTTTCAAATTATGATAGGATCTGGAGAGGATCCTTCTTTTTCTCCCATCTGTTCAAGAATGCCCTATACAAAGCTTCTAAATCAGCGATACTGTTCGGGGTAAGAGCCCTAAACCAAGTTCTAACTTCTCCAGTAAGACTCTGAACGAAAATTCTCATTCGGATATTATCAGTATCAATCTCATAAAACTCAAAGTAGTCAGTCATCCTTTTGGTGTGTTGTTGAGCTGTGTAAGTACCTGATCCATCAAAAGGTGTGATCTTACTTTGATAATCTTGAGGTAAAGTTGGAGGGTTGGCTGGTAACTGTAAAGGGGCATATCGATTGGCCATTGGAAGATAAAGTGGGGTAATAGGAGTTGATGGTCTGGCAGGAGGAGATAGAGGGGTAGAAGGGATAACAGGTGTTTGAAAAGTTTGAGAAAAAGTGACTGAACTTGGAGATGCTTCAGTAATCACAGAAATGTTTGAACTTTCTTCAAAGGTTTGCTCAGACTGAATGGAATTATGCAATTCTTTGTCAAGATGATGTGAAACAAATCTGTATTGCAAATCTTCAAAGAACAATGGATCTGGAACTAATCTAGATAATTCAGTTTCAGAAAAATTCACAAACAAATATGTTTCAAATCGTGCATCAAAAGGAATGTCATCAATATATATAATTTTCACAGGACAAGATGCAGATCTAGAAAGTGGTCTAGAACTTCCTGTACTCTCCTGACTTCCTCTTTCAGAACTTTCTTGACTTCCTTGCCTTCTAAGAATCCTAGGAATCAGATTTGGATTTTCAAATATTGGTGGTGGATTGGGGTCAGGGTTTGACCTAGTATGTCGAATCCTTTCTGAAGCCAGCTTTCCTAGACTATGTGTTTTTGGATTTTTGATTTTAATTGAAAAATAAATACAACTTCTACAAATTCTTCAAGAAATAATGATGTGTGATTAAGATTTTCTCAAAGATCTGTTTAAACTAGAGAATCTGATTAAAAAATTTTGAAACTGAGATTCAATATATAAGCTAAATCAGAGATAGACTGAAGCAGCATTTATTTACTTTTGCAATTGCAGAGCAAAAGAAATTTCAAAGGCTACCTGGCTGATCTTCAGACTCTGTCTATAGCTTATAAATCAAACAATAGTATCAATAAAATGATTCAAATCCCCAGTATGGTCGCCACTATGTTATCACTCAGGTTTTCCTAGAAGTTGTGTAAGAGGAAAGTATACCCGAGGTAACCACAAACCAACCTTTTAGATGCAGAATCTAGCTAATCTGCATCCAGAGAGGGCTCTCTCTTTATAATTTATCTTTGTTCTTAGAAGGTTTTAGGCTAGTTATAGATTCAAGAGTTTGTTTTGGGAAAATGGTGGAATCTACAAACTAAGGGCAAGGTTGAGAGCTTTCAGTCCATTGGGCTATGGAGTCAAAGGATGGCTTTACTGGATTTCTATTCTAAACACAAGATGGTATTACAGGGCAAGATAGCTAGACAAAGAACAATCCTTAAAATTTAAAGTGGATGGGATGATCTTGAAGGGATGAAAGGCAGCTAAGAATATTTCACCATGTTCAAAAGGAAGAAATGAGATGACTACAAACAAAGAGCAATGAAGAATTCTTTATTATAGTAATCAACAATGTTTAAATTAGCAAAGCAGGAGCATTTAAGAATTCATGCTTATAACTAATTTAGAAGAAAACATTAAGAATAACCACATTTGAAAACAGAGTACAATTAAGAAAATTCTGTTTCAATCCTTTATGTAAATTATTCAGAAATGGATAAGATGGTATTATAAACTAATATAAAATTTCAGACAAAGGGTCGAAACACTTATTGAACTGTAGTCCAACACATGAATCCCGCAACAAGTCCAGTGCTTTAAATCGTCATCCAGTAAGCCACAAGTAAATTTCTCCAAAAGCTTTTATTCCGAAAATCTCAATGTTACAGCAGAGTAATAGAATCCACCCTCAATACTCTCTTTAAGGGTTTATTTATACACAAAATAATCTTAAACAATCTTACACTATCTTAGCCAATAACCTAGGCTGATTTAAAGCATAATTTACAAACAAACAAGAGACAAATGGTCTCGTGGATAGAATAATGGGTAACTGCCGATGTGCTGTTCCTTTCTTCGTGGATGTGCTGGAGGTAAGTGCTGAAATAGGGCTCTGTGCTGTCCCTTGCAGTATTTCTTTGGCTTGTTGGACACTCTTTATTCCTACGGATACTCTTTAACCTTTTCACCTGATACTCTTTCATCTGTTTTCCTTTTTACTTTTCACCTAATAGTAAAAGATAAAATTCTCATGCTGAAGATAATTTTCATAAAATTTCTAACATTTCTCTCCACCATTGATCATCGGGTATCATAGTTCTTCTGAGTTTCCTCAATGTCTCATCTGCTTCTGTGAGTTTGTAGAAGGTGGGCTCATTAGGAAACAGATACCTTATTTCATGTTCCAGATGAAATAAATTCCTTACTCTATCATAGATATATCTCCCTGTTGGTAATGTTGATTGTGGTAAACTAGGAGAACAAGCAACTGTATTCTGAGCATGAGTATTTATTCTCTCTATATAGGCTTCTAAGTCCATTATTTGATCCTCTGTGAGCATAGGACTTGGTAATCCACTATCCAACAAAGCTTGAAATTTCTCTCTGAAAATATTGATATCAACCAAAATGTATGTACACTTCCTCTCTAAATTCTGCATGAAATTTCTCTTGATGAAAACTCTCTTTATTTCCAAAATTGTGCCTGTCCTGTCATCAATCCCTAACCCTGCAAGCTGTTGCTTTGTCCTGGTGTTCAAAAATTGAATGAGTTGATTGGCCTGCTCAGGCCTGGCTCTTAATTCATGTCTGGTTCTGTTTATTTCTTCTTGGGCTATTTTAACCAACTCATTTTGTTCAAAAATAGCTTGAATAGAGGGCCAAATACCCTTTATTAACTCAATGATGTTACCCCAAAGAATGTCATTTATTTCGTTTAAAGGCTTCTCCAATGAAAGATCTTTTTCCAAAGCCTGAACCAGTTTTTCTAACCGTTTTATCTCCCTGGTGTTATCAGCAGCTGTCTTTTTTGATGTATCATATTTTTCCTCCAATTTTACTAATTGCAATTTTGTTTCTTGGAGTTCTGTGACCCTTAGCTGTAGACTTTCCATCTGCTTTATTAATTCATCAGAATTCAACCCAGAAGTGTTCACCTGAGATGGCTGTATCGGCTGCCCTGTTATTGTAGTACCTATTGTTGATGTCTGCCTGATAGTTTCCTGTTCCTGCAAAGCTTTTTCCAATTCCTTCTCCGTTTCACTTAGTCGCTCAGTCATATTTAGGAGCAACTCCATTATTTCTTCCTGTGAATTCCCTTTTAGAACTTCTTGGGTCTTAGGGTGCCTTGAGGCTGGTAATTTTAGCTACTTTCTGAGTGCAGCTATGTCATCATCTTTCTTCTTTATTAATGCCTCAATACTTTTAATGTCTTTGGGATTGTGACCCAAACCAATGATTATTTCTTCTAAAGACTTTATTCTATTATCTTTGGCCTGTGAAGAGGCCTTCTCAATTTGCAATTGTGTAGTAGTGTTATT
This sequence comes from Pinus albicaulis, assembly GCA_034641835.2. NCBI lineage: Eukaryota > Viridiplantae > Streptophyta > Pinopsida > Pinales > Pinaceae > Pinus > Pinus albicaulis. The sequence continues at coordinate 1,091,249,455 of CM076578.1, forward strand.
CAAAGAATCCTGCAGCGTTATAGCTGCCATGGCCTTGTTGGTGAGAGTAGAATAGACCATTTCCCTAGTTTGTCTGTGTAGCTCTATCTGGTCCAGAGGATGGATATCCTTTGCCAAAACTTCAAAATTTGTTCTGATGTAATCAGCTGCTGAAGTGGGCTTTGGCCCCTTTGCTTTGAAGTGGCTCATCAGCATTTTACCTTGTGAAAGGTCAAACGCTGACATTAGCCTTTCTTGATTATGGGGAGCCATCTTCATATACTGATCATATACCTTCATTTTCAATGGATCATTTTTTGTTTTAATATTAATGAAGGTTCTTTTGATATCTCCAGTGTCTGTCTTTGGTGGTCTGAAAGAGGATACCTCAGTGCTTAATTGCTTTTGTATCCCTTTCTGGCTTATGTTTGTTTCACTTGCTGTGCCAGTTTGCTGACTATCTTCCCTTCCATCATCAAATACTTCATCTATAATTTCTACATCTGGAGGTGGATCTGATTTGTGTTTTTTATTTTGATGTACCTGTGAGGCCCCTTTTGGAGGTGTGGTATCTGGAGCCTGTCTCTTCTTCCCTATTTCCACATTTAATGGAGTTTGCAACTCTGGAACTTGTGGATGCTGTGTTGGTGTGGGAGAAACCTGTGATTGTTCAGGTGTTTTGGAAGTTTGTGGTTTTTCAGCCATGACCAAAGTTTCAATGACCTGAATTACAGGTTCTTTTCCTTTACCCTTGGGTTCTGTTGCAACTGATGGACTGCTTTCCTGTAATGCTTGTTGTAGAGTGGTTGCTGAAGATGTGCCAATGTAGGGTACCTGCACTTGACCATAAGATTCTAGGTCAAAGTTTTTCTCAACATCTTTCATCATTTTATTCAATTTGTCAGTTTCACTTTCTTCCTCAACAAGTGTTCCTTCAATCCATTCATCTTGATTGGCATACTTTTCTAGATCAGGAATCTTGTGGTGTATATAAGGGGATGATTTATTCTTTAGTCTCTTTTCACAAATAAAACCAACTGGGTCATAAGGAACCCAACGGAAATATGTCTGGAACTTTTTGTCTAATAGATTTTTTGCTTCTCTCTCAGCCTCCCTAGAATTGCAGATGAAAGGACCTAATTGGCTTTTGATCCTTAACTGAGCTTTCTTCTTTACATTACAAAAATGGATCACATCTGAATTGTTCATTTGCCTGAAGTATTCCAAGGCAAAAATCCTCATTGGTACATATCTGGGTAACTTAAATGGACGTAATTCACATCCATAAATCCTGATGACTGTATGGTTTTGATACAAATACCAATCCCCAACTTTATAACTCTTTGACAGTTGCAAGGTCTTTCTAATTTCATTACTGAGTCTTGGGGGAGGAATTCCTGTTAACAAAGTTGTTGCAGGATATACAAACTGATCAATGAATTCAGTGTAGGAATAGGGAGAATCAGAGGAAGAATGAATTATGGGGGACCAAAATATGACTGACCTGGGGTTTCCCTTGGCATCAAGTTTTTGAACAGGGAAAGGGAACTTTTCTGAATGATAGTAGATAATGAGATGATAGATGACTGAGGAATATTTAAAAACTTTTTCATCATCTAGCCTCATGAATTGATCATGGATCTTGTTGGCTATGAAAGAGGCAGAGTCATATTTAATCTCAGGAGGTTGCCCAGGGGTAAAAATGGATAGCAAAACCAAGGTTATCTCATCCACATATTCACTGGTGTTGAATCCCAAGAAAAAATATATCATATTTAAAATGAGCCTTCCCAATGTATTGAAATAGTAAAAACCATAGGGAGGAGATCCTTTTGGCTGATGCTCAGGCAACATGAAATTCTGGCACATGGATTTTAGCTTTTCTGGGGTTAATTGCCTGGCCTTCTCAATCAATTCTTCCATGGACAATGGTGCTATTTCTTGGTCTGTTTCAAAGTGTAACATGGCATTGATAGCCTGGGGAGTAATGGGAAACAAAACACTTTGATCAGGAGCTATTACAGCCCTTTGAGTGGGATCGTAGTTTGAATGGCAGTAATGGATGATTTCTGGGAAATAAATGACTGAAGGAATGAGATACCTTGGGAGATTGGATTCCCACAACCCTATAAGATCTTGCCCCTTTGAGTATTCGTCTCTGCAGCGACAATAGCTCAATAGGGGACTTTCATCAAAATGCAGGTCTTTAATTTGGAAATCTTCATCTATCAAAGGTAAATATTCCAATTCACGGTGAGGAGCATTCAATGGAGTGATATTCAGAGCTGCCGGGACCTCCATTTTGGTTCTTGTGGATTCAAAATGGAGGTTTTTTGGTTTTCCTTACAGGCCGGGTGGAATTTCTAAAATGAAGGAAATTGGCGCAATTCGCTGGTTCAGGGAACGATTATACAGTTTTTAAAAACTCTGGGGAAGACTCAGTGATGATTTTTAATCACTATTTCAGCGAAAAACAAAGAGAACTGAGTTTTACTTGCAGTCGGGGTGGAAAAGGATAAATACCTATTTTTTGAAGGAGGCTGGTTCTTTAACAGGTAACAGGTGATGGCGGAACTGTACTTGAACACGGGCGCAGCGGAATCTTGGAGGAAATCGGTCTATTACAGTGGAAATTCGAAAATCGTAGCGGGGAGCACTATCGTTTTCAAATAACGAAAAATAACAGAAAAACACGAAAAATGGCTTTATTTACAAGTTAAAAGGGTTTTTTTATTTTTTCGAGGTGTGACGTCATCGACGTACGGGCTGACGTATGCAAGGTCGGGCGGTAAGCGGTAAGTGGTAACCCCGCACTGCTTTTGGTCGAGGGTGGTTTAAATCGAGAGGGCAGCGATTCCACAGAATGATCGCCACGTGGATGGTGGACTATTCAAAAACCACCCATCCCCCGCTGGTTAAAATGCTGACAAGGGATGGGCAGCGGGGTGAACACTGGCCGTTGATCTACGGAGGGGTGATCCGACGGTTGAAGCGATGGGGGAACAAGCGGAAGTTTCAGGTGTGGGCCCGTCGGGCTTTAAAATGATTTAAGGTTTAATCTAATCACCCCGGGAGATATTTAATAGGCGGAAAAGGTTATTAATTAGTCCTGATGACTAATTAATCCCGTATGCGTAAAGAAAAGGGGTTGCGCCGGGGTTTGGTTAAGTGGAATGCCAGGTGGACAAACCACGGTGGCACGAAACTTTTCGGAAGTTTTATTCATATTTTTGTATTTAAACATACATATGGCATGTTTAAAGTTTTTGTATGTATATTTTTATTTATATGGTAACAAACAAATATTATTTAATTACCATAAGGGCGGGATTATAATATAATGATAATTTTAACCAAAGGGCGTATAGTGGGTTATTATTTTAAATGTGCGGGGATATAAATACTTTGGTTAAACTTTATAATAGAGGGGTTTTTTGGGTTATTTATAAAAAAGGGAGTTATATACTTAGGATAAGGTATTTTATTAGGGATTTAGTACAATAGAGTTAAATGTAAATATGGCAAAGGACAAGGAAACTCAAAATATTTTTGCACATCTAAGAAAGTGATAACTTCTGAAGTAATTTGCAATATCTTATCTTCAACACTAAGTCTTAGAATAGCAAGTTATATTGAGGGATTTTTATGGAATTTTGTATGAGTTTCCTAAGTAAAATAGGATTTTACTTAGGACAAAGTTAAAGATGGAAGATTATAATGATGGATTATCACAAGTACTTAGGTCTTTTTGATCATTAGGCCGAGGGTCCGGTCCCTCCAGAAGTCAAGGAAATGCCTTGAGCCCCTTTGATCTCCAAATACCTTAGTGCTTTGGGGGAAATTAGTAAAAATTTTGAGGGGAAAGTGATGAGGGAAGTTAATGAGTTTGACTTTGCTTGCTGTGATTTTCCAGTGTATTTCCTGCTTTAGTATTTGTGATGAAGGTAAAGGATCAAAACATGTAGCAGCATCATTCATCAGATAACACTTTGCAGCACCATCTACCTACCCTATCTACTTAACACTACCATTTTCTCTTCTTTATTAGGGTGCATTTAGACTTGCAAACCCTTATCAATCTTTTCTTTTTTACAAGGAAAATCTATCTAATTCTACCCTTATTACATCCAAGGGCTCAGATTAAGCTGTTGAGCACCTTTTATTAACTCTACCTATCTACTTATCTGCCAAGATTAAACTGTTTGGCTAGATATTTATTCTCTAATCTACAACATGAAATTGAAATATGACTAAGCCAAGTTTAAACAATTTGACTTATTCATGAATTGTGGCAAAGGTTTGACAAGCTGCACACAATTTCTTTATTACAGAAGATGAAATAGTAGTGGCATTTGGATTTGCACACTTTCCTTGGTCTATTTTTTGCTTGGGGTTCATTTCTTTCTCTTTTTTGACCATTTTATTCTTTTTACCCTTTGATCTTTTTTTTTTTTTAGGGTATACCCTCTTTACATTTTTAAAATTTTTCGATTTTTTGGTCTTTCCAGAATATGGAACACCTTTGCTCAAGAAAGAAGGTTTGAACATATTCCATAATTTCAATCAAGACAATCATGAAAGATGAAACCTATTGGTATAGGAGGCTAACAGTACCTTTGCATGATCTGTGGGATCATTGAAATGGTGCTTTGCCTCTAAACTGTTGTATTAAAACTCTAAACACTCAATGCCAAATGCTGAAATCCTTGATCGTAAGCTAGTTTTTATTCACGGCTTCATAAATGTCTCGATTCTACAAGATCTGGGCTTTAATGGCATGAGATAGAGTCTACGAAGTTTCAAACTTCGTCCTTCGATGGAATTTATACTGCCGCCACCTTTCTTGACATTTCCCTGCAGTACCAGCTTCAGTTTTAATTTTACCTGCTCGATGCGCCACTTACAATGATTCCCATGAGTCATGGCGGTTTTATGCCTCTCTCGAAACCCTGTACAATACGAAAACATGTTAAGAAAACAATGGGGGTGGTGGATGCAACGGGATGGCTAGACGGACTACGCAGACTAGGCAGATGGTGAAAACATCGTGGAGACCCATAGCATGGTGAAAACAACATTCTTTACAGTCGGGAGGTGGCGTGGAGGAAAAATGAATGAAAACCTTAATAAACCCAATCTATGAACAAATATACAAAACTGGAGGGAGACCGTATGGTGGGCACGTGGAGGTGACGTGGCGAGACCGGTCGACGGCGGAAAAGTCAACAGCAGGAAGACCAAACTGGGCCGTCGGATCTGAGAGGAGATCGACAGTTGAATGCACAGTGGAGGACGACGAATAGTGGGCCAGGGGTACGGAGACTATGGGTTAAATCCTATGCAGCTTTGTCGATTAATGACCATCGGATGAGGCTCCAAGATCTAACAGCTGATGTGAATATCGCTGTGCGTCATGTACCGAACAATAACGCGCAATGGGATAGTGGTTTTGAAATCATACAGGAGCCACGCATCAAGAGGTGTATGGAATCACTGGCCGATGAGGAAATACCGCCAACCGCCCGAATGCGGTGCGATAGAAACCACCAGGTTTTGAAATAGTTTGCTGCGGGGACCACCGGCAGGTAAAATCTGAATCGTTAGATCTTCGGGGAAACAGATGGTCAAGATACGAGGATCGGTGATGGATGGTTTTAACGGTGGTTGTTGTGGGGGCGGCGATCGCCGTCCATTCTGCTCAGATCAACGGTTATAACTACTCCCGATAACCTGCTGAGATAAGTGCCTTTGTGGACTGGCAGGTGGTTCCAACGCTATGATCACGTGGAAGGAAAGGTGCGGGAGCCAGTAGAAGAGGGGTTGAGGCCTATTATATGGTCCAAAAGTGGGTTTTTAGCCATTTTCAATGCATTTTGAGGCCTAAGGAGGGTAACGATAGAGAGATAGAGGGGGATTTTGAGGAAACCAAGGGTAAGGGTAGGATTCAAAGGGGAATTTGGGGAAAAATTGGGACGGAGAGGGAATTTTGCGAAGGGAAAGAGAGGGGAAACATGGAGAGTTCTGCAGAGGGAAATTTATCAAAGGAAAAGGCATAGGAGACCTCAAGGATGATGTGTCTTCGGGGAGATGCATTCCTTGAGGGATCAAAAATAAATTTAGCCCCCTGCTTTTCTTTGTCAGAAATTTATAGGGGGGCTAACAGTGGCTCCACATGGGGATGGCTTCTTCTTGGAGTCAAGAATTCAGAGAATAGATCTTTGGAGTAGGTCGATTGCCTGCTGCTTGGCACATCCTTTTCTTTCTTTGATCAGCAGCCACAATATGTAGACATTACATCAGCAAAAAAAATTTCCTCAACAATCTACCTACCCATACTACAATCCTAGCATTTTTCTTCTAGGGTGCATTTGAACTAGCAGACCCTTTACATAATTTATTTTTATAACAGAAAATAAACCTATTCTAATTCTACCCTTATTGATCCATGAGCCCAGATTAGACTGTTGGCCTCATATGTTTCTCTAACTAATCTAATATCTGTTGGGATTAAACTGTCCAGCAGATTTCTTCTCTACATTCTAGAACAGGAAATTGAAAACAGTCAAGCCAGGATTAGACTGTCTGACTTGCTGTGGGTCCAAGGCATAAAGACAGTTGCATATGAACAAAACTTACAGAAAACTGAAAACAAACTGTGAAGGCTTGAGAACTGGAACTTGTAGTATCCTTATTTCCTTTTGTGACTCAATTTTTGAGCATGTTAGAGTCACTTCTTTCTTCCTCCCAGCTCTGGTTTTGGGCATGTTAGAGCTGATTCTTCTTTCTTCTTTGCTGGTCCAGATTTCAAGTATGCTAGGACCACCCACTTTACTTTCTTTGGCTCAGGTTTTGAGTTTATTAGAGCCAATATTTTTCACATTAGAGGTTCATGATTTAAGCATGTTTGAACCTCTCCCTTTCCTCTATTTTTTGAAACATTTTCTCTTTTCTTTGAAAATAAAAACTGCAATGGTATGTACAATGGAAATGGAGACTGGAAATTGTAAATTAGCAGAAGTAATGTTTGAGCATCCTGCCATTGACAAGACCCCCAAACAGCTCAGTGCCATCTAATTCTTGTAAGAAGAAAGCATTGGGACCCACGGTGGTCTGGATGAGGTATGGACCTTGCCACAAACTGTAAAATTTATTGTGCTTTCCTTTATCCTCTCTTCTCGAATCCCACTTCAAAACCTTATCTCCAACTTTGAAATCAACATATTTGGCTCTTTTGTCAAACAGTTTCTTTATATTCTCCTATATTTTCATCGCTCTGTTGTAGACCTCTTCCCTTGTTTGCTGAAGATGGATTGTTTGGTTTATTCTCCTCACCATGCTGTCTTCTTCTGTTTGGATCTCCTGGATCATTTTGATCACTAGTATCCCAAGGCTGGTAGGGAATACTGCTTCTGTTCCATAGACAAGCTGGAATGGTGACATGCCAATGGAATTTTTTGTTGTAAGATAGTCAGCCCACAAAGCATGTACTAACTTGTTATGCCATGATTTTTTGTTCTCTTCCAACAACTTTTTTATGATCATCACCAGGCTCTTGTTTGATGATTCAGCTAATCCATTACCTTGAGGGTAATAGGTAGTTGAATGGCCAAGTGCTATTTGGTACCTGTGGAAAAAATCAACCATCCTTTTGGATCTGAAAGCAGTAGCATTATCAGTGATTATTTTCCTTGGGCATCCAAACCGAGAGAGGATGTGACCTTCTAGGAAACTAATGATGACTGAATCTGTGGCATTCCTAGTGGGCACAACCTCTATCCACTTAGTGAAATAGTCTGTGGCTATTAGGATCCATTTGTGTTGAGCAGAAGAAGCAGGATGAATCTCCCCTATGAAATCTAGGCCCCATTGCAGAAAGGGACCTTCAATAGTGATGGGTTGTAGGGGTAAAGGGAGAAGTTTTCTTTTGCCCTCAAAGATATGACATTTGTGGGAAGAAACTATCATTTTATGAACATCATTAAAGAGTGTGGGCCAATAATAACCAGCCCTGAGTATTTTTTTTGCAGTGGCTTTCCAACTAAGGTGGCCTCCACATTCTCCAGCATGAAATTCTTGTTTAACCCTCTCTGCCTCATTCTCGGGCAAACATTTAAGCAATAGGCCATTAGGATTATTCCAGTATAAGTTTTCATTCATAATGCAGTAATTTCTGGTTTTTAGCTTTAAGAATCTGGCCTTGGTCTTTGATAATCCGGGAGGGGCATTGAGGTGTGTAAGTACATATAGAATGTCGGAATACCAAGGAGAGCTCTAAAATTTTTCCTCAACAGTGAGATCAGGCAATTCTTGTTGCTCATCCAAGGTACTTATCATGTTAATGTCTAGGGCTTGTAGGTTTGATTCAGCCATTAACTTAGCTAAGCCCTGACCTTTAATCAGTTTGGTGGGTTTTATCTCAAGGTCATACTCTAAGATCACAACTATCCATTTGCCCCTTTTCCCATCTTGGTCTTGGGACAATATATCTTTGACTATAATGTTGGGCACATAAGCTACGGTGTGAGAATGCAATATGTACACCCTAAAGTCTTTCAAGGCCTTAATCAGAGCATAGGCCCGTTTCTCCATGATGTTGTATTTCAAGGGTGCATCTCTGAGTGCTTTGCTAAAGAAGGCAATTGGCTGTTCCATTCCCTCTATGTTTTTCTGCAGCAAGACTGTAGCCACTGTATGTTCAGAGGCCAATGAAAAGATCAGGAAATCTTTGGAGAAATCTGGGCTGGTTAGGACGGGAGCTTGGGTAAGTGCAAGTTTCACTGATTCAAAAGATTGTTTAGCTCCCACGGTCCATTTAACCCCTGCACCTTTCTTCAGCATGTTAGTCATGTTCCTAAGGTGTTCAGCCAGATTTGGAATAAACCTCCTAAGGAAGTTAATCTTCCCAATGAAAGACTGTAATTCCTTGATGTTTCTGGGGTGTGTGATCTGTAGTATTCCCTCAACTCATTGTGGGTCTATCCTGATTCCCTTCTTGGATATAATGTGGCCAAGGAGTTTACCTTCCTCTAGCCCAAAGACAGTCTTTTTAGGGTTCAGGGACAGACCAAACCTTCTACATTTTTCGAATACTTTTCTCAAATGTTCTAGGTGTTCTTCTTCAGTCTTGGAATAGACTGTTATGTCATCCAAGTAGATAACGATGAAGTTCCCTATCTCATCTAAAAATTCTATGTCCATCGCTCTTTGGAAGGTGGCTCCAGCATTCATCAATCCAAAAGGCATCTTCACATACATGAAGGTACCCCATGGAGTGGTAAAAGCTTTTTTGAGTTGGTCTTCTGGGATCACTAAGACTTGGTTATATCCGGAGAAACCATCTAGCAGGGAAATCCTCTTAGAACCTACTACCTTCTGAAGGATATGCTCCATTTTGGGCACAGGTTAATTGTCCTTGAGTGAAGCTCTATTAAGATTCCTGAAGTCTATGCACAATCTGATTTCTCCAGTTTTCTTCCTCACAGCCACTAAGTTTGATACCCAATCAGAGAACCTCACCGACACAATTACACCTACTTCATACATTTTCTTAATCTCCTTCTCTACTGCAAGCAACTGTTTGGGATTGATTCTACGAAGTTTTTGCCTAAAGGGCTTCTGATTTTCTTTCAAGGGTATTTTGTGCTGGATGATATTTGTGTCATAGGCCTTTAAGTCCTCATAGCTCCATGCAAACACATCAATGAATTCCTTGAAAAGGTCAATGTATTTCTTCTTCATGTCTGCGGGTAAAGACTTAGCCAGTTTAATCATTCTTGGCTTATCTTCAGTGCCTAAGTTGCATTCTTCCACATCAAAGTCTGCATGTTCTATAGTGGGATTTTTTGCCACATCATCAAAGTCAAAAAGGTCCTCTAAGCGTGCCAGGCCTCTGGGTATATTCTTATCTTTGGCCTGCATCACCTCCACCTATGCACTATCTGCATTTTCACATTTTCTGTCCGGATTTCCAGTCTGTTCATCTAAATAATTTATTTCTATATTACAAGGTGTTTCTTCCTCATCTGAGGATTCTTCACTTAGGCGGCTACTGTCGGATATGGAGTCTAAATCAGAAAATTCAAACTCGTTTCTGCCTACCAGAAAATCTTCGATCTGTTTATCCCATTCGAAAACCTGCCAATATTTTTCATTGTCTGGCACAGCAAGTCTGAATTTGGTCTGAATGATGATTTTCTGATCGCTGGGAGTCTTAGGATATGCACTAGCTAAGCAAGCTAATCCGTTTGCAATGACATTTTGACTCCTAGGAACGAACACTAATTTGTATTCAACAAACATTTTCAGTAGGTCCATGGTGTCATTCCTATATTCTCTTAGCCTAGGATGTTTGGCTGTGTATTCTTCGTTCACTTGTTTAATAACTAACTCTGAGTCTCCCCTTACGGTTATCCTACTGGCTCCCTTTTTCTTCAACGGATTCAGACCCAGGATTAGAGCCTCATATTCAGCGACATTATTTGTGCATTTGAAATGCAGACTACAGGCATGGTTCTCAGTGTAGTCATTTTCTGTATTGTGTAACCATACCCTTGCCCTTGCAGTCCTTTTAGTATAGGACCCGTCAAATCTCATTTCCCATAAGGGGTTTTTTTATGATTATCATTGTTTTCTCCCTTACAGCTGGGTTCACCATTGTGTTGTGTTATAGGGTCTATACTAAGCTGTGGATCGCTTGGTTCTTCGTGAAATGTATGAGTTTCAGGGGTCTAGCCAGATGGTTTTTCACGCTTTGTTTCTTGTTCACTCGGAGTTAGGTTTCCACCACATATCCTACAAGTTTCATTATGGTTTTCTTCTTCATTTTCCTCTAAATCTAGAGCAGCCATTATGTTAAAATCAACAGCTTCTGCCTCTCTGTTTGTATCTCTGTTTTGGGACTCTGACCCTTCTAAGGATTCATCATTACAAAAGATGAAGGAGTCAAGCTCTGTATGCACAGAATAAACAGGTGAATTTTCTAGCTTTTCGGGCTACTGACTAGGGATTTCATCTGTGTCTCCCTATACAGTTTTCTAAGTTGGCCAAAGATTGGGATTGTGTCATATGAGCCATCCATCTGCATTGTACCCTGCATCTTGTCTCCCCATGATCTTGATAGTAGCATGACATACTTGGATGGCACATCTGCCACCACAACATCCATAACCATGCATTTAGCTGGGATTTGAGTTAAGCTCACACACAAGTCTTTGATTAGGCCTAGGCATTTTACTCTGCTAGAGTCGAAGGAGTATAAATCTATGTAGGGTCTGGTAATCTCTAGACCTAGTCTTTCCATGACTACCTTAGGCATTAGGTTGTGAGATGCTCCAGAATCATGCATTGCATTGTGCAGGATCTTGTCATGAATGTTGAGACTGATATAGAAAGGCGAAACTACCCCCTCCTGAAATTTCCCCTCTATCCTAGGACCAAACAAGAGGGTAGGCTAATCATCATTCAAATTGACAGAGTCACCATTCTCACTAAGGTTCAAAGCCTTCAAAATCTGGCCTTTATATCATCCTGAGTGGCTAGCTCAGAAAGTGGGATAGATATTTTAATTCTTGCAATCTCACTTTCCAAATTGAAAGTGGACTGACTCTTTGGGATACTCATCTTGGTTCTGTTTGCCACTACCTTAGTGGCTGAATCAGTGTGCTGATTCTCATTATATACAGTGTTTGTGACAGTTTTATCAGGAGCACTAACTGCAGTGCTAGTGCTGCTAGCTGGTTTACCTTGTGCATTATTGTTTTGGTTTTTTTTTTCTCTTTTCTTTCAAGAACTCTCAACTGCTAATTTGTTGGTTTCAACAGTTGCTTTAGAAGTTTTCTCAGGCCTCTTCTTGATGGTAGTCTCAGAAGCTTTGGGTTTAGCAGTTTCTTGACTCTTTTTGCTTCTAAGTTCATACTGTTCTCTGACCTGCATCATGGCGTTTTCAAATCCTAATCTGTAATCTTCAGATTCCAACCACTCCTCCTCCCAACTAGAGGGTGGAGGTTGGTCTTCTTTTGAATAACAGTTATGGATTGAATCCTCTGTTTCAAACATATTAATTATGTTTCCCTCAGAATCTTCTATGATTCCCTCATCTTCATCAAGAAAATTATCTTGGAATGGGGGAATAACTTGTTGATCTGATTCTCTTTATCTGTTGGGAGTGTTATTGTTTCTCCTAAAGTTCTGGTTCTGGTTTCTATTCTGGTTACTGACTGTGACAACCATTTTTTCCATCATTTTTTGTAACCTTTCCATATTTTTAGACAGCTTATCATAATTTTGGTCAGATGTGGAAGCTATGTTATCATCTCTATATGTTACCCTTCTCTCAGATTTCAGTCTTGCCCTTTTTTCAATCAGGTTGGCTTCTATGTTCACTACTCCTTTCTACATGTCTTCCAATGTGTTGTATTCCTTATCCCTAAGCTCATAGGCCATGTCAGCATCAAAACCTTCAGGGTATTTTGCTAGGGCCATGCCTTGTGGAGGTTTCATATGTGGAGGGAGAGAATTATAAATGCTGTTTAACCTTGTTGTGTAATCGCGAACACTCTCTCCTACATTTCTTTTAAGGGTCATATATTCTGCTAGGAGTTGGTGAGGATTTTCCCTAGTTTCCCATTTGTTTATGAAGGTTTGATATAAGGCTGGAAGATCATTGATGCTACCTGGGGGTAGGCCTTTAAACCATTTTCTCAGATCACCCCCTAAGCTTTGGACGAATATTCTCATTTTGACTGTATCATCATCAATTTCCATGTAGTCAAAAGAATCCTCCATCTTATCTACATGTTGTTGGGCCGTGATGGACTCTTTTGCAGTGAAGTGTAGGATCTTAGACTGATAATCATTCGGTAAGGGTACTAGAGGCTGGGGTAAAACCAAAGGCACATGCCAGGCTGCCATGATGATGTTTTGATGAGCTAGAGGGGCTTGGGCAGTAGGTATATGGATGACAGGGATGTTACGACCAGCAGAGGACTGATGAGCGGAACTAGGGTGACTGAGCCCCAAATTTTGTATGAAATGTAAATCGAGAGGTGTAGATGGAGGGGTCTGTCTATCCCCAAGGTGTCTACCACATTGCTGTGGTGAATCAGGAAACTCAGGGTCTGGCTAGTCTAATCTATTGAATGACCTAGTTCTAGATAAGTTGTTAGGTAGGTCTAGGTCAAGGTGAAAGTGTGATAGAGTTGTAAGATCTTCTGGTGCGGAATTAGCTCTATAGATGTGTTTGGAAATAGTTGATCTTTTAAGTGTAGGAGCTCCCTTGAGGATGCTCTCGGGGTTATCAACTATTCCAGGTGGGTCTGGGTTAGGGTAAGCTCTTGTATGAATGGTTCTAGAAGCCAGAATGTTGTCTCTGACCAAGCAGCTTAACCCTACTTGTTCCTTCTACTGTGGCTGAGTTATTTATGGGGGTTGGTCTCCCAGTGGAGTCAAATGTGAACCAAGATAATCAGTATGCCTACTGATCACCAATGGAGTCTTTAAAATGCTTATGAACTATGGAGTCGCTAGGTGGAAGGTTTAAGATGCTTTTTGGAGGGTACATTGTCCACCACAGTTCTTATGAGATGTCCTCTTTCAAGGATATCTTCCAAACACAGCAAAATCTAACCAGAGATTGACTGGGAGGGCATTTACTAGATATGTCACCTCTGAAAGAGTGTGAGATCTGGAGGCTACCTGTCCCTTTCCAAACTCTGCCCAAGAGTATGGGAGAACACACAAATGGTATAGACGTTGGTGTGTGAATAGGAGGTTTTAACTACCAACCTAACCAGAGATTGTAGATATTTTGAATGCTTAAGAATGTTTAAGGTGTAATGCACTCAAGGTGTCCCCAACGGAGTCGCCATTATGTTGGGGTTCCCATGTTTTGGCCAGATTGGAAAGACCAAAAGATGAGACAACATCAGAACCACTTTCAGACGTTAGGATCTAGCCCTCCTGGGTCCAAAGGGGGATCTCTCTATGTGAGAAAAGGTTTATGTCTATGAGGCTCAAATGTTATGATTTTAGGCTAGTTATAAGGCTCGGGGTTGTTTGTTTGATTGTTTGTTTTGGTTTTTGGTTATCAGGAAAGAAGGATTTAGTGTAATACAAGAACGAGCAAAGAGGGATAAGGCAAAGATGAAATATTCGAGGAAGTATTCAAAACCATTGGGCAATGGATTCAGGAAAGGATTTTCTTGCTACTCAACAGGCAGGCTTTCAATTGGGCTAGTCATCTGAAACTTAGGATCTTTCAAGATGATTGTGATGTGGAGGGTAAGAGGAGAAAAGGTAACACAGATTTCAGAACACAAAGTTACAGATCAGCAGGTCGTACAAGGATCCTAGTGGACAGGGCTAACTCTAATCCCTAGTGTTCCCAAATCTTCCAACTAAATCTATAACAAGAAGAATCTAAGAACTGAATTCATTTAATTCATACATCATAAAGTAGGCAATAACATCCACTACACTGATTAAACCAACTGAAAACATTCCTTAGATAATAAATTCAGAAGAGAAACATAAATGGCAAGGAGAGCAGAAACATAGGGTACCTAACAAGGGTAAATCCTATGTCAATATTCTGATGCAAGCCAGTAGAAACGAAATGAAATGAATGTAAACATAGAGATAGGAAAACATCATCGCTACTTCAGATCAGGATCCAAAGAAATGTGCTTGTCATATTAAATAACAATACCAATCAAGTACAATATTTCCAATAGCTGAATACTCAGTCTGAAAACATATCCTTCAACCTATCTTACAATATTTACATAGAGACTATGTCTCAAAGAAACTACTTGCAGTTCTCTGATAACTGATCAACAACCATTACAATGAGTTCTTCATGAATTTATAGCTCCGGAGGAGCAGAGGAGGTAGGTGGAGAACTAAATGCAGTATTAAACTTCTGAAAAGAAAGAGGGCCGAAGCCCATTCTGTATAGATCCTGTGCATTAATCTCTAGTGTTCTGACTGCAGTACTGTGTGGTGCTATTGGTGAATAAACAATAGGAAAAGAAATGATTAAGAAATCTGCCATACTGATGAAGTAAATGCTCTGATGGTACTGGGGTTGTTTTAGGGTAGGAAATCTCTCCAGAACACGGCATAGATTGAATATTGTATGGGCGCTCTGTCCTTCGTGGAGGGAAAAACATTCTGCTGCTGCATAAACCCCTGATATGCATTGATTTCTGCGTGTTGTACCTTTGCATGATCTGTGGGATCATTCATCTGGTGCTTTGCCTCTAAACTATTTTATTAAAACTCTAAAAACTCAATGCCGAATGCTGAAAATCCTTGATCGTAAGCTGGTTTTTCTTCACGACTTCATAAATGTCTCAATTTTGCAAGATCTGGGCTTTAATGGTGCGGGATAGAGTCTGCGAAGTTTCAAACTTCGTCCTTCGATGGAATTTATACTGCCGCCACCTTTCTTGACATTTACCTGCAGTACTAGCTTCAATTTTAATTTTTCCTGCTCGATGCGCCGCTTACAATGATTCCCATGAGTCATGGCGGCTTTCTGCCTCTCTAGAAACCCTGCACAATACGAAAACAATGGGGGTGGTGGACACAATGGGATGGCTAGACAGACTACGCAGACTGGGAAGATGGCGAAAACATCGTGGAGACCCATAGCGTGGTGAAAACGACATGGATTACAGTCAGGAGGTGGCGTGGAGGAAAAATGAATGAAAACCTTAATAAACCCGACCTATGAACAAATATATGAAACTGGAGGGAGACCGTACGGTGGACACGTGGAGGTGACATGGCAAGACCAGTCGACAATGGAAAAGTCAACAGCGGGAAGACAAAACTGGGCCGTCGAATCTGAGAGGAGATCGACGGTTGAACGCACAGCGGAGGACGATGAATAGTGGGCCAGGGGTACAAATACTATGGGTTAAATCCCGCGCAGCTTCGTCGATTGATGACCGTTGGATGAGGCTCCCAAGATCTAATGGCTGACGTGAATATCGCTATGCGTCCTATACTGAACGATAACGCGTGATGGGATAGTGGTTTTGAAATCTTACAGGAGCCACGCATCGAGAGGTGTATGGAATTGTTGGACGATGAGGAAATATTGCCAACTACCCGAAGGCGGTGCGATAGAAATCGCCGGGTTTTGAAATAGTGCGCTGCAGGGACCACCGGCGGGTAAAATCCGAACCATTAGATCTGCGGGGAAACGGGCAGTCAAGATGCGAGGATCGGTGATGGATGGTTTTAACGGTGGTTGCTGTGGGGGCGGCGATCGCCGTCCATCCTGCTCAGATTAATAGTTATAAATACTCCCGATAACCTGCTGAGATAAGCACCTTTGTGGACTGGCGGGTGGTTCCAGCGCTATGATCACGTGGAAGGAAAGGTGTGGGGGGCAGCAGAAGAGGGGTTAAGGCCTATTATATGGTCTGAAAGTTGGTTTTTAGCCATTTTCAATGCATTTTGAGGCCTGAGGAGGGTAACGATAGAGAGACAGAGGGGGATTTTGAGGAAACCAAGGGTAAGGGTGGGATTCAAAGGGGAATTTGGGGAAAAATTGGGACGGAGAGGGAATTTTGTGAAGGGGAAGAGAGGGGAAACATGGAGAGTTCTGCAGAGGGAAATTTATCAAAGGCAAAGGCATAGGAGACCTCAAGGATAATGTGTCCTCGGGGAGATGCATTCCTTGAGGGATCAAAAATAAATTTATCCCCCTGCTTTGCTTTGTCAGAAATTTATAGGGGGGCTAACAAGCTTCATCAAATTCAATCTTAAGAGTCACTCCTTCATCTATCAGGGAAGGTGTTAGCTCACATAGAGACTCTTCTTCTGCAATCTTTAGAAAAAATTCATTTAATTGTTGAGACAATAATTTGTTTGTCTCGAAAGCTTCATTTCTGAATTGATCTAGACTGGGATAACTCTTGAATTTGTCTAATTTATATTGAAACATATTTTCTTGTTCAATCTTCAGAGTCTGCTCATTTTGTAGAAGAGCTTGTAATTTTGCAATTTCTTGTTTTAGTTGTTGTTGCTTTTCTAGGGTCTTCTGATCAATTTTATCTTTTTCAACAACCAGCTGCTCTTCTAATTGTTTAGACTTGAGCTCTTAAACCTGTAATCGTTGTTCTAATTGAATGATATTTTGTTGATTTTCTGCAACCTGTTCCTCAAACATAGCTATTTTCACATCCTTTTGCTTCATCAACTGTGAAACTTCAGAAGCTTTATCTATAGTAGCTGCACTATAGGCACCTGCATCCTGAGATAATTTTTTGAGATCCTTAGATGGATTCACCTCAGCATTATTATAAAAAATATTCATAAATTCCCCCTATGATGCCAAAAGTGCATCTTGATCATTTCTCCTCCTTTTCCTCTGTTTTCTCACCACAGCCCTATGTTTGGGACTGTAAAATATATCTAAAGGAGGGATTTCTTCTATCTTTAGCATGATCTCACCTATGGGGTTTTCAGGTATGATTTCTACATCCTGGTCCTTTGGATCATCAACTTGGGGAGTGTTTTGTTGTTCTATTTGCTGGGAAAATTGTTCATATTGGCTCCGCAAATGAGGAGTAACAATAAGTTTAGTAGCTTCTTGTTCTCCAAGTTGAGAACTTGTACTATTATTTGTACCACTTTTAGGTGCATGTTTGGTGTTTTTACTCTCTGTGCTTCCTTTTTCAATATGCACATGGGTATCAGTACCTGTGCTCTCTTTTCTTGCTTGAGCCGAAGACTGCTGTATATCAATTTTAGCAGCGGTTTCTGTCTTTCCAGTGTTAGCTTTGCTGCTATCATATTTCTTCTCCAAAACAGGATTAGCTCCTATTACTTCTTTGCCAAAAGTACTTCCTGTATCTTTCTATTCTAGTTCACATCCCTGTGTATAAATCCTCAACTGATCCAGAGGAACTCTGAGTAACCTCTGACTTCTATATAATAAAAATTTATTCATTTCTTTAGGCTGAAGTTTGGACTTGGCCAAATCAAAAATTTGAGACATTTTACCTACAGAAACAAATAAATCATCAAATACATCTGGTTCATGTTCGAACCGAACAATTGAAATAGAGGTAGTGAAATCATATGTCACCTTCATGGGATCATATTTCCTTCAAGGAATTGTTGAAAGTTTAAGATCAGTTAACTTAACAACTTCTTTTTCAGCATGGAAAAAATTGCTGAGAGTATAGTCACCACATTTGAAAGGAAAAGTAGGCCACATAAGTTTTTTGTTGTTCTTTAAAGTTCTAGATATACCTTCTACTATTAGCTGATAAGAAACTTCCTATGCTAACAGTTTGTCTGGAACATATAAAGGAAGGATGTGTGGCTCTACAATACTTCCAAAAATTCTGACATAAGTGAACTTTTCCTCCCTGAACAATTCTCCAATAGAGGACAAATCAACTCTAGCTTTATCGGAAAGTCTAGGAGGGAATCGGCCAAAAATGATTTGGTAAATCGAAATAAGAAAACCATGGCAAACTCTGTAAACATGACTTCTGAAATACCCCTTCCATAAGAACTTATGATATATATGAATCAGGACAGGTTCTTTAGGAGTCCATCTCCATCCTAATAGGGGAAATTCTGAATTGAAACATAGGGCATCTAGGATGTAAGCACAAAAGTAAAAAGGAGTGGAATTTCCTGAGTTTTTGTCTTTTCTGTACTCAAGAATTCTATTGGATATCCTATCATATAATATAACAGCCAAATCCATTATCTTAGAATTAATAGCAGCATGTATCAATGGGAACATTTGAATGGAAAACCTGGCTGAATTATCATTACCAAAAATTCTACACATCATATCTGTGGCATAACAATATGGAGGCAAGACAGTCTCCACGTAGTACATACCTGATGCCTCATGCCTGTGTTTTTCAGGAGCACTTCTCCATTCTCTAATTGGTTCTGACTGATTTTCATTGTTTGCAGCAAATTCTTTGATAAACTCCTTGTTATAAAACTTCTGTGGGTCAGGATGGTGGTACATTGCCTTGATATCTTCTGGTTTGAACAACCTGAAGATTGCTCCAGACGCAGAAACAAAATTTCTGTCTTTGATAGACACATTGTCAATCACCCATCTAATAACATCATAATACGGGAAAATGTTTGCCCGAGCAGCAACTCGGTGCAGAAATGAGTTTTCCAATGAACCAAGAAGACTTTCAGAGTCAGATTCTGAGTCAGCTTCATTAGGAACTATGGCCTTTTCTTCAACAACTCTAGAGTTTTCCTTTTCCAATAGATTGTAAACACTTTCCCATGTCATTTTTCCATGTCCTTGGCAGGAGGTGTCTGTAACCAGCTTAAGCTTTGCTGGTTTCTCTTTAGGTGGCATAATAATCACAGGGGCTTTTGCAGCAATGGTAGCTTTCAATTTCCTGAATCTCTTCGACATTTCAGTGTCAGGGAGTATTTCTCTTGCTCTGCAAACAGAAAAATTGGATGTTCTATTGCTCTACGACAAAGAGAAGCTTTCAGCCAAGGTAAAGACGTAATAATGAAAAATAGCTATACAAAGGGTTTATTCATTGATTTTTATTTATTACTTCCGTGGTTTAAAACTTAAATTCCATGTAGGGAGTCACCCTCATGCATTCAATAACAAAGCAAATCATTGTTATTGTTTGATTCATAAGTTAACGTTATCATACAATTGGATATTTGGCATATTTCAGAATAAATATAGATATATTTCCTTTTAAAACAATGAAACACGATGAATAATAATAAGTGGATGTTTAATTCATAATCACGTCACAATTCATTTAAAATGGAAATGAAACAAGACTTATACCAAATCCCGATTGCGAAGATCACATCGGAGATTTAAAATGAAATGAACCGTTTAATATTTTCTCAAAATATGCGATTGAGATGAGATAAGATCCGTCGCATTGGAGTTTTAAAACAATAGAATGCAATGCTTTTAATTTTTCTGAAATGTGATTACGATGAATCGCATCGCATCGGAAATATATACAAGAAACACAACACTTTAAGTTTATTGAAATGCAATTGCGATGAAGCGCTATCGCATCAGAACTTTTCAAAGAAAAAACAAACTTTAAATAATTCTCCGAGTTTCCGATTGCGATTACTGTTCAGTTTAATTATTATTAAGTATAAAGTATTTATAATGTCGCTGATATGATTAAAAGGCTTTATAACTCATCGGATTGGAAAGTTATTCTAAAAGGTTGTATACTTTGAATAAAAATGTGATATGTATCCTTTTATCAATGAATCTTTTATTTCTATTTAGAAAGAAAGATAGAAAAAGGGGACCTATTTCTAAATGGGATTTATTTTAAAATTTAAAAATGGGGAGGGTTGTTGTACAGTAAAACAATTGGCAATTCACTGGAAGAAACAGTTATCTCTGAAAAATGAAATGAACACTATATTTTTAGTAAGAAAAAATTTCTAAAGATAATAAAAACTTATCTGAATATAATTCAAATAAAATCTAACTATGAAAAAGAAAAAAAATCACTTACAATTTCTTTCTACTTCCTTAAAGACAAAAACATTTTTGGGTTATCTCAAACTTTTATAGGTTGATAATAATAAAGTAAATGGATTTCTTCAAGTTTAGCTTTTGTAATATACTCTATTGTCACAGGCATTGCCTCTGCTGCTAGCAAACGTTCATAGTCTCGACAGGGTTACCTTTTAACCATTAACTATTCATTATCCCATCCAACTAAGATTATGACTCTTTAAAATTAAATTTATAAAACATATTATCTTATTTTTTTTGTCTTTTATTTATTTTTTTAATTTAGGAGCCATTGTTTTGGTTTGGTAGCCAATTAGTAACAATGCCTTCAATAGTTGTAATTAAACTAAACAAGCTGGCTCGTGATGAGACCCCTTGTCTTACTTTTATAAGCCATTACCCTATTTTGGTATTCAGTATTGGTAATGTCAGTTTTATTAATTCTTATGATCATGGTAAGTAGGCTCGTGATGAGACCTCTTATCTCCTAAATTTTTTCATATAATTTTTTAGAATTACATTCTAAAAAATCACAACCAAAATGGATGGGGTGAAATAGTTGTATCCTTAAGAATAAATGGATGACAATTTTCAGAGCTTTTTGTCTACTAAAGCTTGAAAAAGTTTTTACTTTTTTAAAGATAGCCCTTCTCTACTTAAGAAACTTATAATGATTTACATTTTCCTCAAGGTTTCAAAAAATCATGCAAACGTTTTAAACAACTTTTCAAAGTTTAAGATTTTATTTTAAAATGTCCAAAATTATAATCATTTCCTTGAAAATTCTTATTTACACAAAATAAGTATTTATAACATTCTTTCCAAGACAATTTTCAAATAGTAAAAATTCAATTAAAGACTATTAACAACCTTTATTTACAAAAATAAATAAAAATTGCAGAAAGGAATATGTACAAGTAAGAAGGGGTTACCTCCTTATGAAAAGAATTTCTTTAAGACAAGCCCATTTACAGGAAGAGATTCTCTCTTTCTTGTTAAATCTTGAAGTATGAATGTATATGAGCCTATCTTTTCAGCAATCTGAAGTGGTCTAAGCCACATTTTCTGAAATTTGGTATGCTTACCTTTCTCTTCATGTGCTTTATCCCATTTTAGAACAAGATCACCAATTGACAATTTTTTTGAGCCGGTGGAACTTGAATCAAAAGAATATTTTACAAGATGTTGAAGATTTTCATGAATACATTTTGATTTTTCTCTATCTTCTTCTAATTTAAGGATTTGATCAAATCTCAATTGAATGGATGAGGAAGGATTTTCTTCAATGAATTGCACTAGGACTAATGATGGAAGAGCTAGATTTGATGGTATCACAGCTTCTTTACTATAAACTAAATTGAAAGGTGAAGTTCCAATAGAAGCTTTAAGAGTAATATGATCAGCCCATAATGCAAAGATTAAAGACTTGTGCCAATTCTTTTGATTTTGATCAATAGTTCTTTTAATTATTTTGATGAGATTTTTGTTAGTGGATTCAGCTAAACCATTACCTTGTGGATAATAGTTTGCTGAATATTTCAATTTAAAACCTCTTTTAATTGAAAATTCCATTACACTATTACTAGAAAAATAAGATGCATTATCAAATACTAGAGCGTTAGGTACACCAAACCTAGTAATGATGAATTGATCGATGAAATCAATAATTGCATCAAAGTTGGCTACCTTTAGAGGAATTTCTTCTACCCATTTTGTGAAGTAATCTGTTGCTGTGAGAATGTAATTGTGCTTTTTGGAAGAATGAGGAACAATATCACCAATAATATCAAGCCCCCATTTCTCAAATGGTTGTTCAATTTTTACTGGCTGCAAAGGAAAAGATGACTTCCTCTGTCTTCCACTAGTAGATTGGAAAATTTTTCATTTTCTCACATAATAATGTGTATCTTTAAAAAGGGTAGGCCAATAATAGCCAGCATGGATAATTTTGTGAGATGTGGTATCACCTCCAAAATGACCTCCAGATGGTCCATCATGTAATTCCTGCAATACCTTTTTTGCTTCAGTCTTTTCAAGACATTTTATTAGGATTGAATCATAATTTTTCATCAATGATTTCATATTTAGTAGCCTTCAATCTTAAAGCACGTTTATTCTTATAGGTGAGATCAGAAGGAGCATACCCATTTTTCAAGTAAAATATCATATTAGAATGCTGAGATTCAAAATATGTAACACTTATCTGACTTACTTGAACAACATTCTCTGGATCTTGATTTTCTGGTATAATATGAGCTGCTGCTAATAATCTGCAAAAACCTTGTCCTCTAACAATCTTTGCTGGTTTAATATCAATATCATATTCTTGCAAAGCTGTCACCCAATTAGCCCTTTTTTCTCCTACTTCTCTTTGAATTAGTAATTGTCTTACTGCAGAGAAGGGAACAATAACCTTTGTGTGTGTTTTTAAGACAAAAGGCCTAAAATGTTTGATTGACTTAAATACAGTGAAAGCTTTTTTTTCAACATCAGAATAATTTAGCTCAACTCCTTGTAGATTTGAGCTGAAGAAAGAAATCGGTGCTTCGATTTGTTGGTCATTGAGCTGTGTTAAAATAGCAGCATAAGATGTTTCAGTTGCCAAAGTATACAGGATAAAATCTTTGGAAAAATTGGGAGTATTCAATGCAGGTGCATCAATGATTGTCTTCTTGATTGCATCAAAGGCTTCTTTTTCTTTATATCCCCATTTGAATATTGAATTTTTCCTAATCATATTCTGCATAGGCAAAACAATTTGAGAAAAATCTGGAATAAATCTCTTTACAAAATTAATCTGACCTAGAAATGATTGCATGGAATTTTTATTGTGAGGTAAAGAAATATCAGAAATTTCTTTAACTCTGTCAGGATCGATATATATACCATATTTTGACACAAAAAACCCTAATATTCTTCCTTGATCGAGAGAAAATAAGGATTTCTTTGGGTTTAATGAAATACCAAATCTTCTACATCTTTCAAATATTTGTTTCAGATCTTGTAGATGATTGGATCTCTTCTTTGAATAAACTATTATGTCATCAAGATAAATAAAAACTGATCTATTAATCAGACCCTTAAATGCTATATCCATAGCTCTCTGGAAAGTAGCTCCTACATTTACTTAACCAAAAGGAATTTTCTGATAACCATAGGTTCCCCATTTGGTTCTGAAAGTGGTTTTTAACCTATCATCTGGATGTACTAGAATTTGATTATACCCTGAAATTCCATCAAGGAAGGACATGAGTTCAGAACCAACCACTTTTTGGAGAATTTTCTCCATGCTTGGCAATGGGAAATTGCCTTTTTGACATGCCTTGTTTAAATTCCTGAAATCAATACAGATTCTAATATCTCCATTTTTCTTCCTAACATGTACCATGTTAGAAACCCAATTGGAATGCCTTATAGGAAAAATGATTTTGGCTTTCAAAATATTATTGAGTACTTTTTTATTTGATCCTCAAGATTTGGATGAATCTTTCTTAACTTCTATTGAGTAGGCTTAACATTAGATAGCATCGAAATTGTGTGTTGAATTACAGAAGTATCATAAGTCTTTCAATCTTCATAGCTCCAAGCGAAGAAATTTTTATATTTACTCAGAAGTTTAATAAAAGCAGATATTTCTTTTGGAGTTAAATTGAGACCTAGATTATCATTCTAAGGTTTAGAATCAGAGCCAAGATTGAGTAATTCAAACTTCAAAGTTGAACTTTGAAGTTTAGCATTAGTAACTTTCTTGAATCTGTCTTTAATATCATAAAGATCCTCAATTTTAACAACATATTTAGGAATCAGATTTTCATTATTTCTTGAAGTAATTTGCAGATCATGATCATCTTCATCAATAATTTGTTCATCATATGATTTCTCAGAATTTAAGAAATAAAAAATATCTTGATCATGGTAGAATTCTCTCCGGTCAGTAATATTATCTGGGATAGATGGGCGAAAAATCAATTCTACTAAAAATTTATCAGGACTGCAATCTTCAGCAAGAAGGAGTTTGGATGCAACATTAGCTAACAAGTCAGTTGATGTGTTTTGATTTCTGGGAATAGAAGAGATATTAAATGCTAGAAATTGAGTGGTAAGATCTTGTACTAGGGTTTGATAATGTTTGAGATGTCCTGAAAGATAATGGATGGTATTCCTTACTTGTCTTATGACAATTTTGGAATATCCATATACTTTCAAGTATTTTACATTTAACCCTATAGCCTTATAAATCCCTTGAATCAAGGCTTCATATTCAGCAGTATTATTAGTGCACTCAAATTATAATCTACATGATAACATGGTTTTCTCTCCTTTTGGATCAATTAGGATGCATCCTGCTCCTGCTCCATCACTAGATTTTGATCCATCAAAATATAATGACCAAAATAAAGTTCTATCTACAGATTTATCTACAAAAGAATCAGAAATATTTACAATTCTAGAGGAATCAGATTGCGAAAAATTTTCAATTTGAGAAACAAAAGTATTTATAGAGAAATGCGATTGCGATGAAGCGCGATCGCATCAGAACTTTTCAAAGAAAAAAAAAACTTTAAATAATTCTCCGAGTTTCCGATTGTGATTACTATTCATTTTAATTATTATTAAGTATAAAGTCTTTATAATGTGTTTGATATGATTAAAAGGCTTTATAACTTATCAGATCGGAAATTTATTCTAAAAGGTTGCATACTTTGAATACAAATGTGATATGTATCCTTTTATCAATGAATCTTTTATTTTTATTTAGAAAGAAAGATATAAAAAGGGGACCTATTTCTAAATGGGATTTATTTTAAAATTTAAAAATGGGGAGGGTTGTTGTATAGTACAACACCTTCATATAATTCCTCTGGAGTTTGAGGTGATATATTCTGTGTAACAGCATATCAGTTTGGGCTTATTTTTTTCATTTTCTTCTGGTCATTTCATTCAACATCAGCAAATGATAGCATTGTGAGACATTTATTATATTTGATATTTGAGGGCTTAATGATAAATGCTTGAGGGTGATTAAGAAAATACAAATATTTCTGTGACATAATAATATAAATGTCTTAAGAACTGATTCCTTATCACAACTAAGGGATTGTCTCTTAAGGTACAACAGGTAACATCAAACCAAGTTTGGAGCCCTAGGACCTATCCTTCCTGTACTTAGAGAGGGCTCTCTCTATATTTGTATAAAAGATGTAAACTTGATTGATTTTAGGGTTTTGATTTTAGGCTGGTTATAATGATAGTGTTTGTTTGTTTGTTTTGTTTGTTTGGGTTGCTTGTTAAGAAGAATAGATAGAGTGAGAGAGATTCAGACCAATGTGCTAAGGATTCTGCAAAAGGTCTTGAAAAGTACTGCAATAGGTCAAGGGTGTTTCATAGGGCAAGTTTAACAAAGCCAAATGGATCTAAATAGGTTTAGTGAGTGTGAAATGAACATCAAGTTTTGAATGTAGTAGGTTTAAAGGGCAGTTAAGAATCCTTTAACATAAACTATAACAAGAATAATCTATAATAGTACTATGCATCAAGAAAGAATCAAAGGACAGGGCACACCATAAACTTCTTTGACCTAGCTCTATCAAGTAAACTTTAAAACAACTATCCAGCAAACCCTAGAGAGCAGGGAACTCCTAACCTCTCTAGCTATCTACCTTCAGAGAAAGAAAACATTCAAGATAGCACATAAGTAATGATTAAAGAGCAGGGAACTCCTAAATTCCTTAATCAATTTATAAATACCTTTAAATTAACCATTTAAAGATAGACTAAAGGACAGGGAAAACCATAAACTTCTTTAGCCTAAACCCTAATTAGTACACTTCAAAGAAAGCCTTGAGAAAAAAATTTCAAGAAAAACCAACGGACAGGGAAAACCATAAACTTCTTTAGCTATACTCTACTGATTTAATCTCAAGGAAACAAACTAGATGGACATGGAGAAACAAGGAACTCCTAATTTCTCCAAGCAAACCTAGTAGAGGAAAACATTTAAACAATAGAAAGCAGATAGAGTTAAGGTGCCTCTAAACAACATGTCTTAACCTAAACTTTCTGTTCTACTATAAGATAAAAGATAGACAACATGTAAAACATAAGAAAAAAAATACAATATTATAAACACATCACCATTCAACAAAGTTCATGAATCCTATGAAAGCACTTTCTCTATGGCATTCAATCCAAAGCAGTCAGAAAGCTCCAAAAGCCAGTTTCTTTAAAACTCCAACTCTACGTATTCATCTCCATAAAACAACCAACTACCAATCATAAACATGAAGCCTCCATGCAGTTTTTAACTTGAAAATGAGGAGGTTGAAACCCTATCTAGGGTTTTAGAAGTTATTTATTACATATTTAAGGCATTTTGACCTTTGAGACCATGCAAAGCCCAAGGAAAAATATCAAATACTCATTCATTACAAAAATAACTTCTAACATAAATTATAAGCTAACTTTGTAGATATTTGTCCTTAAAGCCTTCGAAAATATCTTTTTAATAACTTCTTGTGTCTTTTGCGACTTTCAAGGAAGGGTGCAGCACCAAGGTGTAGGGGCGCAGCGCCAAATCTCGAAAATTTGCCTCTTTTGCAGCTGAGATTTGGAGGCCTTCCTAGTGTCCAAATGAGCTCCATGATAGTCTAGTTTCCAAATATATATTTATTTTCCAATTTGGTGCCCATTTTCCAAATGAAAAACCCATTCTCCCAAGACTTCTCAGGGCGTAGCGCCAGTGTTGAAAATAGGGCAGAAAGTTTATTGTTAGGTGGTTTTTGGCACTTTTGGAGGACTATTTTTGCTCCAAATGAGCTGAAATTTTCTGAGGGTGATTTCCTTGGCCTAAGGATCATGAAAATGTAAATTTTTCCTCTATTGAGTGCCCCAAAAAATAGCGCAGCTCCAATGGCGTTGCTCGTTTGGCCCTTTTTTCTACTAGCCAAACAATCAAAAATCAAAATTGTGCACCAAGTGCCAAATTTTGGATTTTGTCTTGATGAGCATGTTTGGGAGGCTTGGAGGGATATATTAGCAAGGATGTTGAGCTTTTCCCTTTATTTTTCTTGGTTAGGGTTTCAATTCTTGATTTGGCCTTTTGTAGCTTTGAGCTTGAAATTTGGTTTTTCTTGAAGTAGTTCTTGGCCCTCCTTCTAAATATGTCATTTTTCCTTGTTTTCCTTCTCCAGAATGTAAGCTCATTAGCAAGCTAAACCTCCTTTTTCCTCTCTAGTTCTAGAGATCGTTTTAGCCCTCTAGTCCTAGGTCTTTTTCTCGGCACTTTTCTTTTGCCTCATTGGTTTCACCATACCTTTCATAGGCTTCATCATGCAAGGGCTTTGCCTTGTTTTATTCTCTTTTTGCCTTGAGAAGTTAAATCTCCATGGTGGCCTGCTTGGTTTTGCATTGTTCATTTTTCTACTCACAGTATGCAATGATAAACTTATATCTCTCTAAGTTGGTATGAAGCTCACTGATTTGGGCATCCTTATGCTTGAAAATCATTTTGAAGACCTCATCATCATCCTGATCATCTAAACCAAAAAGGTCAAAATCAGTCTCTGACCTATGGAGGTCATCCTCATCATGAATGGATGCCTCATGTACATATTCTTCTAAAATTTTCAAATATTGATTCAGAAACCCTAGGGTGGAGGTGAAATGGATGAGGGGAATGAATGAGATGAAAGTTTTGCAAATGGAGGGAATGAGTGGATGGGTATAGGTGTAGGAAATGGGTAAATGGAAAAATAATTCAATGACAACCCTTAATAAATGTAATGACCCATGCTTATGACTGATTTTCCTTTAATGAGGATGAATTAGGGATGAATCAATGATTTCAAGCTAACTTAGGGTTTCCTTTAGGGTTTCTCTTCATTGATTAAATGATGACCAAGATAAATTTGAAAAACAGGGTTTTGGTATGCACCTACCTCTTATAAGTGCCTTAGAAGTCTTGATAAAATATTTTAAGAGGTTTTGATGTGATTTGAGTGATTGGATCACTTAGAAAGCCTCCGTGTCCTAGGGTCCAGAGCCAGTGCTGAAGGTGAAACGCCAATTCCTAAGCGTGCAGCGCCAGTTCCTAAGTGCGAAGCGTTGTTTTGCAGAGGGCATTTGGAGCCTTCCTGGTGTCCACATTGGGCCCATGATAGCTCATTGGAAAGCTTATCCTAACTACTTTTTTTTTTTTCTGATTGGAGTTAATTTTACTTGTCAACAATTCATTCTCCCAAGAGTGGTCAAAAAGTGTTGAATGATGGTGCAGAAATGTAGAGTG
The DNA here is from genome assembly GCA_034641835.2 of Pinus albicaulis. Lineage (NCBI taxonomy): Eukaryota > Viridiplantae > Streptophyta > Pinopsida > Pinales > Pinaceae > Pinus > Pinus albicaulis. Next base: position 1,091,278,242 of record CM076578.1, read on the forward strand.
CTAGTGCAGGAAACGTTAGGAGGCCTTCCTCAACTCAAAATTGAGCTCATGATATATCATTGGAAATATATTCCAGTATAGTTTTCATTTGAATCATCAAAAAATTAATTTGAACACTCCATATATGAGAAAACTCAATTTTTCCAAGGTCACTCTAGAAGTGTATCAAACCTCTTGTAGCACCTATAGATTTGGAATTTCTCCCAAACCATGATACCTATGTAAAAACGGAAGGAGGTTTTTCTTCCTGGATCTATGAGGGACAAAAATCTCTCTCACTTTGGTTAATTTCATCTCTATTTGGTTAGAACATAGTTTGAAGAAAACCCAGCCCTATGAGTGACCAATGGCTTGACTCTTGGGATGAATCCTTGGAAAATGATGGAGGCATGATGTTTATGAGTGGGTATGTCTTCATACTTGCTGATATGACCTACCATATGTATCCTCTTCTCCTATGCCTCTCTTTCATAGAAAACCCTAGGTGTCTGCAGTTCTTTATGGCAATCATCAGTGTTGTCTTCTAAGTTCTCTATAGCCCTTTCAAGTTCATTCATTTATATCTAGTTCACCTCACCTTTTCCATATTCCATCAATAAAATCTAATATAATTTCTTCATGTTTGGCATTGTGTGCTTCCTCCATGTCATTTCTGCAAGTGGTCACTGTTTTGGCACTCAATTGGACCATCAAGTGTAGAAACCCTAATTCTTAATAGGACCAAGTTGTTTCCCCTTCCTTTGTTGTAAGTTGTTTTCATTCAGGAATAGAAACTTACCTCATAAGTACCTTCTGCTGACACAACTTTCAACACTCCTATAGAAGTGCCAAACTTTTTCCATTTTTATCACTTGCAGACTTTGAACTGATGAGGTAATATTCTTTGGAGATATTTTAGGTCCTTGTTGAATAACCATTGTTTGACATTCTATTACATTTGAGCCAGATTATAGCAAAAGAATGGTAGTGCCTAAAACATCCAATGATGATCTTAAAACATGTGAAACCCTAATGACCTAGTGGGGGTTTTCTTTGATCTGATGTTGACTGAAATTTGACTTGGAGATCTTCAAGTGAAAACAGAGTATTGTTACAGCTTATTATGCCCAAAAGGACATAGGAATGAGTCATCACTAGGAAACCCTAGAGGGAAGATGGAGTCTATTTTACAAGGGAAAATAGGGTAATGAGGTCATAGGAAAGAAAGAAGGATGGATATGAGAGGCATAAGCCCATAAGGAGTCTTTTAGGAGAAATAGGGTGACCTTGAGATGGCAAACTGAGGAATAGTGAAAAAAAAATTATAAGGATAATGAAGGAAGTGAGATTTCTAAAAGTCACAATATTCAAGGAATGTAGTTTTCAAAAAACTAGAACCATCCTATAGTCATCTAAAAATAGTGAAAAACACTGATGACTAACACCCCCGTTGTGAAAAAGGATTAGTTTCATGTAGTCACAAATAGTACAGTGATTAGGGAAGGTCACATGCATGCAATATGAATGTAACTAGCTAGTATAACAAGGGTTTCAATATTATTATATTTTTGCTGAAGCAAGACCTTGATTTTATAGATTTAGTACTCATAATGTAATGTAATTCCTCAATATATTCATGTGTAAGAATTGTAATAAATGTGGTAAAATAAAATGCTTCAATCATGAAATTTGAAATCATTAAAAAGATAAGGTATGAGCCTTTTGAAAAACTAATTCCCTTCGTACTTCATACATGAACAAAGTCTTTAGAAAGATATCAGAAAATCATGAATATAAAGTATACGAAGTATTCATAAATCCATATTACATTAGGGATATAATCGCTAAAGAATATTCAAATGTTTCATGTTTATTTCTTCTAAATATAACAATCGTAAAGTATGTGTAATAAAAGGTTTTATTTATGTACAATTACATACGTTGTGTTTTCAATTATAATGTAACCAATTCAAAACTTATCAACGACATACTTTTTAACTTTGGGCTTCATGCTTATCCAAAAAAAAATTCCATTGGAAGTAAATTCAAAATGGAATGAGTTATGTTTACGAACCTGCATCCCACAAGTAGGTAGAAGTATAAGTAACAAGAATTTGATGTTCTTTCAAATACCTCGTTCATCCAACTTTCCACAAAGTCATAGTATTCTGTATGAAAAATTGAAATGATAAAAAATTCCAAACATATATTTATAGTAATTATTTCATATGAGGACTTTCATGTATTCCCTTCATGTCGCTTTCTTCAATTCTAGCAGGGTTAGTCCCATGGAAATTAATTTTTAGTGACATTCGTTAGATAATTCCTTATTATAAATGCTTAGAGAATATACTACATTTTGATTTCAATTTTTAGAATTATGTTTTAGAAGATGAAGATCATTCCAAATACTATATAATTCAACAATATCAAAATTTTCAATAAGGGTATCACTATTTGATTCAAGGGAAACTAGATTTTCTTCTTTATAATATTTATAATATGAAACTTTTGAATTGGAACTATGATCATCATGCAAACTATTAGATTTATTGTAGTTGTGATAACTAGAAAGAGATAAAATATAAGAATCAATATTGATTTCATTTTCAAACTCAAATTCACTTTCCTCATAACTATGATAAATGGGTTATTCTAGAATATATTGCAAATATTTTGATTGAGTTATGTTGTTATAATCTTGATTTTGATAAGTACTGACCATTATTTAGAATGAGTTCAAAACAAGAATTAAAATCTAGACCTCGTTCATGATTCAATTCATCTCCGTAGTCTTCATAGATAGGTGGTCGTGAATATTCAATGTGAAAACTATATTGAATGGAATTTGAATGGTTAAAAGTAAGTTTGCATACTATTTTCCCTATTGCATCACAAAAAGGTTGAAAATTTTGATCAATCGATTGAATATTATCTTTATTGATTAGTTGTTGTTGAGCATCTTCAGGAATATGTAACTTAATTTCTTATTAGTTATATATAGAATAAAATACTTTAAATGTAACTTATCCTCTATAAATATTATTATTGTTATCATCTAAACATGAATCCTAAGATAAGTTAAAATCAACATGTTTTATAGAATCTTAGATTTCTTAAAACATGAATGCATTCTATGTTATTTTTTTAGAGAAGCAAAAGTGTCTTCTATATGACTTTTGTTATTGGATGGAAACATATATTTTTCATCAAAATGTAAGATAGAATATGATCTTTGAATATTTTCAGAGTTAGATTCATCAATATTACTTTCTACCTTCAATTCATTACCCATTTAAGGTTCTTTATTGTTATCATATTGATTTTATATAATATCATCATTGTAAATTTTACAACAATTAAAATATATTAACCCTATAGGAGACATAAATTTATAATACTCGTGAAATATTGTATGAAAATGCTTGAAAAAAGAGATTCCACTAGGAGGAATTCTTATGTATCAATTTATCGCATCACCTGTAATTGATGGAATTATAGCTTTCATAGTTGTAGCTAGTTTTTTTTGGCATTGATGTCAACCTTACAATGGTCTAGATGATGCATTTATGTCAACCTAGTTCAAAGAGCATAGTCTTGTTTACATTGATGACAACCTTGAGTTGGCCTAGTTGCTCAGTTGATATCCTAGTCTATTTTGCTTACTTGTAGAAGTGCTACAGAGTTGTGCAGAGGTGATGAAGGTTGTACTAATGTTTGAGGAAGATAAGGTGGCTTGTTTGCACTAATTTCAATCTTTAACATGTTAGCATCTAGGTCAACTTGGTGGTGGAACTTGTCTAATTAATCAACGTATTTGCAGAAGTGTCACAGAGCTTGGAAAAGGTCTGGAAGTGCATACAAGTGTTGAAGATGGTGTGAAAAATTATAGAGGAAGATCTAAGTAGAAGATCCATTGTTTTACCTTATTGTATACCACAACCACTAGGAGAGAGTTTCCTCAGTGCAGCTATAGGTCTCCATATGTTGGGATTCCAGTGTGAAGGGTGTGGTTATAGCTGCGGTTAGTTAGTTATGACCCTATGGTTTTGGGTTTACATGATTTTTTCTCTACATTCCTCACACACATCAAAATAAATTCAAGAAGGTAATTCCTAGAAGCTTTGAAATTAATTTCGTAAGCATGAAATTGGTTAAATAATTCCTCCATTGGGTGTGAATCTGATATGAATTTATGCAGGAATGCAACATAATAAAAATGTAAACATGGACACAGAGATGTAGCGGAAATATAACTTCATTTCATTAATATCAAATACTGAAATATGCTTACATATAGAATGGAAATAAACTAGCTTGGGCAATGTCAACTTATCTATGAGAAGAGATGTGACAGCTACATGCCTCTAAAATTTGTTACAGTGAGGCTCAAAGGCCTATTTATTATTAAGAAACAATGGAAAACCCTAAAAATCCAAAAACCTAACCCTAGAAGAAGAAGCACAAAAACTATGGGCCATGTTTGGGTATTGGTACATCAACTTCCCGGGGACATAACTTTGGCATACAATCTCCATTTGACACACACAATATCTCATTAAAAATATATATATTAGAGGAATAAAAATTTCAAGTGGACAACATTGGTCAAAGAACAATGTTGGCCTCAGTGTTCCAAAAAAATGTCTTTTAGGGCCTCAAAACGGCTCCGAAAGTTCTAGACCCGAAAAACTGCCAAAAAATAGTAAACTATGCTATAATTATGGAAACTGAAAAAATGAAAGAAAAAATGGTGGGGATCTAAGTGGAATAGGTGGGTGGCCACCAATATCCACTTGGATAAGTCCTCCTCCCTTAGGAATAAATATTCCCCATTACGTTGAGTTCCTCCATGAGATGAGGAAACTTCTGCTGAACTTGGTCCCTAGTGATCCACTTGCCTTGAAGCAAGAGTTTCCTAGCTTTGACAACCCAATACAAATGCATCTTTTGTTGGTGAGTGTTCTTGATCTGCAAATGCATGATCTGATCAATTGTGGCATGTTCCATGTAGTCAGGTTTTAGCTTTCTTGGTTTGAGTTGTTCTGCAATGTCTGATGTATCTAGTAATGGTGGAAATTATGGATGAAGGTGGGCCACATTTAACAATGGGTGCAGGCCAAGGAATGGGGGGATTCTGAGCTCAAAATAATTAATGGTTTTCAAGCTCATGTGGTTATCGTTTATTGAAGAGATCTCTAGATTTTCCATAGCATTATAAAACAATGGTTGACATTTCAAATCCCTATGGGGATCCATCTTCAGGACAAGATGATGAATGAAGGAAGAAAGAAGGACCAAGGCCAAGGATTAATAGTGATACCAAGAGAAAGAAGAGCCGACATGAACTAAATAATTAATAATGTGTTTATTTATTTTATAAATATTATCTATTTTATAAATCTTATTTATTTATTTTATAAATTTTATTTTAATAAATTTAATTCTTAGTAATTAAAATAAAATTAAATTCCTTAAAATAAATAAATTCTTAAATTCATTATAACAAACTTTATAAAATAAATAAATAAGTTTTATAAAATAAATAAACAAATTATTAATTATTTAGTTCATGTTAGCTCTTCTTTCTCTCTGTATCACTATTAATCCTTGGCCTTGGTCCTTCTTTCTTCCTTCATTCATCATCTTGTCTTGAAGATGGATCCCTGTTGGGATTCAAAATGTCGACCATTGTTTTATAACACTGTGAAGAATCAAGAGATCTTCTGAAAAGAATTGTCTTCCACAACCTTGATAATGGTGTAAGGCCCATAATGGAGTGGTATGAGCTTCTGATGAGCTCTGGTTAGGTGTTCTTTCTGCAAATGAAACCAAAATTTTTTGCCCACCTAAAACATGCGTGGCACCCAATGTCGATCATGTCACTTATTTTAATTGGCATTGGAATTCTCCAGGATGTCGTGAATGTGCTTGAAGATGTGTTGGATATGTTAAATAATTATAGTTTCTTTATTAGTATCAAAAATTACATGTGTGGATTATCTCTGTGTAGACAAATGAAGTATGGAAACATCAATCAGACACAATGGTTGAAATACTAGACCTACTCGCAAGGGACTAGTCGGGCTATGGAGAGATATATTATAATTGTGGTGCACATAGGGGAGTATCTCATCCAAAGTTCGTGGAGGCTTGGATTTGTACATGCGAAGTATGTGCACTATCATCATATTGGTGACCTCTTTCTGGACATCAGTCTAGGGATGGAATGCAACCGACTTGGTGAGCTTGGTATCCAATAATGTTTAGAGACTTGACCAGAATGTGCTTAGGAATCTGCTATCCTAATGATATAATGGTCTACGAGATCCCAGAATGTACCCATACTCGTTCAAAGAAGATTTTGGTAGTGTCCTCTGTCATGATGCTCTTCTTGCAGGCCGCCAATATAGGTATCCTAGAAAATATATCAATCACCATAAATACACATTCATTACCATGATTGGTAGAAGGGAGGCTAGACATATAATCCATGGATATGGATTCCAAAGGTTTGTTGGGAGTAGGCAGAGGAGTGTATAAGCCTTGCTTGATCCAGGTAGATATTGGTGACCACCCACATATTCCACTTGGGGCCCCACCATTATCTCTTTCAGTTTTTCAGTTTCAGCACAACTTACTTTTTTTAGCAGTTTTTTGGGTCATGAACTTACACAGCTGTTTTGAGACCCTAAACAACATTTTTTTGGGAAAACCGGGAGAAAAATGGGTCCATGGACCGATGTATCTCACATCAAAATTTTTAATCCTTGAATAGATATTTATAACGAGGTATGGTTCATGTCAAACAAAAATATTTGTTACATCCCTAGGAATTTGAAACACCAATTTACCCAAACGGGGCCCATATTTTTGGTGCTTCATCTCCTAGGGTTAGGGTTTTAGATGTTTAGGGTTTTCCATTGTGTATAAATAATAAATAGGCCCTCAAGCCTCATTTTCACATGGTTCAAAGCATTGTAGCCACCACATCTCTTCTCATAGATAAGCTACCAGTTCCCTAGCTAGTTTATTTCCATTCTTTCTGTAAGAAAATTTCAGTTCTTTGATATTAATGAAATGAAGTGTTATTTCTGCTGCACCTTTGTATTTATGGTTATATGTGTATTTTTTTGTGCTCCTTCATAAATCTAGATCAGTGGTATCAGAGCAATATGCTTTTTCTCAATCCTTCTTTTCATGTCCCCAACAAGGTCATGGTATAAGGAGTTAGGGCTCGATCTAGTTGAACCTTTGCAAGATCAACCTCGCAAAACTTGACAGCCGCCCATGGGGGATGAAAATAAAGATGAGGTAGCAAGAGATCCTATCAAAAATGCTCGAGGAGGCCCTTGAAAAAAAAAAGAATGCGATGATGGATAACTTTGACCAAATCCTTCAATGACTACCCACTGGCGGTGCATCTGCATTCAACAGCCACTCTGGAGGCGCAACTCCCTTTAAGGTACAAGTAAACTTTGACATTCCCATATTTGAGTGTCAAATAGATGCAGATGTCGTAGATATATGTTTGAATATATTCGAAGGATATTTCTCGATTCATGAATTTTTTGACTGAGAGAATATTATTGTTTCACTCCTCAAAGCTACCCCCCATGTCAAGGACTGGTGGGAAACCTACTATGAGAAAAAGGACGAGGAAAAACCCTCTTTGTTCTCATCTGTTCCAACTTGGAATTCTTTTCGAGACGCCATCAAGAAACAATACTATCATGTAGGGGGCTATGAGGACAAGTACAAACAATGGATCACGTTGCGGCAACAAACAGATCAAGATGTGCATGAGATTGCGAATCTGTTCCATACCCTATGCACAAAGTTGGGTGTCAAATATTTGGAGAAACATTTGGTGCTAAAGTATCTTATTTGTCTACACAAATAAATTCAGGAGGAAATGGAGTTCCTCGACATCTCCTTGCTTGGTACGACATACCAGTATGCTGCCAATATTGAGCAGAAATTTAAACAGAAGAAGCGAGACTTTGGATCTATGAATCAAATGCAAGGGAAAGGTGTCCCCAAACCGCAGAAAAAAGGACAAAGCCAAGGCATGGCAGCCCAAGAAAACCTTCCAAAGCTGCAAGAAATATAACAACACCATGAAGCCAAAGAAGGACACGAGAAGTGGTGTGAGTTCCATAAGAGCTCCACTCACAACACAAGTGAGTGTCGAGCCAAGCAGTCGTTGGTGGCCAAGATGAGAGCTTCTAAATCAGATGCATGCTCTGACTCTGAATCAGAACCTGACAAGGGTAATGACAAAGGGAAAAATATTATTGATGTGGAGCCCAATGCCAATGTTTCTAGTACAAAGGAGGCACCGAAATATCTAGAGGAGGAGGAGCGTCTCTTGCACTCCCAGATGTGGGTAAAGGGCTCCCCGCTACAGTTCATTGTTGACAATAGGAGCCAAAAGAACCTCATTTTAGAATAAGCCATGAAGCGGTTGGGATTTTCAATCACAACACACCCACAGCCATATGCCATCGAGTGGCTTCACCAAGGACGAGATCTCCGCGTTAGCGAGCAGTGTCACCTTCCCTACAACATCAAGCTCTTCACAGCTGAGGTATTATGTGACATTGATCCTCTTGATGTTTGTGATGTATTATTAGGCCAACCATACTTATGGAAGCGACATGATGTGTATCAGTCTCGACCTCATTTTGTTATTGTTACTTTGGGAAATAAGTTGTACAGGATACCAAAGGTCCTGTCACTATCTCTTTGGTTACTGCAAAACAATGTAGTAAGCTAATTCCCAAAACCAAGAAATTTTTTTTCGTGATGATCTACCCCCAGGGCAAGAAGAATATTGTGGCCACGACCTCTAGACAGGGCTCCTCTGCACGAAAAAAACAAATGGACAAGGTTGTGGAGGATTACGGAGACATATTCACCTCACACAGAGGGGTGCCTCTACACTGTCAAGTCAAGCACCCCATTGATCTAAGCCCATGTGCGCCGCTACCCAATGGACCAATCTATCGGCATTCTATTCTGGAGAATGATAAAATCAAGAGGCAGATTCAGGAGCTACTGAAGAAAGGTCATATCCATCCAAGTTCATTGCCCTGTGGGAGCTCGATCGTGTTGGTACAAAAGAAGAATGGGACCTGGAGACTCTATATTGACTATTGAGCGTTGAACAAGATCACTATCTGTAATAGGTACCCGATCCCATGGATTGATGACCTTCTGGACCAACTCAAAGGGGAAAAATATATAAGTAAGATCGACTTGAAGTCCTGGCATCACCAAGTACCAATCGAACCCTCTGATGTGTGGAAGACTGCCTTAAAAGCCAAGAAGGGTCTTTTAGAATGGATGGTCACGCCTTTCTGGTTGTCAAATTCTCCCACGACCATCATGAGGTTGATGGACGACATCTTGCGGCCATTAACCAACTCATTTGTAGTGGTATACTTTGATGAAATTCTGATCTTCAGCTAGACTTTGGAAGAGCACCTCCACCACATCTTATAAGTCCTCCAAACACTACGAAAACACAAGTTGTGTGCCAATTTGGAGAAGTGAACTTTTTGCATGACCCAAGTTCAATATCTGGGATACATTATTGATTAAAGGGGGGTGCATGTGGATCCAACCAAGATCCAAGTAATTCAGGATTGGCCAGCCCCAACCACTCTAATAGAGCTTCACATCTTTATGGGTTTTGCTAATTTCTACTACAGGTTCATGTTGGTATTCTCTTATATCACTTGGCCCTTGAGTCAAGTCACCAAGGGAGGAGAAAAAGAAAAATTCTTCTAGTCGGAATCTCAACAGAAGGCGTTTGTGGAATTGAAACATCGCCTTTGTTCTACCATAGTACTGACATTACCAGACTTGCAACAACCATTTGAGATTGAGGCAGATGCCTTTGACTATGCTATTGGGGCAGTTCTTACTCAAAAGGGGCATCTAGTGGCTTATCACAGTGAGACATTGTTTGACACAGTCCGCAAGTATCCCACTTATGACAAAGAAACGTATTCCATTTTTTAGGCTTGTCGATAATGAAAGAATTACATTTTGGAGAATGAAACAATCATCCACACAGACCACTAACCCCTGCAGTTCATATAGACACAAGGGAAGTTGCAGAACGATCACCATAAAAAGTGGTCCACATATCTGCAACAGTTTCATTTGAACATCAAGTACAAGAAGGGTAGCACCAATAATGTTGCAGACTGCCTCATCCAACCACTGATCATGGCACTAACCACGATTCTTAAATCTTGTGGGCGCGATACTTCTGATTAGATGCTTCTCTAAAAGAGCGATCCAGAATTCAGCCACACATACAAGGCACTCTTGGGGGGTACACAAGTTCCAAAATTTCAACTCCAAGATGAATTGTTATGTGACCTAGACACCTTTGTGTTCCTTCAGGAAATCATGCCAATATGATATGGGAAGCACACTACAGTCGATTCATTGGGTGTTTATGGGTCGAGAAAATAGTAGTAGTACTACAAAAGTATTTCTATTGGTAGAAACTTCGACAGGATGTCGGGAAGTGCATCGGATCCTCCACTTCTTGTGTCATTTCCAAACCAACCATTAAGAAGCAAGGCCTCTATACTCTGCTACCTAACCCTAGTCGACCTTGGGAATCCATCTCTATGGATTACATTTTGGGCCTTCCTTCTACTAAGAATGGAAATTACTATGTTTTAATGGTCGTCAACAGATTCTTGAAGATGGCCATTATGGTGGCCTGCAAGAAGAATATCACAGAAAAAGCCACTACTAAAATCTTCTTTGAATGAGTGTGGGTACACTTTGGGATCCCATAGTACATCATCTTAGATCGGAACATCAGGTTCCTCAGCACATTTTGGTCCAACCTCTAGTCAATGTTGGACACCAAGCTCACTAAGTCCATAGCTTTCCATCCCCAAACTAATGGCCAAACAGAGGTCGTCAATAGGATGATTGTACACATTCTGCACATGTACAATTCAAAGCATCCATGCAAATGGGCTGAGAGCCTCCCCTATGTACAACACAGTTATAACGAGGCTCTCCACAGCTCAACCGGACACAACCCCTTTCAGGTGGGCTTGGGATTCTAGACACTGTGTCCCATTGGCGTGGCCATGTCGTTTGTGGCTACTCAAGTCGATTCGGCTCATGTCCAGTCTGAAGCTAACAAAGAAAACAACTTCATCGAGCGCACTCAACACATCTACCAAAATTTTCATGACATATTGGACAGAGGAAATTCTAAGTCTAAGAAATGACATGATCAACATCAGGTGCCACACATCTTCTAGGTGGGTGAAAATTCGCAGAAGGAGCGCCTCACTGGAACCCACCACAAGCTTCACCCACTCCAATACGGGTCATACACCATCACCAAGGATATAGGGAATAATGCCTTTGGCCTCAGTATTCCACCATTCCTTGGTCTGCACCCAGTATTCAATGTGGACTGCCTTCATCCCTACTTCCCACCTCTATTGGACACCTCTGACATTGCATAACAACTCACACCAACAGAGTTAAACCCAAACTGCGTGGAACATGCCACTATAGATTGGATCATGGACATGCAAATCAAGAACACTCGCCAATATAATATCCAACTGTATTTGGTTATCAAAGCTGACCAACTCCTGCACCAAGGCAACTGGTTCACCAGGGACCAAGTTCAGCAGAAGTTTCCTCATCTCATGGAGGAACTCAACACAATGGGGACCATTGCTTCCTAAGGGCAGAGGAATGATCCAGGTGGATATCAGTGGCCACACACCTATTCCTCTTGGGGATCCACCATTTTCTCTTTCATTTTTTCAGTTTCATCACAACTTATTATTTTTAGCAGTTTTATGGGTCCCGGACTTCTGGAGCCGTTTTGAGGCCCTAAATGACGTTTTTTTGGAAAACTAGGAGTAACATGGGTCCATGGACCAATGTTGCTCACATCAAAAGTTTTAATCCTAAGATATATATTTCTAACGAGGTATGGTGCATGTCAAACGAAGGTCGTATGCCAAAGTTACATCCTCGGGAAGTTTAAACACCAATTTACCCAAATGGGGCCCATAGTTTTGGCACTTAGTCTCCTAGGGTTAGGGTTTTCCATTGTGTCTAAATAATAAATAGGCCCTCGAGCCTCATTGTAACATAGTTCAGAGGCCTGTAGCTGCCACATCTCTTCTCAGAGATAAGCTACCAGCACCCTAGCTAGTTTATTTCCATTCTATCTGTAAGAAAATTTCAGTTCTTTGATATTAATGAAATGAAGTGTTATTTCCATTTCATATTTTTATTTATGGTTATATGTGTATTATATTGTGTTATTTCATAAATTCGGATCATTTCTTCGTGGTGGTTAGCTTGGCGATGGTGCAGGTAGTGCAAGATCTAATATATTTCCCAACATCTAGTCAGAGTTTTGGCCAATAAGATTACTTTTGTATTAAATCCATAGTTTTCTCCACACCAAAGTGTCATGCGACCCTACTATAGTGCGCCTCCCAAATAATCTTGGCATGCTCACTTGAAGGAACCCAAAGGTGGCCCATGTAGCATAATAATGCATCCTGGAGATGGAAATCAGTGACTTGCTTTCCATCTACTAGCATTTGGTATGTGGAGGATAACTCTAGATCATTTGTGTATAGTTGCAGCCATCCAGAGGTCTCGTGGCCACAAGAGTTGAGAAAATTAGTCAATGCTACAACCTGGGGCCGACTAAGGCAGTCTAAAACATGATTGGAGCTGCCCTTTTTTGTATGTAACGTTCAAGTTTAATTGTTGCAGATATGTAAACCACTTCTGATGGTGACAATTCTGGAACTTCCCTTGTGTATGGATAAACTGAAGAGGTCGATGATCGATGTGGATGTTTGTCTCCTTGCCCAGAATGTGATGCTTCCATTGGTGGAAAGCATGCACAATGAATGTAATATTCCTAATTTAGCTTTTAGCTAATTAGAATATTAAGTTTTGTCTTCCTTAATTATTATATGAATAAGAGGGTAGAAGGACCCATAAATCCCTTTAGTAGGAATAAAACCACTTCTTAATGTGAATGTGGATCAATGCATCTAGATGGGGTCAAGATGAATAAACCACTTCTTGGTATGAATGTGGGTCAATGCATGTGGATGGGGTCAATTTGACCAAATCAACAACACAAATATGGAGGTAGTGGAGACAATGGAGGACAATGCAATCATAATGGAGGTTACTGGCAATCAGATTAGCATCATTATTGTGTGGGGCCAAGGGGATGAGGGCTCACAAGCATATAAGGAAGGGGATTGCAGCCATAGAAAACATTCTGAATATTTTTTATGTCTTGTCTTTTATGACTTTATACATGCTTCAGCTATTTAGTGAAGTTTATTGTGTTGTTTAGCACACGGGTGTTTCCAAGCGGAAATCCCACCCTCATCCTTGGGGGACTTCAAGTTCCCACTCAGGAGAGGTTCTTGAGTTGCATTTCATCATCTAGCATAAGGCCAATATTCAACCCCTATCAACAGTGCAGTCTCCTTCAGGTATTGCGCAATCCAGGAGGGTAGATCTAGTGGATGGGTAATAACCCAAGTTTTTTAGCTTGAAATCCAGTGAGGGGAGCAACCCTTCATCCGGGAATTCAATGGGGAGGAGTAGAATCAATTTTCTCATTATATCAGCCACCTCCCAGTAGTATCCTAGCTACAATGCATAATTCAGCCCTAGGGATGAATTTTTCATCATTTTCATTTCCGGAAACCCTTTCTGGGGTATCTTGGAATAGTGATAAAAAGCCCAGATCTCTGATCCCAAAAATTTATGAGCACCCAATCAGAAAGTCTACGCATTCCTAGTTTCTAAAAGGAGTACATTGTAGGAGGATTGTGCAGTCACAGCCTCCTAGTAGTCGATGCAGCAATAGTTTATTGTGTCTTTATGTTTAGCGCCATTTCAAGATTTTCTGTCTAGCTTGAGTGTCTCTTCCTCAGGCACTTGCATGTCATTTCTGCTATTGCATATAATAAAATGGATCAGCTAACCTGTTTATGTATTTGGTGTGTTGATGTTTACTGCATTTTCCAGTTTTATGTTCTATATTCTTGCTTTTCCTATTTTGGAATATTACAGTGGTATTAGAGCACATACACTTGGATTAGCCTATGTAAAAACCATTCTATGGCACTCAAAGATACAGAATACATTACAGACCAGAGAAGGAGATACAAAAACAAAGAACGCAAAAATCATCTAGAATAAAAGTAACAGTTTTTTATTATATTTTTGGGAAAATGAAGATGAATCTAGAAAATCTGAGACATGGGTTTTGTGAAGAACTGACCCATTATATTTTCTTATTGGTATTTTTTCCAAATTTGGTCTAGATTGAGAGAAATGGAAGGTTCTCTAAGAGATACAAAAACAAAAATGCAAAAATTTGTTGGGATAAAAAATGACGGTTTTGCATTAGCTGTTTTAGGCAAATGAAGATGAATCTCAAAAATTTGAGACATGGGTTTTGTGCATAACATATCAATTATAATTTATGTGGGCACTTTCTCCAAATTAGGTTTGGATTGAGAGAAGCAAAAGGTTCTATGAAGAAGATTTTCTGAAATTGTTTGTGGTGGCCATTGTTCAAATTCTTCCAATTGCAATACCAGATTCAACTTGTTTCAGAGTTCACATCCGGAAAAGAAAACTATGTTCAAGTGGATGAGGATGAAGGGAGTCTCCAATGGTAGAAGAAGGTTATGGGAAGGATTTTTCCAATATCCTCCTCAGAACTATGCAGGATCTCACCAGAGAGATCAAGGAGATGATAGTGGAGAGACAAAGGGAAACCCCCAGAGGGTTTACAAAATGGAGAAAGTTCCAGTACTTCACATCATTGGTAAAGAAACCAGTAGTGCAGCAAGCTTCACAATGCTCCACTATTCTTACCTTCATAGCAGTAGGAAATGGGGCTAGAGGACCACAATGGTAAGAGGCTCTCAATTATTATTTTCTGGAATACGAATCTTAGTCTCAAAGATTCAAAGAACATCTGACTCTCAAGGAATTTTTCTAGATTAAGGAAAAATGAAAACCTCACAAGTACAACATATAAAGAGGGTACATGTAGGGCAATAACCCTCATCATACCATGGGTAGAATTTTTCTACATTCTTTTGATTGGTCATCAAAGAGTATGACAAAGAATTGGGAGGAGACAACTGAGCATACACTCATTGATGAGACACCACCCATTGTTGAGGTATCCATTGATGGGGTTTCTACGGTTGTGACTAAGTTCTCTGATGATAGAAGTGCATCACAGGTTTATGAGGTTTCGGGAGACGACTCACCATTGTTGAGGAGCCAATAGGTACAAAGGCCTCTAGGTTTATATCAGAAATGTCGAATGATAATCACATGCAGCTGACTAGTGAGCATGCCTTGTGTATTGGAGTATCCTTGTGAGATGTTTTTTGCTTATCCCCTGGTTCAGATTTTGAGCTAATTAGAACCATATTTACCTCTTGTTTGACTCAGGATTTGAAACAGATTTGAGTCACTCTATTTGCTTGGAATATTTAGGTTCATATTTTGAGCATATTTGAACCTTTGATTTCTATCCTAAACTATCTACTGATAAGCCAAGATTAAACAGTTTCGAAAATTGAATTCACTAACCTATCAGTAGAAAATTTAAAGCTAATTAGTCAAGATTAAACTATTTGACTAACTAGAAGTGTGTTTTTTAGGAGTGGAATTTGAGCTTGCACACTTTCAGATTTGTTTCTCTTTTTTGGTATGGAGCTATACCTTTCTTGTTTTCACAATTTGCCCTCTTTTCTTTCTTTTCTTTGTTTTTGTATTTTTTATTTTCATAACCTTGAATGCAATGTTAAGAATATGATATTTACAATGGTAAAATAAAATGCTTTAAAACTTATGATTCTTGGCAGAAGTAATGCTTGAGCATTCTGCCATTGACAAGACCTCCATATAGATCTTCTCCATTCAATTATTTTAAGAAAAATGCATTGTGACCCCTCTCAGCGTGAATAATATATGGACCTTTCCACAAGTTCTCAAACTTACCATGTTTTCCCTTCTCTTCTCTACTTGAATCCCATTTAAGAACAACATTTCCAACTTGGAAATTGTCTGCCTTAGTCCTCTTATCAAATAGCTTCTTCATATTTTCTTAGACCAACTCTGTTCTCTTATAAACTTCTTCTTTGGGATGCTGTAAATGGATTGTTTGACTGATTCTTCTCTGCATATCATTCTCTTCAATCTTCACTTCTTGAAGGAGTTTCATGACTATAACTCCTAATGAGGTGGGAAAAAATGCATCCATGCCATAAACTAACTGATAGGGGGACATATTTATTGATTTCTTTGTAGTTAACCTATCATCCCACAAGGCATGAACCAGCTTACTGTGCCATGATCTTTGATTTTGTTCCAATAGTTTCTTAATGATATTGATGAGGCTCTTGTTGGAAGATTTAGCTAATCCATTTCCTTGGGGATAGTAAGTAGTGGAATGGCCCAAGGTTATGTGGTATTTGTAATAGAAATCAACCATCTTCTTGGATTTAAAAGCAGCAGCATTGTCTGTTATAATTTTTCTGGGACAACCAAATCTGGATAGGATATTTGTTTCAAGAAACTTGATAATGAAAGAGTCATTAGCATTCCTAGAGGGTGTAGATTCTATCCATTTGGTAAAGAAGTCAGTGGCTGTGAGGATCCACTTATGCTGAGCTGAGGAGGATGGGTGGATTTCTCCAATGAAGTCTAAACCCCATTGTTGAAAAGGTGCCTCAACTCTAATGGGATGTAAGGGTAAGGGAAGGAGTTTTCTTTTGCCATCAAAAATTTGACACTTATGACAAGTCATGACCAACTTTTGAGTGTCTGGGAAAAGGGTAGGCCAATAGTAACCAGATCTACGAATTTTGTTTGTTGTGGCCTTCCAGTAGAGGTGTCCTCCACATTCTCCGTCATGTAATTCATGTATGATTTTTCCTACATCATCTTCAAGTAAACATTTAAGCAAAATTCCAACAGCATTTTTCTTATATAATACCCCATCCAAAATGCAAAAACTCAAAGCCTTTTGTTTCAAAAATCTAGCTTTAGTTTTGGATAAATAAGGAGGGGCATTTAAATATAAAAGCACATAAATAATGTCATCATACCAAGGAGAATTCGGAAATGTTTCTTCAATAAAAGGAGCAGTAGATTCTTCCATTTCTTCCAACACATCTACCATATTCATGTCTAGTGCTTGGAAGTTAGACTTAGCCATAAGTCTTGCTAATCCCCGCCCCTTAACTAGTTTGGTAGGCCTGATTTCTAAGTCATATTCAAGAATATTTGAAATCCATTTTCCCCTTTTACCATCAGGGTCTTGACTTAGAATGACCTTGACAACAGTATGTGGAACAAAAGAAATTATGTGAGAGTGTAAAATATAGACCCTAAAGTATTTTAATGCTTTCACCAATGCTAAGGCTTGCTTCTTCATGATGTTATATTTGAGAGGAGCATCTCTTAAGGCCCAACTAAAAAAGGATATTGGTTGTTCCTACCCTGAATCATTCTTTTGAAGTAATATTGCAGCTATTGTATGTTTAGATGCAAAAGAAAATATATAAAATTCTTTGGTGAAATCTGGACTAATCAGGACTGGTGTTTGAGTAAGAGCTTGTTTGACCAGTTCGAATGATTGTTTAGCTGGTAAATTCCATTTTACACCTACATATTTCTTAAGAATGTTTGTAATGTTTTTTAATAGCTCAGCAAGGTTAGGAATAAACCTCCTCAGAAAATTAATCTTTCCGATGAAATATTGCAATTCTTTGAGGCTCCTTGGATGGGTGATCTGCAATATGCCATCTACCCTCGTAGGGTCTATTTTGATTCCCTCTTCTAAAATTATATGGCCAAAAAGTTTACCTTCTTGGAGACCAAAGAGTGTCTTCTTGGGATTCAATGATAAGCCAAATTTCCTACACTTCTCAAAAACTTTTCTCAGGTGAATCAAATGTTCTTTATCAGTTTTTGAGAAAACGGTTATGTCATTAAGGTAAATGATTATGAAATAGCCAATGTCTTCAAAAAAGGCTATGTCCATGGCCCTTTGGAAGGTGGCCCCTGCATTCATTAATCCGAAAGGCATTTTGACATACATAAAGGTGTCCCAAGGTGTGGTAAAAGCAGCTTTGATTTGATCACTTGGGAGCACTAACACCTGGTTGTAACCCGAGAACCCATCTAAGAGGGAAATCCTTCTTGATCCAACTACCCTTTGAAGTATATGGTCCATATTGGGTAAGGGGTAGTTGTCTTTTAAAGAGGATCTATTTAAATTTCTGAAGTTAATACAGATACTGATTTCCCCTATTTTCTTTCTAACATAAACTAAGTTTGATACCCACTCTGAAAATCTAATGGGTACTAGGAATCTAGCATCATGCATTTTTTCAATTTTTGCCTTAACTAAAGGTAGTAAGAGAGGATTTATTCTCCTTAGTTTTTGTTTAAAAGGCTTTTTCTTTTCCT
Source organism: Pinus albicaulis (assembly GCA_034641835.2). Lineage (NCBI taxonomy): Eukaryota > Viridiplantae > Streptophyta > Pinopsida > Pinales > Pinaceae > Pinus > Pinus albicaulis. The sequence continues at coordinate 1,091,296,779 of CM076578.1, forward strand.
TCAGGGGAATCTTGTGCTGGATGATGCTGGTATCATAAGATTTCAGGTCTTTGTATCCCCAAGAAAAAACATCATTAAACTCTTTGAACAACTCTATGTATTGTGATTTTATGTGAGCTGGGAGAGTGCTGGATAGTTTGATCATTTTGGGTTCTTCTAGACTGCCTACGTTATGCTCTTCCACGTTGGTTTCCACAGGCTCCATTCTCGGTTCTTTGGCTACATCGTTGAAATCGAAAAGGTGTTCTAAAGGCGTGAGACCTCTTGGAATTTTGTCATTTTTGCATTGTAAAACTTCCAAGTCTTCTTGGTCTATGTTATCATTTATCTTTGCTTCAAAAGGATTCTCATAATGATTTATATCAGCAGAATATGTCATTCCAACTTCTGGGTTTTGTTCAATATACAAAAAATTTTCTTCATGGCTGGTTTCTAATATTGATATGGTGAAATCGTTTTCTGATTTCAAGAAATCATCTATGTGTTTGTCAGATTCAAAAAATTTCCAGTGATCCTTGTTATCAAGCACAACAGGCCTGTGTTTTACCTTTACATTGATTCGTTCATTTATCTCATGTATTTGGCAGTTTCTGGAATTGAAGGCGAATTCATTTGCTAAATGATTCAGTGCTCTAGGGATGAAAATGAGTTCATATTTTTCAAATGTTTTTAATAGATCAAGGGCAACATTCCGATATTCCCTAAGCTTTGGATTTTTAGCTGAGTATTCTCCCTTGATTTGTCTTATGATAAGTTCAGATTCTCCTAGGACTGATATCCTTTGGGCTTCTAATTGTTTAAGCAATTGTAAACCTAGGAGAAGTGCTTCATACTCAGCAATATTGTTAGTGCATGGGAAATCCAATTTATATGAAAAACTCTGATTTGTATTTTGAATCCACACACCTGCCCCTGCACTTGTTTTATTACAGGATCCATCGAAGTTCATATTCCATAGTATGTTATCTTTATTTTCATTTTCTTGTGCCTGTTGATTGTCAATGTTTTGAATTTGATCGAAGGGAAGATTTGATTGTTCTGGTGAACTGATAGGGTGCATGTTTTCCTTATTTGGTTGGGTGATTTCATCTTCGTTACATAAGATAAAGGAATCTAAAATTGATTGAATAGAGTAGATTGGAGTGTTGTTTGGTTTTTCTAGGTTACTCACCATGTACTTCATGTGAGATTCCCTGTATAGTCTTCTGTTTTTTTTTTAAACAGAGATGGTGGCATAAGACATGTCCATTTGAAGGCTTCCCTGAAGTTTGGCTCCCCAAGATCTTGATAAGAGCATGCCATACTTAGGGGGAATGTCATCTACAACTATATCCATTACTAGACTCTTAGCAGGGATTTGAGCTAGATTAACACATAAATCTTTGATTAAACCCAAACATTTGACTCTGCTTGAGTCAAAGGAATACAATTCTTTGTATGGTTTAGTAATCTCTAAGCCTAAGCTCTCCATTACCACCTTGGGCATTAGATTGTGTGAAGCTCTTGAATCTAACATGGCATTGTGTAAAATTTTCTCGTTTATGTTCAATCTAACATAGAAGGGAGGGATAGCCCCTTCTTGGTATTTTCCTTCAACTTCAGGACCAAAAAACAACTCAGGTTTATCATCTGTCAAGTTCAAGGTGTCAGTATCACTTCCTAAGTTCACAGCTTTCAAAACTTGGTTTTTGTACACTTCTTGGGTTACTAGTTCAGCTAGGGGAATGGCAATTTTTATCTTGGCAATCTCTCCCTCAAGGCTGAAAGGAATAATTGACTTGTTGATATTTACATATGTCTTTTCAATTGAATTATTTTCAGCAACTTTGATTTGTTGAACCTTGTTTGGACTGGTAATTGGGACAATTTTCTTAGGACCACTAACTGAAGTGCTAGGGGTGCTTTGTTCAAAATTTGGCTAGACACTTTTGTCTTTGTTTAAGTCTGGTTTCTTGGCCAAAATGTTGGTTTTCTCACCTGTCTTTTTGGGCTGGTTTTCTACATTTTTCTTGACAGCATTGCTAGTTTTCTTATCCTTTGAATTATCTATGCTTCCCTTGCTCCTAAGATCATATTTTTTGTGTACCTCCATGATTGCATTTTCAAAACCCAATCTATAGTCATTAGAATCTTCATAGGTGTTTGTATTTTGATCATAAGAAAAGAAACCTTGTTCTTCCTCAGTGAGGAAAACATCATCCCCAATGTCTGATCCAATCAATTTTACCTGAGATTCTTCCAACCTTTCCAACTCCCTATCTTCCTCATATTGATCTACATAGTTCTGTTGGAAGGGAGATCTAATATGTTGGTCGCTTTCCTTTTGCTTGTCTTGATTGTTTTCTCTTCTATAATTCTGATTTCTATTTCTGTTTTGATTGTTTGGAGGTTCTCTTGGTGGCAGTCTCTCATTTAAATTGATCTTTCCAAGCATCCTCTCCACCACCTTCACTAGGTTGTCAATTTTTGTGTCAGAAGCTGAGGTTGAGGGTAGTAGGTCATCATTATAAGTTACCCTCTTCTCTAATCTCAACCCATTTATTTTCTCGATTATGTTTGCTTCTACACTCAAAGCTCCTTTCTGCATGTCTTCCAAGGTTAAGTAATCTCTCCCTCTTAATTCATAAGTCATTTCAGCATCAAGGCCTTCGGGATACCTTACTAAGGCCATGCCTTGGGGAGGTTTCATGTGAGGTGGGAGAGCATTGTAAATGCTATTGAACCTAGTGGAGTAATCATGGACACTCTCCCCTTTATTTCTCTTGAGGCTGCTATACTCTGCTATTATTTGTAGAGGGTTCCTTTTGAGTTCCCATTTGTTGATAAATGTTTGATGCAAGGCAGGGAGATCATTTATGCTATTAGGAGGTAGGTTTTTGAACCATTTCTTTACATCTCCTCCTAAACTTTGGGTAAAGATCCTCATCTTCACAATTTCTTCTTCTATCTCCATGTAATCAAATGCATCTTCTATCCTATCTACATGATGTTGGGCTGTTGTAGACTCTTTTCCAGTCAAGTGAGGGATTTTATATTGGTAATCATTTGGTAAGGGAAGTAGAGGTTGTGGTAACACTAATGGGGCATACCATGTTTCCATGGCTGGAAATAAGGGTGGATTTACAAGTAGTGGATTTACAAAATTGAAAGTGGGCTGAAATGGAGTGTTTTGCACAGCGGTAGTATGAATTGGAGTGGAAGAAATACCTGGGCCAGAAAATTGGTTTTGAGAAGACTTGTTATGAAAAAGACTAAAGTGATGAAGAAGCTGGGAGTCAGGAGGAGTGGAAGGTGAGGCTTCTCTACTGAAAATTTGTTGCAAATCTGCAATATCAAGGTCAGTTTGGCTTAATTCACCTTGAGATCTAGTTCTAAAGATGTTCTTTGTATGATGTAACTCAAAGTGTGAACCCTCTAACTCAACAAGGTTTTCAGGGAAGGATTATGTTCTTAAAGGGCTCCTATTAGCAGCTGATTTTCCAAAGTTAGAAGTTTGCCACATAATTCTTTCTAGATTGTCAATGATTAAAGGAGGATTTGGGTCTCGATGGGATCTAGTGTTGATCCTATGTAAAGCCAAACTGCTTTTCAAAAACGAGAGAGGTTGAGGTTTTTAGGGACTGTTTTTGGAAGCTTCACTTCTTAGGATGTTTTGTCTAGTTGGGACTAGGCTTCTAAAATTCTTCAAGGCTGGTTACCACAGTCCTAAAGAGATTTGGGAACATAGATGAGAAATAGGCCTACTGGGGCTAGTGGAGTCGCCAGGTGGAAAATTTTTAGCTTTTATGAAGGTAAAATATTGGATGGTTCCACCACCATGTTTATTATGAATCCAAACTGAAATTTTTTGGGTTTTTCTGAGTTATTTCAGTCTTACAGGTTATGAGAGTGTCCTAAATCTGATTTAACACTTAGCTAGGGTGCCAAACAAATAGAGTTTACTCTTATGACTTGGTAACTAAAAATTTCAAGTTTTGATAAGGTTATAAGAGAATCCTAAGGGTTACTTAGTTTGTCACTGATTCAATTAAGTCCTATCATGATTACCATTTGTTAGGTAGTGGTTGAAGAAAGTTACTTATGTTATACTAGGCCTAAAAAGTTTGAAGAAGGGTTTTCAAACCACGATATTCTCAGTATGTCCCACCGTGATTGCCATTATGTTGGTGTCCCGTGTTTTGATAGTTTGGCAAATCAAAAGACAAGGCAACATCAGAACCAATCTTTAGAGTCCCAGGATCTAGTCCTCCTGTTCTCAGAGAGGTATCTCTCGAATGTTTGTTTGCAAAGGTTTATCTTGTGTGCTTAGAGTATGGATTTTAGACTAGTTATTAAGTGCATGTGTTTGTTTGTTTGTTTGGTCGGATTGATACAGCATAATGTGAAAGACTTAGGAAAGATATATAGAATGGAGTAATATCTGTTTCATTGGGCAATGGAGTCAAAAAGAGGTCATAACATACTTATCAATGGATATGGGATATCAGAGGGAAAATCTAACTTGGCCACAGGATATTTTGGTTTTTGGAATGAGATGGACATCAATGATTTGAAAAGATAAGTTTAATTCTCAACAAAGGGAATTTGAAAACACAATTTGAACAATAAAGAGCTTTTTGATAGACAGGGCTAACCATCAATTCTACAAATCACACCTTTAAGCAAACAATGATTTCAAAACAACTTTTAAAATGAAATCTAAGATTCGGGGAACACTCTATTTCCTCAAAGATTTTATTTCAAATGACTTAGAAAACATAAAAGATTCACTAATAACTACAGTCATAGAAGAGGGAACACCTAACACATCTATGATTACAACTACAAAGACCTTTAAGACTACTGTTTAAGTAAGGACAAAGGGCAAGATCAAAACAGAACTCCTTGACTCACTGTAAACAGAAAACTACAAAGGGAGACTTCCATAACAATTTTAAAGTGGCAGCAGACAAGCAGGGAGAACCATAAATCACGCTGAAACCAACTATTCGAACTATTACGGAAATAAACAAGCATGAAGACTAAAGAGAGAGATTAAAGACTCTAAAATACTTCAGCAGAAGAAAACATGAAACAGTGAAGCATGAACAGGTCTAAGGTGCTTCCAGGAGTCATTTCTTAGCCTAAAACTTTCAACCTACTGTAGTAATAAAACATGGAACAGAATGAAAACAGGAGAAAACATTAAAAAATTTAGAATACTTCACCAACAACCAAGCTCATGGATCCAATAATAGAGCCTTCACGGTAACAAGCATGCAACGACATCATCATGGCGTCCAAGACTTCAATTTATTCTTCAACTTCAACAGACTATGTATTATTTCAGAGAGTTCCAATATTACAACTAGTGATCAACCAACCCCTCACTCATCTTCTTTAGAAGTATATATAGAAGAACGAGGGGGTGAGATCTGATAAAAGATCTCAAAAACTAATTAATACAGACTTAAATGGCTTCTCGGCCTTTGGGGGCTCAATGAAAAATCTTGCATAGGTGTCTTCTGTATTAAATTACTTGTATTAACTATTAGGTTTGCTGGAAAGAATTTGTTGACTTCAAGGCTCCTTGTTATCCTTGTAATAACTTCTGCTGACAGCTGACAATAAGTTCCTTTGGTTGAAATAATTGTTCAGCTGTATTGATGCAAAATATCTCCGATTCTGGTAATAACTTCGACTTTCCTTTGATTTCCTTGAGGTTGTAGGTGGCTCTGTGACGTTTGGGGAATTTTAATTAGCCCCTAATGTGGCATCATATGATTTCTGTCTAATAAGACACTTATGATTTTCTTTAAACTGTGTTTCAGGCTTTTGATAATCCATTTTTAGCCATAATCCCTATAGATCTATCTTTAATTTTCTGTCCTGATATATTTTTTCTTCAGCACTGATACTTCTCTGACTGTGCTTGTTTTACTGTGTTTTTTGCTAGTGTGCAGGGTTGTGCAGGGATGATATGGCATCAATGCCTCGTGAATCACTGATGAAACATGAATTTTAAACCCTGCGAAGGATTTTCTTTGGTGAATCGAAGGTAGGAGGATCGTTACCCTCTTCCTTTGAAATTTCTTCAGTCATGGCAGAAAAACCATAAAACCCTACAAAATATAAAAAACCATTATAAAATCCTACATATATAGGTCTGCTGCTTCAAAAAGCACGTGGAAAGAGCAGGTTCGTTGGATGGCATCATCCAATGGTCGAGATTGACCGGGGGAAATCAAAGGGAAGGCGGAAGAATAATTTAACTCAGAGCCGTCGATCGTGGAGAGATCGACGACCAGGAGTGAAGGTGAAGGGACGATCGTGGGCCGTCAGATGAGATCGACCCAAGCGATCAACGACAGAGAAAAGGTGTTAAAAACTTTAGAAAATGTGACAGGACATCAAGATTTTAATTAAACCATGCTGAATAAAATTCCTAGGTCTGGATTTGCTGACTGGAAAAGGAACCATGGAGATCCGCCCAATAGAAAACTACCGTGTGGATGCTGATGTGGCGTTGGGACCACTGGCACTGCTGCGCGCGAGGGTACTGGGCGATGGAATGTGGGCCATCGATCTGCAGATCAGATCGATGGTGGAGATCTTTTTAAACGTCACACCGTAGCCTGGTTATCATGTGGGCATCTTTGGTGAGCGATCGTCGTCCGATGAGTGGCTCCAGATCAGACGGTGGACACCAATATCGTGCCGGGTCCACGTTCGATCTTTAACGCGTGATGGACGGTGGTTTTGTGAACAGTGCACAACACACGTGTCGGCCAGCGTATGGAATCGCTGCGAAATGGGAAAAACCGCTCCGCTCTTTAAAATCGATGCGATGGATACTGCGTGGTTTTTGCAATGGTGAGTGGTTAGCAGGGACCACCGGGTGATGGACTATGCGCCGTCGATCTGCAGATCAGATCGACGACAGAGACTGACTAGAAATTTGCACCGGCGGTAAATTTTAGGATATATAGAAAACCCAAAGTTTCAAAATAATACAAGGTTTTAATATTTTTCGGGGGCGGAAAACATATACAATATGGTGAGGCGCCCGTCTGCAGGGCCATGAGTTACATGGAAAACCATATGACTAGGGTTTTATGGAAGAAGGGCTAGTCGTGATCGGGGATGTGATAAACACGTGGACGGCTGGCGCTCGGTTCCAGCATCAAGGTGCATGGAGGGGAAGGGTTAAAGACTTAGCCCAAGGGGGCTTAAGTCAAAAAATAAGAGAAATGGGTTTTTTATTTATTTTTAATGGTTTTCAATGGAATTTGAGGATTTCGATAAGGCAAGAAAGGGTCTTAATCCTTATCAAAGGGGTTTTAATGAAGGGGAAAGGGGAGAATCATGAAAATGAGGGTTTTTCATGGGAGATGAGGGGGTAAAATGAGGTTAGTTTTTGAAGTGGAAAGAGGAGGAAACATGGAGTTTGCAGCAGTTTCTCTTCATGTAATGACAACAGAATTTCTGAGTTGCAAAGGGGAAAAGCAGTGGCGATTATCCAAAAGATAGAATATTATCAAAAAGACTTTAAGCATCAACAATTTAGCAATTAAATTGTTTCTTGAAGGCTATCCAACATCATTCAGCCACCACCTGATATGACAAAATTTATGGGTGGCTAACAGTGGCTCCACTTGGGGATGATGCCTTTTTTGAAGGCATCAAGAATTTCAGACTTGCATTCTCTGGGATCAGTTGCCTCATCTATTGGGTTGCCTTCCTTTCTGTGGATGATCTTCTTTTGCTCTGAAACATATTATCATTCATGGATCAACAATGGAATTTCATCAATACAACCTATCTACCTACCCAATCCTACTGATCTAACTTTTTTTTCTTCTTTAGAGTGCACTTGGATTGGCAAACTCTTTCACAACATTTTATTCTTTTGAAAGCAGGAAAACTAATCTACTTCTACTCCTTATTTCTCCATGGACTCAAATTAAACTATTGAGTCCATATGATTCTCTACCTAATCTACTGTCTGTTGGGATTTCAACTGTCCAACAGACTTTATTCTCTAAATTCTACAACAGAAATTTAAAAAGCATTCAAGTCAAGATTAAGCTGTTTGACTTCATGCTGATCTATGGCATAAGAAAAAATGCACATAGACATTATTTTGCACAAAATTAAACAAAAATGAAGGCTTAAGATCTAATTTTTCAAAGCACTTCCTTCCTCTTTTTACAGCTCTGTTTTTGAATTTGTTTGAGATGTTTTTTTCTTATCCCCTGGTTCAGATTTTGAGCTAATTAGAACCATATTTTGAGCTAATTAGGAGTTTTGTTTTGATCTTGCCCTTTTTCCTTACTTAAACAGTTGTCTTAAAGGTCTTTGTAGTTGTAATCATAGATGTGTTAGGTGTTCCCTCTTCTATGACTGCAGTTATCAGTGAATATTTTATGTTTTCTAAGTCATTTGAAATAAAATATTTGAGGAAATAGGGTGTTCCCCGAATATTATATTTCATTTTAAAAGTTGTTTTGAAATCATTGTTTTCTTAAAGGTGTGATTTGTAGAATTCATGGTTAGCCCTGTCTATCAAAAAGCTATTTATTGTCCAAATTGTGTTTTCAAATTCCCTTTGTTGAGAATTAAACTTCTCTTTTCAAATCATTGATGTCCATCTCATTCCAAAAACCAAAAGATTCTGTGGCCAAGTTAGATTTTCCCTCTGATATCCCATATCCATTGATAAGTATGTTATGACCTCTTTTTTCCATTGCCCAATGAAACATATATTCCTCCATTCTATATATCTTTTCTAATTCTTTCACGTTCTGTTGTATCAATCCGACCAAACAAACAAACAAACACCTGCACTTAATAACTAGTCTAAAATCCATACTCTAAGCACACAAGATAAACCTTTGCAAACAAACATTTGAGAGATCCCTCTCTGAGAACAGGAGGACTAGATCCTGGGACTCTAAAGATTGGTTCTGATGTTGCCTTGTCTTTTGATTTTCCAAACTATCAAAACACGGAACACCAACATAATGGCGATCACGGTGGGACATACTGAGAATATCGTGGTTTGAAAACCCTTCTTCAAACTTTTTAGGCCCAGTATAACATAAGTAACTTTCTTCAACCACTACCTAAAAAATGGTAATCATGATAGGACTTAATTGAATCAGTGAAAAACTAAGTAACCCTTAGGATTCTCTTATAACCTTATCAAACCTTGAAATTTTCAGTTACCAAGTCATAAGAGTAAACTCTATTTTTTTGGCACCCTAGCTAAGTGTTAAATCAGATTTAGGACACTCTCATAACCTGTAAGACCGAAATAACTCAGAAAAACCAAAACATTTCAGTTTGGCTTCTAATAAACATGGTGGTGGAACCATCCAATATTTTACCTTCATAGAAGCTAAAAAGTTTCCACCTGGTGACTCCACTAGCCCCAGTAGGCCTATTTCTCATCTATGTTCCCAAATCTCTTTAGGACTGTGGTAACCAGCCTTGAATAATTTTAGAAGCCTAGTCCCATACTAGACAAAACGTCCTAATAGGTGAAGCTTCCAAAAACAGTCCCTAAAAACCTCAACCTCTCTCGTTTTTGAAAAGCAGACTGGATTTATATAGGATCAACACTAGATCCCATCCAGACCCAAATCCTCCTTTAATCATTGACAATCCAGAAAGAATTCTGTGGCAGACTTCTAACTCTGGAAAATCAGCTACTAATAGGAGCCCTTTAAGAACAAAATACTTCCCTGAAAACCTTGTTGAGTTAGAGGGTTCACACTTTGAGTTACATCATACAAAGAACATCTTTAGAACTAGATCTCAAGGTGACTTAAACCAAAATGACCTTGATATTGCAGATTTGCAACAAATTTTCAGTAGAGAAGCCTCACCTTCCACTCCTCCTGACTCCCAACTTCTTCATTACTTTAGTCTTTTTCATAACAAGTCTTATCAAAACCAGTTTGCTGGCCTAGTTATTTCTTCCATTCCAATTCATACTACCGCAGTGCAAAACACTCCATTTCAGCCCACTTTCAATTTTGTAAATCCACTACTTGTAAATCCACCCTTATTTCCAGCCATGGCAACATGGTATGCCCCATTAGTGTTACCACAACCTCTACTTCCCTTACCAAATGATTACCAATCTAAAATCCCTCACTTCACTGGAAAAGAGTCTACAACAACCCAACATCATGTAGATAGGATAGAAGATGCATTTGATTACATGGAGATAGAAGAAGAAACTGTGAAGATGAGGATCTTCGCCCAAAGTTTAGGAGGAGATGTAAAGAAATGGTTCAAAAACTTACCTCATAATAGCATAAATGATCTCCCTGCCTTGCATCAAACATTTATCAACAAATGGGAACTCAAAAGGAACCCTATACGAATACTAGCAGAGTATAGCAGCCTCAAGAGAAATAAAGGGGAGAGTGTCCATGATTACTCCACTAGGTTCAATAGCGTTTACAATGCTCTCCCACCTCACATGAAACCTCCCCAAGGCATGGCCTTGGTAAGGTATCCCGAAGGCCTTGATGCTGAAATGACTTATGAATTAAGGGGGAGAGATTACTTAACCTTGGAAGACATGTATAAAGGAGCTTTGAGTGTAGAAGCAAACATAATCGAGAAAAGAAATAGGTTGAGATTAGAGAAGAGGGTAACTTATAATGATGACCTACTACCCTCAATCTCAGCCTCTGACACAAAATTTGACAACCTAGTGAAGGTAATGGAGAGGATGCTTGAAAAGATAAATTTAAATGAGAGACTGTCACCAAGAGAACCTCAAAACAATCAAAACAGAAATAGAAATCAGAATTATAGAAGAGAAAACAATCAAGATAAGCAAAAGGAAAGTGACCAACATATTAGACCTCCCTTCCAACATAACTATGTAGATCAATATGAGGAAGATAGGGAGTTGGAAAGGTTGGAAGAATCTCATGTAAACTTGATTGGATCAGACAGTGGGGATGATGTTTTCCTCACTGAGGAAGACCAAGGTTTCTTCTCTTATGATCAAAGTACAAACACCTATGAGGATTCTGATGACTATAGATTGGGTTTTGAAAATGCAATCATGGAGGTACACAAACAGTATGATCTTCGGAGCAAGGGAAGCATAGATAATTCGAAGGATAAGAACACTAGCACTGTTGTCAAGAAAAATGCAGAAAAACAACTCAAAAAGACAGCAGAGAAAACCAACATTTTGGCCAAGAAACCACACTTAAACAAAGACAAAAGTGTCCAGCCAAATGTTGAACAGCGCACCCCTAGCACTTCAGCTAGTGGTCCTAATAAAAATGTCCCAATTATCAGTCCAAACAAGGTTCAGCAAATCAAAATTGCTGAAAGGAATTCAATTGAAAAAACAAACGTAAATATCACCAAGTCAATTGTTCCTTTCAGCCTTGAGGGATAGATTGCTAAGATAAAAATCACCATTTCCCTAGCTGAACTAGTAACCCAAGAAGTGTACAAAAACCAAGTTTTGAAAGCTTTAAACTTAGGAAGTGATACTGACACCTTGAACTTGATAGATGACAAACCTGAGTTGTTGTTTGGTCCAGAAGTTGAAGGAAAATACCAAGAATGGGCTAACCCTCCCTTCTATGTTAGCTTGAACATACACGAGAAAATTTTACACAATTCCATGTTAAATTCAGGGGCTTCACACAATCTAATTCCCAAGTTGGTAATGGAAAGCTTAGGCTTAGAGATTACTAAACCATACAAATATTTGTATTCCTTTGACTCAAGCAGGGTCAAATGTTTGGGTTTAATCAAAGATTTATGTGTTAATCTAGCTCAAATCCCTGCTAAGAGTCTAGTAATGGATATAGTTGTAGCTAACATTCCCGCTAAGTATGGCATGCTCTTATCAAGATCTTGGGGAGCCAAACTTCAGGGAAGTCTTCAAATGGACATGTCTTATGCCACCATCCCTGTTTTTAACCAAAACAGAAGACTATACAGGGAATCTCACATGAATTACATGGTGAGCAACATAGACAAACCAAACAACACTCCAATCTATTCTATTCAATCAAGTTTAGATTCCTTTATCTTATGTAACGAAGATGAAATCACCCAACCAGATAAGGAAAACATGCACCCAATCAGTTCACCAGAACAATCAAATCTTCCCTTCGATCAAATTCAAAACATTGACAATCAACAGCCACAAGAAAATGAAAATGAGGAAAACGTACTTTGGACAATAAACTTTGATGGATCCTGTAACAAAACAAGTGCAGGGGCAGGTGTTTGGATCCAAAATACGAATCAAAGTTTTTCATACAAATTGGATTTCCCATGCACTAACAATATCGCTGAGTATGAAGCCCTTCTCCTAGGCTTAAAATTGCTTAAACAATTAGAAGCCTAAAAGATATCCATCCTATGGGATTTTGAACTTATCATAAAACAAATCAAAGGAGAACACTCAGCTAGAAATCTAAGGCTTAGGGAATATCGGAACGCTGCCCTTGATTTATTAAAAACCTTCGAAAAATATGAACTCATTTTCATCCCCAGAGCACTGAATCATCTAGTAAATGAACTCGCCTTCAATGCCAGTAACTGCCAAATACCTAAGATAAATGAATGACTCAGTGTAAAGGTAAAACACAGGCCTTTTGTGCCTGATAACGAGGATCACTGGAAATTTTTTGAATCTAACAAACACATAGATGATTTCTTGAAATCAGAAAATGATTTCACCATACCAATATCAGAAACCAGCCATGAAGAAAACTGTTTGTATATTGAAAAAATCCTAGAAGTTGGAATGACATATTCTGCTGATATAAATCATTATGAGAATCCTTTTGAAGCAGAGATAACTGATAACACAAACCAAGAAGACTTGGAAGTTTTACAATGCAAAAATGACCAAATTCCAAGAGGTCTCACACCTTTAGAACACCTTTTCGATTTCAACGATGTAGCCAAAGAACCGAGAATGGAGCCTATGGAAACCAACGTGGAAGAGCATAACATAGGTAGTCTAGCAGAACCCAAAATGATCAAACTATCCAACACTCTCCCAGCTCACATAAAATCGGAATACATAGAGTTGTTCAAAGAGTTTAAAGATGTTTTTTCTTGGGGATACAAAGACCTGAAATCTTATGATAGCAGCATCATCCAGCACAAGATTCCCCTAAAGGAAAATCAAAATCCTTTTAAACAAAAACTAAGGAGAATAAATCCTCTCTTACTACCTTTATTTAAGGTAGAAATTGAAAAAATGCATGATGCTGGAATCATAGTACCCATTAGATTTTCAGAGTGGGTATCAAACTTAGTTTCTGTTAGAAAGAAAACAGGGGAAATCAGGCTCTGTATTGACTTCAAAAATTTAAATAGAGCCTCTTTAAAAGACAACTACCCCTTACCCAATATGGACCATATACTTCAAAGGGTAGTTGGATCAAGAAGGATTTCCCTCTTAGATGGGTTCTCGGGTTACAACCAGGTGTTAGTGCTCCCAAGTGATCAAATCAAAACTTCTTTTACCACACCTTGGGGCACCTTTATGTATGTCAAAATGCCTTTCGGGTTAATGAATGCAGGGGCCACCTTCCAAAGGGCCATGGACATAGCCTTTTCTGAAGATATTGGCTATTTCATAATTATTTACCTTGATGACATAACTGTCTTTTCAAAAACTGATGAAGAACATTTGACTCACTTAAGAAATTTTTTTGAGAAGTGTAGGAAATTTGGCTTGTCATTGAATCCAAAGAAGACACTCTTTGGTCTCCAAGAAGGTAAAATTATTGGAAATATAATTTCGGAAGAGAGAATCAAAATAGACCCTACAAGGATAGATGGCATATTACAAATCAGTCATGCAAGAAGCCTCAAAGAGTTGCAATCTTTCATCGGAAAGATTAATTTTTTTAGAAGGTTTATCCCTAACCTTGCTGAGCTATTAAAAAATATTACTAACATGCTTAAGAAAGATGTGGGTGTAAAATGGAATTTACCAGCTAAAAAATCATTCGAACTGGTCAAACAAGCTCTTACCCAAACACCAGTCCTGATTAGTCCAGATTTTACCAAAGACTTTTACATATTTTCCTTTGCATCTGAACATACAATAGCTACTGTTTTACTTCAAAAGAATGATTTGGGGCAGGAACAACCAATATCTTTCTTTAGTAGGGCCTTAAGAGATGCTCCTCTCAAATATAATATCATGGGAAGCAAGCCTTAGCATTGGTGAAAGAATTAAAAGACTTTAGGGTCTATATTTTACACTCTCACATAATTTATTTTGTTCCACATACTGTTGTCAAGGACATTCTAAGTCAAGACCTTGATGGTAAAAGGGGAAAATAGATTTCAACTATTCTTGAATATGACTTAGAAATCAGGCCTACCAAACTAGTTAAGGGGTAGGGATTAGCAAGACTTATGGCTAAGTCTAACTTCCAAGCACTAGACATGAATATGGTAGATGTGTTGGAAGAAATAGAAGAATCTACTGCTCCTTTTATTGAAGAAACATTTCCGAATTCTCCTTGGTATGCTGACATTATTTATGTGCTTTTATATTTAAATGCCCCTCCTTATTTATCCAAAACTAAAGCTAGATTTTTGAAACAAAGGGCTTTGAGTTTTTGCATTTTGGATGGGGTATTATATAAGAAAAATGTTGTTGGAATTTTTCTTAAATGTTTACTTGAAGATGATGCAGGAAAAATCATACATGAATTGCATGACGGAGAATGTGGAGGACACCTCTACTGGAAGGCCACAGCAAACAAAATTCTTAGATCCGGTTACTATTGGCCTACCCTTTTCCCAGACACTCAAAAGTTGGTCATGACTTGTCATAAGTGTCAAATTTTTTATGGCAAAAGAAAACTCCTTCCCTTACCCTTACATCCCATTAGAGTTGAGGAATCTTTTCAACAATGGGGTTTAGACTTCATTGGAGAAATCCACCCATCCTCCTCATCTCAGCATAAGTGGATCCTCACAGCCACTGAATTCTTTACCAAATGGATAGAAGCTATACCCTCTAGGAATGCTAATGACTCTGTCATTATCAAGTTTCTTGAAACAAATATCCTATCCAGATTTGGTTGTCCTAGAAAAATTATAACAGGCAATGTTGTTGCTTTTAAATCCAATAAGATGGTTGATTTCTGGTACAAATACCACATAACCTTGGTCCATTCCACTGCTTACTATCCCCAAGGAAATGGATTAGCTAAATCTTCCAACAAGAGCCTCATCAATATCATTAAGAAACTATTGGAACAGAATCAAAGATCATGGCACAGTAAGTTGGTTCATGCCTTGTGGGCTGATAGGTTAACTACAAAGAAATCAATAAATATATCCCCCTATCAGTTAGTTTATGGCATGGATGTAGTTTTTTCCACATCATTAGGAGTTCTAGTCATGAAACTCCTTCAAGAAGTGCAGATTGAAGCGAATGATATGCAGAGAAGAATCAACCAAACAATCCATTTACAACAGACCAAAGAAGAAGTTTATGAGAGAACACAGTTGGTCCAAGAAAATATGAAGAAGCTATTTGATAAGAGGACTAAGGCAGACAATTTCCAATTTGGAAATGTTGTTCTTAAATGGGATTCAAGGAGAGAAGAGAAGGGAAAACATGGTAAGTTGGAGAACTTGTGGAAAGGTCCATATATTATTCACGCTGAGAGGGGTCACAATGCATTTTTCTTAAAATAATTGAATGGAGAAGATATATATGGAGGTCTTGTCAATGGAAGAATGCTCAAGTATTACTTTTTCCAAGAATCATAAGTTTTAAAGCATTTTATTTTACCATTGTAAATATCATATTCTTAACATTGCATTCAGGGTTATGAAAATCAAAAATACAAAAACAAAGAAAAGAAAGAAAAGAGGGAAAATTGTGAAAACAAGAAAGGTATAACCCCATACCAAAAAAGAGAAACAAATCTGAAAGTGTGCAAGCTCAAATTCCACTCCTAAAAAACACACTTAGAGTTAGTCAAACAGTTTAATCTTGACTAATTAGCTTTAAATTTTCTGCTGATAGGTTAGTGAATTCGATTTTCTAAACTGTTTAGTCTTGGCTTATCAGTAGATAGTTTAGGATAGAAATCAAAGGTTTAAATATGCTCAAAATCTGAACCTAAATATTCCAAGCAAAGAGAGTGACTCAAATCTATTTCAAATCCTGAGTCAAACAAGAGGTAAATCTGGTTCTAATTAGCTCAAAATCTGAACCAGGGGATAAGAAAAAAATAGCTCAAACAAATTAAAAAATAGACCTGTAAAAAGAGGAAGGAAGTGCTTTGAAAAATTAGATCTTAAGCATTCATTTTTGTTTAATTTTATGCAAAATAATGTCTATGTGTAGTTGTTCTTATGCCATAGATCAGCATCAAGTCAAAAAACTTAATCTTGACTTGAATTCTTTTTAAATTTCTGTTGTAGAATTTAGAGAATAAAGTCTGTTGGACAGTTTAAATCCCAACAGACAGTAGATTAGGTAGAGAATCATATGGACTCAACAGTTTAATTTGAGTCCATGGAGAAATAAGGAGTAGAAGTAGATTAGTTTTCCTGCTTTCAAAAGAATAAAATGTTGTGAAAGAGTTTTCCAATCCAAGTGCACTCTAAACAAGAAAAAAAAGTTAGATCAGTAGGATTGGGTAGGTAGACAGGTTGTATTGATCAAATTCCAGTTTTGATCCATGAATGCTAATATGTTTCAGAGAAAAAGAATATCATCCACAGAAAGGAAGGAAACCCAATGGATGAGGCAACTGATCAGCCTCCCAGAGAATGCAAGTCTGAAATTCTTGATGCCTTCAAAAAAGGCATCATCCCCAAGTGGAGCCACTGTTAGCCACCCATAAATTTTGTCATATCAGGTGGTGGCTAAATGATGTTGGATAGCCTTCAAGAAACAATTTCATTGCTAAAATTGTTGATGCTTAAAGTCTTTTTGATAATATTCTATCTTTAAGATAATCGTCACTGCTTTTGCCCTTTGCAACTCAGAAATTCTGTTGTCGTTACATGAAGAGAAACTGTTGCAAACTCCATGTTTCATCCTCTTTCCACTTCCAAAACTAACCTCCCCCTCGTCTCCCATGAAAAAAACTCATTTTCATGATTCTCCCCTTTCCCCTTCATTAAAACCCCTTTGATAAGGATTAAGACCCTTTCTTGCCTTATCGAAATCCTCAAATTCCATTGAAAACCATTAAAAATCAATAAAAAACCCATTTCTTTTATTTTTTGACTCAAGCCCCCTTGGGCTAAGTCTTTAACCCTTCCCGTCCATGCACCTTGATGCTGGAACCAAGCGCCAGCCATCCATGCGTTTATCACATCCCCGATCATGACTAGCCCTTCTTCCATAAAACCCTGGTCATATGGTTTTCCATGTAACCTATGGCCCTGCAGACGGGCGCCTAACCATATAGTCTATGTTTTCCGCCCCCAAAAAATATTAAAACCTTGTATTATTTTGAAACTTTGGGTTTTCTGTATATCCTAAAATTTACCGCTAGCGTGAATTTCTAGTCACTCTCCACCATCGATCTGATCTGCAGATCGACGGCGCGCAGTCCATCACCTGGTGGTCCCCGCTAACCACTCACCGTTGCAAAAACCATGCGGTATCCATCGCACCGCTTTTAATGAGCGGGGTGGTTTTTCCCATTTCGCAGTGATTCCATATGCTAGCCGACACGTGTCTTGTGCACTGTTCACAAAATCTCCATCCATCGCGCGTTAAATAACGGACGTGGACCCGACGCGATATTGGTGTCCACCGTCCGATCTAGAGCCGCTCATCGGACGTCGATCGCTCGCCAAAGATGCCCACGCAATAACCAGGCTACGGTGTGGCGTTTAAAAAGATCTCCACTGTCGATCTGATCTACAGATTGACGGCCCACATTCCATCGCCCAGTACCCTCGCCCATAGCAGTGTCGGTGGTCCCAACGCCACATCAACGTCCACACGGCAGTTTTCTATTGGGCGGATCTCCATGGTTCCTTGTCCAGTCAGCAAATCCAGACCTGGGAATTTTATTCAGCATGTTTTAATTAAAATCTTGATTTCCGGTCACATTTTCTAAAGTTTTTAACGCCTGTTCTCTGCCGTTGATCACTTGGGTCGATCTCATCTAACAGCCCACGATCGTCCCTTCTCCTTCGCTCCTAGCCGTCGATCTCTGCACGATCGACGACTCTGAGTTAAATTATTCTTCCACCTTCCCTTTGATTTCCCCCGGTCAATATCGACTGTTGGATGATGCCATCCAACAACCCTGCTCTTTCCACGTGCTTTTTGAAGCAGCAGATCTATATATGCATGATATTATAATGGTTTTTTGTATTTTGCAAGGTTTTATGGTTTTTACGCCATGACTGAAGAAATTTCAAAGGCAGAGGGTAACGATCCTCCTACCTTCGATTCACCAAATAAAATCCTTCGCAGGGTTTAAAATTCACATTTCATCAGTGATTCACGAGGCATTGATGTCATATCATCCCTGCGCAACCCTGCACACTAGCAAAAAACACAGTAAAACAAGCACAGTCAGAGAAGTATCAGTGCTGAAGACAAAATCTATCAGGACAGAAAATTAAAGATGGATCTATAGGGATTACGGCTAAAAATGGATTATCAAAAGCCTGAAACATAGTTTAAAGAGAATCATAAGTGTCTTATCAGACAGAAAGCATATGATGCCACATCAGGGGCTAATCAAAATTCCCCAAACGTCACAGAGCCACCTACAACCTCAAGGAAATCAAAGGAAAGTTGAAGTTATTACTAGACTCGAAGATATTTTGCACCAATACAGTTCAACAATTATTTCAACCAAAGGAACTTATTTTCAGCTGTCAGCAGAAGTTATTACAAGGATAACAAGGAGCCTTGAAGTCAACAAATTCTTTCCAGCAAACCTAATAGTTAATATAAGTAATTTAATACAGAAGACACCTATGTAAGCTTTTTCATTGAGCCCCCAAAGGCCGAGAAGCCATTTAAGTCTGTATTAATTAGTTTTTGAGATCTTTTATCAGATCTCACCCCCTCATTCTTCTATATATACTTCTGAAGAAGATGAGTGAGGGGTTGGTTGATCACTAGTTGTAATATTGGAACTCTCTGAAATAATACATAGTCTGTTGAAGTTGAAGAATAAATTGAAGTCTTGGACGCCCTGTTGATGTCGTTGCATGCTTGTTACTGTGAAGGCTCTATTATTGGATCCATGAGCTTGGTTGTTGGTGAAGTATTCTAAATTGTTTAATGTTTTCTCCTATTTTCATTATGTTCCATGATTTCTTACTACAGTAGGTTGAAAGTTTTAGGCTAAGAAATTACTCCTGGAAGCACCTTAGACCTGTTCATCCTTCATTGTTTCATGTTTTCTTTTGCTGAAGTATTTTAGAGTCTTTAATCTCTCTCTTTAGTCTTCATGCTTGTTTATTTCCTTAATAGTTCGAATAGTTGGTTTCAGCATGATTTATGGTTCTCCCTGCTTGTCTGCTACCACTTTAAAATTGTTATGGAAGTCTCCCTTTGTAGTTTTCTGTTTACAGTGAGTCAAGGAGTTATGTTTTGATCTTACCCTTTGTCCTTACTTAAACAGTTGTCTTAAAGGTCTTTGTAGTTGTAATCATAGATGTGTTAGGTGTTCCCTCTTCTATGACTACAGTTATCAATGAATATTTTATGTTTTCTAAGTCATTTGAAATAAAATATTTGAGGAAATAGGGTGTTCCCCGAATCTTAGATTTCATTTTAAAAGTTGTTTTGAAATCATTGTTTTCTTAAAGGTGTGATTTGTAGAATTCATGGTTAGCCCTGTCTATCAAAAATCTTTTTATTGTTCAAATTGTGCTTTCAAATTCCCTTTGTTGAGAATTAAAATTCTCTTTTCAAATCATTGATGTCCATCTCATTCCAAAAACCAAAAGATCCTATGGCCAAGTTAGATTTGCCCTCTGATATCCTATATCCATTGATAAGTATGTTATGACCTCTTTTTGACTCCATAGCCCAATGAAACATATATTCCTCCATTCTATATATATTTCCTAAGTCTTTCACGTTCTGCTGTATCAATCCGACGAAACAAACAAACAAACACCTGCACTTAATAACTAGTCTAAAATCCATACTCTAAGCACACAAGATAAACATTTTCAAAAAAATATTCGAGAGATCCCTCTCTGAGAACAGGAGGACTAGATCCTGGGACTCTAAATATTGGTTCTGATGTTTCCTTGTCTTTTGATTTTCCAAACTATCAAAACACGGGACACCAACAATATCTATGGCAGAGTAGGGGCCATGGAGAATTGATGCATGTTGGCAGTCTTCACCTCATGATGCAGTAGCTATCACCAAATGCAATACGCAGTCTGAGATAGGGGACTTGAGCAATGATTTTCCATAGCGGCGTTGGGATCTGGGAGGATTGATTGATGATAGGTATGGTGAGAGATTCATTTGGGATCCTGACATTGAGGGGTCTGTTCCAGGTAGCCTAACATAGGGGCATAGCCGCACTGAGGGGTTTGTATGGGATCTGGGAAATGGTCTAAGTTGCATCGAGTCAACAGGGTGGCCCACATATTTGCATTTTCTTGAGGACAATCAATGTTTTGGCAGAGAGGATTGTAATGTTCCTAATTTAGCTTTTAGCTAATTAGAATATCAATTTTTTTCTTCCTTAATTTATAGATGAATAAGAGGGTAGAGGGACCCATAAATCCCTTTAGTAGGAATAAAACCACTTCTTAATATGAATGTGGATCAATGCATATAGATGGGGTCAATATGAATAAACCACTTCTTAGTGTGAATGTGGTTCAATGCATATGGATGGGGTCAATTTGACCAAATCAACAATGCAATTATGGAGGTAGTGGAGACAACGGTGGATAGCGCAGTCATAATGGAGGTTAGTGGCAATGATAGTAGCATTATTATTGTGTGGGGCCAAGGGGGTGAGGGCTCACAAGCATATAAGGAAGGGTATGGTAGCCATAGAAATCATTCTGAATATTGTTTATGTATTTTCTTTTATGAATTTCTGCATGCTTCAACTGTTTAGTGAAGTATGTTGTGCTCTTTAGCACACGGGTGTTTCCAAGCGGAAATCCAACCCTCATCCTTGGGCGTCTTCGAGTGCCAACTTAGGACAGGATCTTGAACTACATTTCATCATCTGGTCTCAGGCCAATATTTAGCCCATATCAGCATCGTAGTCATCTTTAGGAATTGCGCAATCCAGGAGGGAAGATCTAGTGGAGGGGTAATAACCCAAGTTTTTGATCTTGGCATCTAGTGAGGGGAGCAACCCTTCATCCGGGAAGTCAGTGAGGAGGAGTAGCAACAATTTTCTCATCAGATCAGCCACCTCCCAACAGTCTCCCAGCTATAATTCGTAATTTATCCCTAGGGTTACATTTTTCATCATTGTCATTTTCGGAAGCCCTTTCTAGGTTATCTTGGAACAGTGCTTAAAAGCCCAGATCTCTGATCCTGACAATTTATGAGCACCTAATCAGAAGATATACACATTCCTATTTTCCAGTAGCAGTATTTTCCTGCAAAATTGTGTAGTCACAACCTCCCAGCAGTTGATACAGCAGCAGTTTATTATGTCTTGATGTTTAAGGCCATTTCAGGCTTTTCTGTCTAGCTTGAGTGTCTCTTCCTCAAGAAATTGTACATCATTTATGCTATTGCATATAATAAAATGGCTCAGCTGACCTGTTCATGTTTTTTATGTGTTGATGTTTATTAAATTTTCCATTTTTATGTTCTATATTCCTGTTTTTCGTATTTTGGAATATTACAATGAAATACATCTCTTTACCATAGGTGGGGTACTTCCAAATTGTATCAGAAAGTGTCTCACTATGATAGGATACTGGATTTCCATGCTGGGTGAGGACTACACCAATAGAATATTCATAGGTGTCTGTCTCAATTTCAAATGGCCATTGCAGGCCTCGAAGTGTGAGTGTTGGTGTAGAGCAAAGGTGGTTCTTCAACTCAAAGAATGCCTTTTCTTCGGATTCGGACAAAGAAAAATTTAATTTCGCCTCACCCTTAGTAATTTGACTCAAAGGCGAAGTAATATGGGATAATCCCAACATGAACCTCCGATAAAAAATTGCAAGGCCCAAAAATTTGTGAAGCTCTATTAGAGTGGTTGGGGCTAGCCAATCCCGAATGACTTGGATCTTAGTCAGATGCACATGCACACCATGATCATCATTTATATAACCCAAAAATTAGACCTGGATCATGCCAAAGGTTCATTTATCCAAGTTAGCACATAATTTTTGCTGCTAAAGGGTTTGAAGGACCTACCCAATATGTTGCAAGTGTTATTTCCAACTCTTGCTGAAGATGAGGATGTTTTCTAGATAAAAAATCATGAATGAGTTGGTGAAGGGCTGCAATATGTCATCCATTAGCCTCATAAAATTAGCAGGGGGATTTTTCAACCTGAAGGGCATAACCAAAAATTCAAAAAGGGCTCCCTTGGATTTGAAGGCGGTCTTCCATACATCTATGAGCTCTATTGGAACTTGGTGATAACCATACTTCATATGGATCTTTCTGAAATACTTGGGCCCCTTCATTTGGTCCAGAAGGTCATCAATCCTTGGAATTAGATACCTATTCCTAACAAAGATTTTTTTTAGTGTCCCATAATCAATACAGAGCCTCTAGTTCCCATCCTTCTTCTGCACAAGTCACAATTAGGCTCCCACAAGGTGAGTAACTTGGTCGGATGTGCACTTTTTGAAAAAAATTGCTGGATTTGTCGCTTAATCTCTTCATTTTCAAGAATGGAGGGATGATGTATCATCCCTTTGGGTAGAGGTGCTCCGGGAGTCAGATCGATTGAATGCTTGACCTCAAAATGCAAGGGTATGCTGAACCTTTAATTAAACTGAGAGGGGGGGGGGGGGGGTGAATCAGTTTAATACATTCCTAATCTTTTAAAACTTTTCATTAAAATTATTGACATCTTCATTTCATATCCAATTTAATGTGTGAGTAATCTTAGAATGTAAGAAGCAATTATTAGTTTAAAATAGAAGTAGACTTAATATGAGAACAGCAGGTATTAAGGAGATGATACATATCAAATCAATACATAAATATCATGCACAGAGACACCAGATATAAGTGGAAACCCATAAAGGGAGAAAACCACATCTCATTATTGTTGTGATGCAAAGGCAAGCTCCAACTCCCTCTCACCATTGTTTTTCTGCAGGCACCAACCTATAGGAGGCTCCTACCTCAATTCTGCAAGCTACAACTTGCAAGGAAGCACCAAATCCCTTCAATTTATCAAACTGAATGTTTGGTGATTTACTTTAGATATCATCTCTGTTCTGTAGCTTCTCTTTCTGCTCTCCTTCTCTTAATCTTCTCTGCCTTATTCTTCTATATTCTGCATTCTCAATATTTTCTCTCTCTCACTCTCTCACCTCACATTGTGCATATCAATGTGATATTATATATAGAGTTCATTACATGACTCTTTACATTCCTCAGGGAATTTGAAGTGAGTAGTCCTGACTTTTTGCCTTCTGCCTTTTCATTTATCCAACTCATTTTAAAATTATAGCAATATGTACAAATTTCCATGCTACAGTGGGATTTTGTCTTTTCTTTAGGATACTTGCCTTTGCATCACAAACAATAAAAAATAATTACATCATTTACATTCACATTCTTAATTACATATTTCAATATCACTTAGCTCCTCTTCTGAACTTTGGCTTTACTGGATTTTGTATTTTTCTACTGCAGTTAAGAAGCTGTTATGCATCTTCTTTGTTTACTGTCATCTGTACATTTCACCTGTTCACTGCTCTTTTGAATCCCTGTATTTTTCTTGTTCACGAACTTTCATCTCTGTGTTTAATTACCTGTTCACTATCCCAGTGTATATAATATCTGCAATTTTTTCACACGGATAACCCGTCATTCGCATATTTAAACTATATTGTAATTGATCAAATGTCAAGACCCGTGGTAATATGTAATATATTTACGAGTTTCAACTTTATTGTCGAACATTATAACCAAGGTTGTCACCTTATATTAATAACCCGAATGCATTACACATATCTCCGACTTATGTATTATCTCCGAACCTTGGCAACGCGGTTATAACTCTTTTAACATATTCCGTCGAACCTTATATTAAGACTATAATACATCGAAAAACATAAATAAACCAATTCATTTTGTATGACTCCGCCCCGGGCCCACAATACAGTCAAAGACCAGTCAAACGCGCCCACTGTACCTGGCTTAACCTCCAGACTCCTTCGTGTGGGTTCAACAAGCGATCACCATTAGATGTCGGCCCGCCAGATCGACGGCTCCTGTCTATTTCGCTCTGTGTCCTGGTACGATAGTTAATGTGCGAAGGCGCATGTTAAACGACGGTTTTGGTATGTCGGTCGAGGACACGTGTTGATCAATCAATGGAATCACTGCTCCTCCTGGCAATACCACTTATGGTCGATAGGCAGTGCGATGAAATCTACTTACGGCTTCTACTGTTCACGCTAAACCACTTCACTGTTCCTCTCGCAAGGTTCCGTTCTCCACTCCAGGTTCCGATCCGACGTTTTACTCCGGGTTCCGTTCTCCAACGATTTCAATTATATATATATATATATATATATATATATATATATTTGTTACTATTATGGTTCCGCCTCCATTCATACTGTGTATTTCAACACGGTTTTTTGTTATAAACGGTTCTTTTATATTTTGATGCAGAGTTCCACCATACGTAACACGGTTTCATTTCTTCTTATGCAGAGGTTTATTATGCATTTCTTATAAATACTCTACTACAGGGTCTCATTCATACGGAATTCTCGTCACAGGCTTTGTATATCCTCCCCACAAGCGTATACAGTTTGGACTCTGGAGCACGGAGCATCCAGTTAGACTTCTATTCAGATTACTAAAGACAGAGGCGAAGCCTTTCATCAGGAACACATTCTCAATACTGAACATACAAGCAGATCTTCAAGGATTTTTCTTCATTTTCTGTAGAACTCCACAAAACCCTCACCACGAATTTTATTTATTCGACACACCAAGGATACACATATGCAATTAAGTCATTAATGCATAGATGGTTATATATCATAGCTCTTTCACATAGAATTATTGTATCAAAAATATCCATATAATACTGAAACCAATCCTTCTTCATACACAACTTAGTTTTCTTACACAACTGCCTCTGCTTCATGTTTGTTATTTTGTATTCATTTCCTCTTTGCTGCCTCCATTGCTACCTCATTTTCCATCAATGACAATCATTTCCAACAGTCTCCCCCTTTGGCATTGATGGCAACACTCCCACCAATAATCCTCTGCTTCTTTTACTTGCCTATTAGAAGTCCCTTTTTGCTTTTTCTCCCCCTTTGTCATCAATGGCAAAAGGGTTGCTCATTTCCTAGTTTGCATTCTGTATTTCCTCTCTCTGAGTTATGTTTAGGCCCTCTTCTGCTGATTTTGTACCATGCTGCTCCATAGTGATGTATAAGACTTGTTGAGAGAACACTTTGAGATGTATGATTGTATTCAGTAACTAAAAATGCTGAGAGGCTGCAAATGATAATCACTACTCATCTTTTATGTTTCAGATTCTAAATATAATGTTTCAGAACACAATACTGATCCTTTTTCTCTGTAATTGACCTTTTGATGCTTGAATAATGTAGATAACTCTAGGATAGTAACTTGGTGTTATTTTTCCTTTATCCTTTGATCCTGAGGACCTGATTCATGCTTTCCTTGTTGGTTGATCTCCCCCTGAGAATGATATTTTCATTTTTGTTCTCCCCCTGAGATTGTGCTTTCTCTTTATATCAAAGAGTAGCATCTTCGCATACTACCCCTAGTTTATCTCTCAAATATTGAAATGGTTCTCTAGCAAGAGGTTTGGTAAATATATCAGTTGTCTGTTCTTTCGTTGGTACATACTCCAGCTTTACTGTCTTCTGAGCCACTTGTTCTTAGAGGAAATGATACTTGATTGGAATATGTTTAGTTTTTGAGTGAAGTACAAGATTTTTAGATATACTTATAGCACTTGTATTATCAAATTTGATTGAGATAGGCTCATCAATGCTTACCTTCATGTCTTGAATAGTTTGCTTCATCCACATGACTTGTGTACAACATGCTGCTGCTGCTATATATTCTGCTTCTGCTGTAGACAGAGATATGGATGTTTGTTTCTTACTTAAACATGCCACCAGACTTTCTCCTAGATAGAAAGCACCTCCACTTGTACTTTTCCTATCATCCACACAGTTGGCCCAATCTGCATCTATGTATGCTGATAAAGTGAAGTTTTTTCTTTTTGGATACCAAAGTCCATACTGTGTTGTTCCTTGTAGATATCTGAATATTCTTTTGACTGCCAGAAGATGGTTTTGTTTAGGTGCTGCTTGATATCTTGCCACTAGTCCCACTGCTAGCATGATGTCTGGTCTTGATGCTATCAGATACAGAAGGCTTCCTATCATGGATCTCTAGAGTTTTTGATCTATATCAGCAGAACCATCATCAACACACAGCTTGCAACCTGTGGTCATGGGAGTTGACACAGGTTTGCAGTCCTCCATTTTGAAAATTTTCAGCATTTCCTTTAAGTATTTTTCTTGTGAGATGAATGTACCTATGTTCTTTTGCTGAATTTGTAGTCCCAAGTAGAAACTGAGCTCTCCAATAATAGACATTTCAAACTCTGTTTTCATCTCATCAGCAAACCCTTTTGCTAGTTCATCTCTGTTGCTTCCAAACATGATGTCATCAACATATACTACAACAATTAGGAGTTCATTTTCATGGGCTTTTATGTATAGATTGCTATCTACTCCACCTCTCTTAAAGCCTTGTTTTTGCAAATATTTATCCAGTCTTGAGTACCAAGCACGAGGAGCCTATTTTAGTCCATATAGGGCCTTCTTCAGTCTGCACACATAGTCTTCTTTGTTTGTCAATGAGAAGCCTTCTGGTTGTTCCATGCAGACTTCTTCTTCTAAGTCTTCATTTAGAAATGCAGATTTTACATCCATTTGATATACTTTGAAGTTTTGATAGCATGCAAATGCCAGAAACATTCTGATAGCTTCCATTCTGGCTACAGGGGAAAATGTTTCTTCATAATCAAGTCCTTCAATTTGTGAGTATCCTTTGCAGACCAGCCTTGCTTCATTCCTGATTACTTGTCCTTGCTCATTCATTTTGTTTTTGAATACCCATTTTGAACCAATGATATTCTTCTCAATTGGTCTAGGAACTAGTTCTCAGGTATTGTTCTTCTCAATTTGGTCCAATTCTTCATTCATTTCTTTTACCCAATACTTGTCCTTGCTGGCTTCTTGAAACTTCTTTGGCTCTATTTGTGATAACATTTCTATGTATACTTCTTCTGTCTGTTCAGTTAGCTATCTTCTTGTTTGGACACCTACACTCTTGTCTCCTATGATTTGTTCTTCTGGATGGTTCTTTTGAGTTTATCTTGAGGAGGTTTTTGAGTTCAGTCTAGCATCTTCTGATGTTTTGATTGTTTCATCATCATCCTAGTCCTCTTCTTCATGATTTTCTGATGGACTGTAATAGTCTGTATCTCTTGTATTGTTTGGAAGTTCTTCATCAAATCTCACATCACTACTTTCAACTATTTTCCGAAGAGTCTTGTTATAGCACCTGTACCCTTTACTTTTGGAAGCATATCCTAGAAAAATCCCTTCATCTGCTCTTGCATCAAATTTCCCAAGGTTTTCATCATTATTCTTTATGTAACATTTGCTTCCAAAGATTCTGAAATGTTTGATTGAAGCAGGATTTCCATGCCATAGTTCATAGGGAGTCTTGTCACTGCTTGGCCTTAAGTGAGCTTTATTAAGAATATGTACTGTTGTGTGCATTGCTTCTGCCCAGAAGGTTTGAGAAATATTATTCTCTTGCATCATGGCTCTGGCAATTTGTTGAACAGATCTGTTTTGTCTTTCTGCTACTCCATTCTGCTGAGGTGTTCCTGCAATAGTGAATTGTTGTTTTATGCCATGTTCATTGCATAGGTCAGCAAAGTCATACTCTATGAATTCTCCTCCTCTGTCTGATCTGATACATTTTAGTTTGCATCCTGTTTGATTTTCTGCTAATGCTTTGAATATCTTAAATTTTTCCAGTGCTTCTGATTTGTTCTTGAGAAAAGCAACCCATGTCATTCTGGAGAAATCATCTATTATCAGCATGAAGTAGGATTCCCCACTTGGTGTCTTAGTTCTAGCAGGTCCACACAGGTCCATGTGCACAAGCTGGAGTGGTCTTCTTGTTGATAGCTCATCTTTAGATCTAAAGGATGTGCGAGTCTGTTTCCCCAATTGACAAGATTTGCATATGGTATTTGAAGGCCTTTTTATTTCTAGCATATCTCTGACAGCTTTCTTCTTGCTTAGTCTGATGATATGGTCGAAGCTGAGATGTCCCAATCTCCTATGCCATAACCATGACTCCTCAAGTTTGCTAAGATGGCAGGCTTCATCCTCCTCTTTCACTATGTACACATTACTCTCTATTCGGACACCTTTGAGCAGAGTCTTTCCTGTTGTGCTTGATCTGACTTCACAGTCTTGTGCTCTAAAGAGAACTTCACAGCCTTTGTCACACATCTGACTGACACTTAGTAAATTTTCTTTCAGCCCATCTACAAATAGTACATCTTGGGCCTTTCCTCTTCCATTATCTATGATGACTGAGCCTTTTCCCCTGATCTTACCTGATTTATCATTGCCAAAAGTAACATTGCCAGATTTCTTTTCATCAAGAGTAATAAACTTACTTTTGTCTCTTGTCATGTGTTTAGAGCAGCCACTGTCCAAGTACCATTGACTTTTCAGATCTTGAGCAGTTAGAGCCAGGTCACATTTATTCACCTTCTTTATCCACTGGAGGCACCCTTTTGTTTTGTATATTTTGTGAGGTGATGACCTCCATCTTCTTAGAGGACATTTGGAAGACATATGTCCAACTTGATTGCATATACAACATTTGATTATATTTTTTGTAGAATTATGAGTATGAACATAATTTCTTTGATTCATAAACCTCCTTGAAGTGTTAAACATCAATCTTTGTCCATAATTTCTACACTCAATGATTTTATGACCAAATTCCTTACAATAAAAGCAGTAACCATAGAAGCTATTTGCATACCTGATGTAAGGTTGTCTCTTCCATTTGTTTTCTTGAGGCAGTCTCTTCAATGTTTGCATCTTTTGATGGTTTGAATTACTCCTCCTTGCATGACAGTAGGCAGCAATGTGTCCCAGCTTGTGGCTGACATAGCAGGTGGCATTCTTCATAGAAGGGAAGGATCTCTTTTGATGGTTTGCACAATTGACAAACTCAAGAGTATATGAACCTTTTTCTGTTGTCTGATTATTTCTTTCATTCTTTGTTATTCGAGGATTCTTCTGGGTTCTGTATTCCTCCTTACATGCTTCTTCTTTTGTAGGGATTATTTGAGGTGCTTCATCAACCATCTTTGCTTTCACAAAAATTATATTTTTGTTTTCTTTTTCTTTGCCTTTACTTGATTCTCCTTCATAGCCTATCCCAGTGCTTATTAGAGGAGATCTTTGAGCATCCAAGATTTCATTCAAATTACCAGAGCTTGTCATTTGAGAAGGGTATATAGACACTTTCTGTTGGGCACTTTCTAATTTCTTCCTTAGACATACAATTTCTTCTTCCAGCTTCTCTTGTTCTCGAGTTTTATCCTTGATTTGTTGAAGTAACATATCTTCAATCTTCTTGGCTTCTTCAAGCTTTACCTTCAGCTGCATGAGGACTTCTAAATTTTGTTCTTCTTTCACACATTTGAGGAGAATATCTTTTTGTTTTCTGCATTTTAGTTTGAGTCTGTCAATCTCCTCCAGAGCACTTCTTAGCTCCCCCTCAAGGTCGACTTCCCCATCTTCTTCTTCTTCTAGCAAGAGTCCTTCAAGATCTTCTATGGCCATCAGTAAAAATTTAGAGGTTCCTTCTTCTCCTGAGGATTCATCTGAGTCTTCAGATTTACTGTTGTCTTGTTGAGCATAGAAGGATTTTCTGCTGAATTTCTTTCCTTTATGCCAGTTTTTTGATGTATTTTTCTCTGATTCTTGAGCCTGATTCCTTAGTTTCTTGTGAGGACACTTAGCAACATAATGTCCAACTCTTCCACAGTTAAAGCATTTGAAGGGTAGTTTGCCTTTGTATCTACCTGAGCCTCTATCTAGTTTCTTGACAAATTTAGCCTCTTCTTCATCAGAGCAAGAGCATATGTCATCCTTTTCTTCTTTCTTCTTTTCCGTTTTAAAAGCTTCCTCCCTCCTGCTTGTTTTCTTCTGTGGAAGCCTCATCTCATATGCTGTTAGATTTCCAAGTAGTTGGTTCATGGTTAAGGTCTCCCAATCGACTGTTTCTTCTATAGCAGACACCTTGGGATTAAATCTGGATGGAAGAGATCTTAGAATATTTTGAACAATTATACTTTCTGGCATGGTTTCTCCAAGAGCTTTCATATTATTAACAATTTCTGCAACTTTTAAGAAGAAGCTGCCAACCTCTTCATCATCATTCATTTTTAAATTTTCAAACTGGGCTCTATATACTTGAAGTTTGGCAGTCTTTACCTTTTTATTTCCCTCATGGATATTCTCTAGAGTGTCCCACATATCTTTGGCAGTCTTACTGTGCATTATTTTGATAAACTCAGCTTCACATAGTCCATTTAAGATTGCATTCATTGCTTTTTCATTAGCTACAAATCTTTGTTTAGCTTCTTTCTCTGAATCAGTTGACTTTGTGACATATCCAAATTCCACAGCATCCTAAACTTCTAATCCTAAAGACATTATATATGTTTTCATTCTGATTTTCCAGAAGACATAATTAGCACCAGTGAAGGTGCCTTATTGGTTGAGCTTCCTTCTTGACTAGCCATCTTGAGGGCCCAGGATCTCCTTTCAGTTGTTACACTGATACAAAAGGAACTTGCTCTGATACCAATTGTTGAACCTTTAGTTAAACTGAGAGGGGCGGGGGAGGGGGTGAATCATTTTAATACATTCCTGATCTTTTAGAACTTTTCATTAAACTTATTTACACCTTCATTTCATATCCAATTTAATGTGTGAGTAATCTTAGAATGTAAGCAGCAAGTGTTAGTATAATATAGCAGTAGACTTAATATGAGAGCAGTAGGTATTAAGCAGATGATACATATCAAATCAATACATAAATATCATGCATAGAGACACCAGATATAAGTGGAAACCCATAAAGGGAGAAAACCACATCTTATTATTGTTGTGATGCAAAGGCAAGCTCCAACTCCCTCTCACCACTGTTTTTCTGCAAGCACCAACCTACAGGAGGCTCCTACCTCAATTCTGCAAGCTACAACTTGCAAGGAAGCACAAACTCCCTTCAATTTATCAAACTGAATGTTTGATGATTTACTTCAGACATCAGCTCTGTTCTGTAGCTTCTCTTTCTGCTCTCCTTCTCTTAATCTTCTCTACCTTATTCTTCTATATTCTGCATTCTCAATATTTTCTCTCTCTCACTCTCTAACCTCTCCTTGTGCATATCAATGTGATATTATATATAGAGTTCATTACATGACTCTTTACATTCCTCAGGGAATTTGAAGTGAGTAGTCCTGACTTTTTGCCTTCTGCCTTTTCATTTATCCAAATCATTTTAAAATTATAGCAATATGTACAAATTTCCATGCTACAGTGGGATTTTGTCTTTTCTGTAGGATACTTGCCTTTGCATCACAAACAATAAAAAATAATTACATCATTTACATTCACATTCTTAATTACATATTTCAATATCACTCAGCTCCTCTTCTGGACTTTGGCTTTACTGGATTTTGTCTTTTTCTACTGTAGTTAAGAAGCTGTTCTACATCTTCTTTGTTTACTGTCATCTGTACATTTCACCTGTTCACTGCTCTTTTGAATCCCTGTATTTTTCTTGTTCACGAACTTTCATCTCTGTGTTTAATCACCTGTTCACTATCCCAGTGTATATAATATCTGCAATTCGTTCACACGGATAACCTGTCATCCGCATATTTAAACTATATTGTAATTGATCAAATGTCAAGATTCAATGGTAATATGTAATATATTTACGAAGTTTCAACTTTGGTTGTCTAACATTTATAATAAGGTTGTCGCCTTTATATTAATAACTAATGATTACACATATCTCTCACTTATGTATTATCTTCCAATCCTGGAAACGCCGTTATAACTTTAACATATTCATTTAATCCCTATATTAAGACTATACTACATCGAAAATAAATAAACCAATTCATTTTGTATGACTCCGCCCTAGGCCCACAATACAGTAAAAGACCAGTCAAACGCGCCCACTGTACCTGGCTTAACCTCCGGACTCCTTTATTAACCTTCATGCGGGTTCAACAAGAGATCACCGTTAGATGTTGGCCCACCAGATCGACGGCTCCTGTCTATTTTGCTCTGTGTCTTGGTACGATAGTTAATGCGCGAAGGCGCACATTAAACGACGGTTTTGGTATGTCAGTCGAGGCCACGTGTTGATCAATCAATGGAATCGCTGCTCCTCCGGGAAATAGCACTTATGGTCGATAGGTGGTGCGATGAAATCTACTTACAGATTTTACTGTTCACGCTAAACCACTTCACTGTTCCTCTTGCAAGGTTTCGTTCTCTACTCCAGGTTCCGATCCAACATTTTACTCCGGGTTCCGTTCTCTAACGATTTGAATTATATATATATATATTTGTTACTATTATGGTTCCGCCTTCATTCATACTGCGTATTTCAACACGGTTTGTTGTTATAAACGGTTCTTTTATATTCTGATGCAGAGTTCCACCATACATAACACGGTTTCGTTTATTCTTATGCAGAGGTTTATTATGCATTTCTTATAAATACTCTGCTACAAGGTCTCATTCATACGAAATTATCGTCATAGGGTTTGTATATCCTCCCCACAAGTGCATACAGTTTGGACTCTGGAGCACGAAGCATCCAGTTAGACTTCTATTCAGATTACTAAAGACATAGGCGAAGCCTTTCATCAGGAACACATTCTCATTATTGAACATACGAGCAGATCTTCAAGGATTTTTCTTCATTTTTCTGTAGAACTCCACAAAACCCTCACCACAGAGTTTATTTATTCGACACACCAAGGATACACATATGCAATTAAGTCATTAATGCATAGATGGTTATATATCATAGCTCTTTCACATAGAATTCTTGTATCAACAATATCCATATAATACTGAAACCAATCCTTCTTCATACACAACTTAGTTTTCTTACACAACTGCCTCCGCTTCGTGTTTGTTATTTTGTATTCCTTTCCTCTTTGCTGCCTCCATTGCTACCTCCTTTGCCATCAATGAAAATCATTTCCAATAGGGTACCCCTATGGGTGAGGAGAAGATGTCCTCATATTCTTTCACGACTGTATCCATATGCTTCTACTGCGTGGATGAACCCTTCCTAAGGGCCATGTATGTGGCTACAATATTCCCCTTACTTTGAGAGTGAATAAGAAAGAAAACAAATTTCCTAGTCTGGGAGATGATATTACTGCATTTCTTAGCAGAGGTAAAAGAGATGATGGTAGACGAGGCTACCTCATGTATCCTATATAACTTATTACCCAAATAAATAATATCAATGTTAGGCCTAGACTCATACATAGAATAATTCTTCCACAAGTATGGTTGGCCTAATAATAAATTTGAAACTGCAAGAGGAGCTATATAACACAATACCTCACAACATCTTCTGAAATGAGGTTCTTTTAGCTCCTGCCATCAGCAATGAATTATAGCAGTGAGCCCTTCACCCATATCTGTGAGTGAAATAGGTGCTCCCACTCCTTTGCATCTTTGGGTTCCACCTTTTGGAGCTTGGTAGTGGCTTCTGTGTCAATCACCTTTTCGGTTCCCTTATCTGGTTCCATCTTATAATAAAAACATCAATCCATCTATGAGTCTCTTAGCTCGGCCACCAATGTCTACTTTGCGTCAAATTCATGCATGTTGTGAGTGGGGCTTTTATGGAACTCACACCACTTTCTGGTGTCCTTTTCCTTCCTCTTCCCCTTGTCTTCCAGCTTCGAGGAGTTTCCCTAGTGGGTCCCTATCAGGATTTGTCCTTTGTTCTATGGCTTGGGAGCGCCTTTGTTCTACTTTGGTTTCATAGATCCAAAGTCTCACTTCTTCTGCTTGAATTTATTCTCAATTTTGGCAGCATATTGATATGTTGCACCAAGCGAGGAGATGTTCATGAACTCCATTTCCTCTTGAATGTATTTATGCAAAAAACTATGGTACTTGAGAATTAGATGTTTCTCAGAATATTTGATACCCAACTTTGTGCGCAGGGTATGGAAAATATTTTTTAGCTCATGCACATCTTGACACCTTTGTTTTCGCAACGTAATCCATTGTATGTACTTTTCTTCATAGCTCTCGACGAGGTAGTATTTTTCCTTGATGGCATCTCTGAAATAATTCCAAGTTGGTGTGGTCGAGAATAGTGAGGGTTCCCCCTCATCATTCTTCTAACATTAGTTTTCCCACCAGTCCTTGACATGGGTGGTGGCTTTCAAGAGTGAAAAGGTAATATTTTTCCTAGTAGAAAAATCATGAATAGAAAAATATCCTTCCAAAATATTTAACCATTTATCTACTATGGCTGCATCCATCTGGCCTTCAAATGTGGAAATTTTAAAGTTGAATTGTACCTTAAATGGAGTGGCGCCTCCAGAGTGGCTGCCAAATGAAAATGTGTCGCTTGCGGGCATATGCCAAAGGATCTTGGAAAATTTATCCATCATTTTATTCCTCTATTTATTGAGGGACTCCTCGAGCAATATTTTGATAGGGTCTCCTACTCCCTTATCTTTCTTTTCGTCCGCTATGGGAGTCTGTCGGGGTTTGTGAGGTTAATATTGCAAAGCTCCGAGCAGATCGAGCCCTAAGTCCTTATACCCTGACCTCTTTGGGGACATGCAAAGAAAAACATAGAAAGACAAGACCCCTCTGATACCACTGATCTGAGTTTATGCAAGAATTCAACAAAACTCAAATATAAACATGGACACAGAGATGCAACAGAAATATAACTTCATTCATTAATATCAAAGACTAAAATATGCTTACATACAGAATGGAAATAAACTATCTTGGGTGATGGTAGCTTATCTCTTAAAAGAGATGTGGTAGCTACATGCCTCTAAGTTATGATACAATGAGGCTCAAAGGCTTATTTATTATTGAGAAACAAAGGAAAACCCTAAACATCCAAAAAACTGACCCTAGGAGATGAAGCGCCAAAACTATGGGCCACGTTTGGGTAAATTGGTACATCAACTTCTCGGGGATGTGACTTTGGAATAAAATATTCACTTAACACACAAAATACATCATTAGAAATATCTATATGAGGAATAAAACTTTGGAGTAGTAAAAATTTGGAAATTACCCATGTTGGCCCCGATTTTCCAAAAAAAACATTGTTTAGGGCCACAAAACTGCTCTAGAAGTTCGGGACCAAAAAAAATGCCAAAAATAGTAAATTGTGCTACAATTAAGGAAAATGAAAAACTAAAAGAAACAATGGTGGGTGTCCAAGTGGAATAGGTGGGTGGCCACCAATATCCACCTCGATCATAATTCCTTTAACGCATAAGAGTGATGGATATGGATATATTTCATCAAAGTTATGCACCTATGAAGTCAATCCAAAAGATGAATTCACCCAACACATTATAAATATATCATTTTAAATTTTTGATATGTTGTTTAATTTTATTAAGAAATCAAGATATATATATTCAGAGTCATAATTCTCCATACATATTGGTGATCCGTAAACTGTCGTGGATATTCCACCAGATAGTTTGTCACAACATATCTAATAATAATGTATTAAAATTTTGAATTTATACACTACGAAAATTTTATTAAACTCTAAGCTCTATAAATTTAATTGTAATTAATGCATGTATGTGAATGTAAATTATGTAGAAAAATAGAGAATGAAAAAATAATCTAACACACACACATAAGACACAAAATATGCTCTAGGAAACCCTTTCGGGAGAAAATCCAGCTGGAAGGTCAGGTTGCTTTGCTCTCTTTGTCTGTCTAGAAATATGTTTGTAGGTACAAAGAAGTAAGGCTTGTGTCTCGTGGTCTGCTACAGTAAAAAAATACTCTTTGTGTGCTCTACCTCCTATTCCCCTTGGTAATTTTTTCTTGTTTATGGAACAAAATTATCTCAAAAGAATGGAATACCTCTTCCTCCTAGCGGTCTGGTTATAACACATCCCAATGGCCTAATAGTGGTTAATTTTGACTACATAAACACTTAATTAGAGTTACAATATAGATTTTTCTAGAGTATTTTACATCACAAACACATGTCTGACCCATTTTCCATGAATAATGGGGGCTAACGTGACATCCTCCCAAACTATAGGTGTGAAAACATGAAGGTCAACTTCTTAGTGGCATAAATTTTACATACAGACTTTGATTGACACACTTCTTGTGTCGTTGGAAATATTTTCATGTGTGGAAAAACATTAAATGGTGCAGCACTAAAGTAGAAAATATTCAGCCCCGAGAAATGTCATTGATGCCTCAAAATTCTCCTGGAAGATTTCAGACCATGTTTCCCCAAACTAGGTCTCTTCAGTAAAAAGGGTCATGTGAGTTGATTCCTTCACTTTTTCCACTCCAAATTCATCAAGATGGATGAAAAAATATATAATGATCCAAAATGGATCACAACTCCCCATTTTGTGAGGCTTTCGGTCCCAAAAATCTTCTACTGAATGAGGTGACGAAAATTTTCCTCCATGTCTCTAGTGTACCATTTAGTTTTTCTTGGAAGTTATCCATTCAACCAAGTCTGCCAAAGGTCATGTTGTCCCTATCTTGTAGTTCTAGACCTCTTCTACAAAAAATTATCTTCTATCAACTATTCCTGAGCATAGAGTCCCAAATCCTCCATAGAAGGTAGGACATGTTCCTCTTCATGATCTAACATGGAAGGCTCATAAAGTTTCAAATTTTCCAAATTCACAACTATAAAAATGTGCATATATGGTGGTAAACTAAGTTGATAGGAATTACCACTCACCTTTTCCAGTATCTAAAAGGGACCATGCCTCATATCCTTGATTTTCTTACCAGCCCCCTACAACCTTTCCTTATTCAATTGTAGCCATACTCTATCTCCCACCTTGAACAATTTATATATTATTTGCTGATCATGCCTAACCTTATAATTTTCCTACGACTTTTGCAATGTGTCTTTTAACTGTAGATGGATCTTCTTGATCTTCTCTAAAAAAAATTCAGCCCTCAAATAATCTCCTGTAATATATTCCCTCGCTCCTTCTTGCTACCATATGCAATATCCAAAGGTGGAGGTGGAAAATCCAAAACAAGTTTCAAATGGGTACTTTCCTGTAGAATTTTGGACTTCTCTATTGTAAGAATGTTGTATATACCATCTTTTCATCCTAGGTCTTCATATTCTTTTGGTTGTATCCCTTGAGAAGTTGTACCAAATTCCTTTTGACTACTTCTGTTTTCCCATGTTTTTATGGATGGAATGTTCTAGATCTCTTCAATTTCATGTCCATATTCTCCCACAATGTATTCTATAATGCATTGAAAAATCTTGTATTCCTTTCTGAATGATTATCCTTGGTATCCAAAAGTGCACCAAGACTTGTCCAAAGAAAAATTTTCTCGCTTCTTGCCTGGTAATGGTATTTTTAGAGGGCAAAAGAACACATACCTTGCTAAATGTATCAACTACCACAAACAGGTATTCATTTCACTTCTTGTTTTTTGGTAAAACTCCCACAAAGTCGATGGAAATTATTCCTCAAGGACTAGTAGGTACAATTAATGGATGATATAGACCCTGTTTCCTATCGATAGTCTTGGTGGTAAAACAAAGCATGCATCCTCTTATAAACCTATCTACCCACTTTTGCATCTTGGGACAATACACATACCTCTGCAAGTTAGCTATGGTCTTCCGAACACCAAAGTTACCTGCAACCTTGGAGGTGTGAGCCTCTCTAATCATTTTCAATCTCTCACCTTTAGGAACACATAACTTATCCATCTTTTAGAGTAACCCATCCTGGAGATGATAGTCAATGATTTTGTTTCCATCGTGCACATGAATCTAACTCTGTAACTATTAATACACCTCTTTGAAGTCCTCATCCTCTAAATATGTTTCTCTGTATGCATAATGGGTGAATGGATACATGTGCATAAGATTCCCAAAATTTTTAATATTTGATGTGGGTTTCCTTGAAAGCGTGTCTTCCAACTTGTTTGTGATACCCTTCTTATACTTGATCACCAAATGAAACTATTGTAAAAACCCTGTAGCAGATAAAAAGCTTGTAGCAGATTACTAAAGCATAATATTATTATGTAGATCAGAGAAATGGGGGAGGAATGAATTTCACAAATATTTTAATGTGTATACATGCTAATTGTTTGTGTATGCAAGGAGTTTATGTGAATGGAAATGTGCCATACTATTTTATATTTTATTGTATTTTCTTGTTTGTAGCAAATATTTATGATGCCATGCATGCTTATATGGTTGTATCTTATTGATGGTTTGATGTTATATTTATATGATACTATATGGTTATGTTGTTGGAGATTTTATTTATGCATTATAGTGAATTACTTGCTAGAGTGAAGGGAATATTGGTTGTGGTGTTTTTAACTATGTTTGATGATGAGAGTGTCTTGCTGTTGGGGTTTGATAGTAGAGTTTAATCTTGTTGAGCATAGTGTCATGGGGACATTGTTTGAAAATGAATGAAATCGAGGTTCACATAGAGTTTTACAGGAGTGGCATCTGGAAAATTGGTTCTTGATAAATTGTAGTAGTGATTTTGTGCTAGTGGATGCTAAAAACAGTGTAGCGGAAGTAATCACTTCTTCCTAGTGGTAGATATATAATAGTTGGCGGCTTCCAACTAATTGTATTTTTGGGTCAAGTATCCTACTAGTGATGGTTATATAACTGTGTTTGAGGTTGAATATTTGAGCTGGTGGTCACCATTAATCTATGTAAAAGATATCATTTTCTTGACACATAATAAAATATTCAAAGCAGCACGTCAACAACAAGGGTGGCTTTTCTCTCAGAATGGTTTCCACCAAATATATTTATATAATCATGTGTTTTATTATTCTCATTTTGCATTATTTATCTTATGGCTATTTTGGTTTATCTTCTCACGTGATTATATGCTCATGTGATGATCTATTAATGTGTTGTTGGTTAGATTAATGCATGAATCAGTTGAATTTAAAATTGGTAAAAAATGATCTCAAGTCGCACTACTAATTCACACCCCCCCTCCAAATCAACATGCCTCAAGGTTTATAACAATTTGTATCAGAGTGGGGCTCTCGGTTACAACTTAATTGTTGGAGAGTAGATTTGGGTAGCCTTGGTCGAAATTTGCAGTTTTTTTTAATCATGAATCTTACATGATTATATGTCCTCATTGTTGTAAATTTTAACGTATGGAATGGGAATGTTAAATCTAAATTATTGTCTTGTGTATGTGAAGGATGTGGCGAGGATCCACTTGCACTTAAATTTTTGTAGCAGTATGCTCAAGCTAGATGCATAATTTATCAAAATATTCCTGATACATATTTGAAGAAGTTATCACATATGAAATATGCTAAAGAGACGTGGTACATACTATAGATCATGTTTGGAGATGGTAGCAGCAATAATAGAGAGAATGAGAAGAATATCAACAAGAAGAATATAGGAAGGGGCCACAAAATAAAGAAACTTAGCCACAAGAGTCTCATCCTCCTAGTGAAAATGGTCACAGTCGATAATATCAAGAAATCATAAAATGAAAAACCAAAGGTATTATAGTAGAATGAATCCAAAGACCTAGAAGAAGGGAGGTCTACAACCTGTGATGGTTTAAGGATGACCACCAACACTGGAATGCTTAATGCATTTCCTGGAACTCTTCCAAAGTTGGTAAGAAGCTGAAGTCTTCTGCTAGAGTAAGTGTTCTGAAAGAGGAAGAATATCAACCTCACATAGATTGTTTAAGGTTGTCCACCAACCAAAGGCATGCTCATGGGCATCTGTGTCTCTAGCTACAACTCTGAATTTGGAACGATGAATCATGGATCAGGCTCGCCTTAACTGCTATGTCTCCAGCTACAAATCTGAATATGGAATGAGAGATTGTGGCTCAGGCTCGCTTGATGTGGCTTTGAAGCTTGTAGGTGACCACAATTTTCCCCTCTATCAGGTACAAGGTGAGATGATCGTGAAAACTCAACTGCAAGATTGTTAAATGTTCTAGAACAAGTTCTGACATGCGACTTAAACATCTTCTTAGCTGTTGATGCCCATTACCAAGAAGTGATTCATCCAAGATGAATCTTTTCTCTTGTAGGAGACTTGTTTCTGAAGCATCTATGTGAAGAATGGGTGTGCCGACCACAGTGCTTACATGGGTGAAGATCAAAATAGTGATATTTCATATGGCCAACTTGATCACAGTGTTGGAATTTTTTAGTCTGTTGTTCTTGCTGTGCAAGAGGAGGAGGATCTGGAACAGTTGAAGGTGAACTTCCATAAAGAAATCTAACACTCTAAAATTGAATGGGCTTGGAGTAGTCCGGAATATGAAAGGACAACTCCTTGTCATATCGAAGACCATTTTTGTGCTTGTTATGGACAATCCCTTCCTAAGGTCTGATGATGGGCTTGGGAGGTGTTGGCTGGATTTTTCCTTTTTTCTGCAAATCTGCACTTAAAATGGGTACTGAATGTGAATCAACCGCAACATTATTGGCTTGCTACTTATGGGAGTCTCTTTCAATTTTCTGGACAGAAACAAGTTCAGAATTATGACTCCACTATTGTAATTATTCTTGTT
Organism: Pinus albicaulis; assembly: GCA_034641835.2. NCBI lineage: Eukaryota > Viridiplantae > Streptophyta > Pinopsida > Pinales > Pinaceae > Pinus > Pinus albicaulis. Next base: position 1,091,337,908 of record CM076578.1, read on the forward strand.
GAAGCTGAGACTCCAAGTGCAAAAATTCAATGTTTTCTTGTGCATTGTGCAAAGAGATTTGAATGTCAGTGAGAGCAACTTTACTAAATTTTAATGTATCATAAGTACTAGAAAATATCATAGTTTTGAGAAACTCTAATACCTCATTGATTCTGGACATTTTTAAGTAACAAAAGAATGAGCGCAGTCAATGCTTTGAATCTTCAACTGTGAGGGTATTTCTTCAAATAGTTAAATATGCTTACTCATCGACAAGAATTCCCATCATTTAGCATAACAATGTTTGAGGAGCTATATACCATTCATGGAAGAACTGGAATGAGATCTATCCCAATCTTCTTACTTGTAGAATTCTGTCAGCATAAAGGTTAACGTGCTCCAGTGGAAAATTTATGATTTCCAAAGAAATATGAGCTCGATATAAATACACCCTAGGTAACTTATTGACTTTACCCTCAATTTATAAAAAATAATACACGCGGAAAATTGTACTAAACACTTCATAAATGGTTATTTGTGATCTATTTTGGCCATGGAAACTCATGTGACCAATAAGTAATGAAACAGATAGCAGCCTATATTGGTAAAACTAATACATTTTTCTTGTGCGAGCTTAGGTATAGGCAAAGAATAAAAAGAGTGTGTAAAATTTGTGAATTTACTGCATGCAGAAATCCAAGAAAATAATGCAACAGCTCCAATAATTTACAAAGTGGCATATATGTCTTCATGCTCCTATGTCTCAAACCACATTGAAACTCTTCCCCAACAACCTTTTCTTGAGCAAGTGGGATGACTACTTTCCACGCTACCTTCAATGTTATTATTAGTTGTTGAGATTTTCGGTTTTAATAAAATAGGCAAAAATATCAGTAGGTGACAAAAATCAGATTGTGTTGCTATATTAGCTCTATTTTGTTGGGAGAGAGTTAATGCATCCTATATTTGTTGTAAGAGGATTTATGAGGCAGTTAGATTCTCTTAGCTATAAAACAGATGTCCATACGGATTGGGAAAGGGGTGAGAGTTTGTGAGGAAATTGATTATCTTGTAATCTCATGTTTGATAATAAAGATTGCCGATGCCTATGTTTGGTGGACGTAGCCCAGAATGGTTGGGTGAACCACTTCAAACTCTATGTCTTCTGTGTATGATTTATTTGCTGTTGTTGTCTTTTAGTTTTCTACGCACTGATTGCTCTAACAAGTGGTATCGGAGCTTGAAGTTGGTTGCAGAGCCGTCAAGAGCCATCACTGTAAGAACGTTGCAGAGTCGTCGTCACTGTAAGAACGTTGAAGAACGTTGTAGAGCCGTCACTGTAAGCCGTGAGGCCAGTTTTTTTTAATGAGCACAGAGACGCCATGGGCCTGCTGAGAGGGCGTGAGGCCAGCGTTGAGCGGCGTTGAAATGCAGAGAGGCGTTGGCAGCGTTGACAGGTAATGGAATGCGTTGAAAGAAAAAAAAAATACAAAAGGTCGATTTGCAATTTTATAAAGCCGGTTTATAAAGTCAAATATTTTCGATTTGTTGGAAGTCGATTGATATTTAAAATGGCATTTTTAAATATTACAAGTAATGCAAAATCGAATCAATTAAATAATCGATTTGGAGCTTTATAAAAGGTCACATATAAAGCATATGGTATGTGGTTTTTAAATAATCGATTTGGAGCTTTATAAAAGGTCACATATAAAGCATATGGTATGTGGTTTTTAAATAATCGATTTGGAGCTTTATAAAAAGGACACATATAAAGCATATGGTATGTGGTTTTTAAATAATTGATTGTATTGTAGTTTTTTGAAGTCGATTTAAATATTAAATTGCCATTGTTGTCAAGGTGGAGATTGTTGAGATTTTCTGCTTTAAATAAAATAGGCAAAAATCTTGAGGGTGACAAAATCGTATCAGGTTATATTAGCCTATTTTTGTTGCATATATGAATGCATCCTATATTTGTTGTAAGATATCATGATGCCAGACTTTTCTTAAAGAAGCATAAAATGGCCTGTTACCGGATTGGGAAATGTCCATACGGATTGGGAAAGGGGTGAGAGTTTGTGAGGAAATTGATTATCTTGTAATCTCCTGTTTGATAATAAAGATTGTCGATGCCTATGTTTGGTGGACGTAGCCCAGAATGGTTGGGTGAACCACGTTAAACTCTGTGTCTTCTGTGTATGATTTATTTTCTGTTGTTGTCTTTTAGTTTGTTGCGCACTGATTGCTCTAACATTAGTTAGCTTCATATCCAACTCATCGCATTGAACAATTTTCCTTAGTTGTTGAGTTCTAACAGCAATTAGTAGCACTGCTTTCAGTGTTTTGGAGTTAGGTAGCGGGATTTACAGCTTTGATGAGAGCCTGATGCCGAGATAGACTGCATTGTATGTAGCAGTGTGTATGGAGAGCAGAGGGCGAGAAATGGAGGGTCGAAAAGGAGGGAGGTGGACCATGTGAGGGGCGACGTATATGGAGAAAAGTGAGGCAGCGCTGAGGAGCAGGTGGTAGGGAGCGCGCAGTGGGAAGCCATAATGTGGAGGGATAGCGCAGTGGGAGTATGAAGTTTCAGTGGGATGGGTGAGGTGAGGGCGGATGGAGTGAGGTGAGGGGTGAGGGGGAGGCCGGAGGGGAAGCTAAGCTACAGAGAGGGAGGAGAGCCTACGGGGAGAGCGCTGGTGGAGGATGGAGGGAGATGAAATGGTGGAGGAGGTTTCAAGAAGTGGAAGGGATGGGAGCTGCATTGAAGGAGGGCACAACGGGAGGTATGGTGTGAGGGCGGGACGTCCGGCAATGCCGCAGATGTGATCTGGAGGGAGCAGAGGTGAGAGCCAGTAGAAGGAGGCTATGTGGAGCAGTGTTAAGAGGTAGCAGGGAATGGAGGGTGGAGGCAAGCCATGGGAGGCCAAGGGGAGCGCCCTGACAAGAGGGGTTGGTGCACTAGCATTCCAACTTGTAGCAGTGCATGTTCCTCTTCATCCCCAATCTATATCTATGTCAAATCTCTTCTATCGCAATGCACCCAATGGTGGAACCTTGATGATTCTGCTCCAACGCATTTTTTTGCCTATGATGGCTTTAGGTGGCCACTAAAGCTTGCATACATAGAGTTTCCACAAATTTTATTTGTAAATATATTACAAATAGGTTGATGGGCCAACAAGAATTTTGTGATAAACTTACAACTTCAATATTGAGTAATGAACCATCGAAACACTATCCAGGAACCCAAGGCTCACTAACGAGTGGTCTATTCATGAAAAATTGAAATTGAAATATAGATATCACATTTTTTGGCCTCAGAAAACTGACATGATTCTAGCACTGACTACAAAACACTAAAGAACTCTACAATTTCTCACAGAATTTTGTGGCAATTGAAACAATTTTGGTGCATCATTTGTGCGATTCAAAAATTATAGGAATTGGAGGGAAATCCATAGATAAGAATCAAAAGAGATGGAAGTGAATCAGATTCTATTTACCCCTCAGTTTGATGACCTGCACTCTGCACTGCTTCAAGACTTTGGTTAGGGATTGATAAAATTGAATTTTATGATTTTCCTTTCTTTCTATGTCTTCGACAAGTCTTCACGGGTCTTCAAGTCTTGCTAGCTAACTTAGAGATGTGCGCACAATATTATATTGGCACTCTCATTGCTTCAACGAGTTTCAACACAAATAGATCACGACTTCACCACAATACATTCCCACAAACGGCGCCAAGTGTTGTTCAGTTTCTCCCATTGCTCACGAAAGGCAAAGAATGTCGAGAATGATGATTTGAAGAATTCTTATCGAATCTTGGCCATGACATGGTATCCCAAATGGACAGAAACATTGGTTTACATGTCTGTGAGCAGATTTTAGACCAATCGCTCTTGAAGGAAGAATTGGGTATCCACTGTTATGCAGAGAAAAGTGAGGATGGCACAACAAATGATTCAATTTGGAGCGGGGCTAGAATACACCCGCTCTAATACCATGTTAAACACACACATGGTGAAACACACAAAAAGGGAAAAATGCACACATAAACAGAAAGATAAACAAGATAAGCATGTGATATATTACTACTAACCATAGATGTGATTTTATAGTACATTAGGTGTGACCCTTGGATTCTGCATTCCAAGGTCACTTGGAATCTATTTGTGACTGTTCACCTTTCACACCTACCCATAGAAGATTAGGTGTCCAACAATACTAATTATTTTCTTTTGATTTATATTTTGGATGGTTCAGATTCTAGCCATAATGAATTTCCTAGTGAAAATGAGGATAATATTAAGATTTTTAGAGTTGAGTATGAGTATGCCATGGAAGTTGTAGAGAAATTATTTGTTGAGATTAGTAGACTAGAAACTACATGAAAATATCAGGAAAATTTACTATAGATATATGATTTTAATGAGGCCAAGCTCAAGGATGAGATTTTCAGCTTGAAGACTTAGTTGGAAGAATCATAAATCATTTAAGAAGGGATGAGAAATCAGTATAGAGAAAATGAAGACTAGTGTGAGAAATTATAAGCTAAAGTTATCTCCATAAGGAAGGAGTGGAAGATGGAGAAGAGTACCATATCCTTCGACAATTTTCTTGAGAACCAGATATTGCCATTAGATATATCTAGTCTTGGCTTTCAAAAGGGAGAGTCCAGTTTTGATTTAGGAGAAAACCAAAAAATAGAACCAAAAGGACCAGTAGTGCATAATAAAAACAACAAGAGTAGCGAATAAGGAAAGAAGCAGTAGATATAGTAGTAATAGAAAGGAATACCTCAAGTAGCACCTACATTCAGAAGATATTTTTATCCTAGAGAATATTGTGGTAGATCTGTTGAATTCCAAAGGAATTAAAGTCCCTTTGTTCCTTTGATGCATAATATAGAGTTTCACAACTATAATAAGTTTGGACATGTTGTAGCCAACTACAGGAGTAGTGTACAAATATATTCAGTGGAGCTTGAAGCAACATGAGTAGCCAATTATATTGGCCATCAAGTATAATTGTGCTTTTTATAGTTTTTGTTACTCATGTATCCTATTTGGCCACAAGTCAATTGATTACAGATCTAGTCAATGGAGGAGAGGCACATTGCATACAATTTATATTTCTAGCATGAGAAATGGGATATTTAATCCTATTGCTTCATATATTGACCATGTAGAGTGTTATACATGCCACAAATTTAGCCATATGGCAAGAGACTACATGATATCTAGTTCTTCCAAGAAAATTCAATAAGAGTAGTAGAATCAAAGAGGAGCTAGTAGAAAACAAGAGAAAAATGAAAATAAGCAACTTAAGACTATGTGGAAAAAGGAGGAGAAAAATCCCATGAATTAGGCTCTAGGGAAAATTTTAAGGGTGGAAAATTATCTTGAAGTTTGAAAAAATTGATGAATCTCACTAGTCCCTAATATGCAAACTATAAAAAATTTATTGATATATTTGTAAAGTTATTTAAATTTATAATGTTTTATATATATTATCTATATAATATTAGTGAATAAGTCCTAAGATAAGCGTGGAATTGGTTGAATAATTCCTCCCTTGGGTGCGAATGAATTTAATGCACAAGTAGTCATGGTTATTGATGGATTTCATGATAAATTTCACCTATGAACTTAGTCCAAAAGATAAATTCACCCAGCACATTATAAATATCTCATTTTGGATCTGAAATCTAGTGGTTAGCGTGATTGAGATAAAAAGAGATATGTAGAAAGGCAGAATGATCCATACATATTGGTCATAAGAGATACCCTATGTATAAGTGAAAATGGAATGGGAGTGTGAATATCAAAGGCCTATAGCATATTATTAAAGAAAAACATCATTATGCATATCATATTGATGACAGAGAAAGGAATTGCATAGAGAATCTATTGTGTCTACATGCTAATTGTTTATGTATGCAAGGATTTTATGTGAATGGAAATGTGCCATAATATTTTATATGATGATGTATGTTCTTTTTTGTAGTAGAGATTTATGATGCCATGCATGCTTATATCGATGCAACTTATTGAAGTTCTGATGTTATATTGCTATGTTTTTGGATGGTTATGTTGTTGGAGATTTTATTTATGCATTGCATTGAAGCATTTGTGAGAGTGAAGAACATATTGGTTGTGGTGTTATTAATTATGCTGGATGATTAGAGTTTCTTGTTGTTGGGGTTTGATAGCAGAGTTGAATATTGTTGAGCATAGTGTCATGGGGATCTAGTTTGAAAATGAATGAAATCAAGGTCCAAATAGAGTTGTAAAGGAGGGGCCTCTGTAAAGTGGCTTCTTGCTAACTTCGAGCAATAATTTTGTGATAGTGGATGCTAGCAATAGTGTAGTAGAAGCAGTCACTTATGCCCAGTGGTATCTAGATAATATTTGGCAGTTTCCAACTAACTGTATTTTGGGATCGAGCCTCCTAGTTGTTGGTGGATGGCTAACTATGGTTGAGGTTGGGTATCCTATCTAGTGGTCGCTAGTAATCTATTCAAAAGATATCATTTTCTTGACACATAATAGAATATTCATAGAAGTGCAATAGTAGCAGCAAGGTTGTTTTTTCTCCTAGAAGGGTTTCCACCAGATATATTTGTGTTCTCATGTGTTTTATTATTGTGTTGTACGTTTTTTCTCTTATGGTTGTTTTTGTTTATCTGATGACATGATTATATGATTATGTGATGATATATTAATGTGCTTCTAGTTAAATTAATGCATGAATCAATTGAATTTAAAATAGGTAAAAAAATTTCTCAAGTCACATTTAACCACCCCCCCCCCCCCCCCCCCATGTCAGTAGTGCTCAAGGTTTATAACACCAATTCCATCATGAACAAATTCATGAGTACATCCTCTTGGTCAAAACCCATCTTGCGAATAAAATCATGGAATTTGATAATATGTTGTGTCGGATCATCATTTTGAAAGTGGGGAAGGTAGGTATCCCATACTTCAATGTCAGAAATTTCATGTGGAAAATCTATAATTTCATAAGAATTTAATGTTGCAAACCAAAAATAGGTCCATGAAACATCCATTGAAATGAAAATGATCAAGTTGCATAATTAAGGAGTCGTCAGCTGAGTAGTTAAACCATAGAAAATTTACTTTAAACTATTTAAGGTGTGTGATTTTGTAACCCTATCCACCAACATGTCACCGACTTAACCGGTATTCAATTACCAAGGAAACTAAATATTGAGACTTTATTCCCCAACAATGGCACTACAAGAATGTTGGTTCCCAGATTGTCTCAACGATGAAGGACAACCTAAAAATAAATTCGCTTAGGATATGAATCCTACTACTTCATGTTAAAAGGGTTGTTTTCCCCTCAACTTACGGGTACGTAACACCCTCCTCCCACATTTACCCAATTTCACTGGTATACCGAAGTAAACATGTGACCAAGAGTTACTATGATATTACACAACCTCCTAAACACAATTAATAATGTGGGATTGACAACTAGAAACTTAGTGACCTTCCTCATGAGCTACAGGACCCCTAGAATCTAAACAACCACCCCAGGTTCCCAAACCCTGCATTATACTACTTTTTCATTGACCTAGGCTTCCAGTCGCATGAATAACACTACATCCATGAGACTATAAGACCCCATTCGCAGGCATAACACTACATCCATGTGACTACAATCCCAATCTCTTAGTTATAAGCTTGAAATCATGGAATTTGTGCCACCTTTTTAGGGATAGTCTCCATATCACTACCCAGAACTTGATGATAATTCCCAAAACAATAAAATACACAAAGAAAAATCCTCTAACATGAAACTTTATCAAGGACTCGACCTAACCAAGCCGAACCATGATAGAAATTTCTTCAAACATATTTTAGATATGTAATCTACTGGAAATGAATGCATATCTAAACATAGGGGTCTGAAACTTATGTGAGATTCACCAAAAGGGTCTAAAGCCCTTTAATAATAGCTTTAATAACATTTATTATTCCATTCATTCATTAACCATTCATTTATTCATCAAAACATGTCAATATCCATAAGTAATATACATGACATAACCAACATATAACCCTGAAACAACCAACATAGAAACCATGACAACTCAGACATGATATCACCAACATATTCCCAACATATATACATAAATCACAGTAGAAGAATATATCTTATTAACATATGAAATTACCATCCAAGTCAACGACTTCCACATACCACCCGACCATAGATTGGGCTGAACCAAATCTCTCTTTCAGCCAATCACCCCTGTGCCATATTCCAACCATGAATGTAAGATCTCATGGAATAAACCAACCAAAACTAGACCAGGGCTTCCAGATTGCAAAGAAACTCAACTCTCAACCAGTGATTCCACCTCACAGTCAAACATCACTAACCATCACCAAATTTTTCTCTACCCAAGTTGTCCAGGGCTCCAAAGTGCTTGTTTCAACCTGGCTCCAAGACTAGTAACTCAACCTACCAAGGGCTCCAGAGTGTTTGTATAACCAACACTTCCAAGACTAGTAACTTAACCCAAGTTTTCCCAGGCAAAGTGTTTGTCCAACCAAGGCTCCATGAGCTAGTAACTCAACTAACAACCATAAGAAACATGAACACCATTCAGAAAAACAAATGGTAAAACCCACGACACCATGGTTATCGAGGAAATGGAAAGGCTAGGTGAAACCACTATCAAACCAATAAATCCTCCATTTCAATGATAAATAATAACCAAATAACCACATGAATACACTATGCATGCCAAAACTAGCAAGTAAATCATACATGAAACTCAATACCTGCAAATCAATCCAGTTGTAACTGTCAATCTCTCTTTCCACTTGTGCTTTCCTACTTTTCCTTTTCCTTCCTTTCTGAATATAATGAAAACTAGAGTGCTCCAACAATGCTCCAAGATTTCTCTAAGTGTGCAAGGGTATGAGAGAGAGAGAATAGATAGAGAGAGATCCAAGCTCAAACTCACAAAATTTTCAACTGAAAAAATCCATGAATTTATCCTAAGAATCATTTTTGTCATTGAGGCCTCTAATTTACTCATTTTCCTTCAATTTTCCTCTGATGAAAATATGTGACCTTTCACCTTCCTTTTCTCCTATTTTCCCATATTTTCACAAATAAAATGCCAATTAATGCCTCTTTTCCTTTTCCAATTCCGTAGCCATAATAAACCAAAAGTGTCACCCAGTAAGATTTGTTTTCCACAATTCACCTTGGACTAAGTGTCCCATGACCTTGGTATTATATTTGTTTACATGGAAATTCAACTAGGGTTGTTACAGAACCCTCCCCCTTGGCGAAACACTATCTTCGGTGTTCAACGACACCTATAAAATAACAAACCACTAAAAATAAAATATACTGCTCGTGTAGCTTTATAACATAGATCATTGCTGTATTTACAATAATATAAAAATATACACATATTCACCATTTCTCTAACCAACAAATAAAAGGACATGGCACCCATAAATCAACAAGGGAATCCAAAGGCTCACACCTCCACCCTCAAAATAAGTACCAGGATTCAGCTCCTTCCAAGGAAGTCTAGAATCCACTGCCAAATTCAAACTTGCATCCAATTTCCAATGCTACAATCGTGCGCCACTTGTCCTCTTAGTGAATAGTTACTAGCTCATTGTTCTAGGGAACACTCCCAATATGCTTATGATTCCATCTAGAAATGTAATGACTAGATAAATTCATTCCCCAACCTTCTCTACTACATAGTTCCTTGAAAAATCCTATGACCCCCTTCCATGTAGTCACACACCTTCCATGTTCCGTGAACATCCCCTTCTTTGCTACACAGTCCCTTGAGCGACCTCCCCCTTGGAAATGTTTCCTTGCATCAAAAGGTCCAAAAAACAATGGATATCCCTACCTCAAAACCATCATGCTAATGATAGCATGCTCAGGGAAACCAATGGAAACTATTAGGTACCATTGTCCCATAATTTCCTTACTCCTAAAGTGATTTACCAACATATTGGTGTGTGTTCTAATCTATTTCAGTGTTTTTTCTAGAATTTTTGCAGTTAATTCTAACCACCTTACTAGGAATTTTCATGCTTTCCTGTACCAAGCACATAATTTCCATTAGAATCAAAATCGATTGAAATAAATTCACATCATACCTCATCGATGGCCTATCAATAGGGCACACTTTCAATTATGTTACTTCCTACCACAACAAGTCAAACTAGCTCTTTGATAAAATCATCATGTATAAAAATATCATATATGATTACCTCAAAATGCAACCATCATAATAAAAATCATAGATCATATGTAACCATCATAAACTAGATTCATTTATCACATGTAATCATCATGAATCAGAATCATAGATCACATGCATAATAAAAATTGAAGTAAATGTTGATACTTATCCTTTAATCTGTATGTTGCTTTATCCTTAGTCCTTTCTGTACACAAGCGGGATCGATTGCCACACTCAGCAAACACCCAATTCCTTTTCTTATCTTCAATCACATACACATACACACAAGATACATCACACACATACACCCACACATGACATACAATACCACATGATACATGCACCTACACCTAGTGTACAATAGAACACATACACCTAGACCCAGTGTATAACACAACACATACACCCACACCCTATGTACAACACAATACATATATGTACACATATTATAACAAAATGAATACACATGTCATTATATTAAAACTACACAATACACGTAACATAGTAACACATGAATACAACACAACGTGTATGATATGTACACAATACCACATGTGAAAAAAACTTCTCACACAATGTGTACACAACACCACGTGCACAATGTGTACACAACACCACATGTACATAGCACCACTTGCACAATGAGTACATAACACCACCTGCACAACATGTACACAAAACCACATGTACATAGCACCACCTGCATAATGTGTACACAGCACCACCTACACAATGTGTACACAACACCACATGCATGCAATACTGCATGTACCACATGTACATAGCACCACGTGCACATAGAACCACATGTACAACATTGACACCACACCATATGTACAAACCACCACATATACAACATGCACACAACAACATATGTACACAACACCGCATATCTAACATGCACACGACATTATATGTACATAGTACCACACATGAAACATGAAAAAAAAACTATATGTATAGAGTACAGCACATACAACATGAACACAACACCATATGTACACAACACTGCATATATAACATGCACACAACACCATATGTACACAATATCGCATATGCAACATGCACACAACACTATAGGTACAACATGTACAAAAAATACACAAGAGTATCTCCAGAGACCACACATGGACTCTACCAAGCAACCTTTATTCTAGTTTCTTTCCACTATTCATGCTTGTTCCAACATGTCATAGATCACATTTATTTCTTTCTACTTATGTATCCCTCAAAATTACCTATCCTTAACATAAACATACACATAGTATAATCACATAATATCAATTCATATCCACATGATACTGACCTCATATATCTATGATGGCTACTCTTCCCACTGGATTCATAATAAAATAGGAACCCCTTCATGCCATTCACCTGCATAATAAATAATTCCTCTATAAGCATGATCTTTGATGACCCTATTAAACAACGACACACATACATACATATTGGCATATAAACATTATCATAAAACAATCATGATTCATGACGACCATGCCAGACAATGGAATGCATACATATATATACATATAAACACTATCATAAAACAATCATGATCCTTGACGACGCTATCAAAAAATGACATTACATACATATATACAAGTAATCATCAACATAATCATTATCACAATGTAAACTAGAAATCATAAGGTCATGGTTAAGAGAAATACCTTTATCCATGCACAATATGCATAACATTGAGAAAAATAGTTCCCAACACATCCGAGGCATCTAATGCCTCAAATACATTTACTTTACCTTTCTCATGATTTTCATGCCACCATCAATTTACCACAATGGACCCTACCAATCCAACTAGATGTCATATTTTTGCGTTCAATTTCCCTTAATTTTGCACTGGCTTCATCTGAGTCTTACATTACCTGTTGGATTTCATTCATCTCTCCCTAAGCTCCATTAAATTTCTCTTTCCGAAACCATTTCCCAAGACCCAAAAAACATAAAGGAAATAACAAGAAATAAATAAGAAGGAAACCTTGAAAAGTAATATCAATATGACACCAAAAATAAAGTGGCATGTCCATGCACCAGAAAATCAAAACTTTAATTCAAATGCAAAAAACTCACAAAATACTGAAAGAAAAAAAACTAGCAACAAATACCATGACTAATCCTCATGGGTTCCCAATGCTTCCAAGGGAAATCTCAACCCAGGATTTCTTCAAGATTTCATGGCAGTATCTTTTTCCATGCAATCCCTAGCATCCTATTTCCATAAACACACAAATATCAATGCATAAGTAAATATAGCAATATACCAGTTATCTTACCTTGTTTTTCCAAGAACATCTCCACACTATACACCTTGACATATCATTTCTCAAGACAACTATAACTAGAAAGTAGCTAATATACTTTTCAAATGCATGTTCATGAATATAACACTTATCCACATAATTTGATAAGCATGGAATTGGTTGAATAAGTCCTCCATTGCGTGTAAATTCATTTAATGCACAAGTAGTGATGGTTATGGATGGATTTCATAAATAAATTTCACCTATGAACTTATTCCAAAAGATAAGTTCACCCAGCACATTATAAATATCTCATTTTGGATCTGAAATCTAGTGGTTAGCATGATTGAGATAGTGAGATATATGTAGAGAGGCATAATGATCCATATATATTGGTGAGAATAGATACCTTATGTTTGAGTTAAAATGGAATGGGAGTGAGAATATCAAATGCCTATAGTAGATTATTAAAGAAAAACATCATTATGCATATCAGAGCGATGGAAGAGAAATTAATTACACAGAGAATCTATCGTGTCTACATGCTAATTGTTTGTGTATGTAAGGATTTTATGTGAATGGAAATGTGCCATAATATTTTATATGATGATGTATGTTATTTTTTGTAGTAGATATTTATGATGCCATGCATGCTTATATTGATGCATCGTATTGAGGTTTTGATGTTATATTTCTATGTTTTTGGATGGTTATGTTGTTGGAGATTTGATTTATGTATTGCAATGAAGTATTTGTGAGAGTGAAGAGCATATTTTTTGCGGTATTATTAATTATGTTTGACAATGAGAGTGTCTTGTTGTTGGGGTTTGATATAGAGTTGAATATTGTTGAGCATAGTGTCATGGGGATCTAGTTTGAAAATGAATGAAATCAAGATCCACATAGAGTTGTGGAGGAGGGTCCTCTGGAAAGTGAGTTCTTGCTAACTTGGAGTAGTGATTTTGTGCTAGTGGATGCTAGCAATAGTGTAGTAGAATTAGTCTCTTATGCCCAGTGGTATCTAGATAATAGTTGGTGGTTTCCAACTAACTGTATTTTGGGATCGAGCCTCCTGGTTGTTGGTGGCTGGCTAACTATGTTTAAGGTTGGGTCTCCTATTTAGTGGTTGCTATTAATATATGTAAAAGATATCATATTCTTGATAGATAATAGAAGACTTAGAGAAGAGAAACAGTAGCAGCAAGGTTTCTTTTTCTCTCGAAAGGGTTTCCACCAGATATTTTCATGTTCTCATGTGTTTGATTGTTATGTTGTGCGTTGTTTCTATTACGATTTTTTTGTGTTTATCTGATGACCTTATTATATGCTTATGTGATGATATATTCATGTGTTTCTATTTAAATTAATGCATGAATCAATTGAATTTAAAATTGGTAAATATTTTTCTCAAGTTGCGGTACTGATTCACCCCCCCACCCCTCCCCACCATGTCAATAGTGTTGAAGGTTCTAACACCAATTCCATCATGAACAAATTCATGAGTACATCCTCTTGGTGAACACCCATATTGCGAATATAATCATGGATATTGATAATATATTGTGTCGGATCATCATTTTGAAAGTGGGGAAGTTAGGTATCCCATACTTAAATGTCAGGAATTTCATGTGGAAAATGTACAATTTCATAAGAATTTAATGTTGCAAAGCACAAATAAGTCTATTAAACATCCATTGAAATGGAAATGATCAAGTTGAATAATTAAGGAGTTTCAAGGGGAATACTTAAACCACGGAAAATTTACTTTAAACTATTTAAGGTGTGTGATGTTGTAACCTTGTCCACCAACATGTCAACGACTTAACTGTTATTCAGTTTCCAAGGAAATTAAATCTTGACACTGTGTTCCCTGACAACGACACCAGAAGAATATTGGTTCCCAGATTGTCTCGAAAATTAAGGAAAACCTAAAAACAAATTCTCTTAGGACATGAATCCTACTACTTCAGGTTAAAAGGGTTGTTTTCCCCTCACCTTAGGGGTAAGAACACCCTCCTCCCACATTTACCCAATTTCACCAGTCTACTAAAGTAAACATGTGACCAAGTGTTACTATGATATGACCCGGCCTCCTAAATACAATTAAGAAAGTGGGGGCAACAACTAGAAACTTAGTTACCTTCCTCATGAGCTACAGGACCCCCAGAATCTAAAAAACTACCCCAGGTGCCCAAACCCTATGTTATACTACTTTTTCATTGACGTAGGCTTCCATTTGTAGACTATAGGACTCTAGTCGCAAGCATAACACTACATCCATGTGACTATAATCCCAATTTCTCAGTTATAAGCTTGAAATAGTGGAATTTGTGCCACCTTTTTAGGGATATTCTCCATATCACTACCCAGAACTTGATGATATTTTCCAAAACAATAAATTACACAAATAAAAATCCTCAAACATGCAACTTGATCAAGGAATTGACCTAACCAAGCCTAACCATGATATAAATTTCTTCAAACATATTGCAGACATGTAATCTACTGGAAATGAATGCATATCTAGACATAGGTGTATGAAACTTATGTGAGATTCACCACAAAGGTCTAAAGCCCTTTAATAATAGCTTCAATACCATTTATTATGCCATTCATTCATTAACCATTCATATATTAATCAAAACATGTCAATATCCATAGGTAATATACATGACACAACCAACATAGAAACAATGGAAACTCAGACATGATATCACCAACATATTGCCAACATATATACATGAATCACAATAGAAGAATATATCTTATTAACATATGAAATTACCTTCCAAGTCATTGAATTCTATGTACCACCCGACCATAGGTTGGGCTGAACCAAATCTCTCTTTCATCCAATCACCTATGTGCCATATTCCAACCATGAATGTGAGATCTCATGGAATAAACCAACAAAAACCAAACCAGGGCTTCCTTCAAACAAACTCAACTCTCAACCAGTGACTACACCTCATTGTCAAATATCACTAACCATCACCAAATTTTTCTCTACCAAAGTTATCCATGGCTCTAAAGTGTTTGTTCCAACCTGGCTCTAGGACTAGTAATTCAAGCCACAGCTTCCACAGGACTCCTAAGAATTTGTAGAACCAAGGCTCCAAGACTAGTAACTCAACCTACCAAGGGCTCCAGAGTGTTTTTCTAACCAACACTTCCAAGACTAGTAACTCAACCCAAGTCTTTCCAGGCAGAGTGTTTGTCCAACCAAGGCTCCATGAACTAGTAACTCAACCCACAACCATAAGGAACATGATCACTAATCAGAAAAACAAATGGGAAAACCCACGACACCATGGTTATCAAGGAAATGGAAAGGATAGGTGAAACCACTGTCAAACCAAGAAATACTCCTTTTCAATGATAAATAATAACCAAATAACCACATGCATAGACTATGCATGCCAAAACTAGCAAGTAAATTATACATGAAACTCAGTACCTTCAAATCAATCTAGTTGTAACTGTTGATCTCTCTTTCCAATTTTTCTTTTCTAATTTTCATTTTCCTTCTTTTCCAAATATAACGAAAACTAGAGTGCTCCAACAATGCTCCAATATTTCTCTAAGTGTGCATGGGTATGAGGGAGAGAAGAAAGATAGAGAGATCCAAGCTAAAAATAACAAAATTCTCAACTGACAAAATCCATGAATTTATCCTAAGAATCCTTTTTTTCATTAAGGCCTCTAACTTATTCATTTTCCTTCAATTTCCCTCTCATGAAAATCTATGACCTTTTACCTTCCTTTTCTCCTATTTTCCCTTATTTTCATAAATAAAATTCCAATTAATGCCTCTTTTCCTTTTCCAATTCCTTAGCCATAATAAACCAAAAGTGTCACCCAATAAGATTTGTTTCCCACCATTCAGCTTGGACTATGTGTCCCATGACCTTGGTATTATATTTGTTTACATGGAAATTCAACTAGGGTTGTTACAGAACCCTCCCCCTTGGAGGAACACCATCTTCGATGTTCAATGACACCTATAAACAAACAAACCAATAAAAATAAAACATACTACCCATGGATATTTATAACAAATATCGTTGTAGTATTTACAATAATATAAACATGTACACATATTCACATCTTCTCTATCCAAAAAATAAAAGGACACGGTTCCCATATCATCAACAAGGGAATCCAAAGGCTCACACCTCCACCCTCAAAAGAAGTACCAGGGTTCACATCCCTCCAAGGAAGTTGAGAATCCACTACCAAATTCAAAC
Organism: Pinus albicaulis; assembly: GCA_034641835.2. Lineage (NCBI taxonomy): Eukaryota > Viridiplantae > Streptophyta > Pinopsida > Pinales > Pinaceae > Pinus > Pinus albicaulis. The sequence goes on from CM076578.1 coordinate 1,091,354,656, forward strand.
CTGCATCCAATTTCCACTGCTACAATCTTGCACCACTTGTCCTCCTAGTGAATAGTTACTAGCTCATTATTCTAGGGAACACTCCCAATATGCTTAAGATTCCATCTGGAAATGATAATGACCAGAGAAATTCTTTCCCCAACCTTCCCTTATCTACTACACAGTTCCTCTGGAAATCCTATGACCCCCTTCCATGCCTTCACACACCTTCCAAGTTCCGCAAACATCTCCTTGTTTGCTACATAGTCCCGTGAGTGACCTCCCCATTGGAAATGTTTCCTTGCATCAAGAGGTAAAAAAAACAAGGCATATCCCTACCTCAAAACCATCATATTTATTATAGCATGCTCAAGGAAACAAATGGAAACTATTGGGTAACAATGTCCCATAATGTCCCTACTCCTAAAGTGATTTTTAAGCATATTGTTGTGTGTTCCAATCTCTTTCAATGTTATTTCTAGCATTGTTGCAGTTAGTTCCAACCACTTAACTAGGAATTTTCATGCTTTCCTGTACCAAGCACACAATTTCCATTAGAATCAAAATAAATTGAAATAAATTCACATCATACCTCATCGGTGGCATGTCAACAAGGCACACTTGCAATTATGCTTACTTCTTACCAGAGCAAGTCAAACTAGCTCTTTGAGAAAATCACCATGTATAAAAATATCACATCCGATTAGCTCATAATTCAACCACCATAATAAAAATCATAGATCATATGTAACCATCATAAACTAGATTCATTTATCACATGTAATCATCATGAATCAGAATCATAGATCACATGCATAATAAAAATTGAAGTAAATGTTGATACTTATCCTTTAATCTGTATGTTGCTTTATCCTTAGTCCTTTCTGTACACAAGCGGGATCGATTTCCACACTCAGCAAACACCCAATTCCTTTTCTTATCTTCAATCACATACACATACACACAAGATACATCACACACATACACCCACACATGACATACAACACCACACAATACATGCACCTACACCTGACATACAACATATACACCTACACCCGTTGTACAACATAACACATACACCTAGACCCAATGTATAACACAACACATACACCCACACTCTTTGTACAACACAATAAATATATGTACACATATTATAGCACAACGAGTCATTATATAAAAAACTACACAATACACGTAACATAGTACCACATGTATACAACACAACATGTATGATATGTACACAATACCACATGTGCACAACACTTCTCACATAATGTGTACACAAAAGCACATGTACACAACACCATGTGCACAATGTGTACACAACACCACATGTACATAGCACCACATGCACAACGTGTACACAACACCACATGCACATAGAACCACCTGAACAATATGTACACAACACCACCAGCACAATTTGTACACAAAACCACATGCATTCAATACTGGATGTACCACATATACATAGCACCACATTCAAATAGAACCACATGTACAGCATGCACACCGCACCATATGTACACACCACCACATATACAACATGCACATAACAACATATGTACACAACACCGCATATCTAACATGCACACGACATTATATGTACATAGTACCACACATGAAACATGAAAAAAACATTATATGTACACAGTACCGCACATACAACATGCACACAACACCATATGTACACAACACCACATATATAACATGCATGTAACACCATATGTACACAATACCGCATAAGCAACATGCAAACAACACTCTAGGTACAACATGTACAACAAATACACAAGATTAGTATTGCACCTCTAGAGACCACACACGGACTCTACTAAGAAACCTTTCTTCTAGTTTCTTTCCACTATTCATGCTTGTTCCAACATGTCGCAGATCACATTTTTTTCTTTATGCTTATGTATCCCTTGGCATTACCTCTCCTTAAAATAAACATACACAGAGTATAATCACATAATATCAATTCATATCCACATGATATTGACCTCATATATCTATGAGGGCTACTCTTCCCACTTGATTCCTCATAAAATAGGAACCCCTTCATGCATTCACCTACATAAGAAATCATTCCTCTATAAGCATGATCTTTGATGACCCTGTTAGACAACGACACACATACATACATATTTTTATATAAACATTAACATAAAATAATCATGATACCAGACAACCATGTCAGACAATGGCATGCATACATATATATACATAAAAACACTAGCATAAAACAATCATGATCCTTGACGACCCTGTCAAAAAATGACATACATACATATATACAAGTAATCATCAACATAATCATGATCAAAATGTAAACCAGAAATCATAAGGTCATGGTTAGGATAAATTCCTTTATCTATGCACAATATGCATAACATTGAGAAAAATAGTTCCCAACACATCCAAGGCATCTAATGCCTCAAATCCATTTACTTTACCTTTCTCATGATTGTAATGCCACCGTCCATTTACCATAATGAACCCCACCAATCAAACTAGATGTCATATTTTTTCCCTCAGATTCCCTTACTTCTGCACCAGCTTTATCTGAGTGTTACATTACCTATTGGATTTCATTTAGCTCTCCCCGAGCTCCATTAAATTCCTCTTTCCCAAACCAATTCCCAAGGCCCCAAAAACATAAAGGAAAGAACAAGAAACAAACAAGAAGGAAACCATGAAAAACAATATCAATATGACACCAAAAAAAAAGTGGCATGTCCATGCACCAGACATAATCAAAACTTCAATTCAAATGCAAACAACTCACAATACATTGAAAGAAAAAAACTAGCAGCAAACACCATGAATAATCCCCATGGGTTCCCAATGCTTCCAAGGGAAATATCAACCGAATACTTCTTCAAGATTTCATGGAAGTATCTTTTTCCATGCAATCCCCTGCATCATACTTCCAAAGACACAAATATTAGCGCATAATTAAATATAAAAATATACCAGTTATCTTACCTTGTTGTTCCAAGCACATTGCCACACTATACACCTTCACATATCATTCCTCAAGGGATTCCAATTCTCTTGGAGAATACAAAAATAAATAGAAATTATTTAATATATTTTTCAAATGCATGTTCATGACTATAACACACATCCGCATAATTTCAAACAAAATCAAGGTTAAGAATACTTCATGTATTCATGCAAAGCACTCATTCGTTTGAATTGTAATTTCCAAACATAGCGAAAGGAATTCTCACCTAATTCCTTTCTTTATTTTAACTTTTACATTGCTACAATTGAGTCTTATTAAGTGCTATCACATTGCCCAGCTATTAGTTATATAGGAAAATCAACTATTACCTTGTCATGCTAATACCAAGTATGTTTCCCTGCAACTACTCACACATGCTAGTCACATGTTCCAAATACCAAGAAAACGTATCTATTAATTTAAATGAGTCTTTACCAAGACTAACAACCATATCATAATGAAGAGTAAAATCACAGTCATTAGTCATAATATTACATCTTGCACCCACTTGTACTCAAGTGCATATCAGTTGTCTTAGCACATATTATGTTACTATAACCATCTCAAAACAAGATCATTCCTTCATAGAATCTTATAGACACATACTTATAGAATGAAATTAACCAAACATTCAGGCAACATGTAAGCATACCATGTTAAATAAATCAAATAGACAACAAAATCAAACTCAACTTCAATGTATCTCAGGAGAAGCTTTCAAATCTTCACAAGTAAGTCCAAATTAGTGCAAAAAATATCACAAATATATATACTCATACCTAAATATTCATGAAAATAACCATCTACACATGCCAATCCATATTAGCATGATACATATAACATCAAGATCCAAGGTAGAATGACCATAATCATAATGTCTATGACTGCAATGCATATAAAAACAAGTTAACTACCAAGCATGAATAACCGATGCATGTTCCTGTGACCGCACTGATCATCTAGCATCTAGCATGCATGTAACCACAACATCAATAGAGTGATAGGAATTTACATAACCATAAGGCATATAAAAACCATTAACAATTTTTCATTTATGGATATTGGACCCTAGCAGAGCTCTGCACTAGGCCGACCTCCATGACCTAGGGTTTGTGGGTTTCCACATTTGCTGCCCTAGGCAGACCTCCACCCCCAGATTGTAAGGTCGTGATCCCTCTCCTGGACAGCTTGAGGCTCTCTGATGACCGACTCTAGTGGGGGGATAGCTGCTCCCCCCATTACAAGTCAGCCTCCCATAGGGGTGGCGGTAGGGGCTGATACCATCAATCAACACAACTCTGGCTTGTTTCATGAAACTACAGGGGCAACTCCCATAGCGTAGCCAAAAAACACACCAGTAGCAGAAGAAGCGAATAAAAATTTAGCAACATGCATACCAAAGAACCCCAAGAAAATAGTGATAGAGCTCCCAGTGCATCACATCAATGGTAGAATCCAGTTCATGAAGTATCATTCACTGATAGGCAAGTTCATTGGATTTTGGCCCACGGAAAAATCGTTGAGAGGATGGATAGCTTCGAAGTGGAAACCTAAAGGCCACATTGACCTACAACTATGTGATAAAGGCTTCTTCAACGTACTCTTCACATGCACTAAAGACAAAGACAAAATCATGGACAGAGACCCTTATTTATTCAAAACTGCAGGTCTATACCTTTGACCCTGGATGGAGCAATTCAACCCTGACAAAAACAATATCTTACTTGGGCTTCGGTCTGGATCCAGCTCTACTCCCTCCCCCAGGATTTCTGGGATGAGCTGACCCTTAGAGACATCGACAATGCCCTAGGGGAGTTTTTCAAGATCGCAGAGGAGACCAAGATCAACCGCTACATAGCATATTCCAGCATATGTGTCTACATGAACTTGGCAAAACCTCTACCAAGTGAGGTAAGTCTACTGCATGAAGATTTTTAATGGACACAAACTATAGATTATGATCACATTACTTTCAAATGTAAGAAGTGTCACCATCATGGGCATCTCTTCATAGATTTTCCCCTAACCAATAAAAATATGGCTGAAAAGGAATCCAATGATCAGAAAGTAGAAGGATTCATGAAGGTAGCAAACAAAAAAAGGCATAATAAGAGAGCTACCCCTCAACAGAATAAAATGGACCTGTGACTAGAAAATGAAAATGAACCAGTCATCGAAGCCGAGCACACCTCCACGGAGCAGGCCCAGTCCTCAAAGGCTCTACAAGAGAAGGTCCCCCTTGAGACCTTCCTTAAACCTCCAACCGCAATATATGAAGGGGATAACAATCCGTTAAAAGGAAAATAACAGATCACAGACACGATCCCAGAAGCCATGGAGGAAGAACCAGAAAGCATTGATCTTGAGGGCCTGGATCTCATAGGGCTAGAGGATGCCTGTAATAAGAAAGACTTCAAATCTATTCTAGAGCAACAAGTCCAAAAGATGGAAGAAATCCTAGCCAGAGCACAGTAACTCCCCTCTTTGGGTATCCAGGGGGGCATGCTCATTAACACTAAATACTTCATGAAAGAGTCCCGCAAAAGGGGCAGGAAAACTACTCTGCAAAGAACTATAGAAGTAGGAAAAGAAATGGTGGATTCAGGGTGATTCCCCAAGTTGACAAGATTCTTTGCCTACACCACCAATCCTATACCATGAGGATCATCTCTTGGAACATAAGAGGGCTCAACATCCCCACAAAGCACAAGACAATAAAGAAAAGGATTATTGAGGAGTGCCCTACAATATTCTACATGCAAGAAACGAAATGTTCTAGCTCCACTCTAGATACAATCTTAAAAAAAATTGGAAAGGTAGCAATACAATGGTGATTGATGCTAATGGAGCGTCTAGAGGCTTGGAAATCATCTGGAAACCCAAAATCATCTCCTTAGAGAACTTTCACGCCAATAGACACTTCATCCAAGCCAACTTTCACGTAATTGGCACGAATATCCATGGTCTTCTCATAAATGTCTACTTTCCACAAAACATCCTAAAAAAATGAAGCTCCTGGAAAACCTAGTGGAAATCGATAAATAGAGAGCCTTTCCACTCTAGCTCCTGGGAGGAGACTTCAATATGATAACAAATCTTTAAGAAAATAAAGGAGGAAGGATGCATCTAGACTTGGATAATAATAAATTCAAGAACTTTATTCATGGCAACCACCTCATCGATCTTCAAACCTCCAATGGAATCTTCACATGGAACAAAAAAAGAGGAGGTACCCATAAAATAGCCTCAGGACTAGATAGATTCCTCATCATAGAAGACTTCATTCGGCTAGGGGGAAACATAGTTGCTACTATCATCCCTACGGCAGGCTCTGACCACTAGCCAATACAACTTCAATGGTTATGACCAAGTAAGCATTCTCCTAAACCTTTCTGCTTCGAACACTGCTGGTTCTGGTACCCAGGGTTCAAGAACATGGTTTCCAAAAGGTTGACCTCCTTAGTACCCCCGTAAGGCACTAAGATGCTCCAATTCCAGACAAAATTGAAACTTCTCAAAGGAAAATTGAAGGTATGGAACAAATCAACCTTTGGAAATATCTTCACATAACAAAAAGAGATGGAGGAAAAAATGAAGAAGTTGCAACAGACTATTGTCCAGGAAGGACGTTCAACCGAGTCAGAAAGCCAGAAGAAGACCTTAACTACTCAGATGGAAGAAAGACGAAACTAGGAATAAATCCTATGGAGACAAAAATCAAGAATCTGCTGGCTCAAAGAGGGAGAGTGAAATACTAAATTCTTTCATCGTTCCACCATTCAACACAGGATGCGTAACCAAATTATTATTCTCAAGAACCAAACTAGGGAAAGGTTGGAAATGCAAGAGGCCATTACTGAGGAGCTGCACAAACCCTTTAGGAAAATTCTGCAGGAACCCAATCCTCATAGGCATGAGGCCATTGGGAAAATCACTCAACACATTCCCTACCTAATAATAGATGAACACAACAGGTTTTTTCTCGTAGCTACCACTCTGGATGAGGTGGAACAAGTAGTCTTCCAGCTAAAAGCAGGAAAAGCTCCAGGTCCTGATGGATTTTCCACCAAATTCTTCCATTTTTTCTGAGATACCATTCAAAACGAAGTCTGGGATGTAGTGGAGGAATTGTGCACTACTCATTGGCTTCTACCAGCGCTAAATGCCACCTTCATCACTTTGGTTCCAAAAGAAGACAATGAAACCTTGCCAAGTAAGTACATGCCCATAGCTCTCTGCAATGTCATTTACAAAATTATCTCCAAAGTTATTGCTAATAGGCTAAAGCAGCTCCTTCCCATAATTACCTCCCTAGAGAAAATAAGTTACATGAAAGGCAGGAAAATTCTTGATGGTGTCATCTTAACCCATGAAGTCATTCACTCTTTCAAAACCTCCAAAAAGCCTGGCATGCTTCTCAAAATCGACCTCTCCAAAGATTTTGACAAACTTGGCTGGGACTACATAAAAAATGTACTCATATCCTTTGGCTTCAGCCACACTTGGGTTCGCTGGATCATGAGTCTCATCACCTCCCCCTTTCTCTCCATTTTGTTCAATGTTATCCCTTCTTATACCTTTAACCCTTCAAGAGGCATCAGATAAGAGGACCCCCTTTCTCCCTTCATCCTCATCATTATAGTTGAAGGATTGGGTCACCTTCTAAAAATTTCCATCCAATCAGGTGCCCTGCATGGTTTACCCCTCCACAAATTGCCCCCCTCCTCCCACCAACAATTTTTGGATGAAAATATGATTATGGGTTACCCCTCGGTCCAAGAAGCCCAATCCCTCAAATCCATTCTGGACTCTTTCTCTGATGCCTCTGGCATAGAGGTCAACCCTGAAAAATCATAGATCTTTTTATTTCATACCCCTCCTCTCACTTTGTGCAACATTTCCTGCATCATAGGATTATCCATTACTTCCCTGCCTTCCAAATACCTAGGAGCTCCTCTTACTGACTCAACTATCAATCACTCCTCCTAGCGAGCTCTGCTAGAAAAAATGGAAACCCGGTTATCCAATTGGATCCATCGCACCCTCAATATTTCTAGTCGCCTAGTTCTTATTAAATTTGTCCTAAAATCACTCCCCATCTACCTCTTCTCAGTCCAAGCAGCCCCCAAATGGGTCCTCAAGGCCACGCACAACCTACAAATATATTTCCTATGGGGCGGCACCAAAGAGAAAAGCAAATGGGCCTTAGTCAATTGGAAGGATGTTTGTACCTGTAAAAGTCAAGGGGGGTTAGTGTTGAGAATTTGTAGGGCTTGAGATTAATAAAAAAATTCTCTTCTTGATAATTACTTGTGAGCTTGGTTATGTATTCTCTTATTTCACTTAGTTAATCTTTCATCAATTCAATTATCAAAGTACTTAGTCAAATGTAGAGACAGAAATAATTTCACTTGTAACTGAATATCTTGAAATGTAGTTAGGAAGGTAAATCTTTGATTTACCTTCCTCACTTTCTATCACCTTTAGATCATTTCCTTGACTTTTTCAATTCTTTCCTCAACTACTTTAAACTCAAATATGTCCTTACTGTATCCTTCCTACACCTTCTGCAATCTACTACACCAATTATGTACCTTATTGTATCCGCAAACAGTACCTTCCAAAATTTGTACCCTTCAGTCACTTCCGTAATCTGTAGCCTTCAACCACTTCTGCGGTCTATACCTTCAGTCACTTCCACAGTCTATACCTTCAGTCACTTCCACAATCTATACCCTTCAGTTACTTCTTCAATCTATAACTTCAGTCACTTATATTTCAGGTGAATCTGAATTCCTTTTAACCGCTATACAACCTCAGACAAATCTGTATTTTTTGACCTTCCAAATGAGCTTCAGAAGAGTCATATATATAGGTGACTGATCCAGCTATTATACCGACCAATAAGCTGGTAGTTAGGCTGACTTGTAGTTTATATTCTTCATCATTTTATGAGGCATTACTTCACATATATTCCAACGTTGATTTCACTGTATTAGGAGCTTGTCTTCCAACATATTTTGAAGGTTGTTGAGAGCTTCTTTACAAGGTCTTGGAGCATATCCATCTGAAATGGATCCTTCATGATTTTGGCACTTAATCCTATTTATACCTAGAATACAAGAACCTAATAGACATCAAGAATAAGTCTATCTACATAATAAAATCTTGCTCATGAAACCCATGAAGAAAGTACAACAAAATACATTTTATTATCTTTGTCTCCTTCTTTTCATAATTACATAGTCAACATGAAGACCGACCTAGTTACATTTTACAACACTCCCTCTTAACTAAGGAGGTATTCATATAGTTACATGATCACTTTCAAACTAAATAATCTCATAAGAAAAATTGGATTGGTAATCACATCTGTATAGCATCATATCAACCAGCATTTTCCTAGTGCAAGGCCTTGACTAATAGCCCCATCTCTTCAACAAGAAAATGGGCTTCAATGCTGGCGAGACACATGACTTATAAGCACCTTCTTCATTGTCTCTCCAAGATACATACTCCACCCAGGTGTTCCCAAAGTATGACCTTCTTGGTATATTCTTCTCTTGGGTAGCTAGCCCTCAAATAATATCGGTCCCCGACTACTCTTATCTTGAACACCCCATCACATTCTCAAAGAGTATCAAATGCCATATGATTACCCAATCCTCCATTCTATCTTCCCAAGACTAGAATGATGTGTCTATCTCTCCCTCTCAACTAGGGAGGACCTTATTTTACAAGGGAATGTACTCATTCCTATACAAGGAATCTACCTAACCTCATTCTTAGGAATTATCAAGTTTCTTCCAAGTAAGAAACTTATCATCAGGCTCCCTCTTAACCAGGGACATCTAGCAGAAATGGTGAGACACCTAGTTGCTCATGAAAAATTGATGTCCTCGATGTCATGGATTTTGATATTGAGGAATCTCCAACTTTTAGCTTCATAGGTCATAGATCATCCATCACTTCCATCCTAAGTCGTGTCATCTATCAGAGAGTGATTCATCAGACTTCCTTTATCTGGTCCATTGTTATGCCATGCTGCTTTCCTTCGAATCAATTCCAAGGATCATACATGCTTTCTCATGATTAGAAGCCCTGCATAGATTCATCCAGATAAACATATTCATATTAAATTTAAGAACAAAAGTTACCTTAGTGATGATATTTCACCATGACATCTTCCTGTAGGCATCGGTATCCTTCATACATATTGACACATCTCCTAATGATATGATTTTTCTAAGGGTTTCCAGACTTTTGTTAGAGTCTACATATTTTCCGAGGAGACCTTCTAATCACATCTAATTGGCCTCTAAATGATACCTACCTCAAGACATGGTTATATTTCATGATCTCTTCCTTTCTGCACAGTTTCCATTCCCAAGAACTTTCAACAACCACCTCATATACCATGAGGACATATTATGTTGATTTCATCTTTTTGTGCACTAAGAGATACTCTTTTATAGATCATAATTCTAAATACATAATTTCATTATCTACAACCATATGACATGACTTCACAACATCCAATGTTAGCATATAAGTCTACATACCTCATACTTTTTTTCCTTGAGTCATCCTGTAGGCATTTCTCTTGAATGAAGGGTTTCATTATTTTGACCTGCTTCATCAATATGTCATCACATCTCAAAACTTTGTCCCCATAATGACCCTTGTTCTGATGACTACTTTACATAAGTAGGGAGGTTCTCCAGAAGCTATTACACTGAGAGATTCTTCCATTCTTCTTTCAAGATGCTTCTTATTGTACATTGCTATAATAATTTTTTTTTTACAATCATTCAGAGATCACTTAAAGAGAAAGATGATCTCAATCATAATAGAGATCTCTTGCTTCCTCCTTCTTATATATTTTAGTGTTAGGTTCTTCTCTTTCATACGTGGCATCAGCTTCTTCCTTTTTCCTTTTGACATTTCTAGATTTAGGACAATCTCTTTTATAATGTCCAAGTTCATCACATCCAAAGCATCACACGTTGTCCATATTTCTTCTTTTATTTTTAGGGACAAATTTTCTGAATATTCCTTTCTTCCTGTATGAGGCTGCAAAGGCATGATTCTCTTCACTTGATCTTGTATCAACTGTTGGTGTCCCGTGATTTGGAATATTGGTATACCAAATGACAAGGCAACATGGAACCAGTCTTTGGAGCCCTAGGAGCAGGCCTTCCTGGACTCAGAGAGGGATCTCTGTATTTGTTTGTGAAGGATATGAACTTGTTTTCTTTATAGGGTTGTTTTTAGGCTAGTTATTAAGTGTGAGGTTTTGTTGTTTATTTTGGTTGGGTATAATGATCAAGAAGCACAGGTAGAATCAGGAAATCTCTAAGTCATTGGGCAATGGAGTAAAATGGAAGTCATGATAAACTCATCAATGGATCGGGGAGTATCATATGGCAAATCTAACTTTGCCAGTGGATCTTCAAGTTTTAAGGGGTAATGAGATGGACATCAATTGTAAGAATGAAAAGTAGGGTGAAGGGAAATTAAGAATCCTTTATCATATGTACTTCTCAACAAAGGGACTTAAATATCACAAAACATGAAGAGGAAATCAATAGACATGGTAAACCATAAATTCTACAATCCACATTTCAGCAAATAATAATTCAAGACAAAATTTTCTAATGAAATATAGAAGGCAAGAAACTCATTTAACTTCTATATATTTCACCTTCAAGGACAGAAAACACTGAAGACAGACATATAACTGTAATCGGAGAAGAGGGAACTCCTAAGCATCCTTGATTATAGTTATGAATATCTCTAAAACAATTAGTTAAGAAATTACAAAGGGTATGATCGAAACAAAACCTCGTTGGCAGACTTTAAAGAATGGTACTTTAGAGAGAGACTTAAAAAATAGAGTTTAAGTGGTAGCAAGTAAGCAGGGAAGACCATAAATCATGCTTGATACCAACTGTATTCAATGATTTATGAAATAAACAAGCTGAGGGGGTCTAGAGAGCAATTAAGAATTCTCTAAAATGTCCTAGCAGAAGAAAACATTAAGGCAGTGAAGAATAAACAGAACAAAGGTGCTTTCAAAAGAAATTTCTTAGCCTAAAAATTTTATTCTACTGCAACATAGAAAGGTGGAAACATAATGAAAATAGGAAATAAAAATAACAAATTAGAAGCACTTCCCCAACAACCAAGCTCAGGGATCCAGTGATCTAGCCTCCTCCATCAACAAACAAATCAAGGCATCCACAAGTTCCAAGACTTCAATTTCTTTTCAACTTCCAAGAGACTATTTATTACTTTAAAGAGTCATCAAATGCCAACAAGATAATGAGTTCATATGCAGTATTTATGCTGCAAATGAGGAGGTGAAGTTAATGTAGGGTTTGAGTGTCATTTATTACAGAGTTAATGAATTCCTAACCTTGAATACCATGCAAGGCTCAAGGCAGGAATATTTTCAGATATTTCTCTGAATAATAACTTCTATCTTAAGTCCTAAGGAAAAATAGGTGAAATTTTTTACTTTAAAGCCTTTTCATAACTGTTACTATAACTATCTGGCAGATATAAATATCTCTGACTCAGTTCAATCACTGCTTAGTGCTTTATTGAAGGAAACAAAGCACTAGGTGGCAAAAATATCCATTGAGGAGAGCAACTGCCACGGGCTGAGTCATTTGAATTTGTCTTGGGTTAATATGTCCTTTGTTTATCTTTAATATTTGTCTTTAAGCCTTAACTGCCTATTTTTATCATGTTTTCTTAAATCTGTTTTATCTATGTTCTGTTCTTTTAATATTCTAATTTATTTCTTTTGATCCTTTGCTTTTATTATTTTGTCCTTCCATTGTCTTATTTCTTTCTTTGACTGGTACTTTGACTGGCTAACCCTCTGCTTTTACTTTTAATCTTCTGATCTTTGCCTGTTTTTCTTCATTTGTCTTTAATCTCTACCACGTGGCCAATATTTATCATTTTTTTTTATACATGATTAGCCTTTTAATCCTTTTTGCTTTATCGCAGTCCTCTTACTATTTCTCTTTCCATCGAGCTTACTGTTTGTGTTTGTTCTTTGTGCCGGGACATGTTTCTAGTGTGCTGGAGGGTTTATGATCTCAAATGATCATGATTCACTGGTGTTGGAGTTTAAATTTTAGCCCCTGGCCCTTCAATTAATAAAATCAACCTCTGTATCATCATCCATATTTTAATTCAAATGATCTTGGGCCAATGCGAAGGCTTGGTGGGCCTTTCCACCATTAAACCTGCACAAAACAAAAATTATTAGTTAAAACCATGCGAGAGAGGGTTGTGACTATGTTTTTAGGGGTTTAGAGCTATCGGGAACTGATTGCAGAGGAAAGGATGGTGCAGGGACAGGGTTACAGAGGCAGAACGAGGAGATTTTCAAATGGAGGCGAGAGAAATTTGAAATTTGGCATGGAGGGGAAAGGTGGTTTTGAAAAAAATAAGTGGTTTATCGCGTGGATAGAAGGTGGTTTTTGGTTTTGGACCGAATGGATGCGATACACTCTAGGGCTCGACGCGTGGCAGACTAATACCGCCTATTTCACGCGGTTTATAAAACTTTAAACCCTTCGCAATTTTATTTTCGATATGGGATTTGGGGCGTCAGATCTCAAGTAATGAGATCGACGGTGATCACACTGCAGGGGAAGTAGAGGGTAGGTTTGGAGGTGGTGTCCAGGGATGGGCGACACAGTAGGTTTTGATTGATGGCGGGGTGAGTGGAAAGTGGGGCCCGTAGTTTAATTTTCCAAAGGTTTTTAAGGGCCTTTTATAATATCACGGGGGTTTAATAAAACGAAAAGGGGTGGAGTTTTATTTTAAATGGGGAAGGGGCTAAAGGATAGTGGAGGCCGTGGTCTTATGCCGACAAAGGGGGCTAGGGCTTTAAGAAGAGAGGGGCTTAAGGCCTAATTCATTTAAAGAGCGGGTTTTTAGTATAAAACAGGGTTTTATAATAAAATTAAAGGACTCGATAGGCTAAAGTTTAGTTTTAAACAATGTAAAAAAGGGATTTTTTTACATTGTTTAATATGTCAAAGGGAAAAATGGTGAATGAAGGGGTGTATATGAGGGTTTTTTGAGGAAAGAAGAAAATTGGTTTTTCATAGGAAGAAGGCCATGAAGGAGAGTGAGGTGAGTTGATGAAATGAGGCAAACAGGCCAAATGAGAAAAATCCATTTTTGCAGCAATGGGGTAGACCTTTTAGGAGGCAGACAGAGGAAAATATAATGAAAATAGTTTAACTTAGGATAATGAAGGTAGTGAGATTTCTAGAACTCACAATATTTCTCAAATCTTATTTCTAGAAATATAGGATCATAATTTAGTCATCTTTTGATATCAGCAAAAATTATTGATGAATAATAGTGGCTCCACTTGGGGAGGGCAGCTCCCTTTTGGAGGTGTCCAGAACTTTCAATTTATCAAATCTCTGAGTTTTTGCAGACTAGTGCCTTATCCATTAGGTAGATTTTCCCTTCTTTTCACTTGCTAATATTTCTTTTGAAGTGACAATCTTATCAATCTGCAACATATGATTCTTTTAATAGCATTTATACCTACCCAATATTACTTGTCCTAACATTTTTTCTTCTTTGAGTGCACTTGAACTGGAAAACTCTTGACATTTTTATTTTTGAAAACAGAAATTAACTATCTACTTCTATCCTTATTTCTTCCAAGGGTTTAGATTAAACTAGTGAACTCTTTTATTATCTACCTAAAACTATTTGACTGTGAAGATTAAGTTGTTTGGCAGTCTTGATTCTCTAAACTATTGACATGAAATTGAAAGCATGGTTCAAATAAAGATTAGGCAATATGACTTGCCATGTTTGTGGCATTGGAAAAGGCTGCACAAAATCATTATTTTTCATAAAAAGTAAAATAGAAAGACAAGGGTTGTAATTTATCATTTGAAAGTGCATCCTTATCTTTCTCTTTGGTTCTGTTTTGAGCATGTGGAACTAGTATCTTATATTCCCTAATCTATCTTTCTTGATAAGTCAAGTTTGAACTAATATTGACAATCATTGTTTTTACTAACTTACCAACATAAATTTAAAGCATGTTCAGCCATGATTAGGCAATATGACTGAACAAGATATCATTTTGAAATAGTAGTGGCATTTAGGCTTGTGCACTTTCAGTAGTAGTGTTTTTTGGGTATGGGGTTGTACCTCTTTTTGAATCTGCCCTCTTTTTATTTTCTTTCATTGTTTTTTTATTCTTGTTTTCAAGATTTTTTCATGCAATGTTTATGTACAGTGAATGAAATCTTTGAAGTTAGGAATCTTGACAGAAATAATTTTTGAGCATCCTACCATTGACAGGACCTCCAAATAATTCTTCTCCATTCAGCCCTTGTAAAATAAAAGCATTATGACCCCTGATTGAATGAATGATATAAGGTCCTTTCCACAAATTCTCAAATTTTCCATGCTTACCTTTGTCTTCCCTTCTAGAATCCCATTTTAAGACTATGTCTCCAATTTGGAAATTATTTTCTTTGCTCCTTCTTTCAAAGTTCTTCTTGATGCTCTCTTGAACTATTTGTGTCCTTTTTTATACTTCCTCTCTTGTCTTCTATAAATGGATGGTTTGATTTAGCCTTCTCTGCATGTCATTTTCTTCTGATTGCACTTCTTGGAGAAGTTTCATGATTGGAACTACCAAGAATGTTGGGAAGATTGATTTCTTGGTGGTTAGTCTATCAGCCCATAAAGCATGAACTAGCTTACTATGCCATGATTTATGATTTTGTTCCAGCATTCTTTTGATAATGTTGATCAGGCTTTTTTTGGAGGATTCAACAAGTCCATTTCCTTGAGGGTAGTAAGTTGTGGAGTGCCCCAATGTGATATGGTATTTATAGCAGAAATCAACCATTCTTTTGGATTTGAAGGTAGCAGAATTATCTCTAATGATATTTCTAGGACAACCAAATCTAGATAATATGTTGGTCTCAAGGAACTTGATAATGACTGAGTCAGTAGCATTCCTAGAAAGGATGGCCTCTATCCACTTGGTGAAATAATCAATGGTAGTAAGGATCCAGTTATGCTAAGTAGATGAGGTTGGGTGAATTTATCCAATAAATTCTAAACCCCATTGCTGAAAGGGAGCCTCAATACGGACGGTATGCAAAGGTAAGGGTAGGAGTTTTCTCTTGCCATCAAAAATTTGGCACTTATTGAAAATCATGAATATTTTTTTAGTATCAGGGAAAAGGGTGGGCCAGTAATAGCCAGCTCTAAGAATCTTGTTTTCTGTTGCTTTCTAGTAAAGGTGTACTCCACACTCTCCTTCATGCAATTCATGTATTATCTCTCCTGCATCATTCTCAAGTAAACATTTAAGCAATATTCCAACAACATTTTTCCAATACAACACTCCATCTAAAATGCAGTAATTTAAATCCTTCTATTTCAAGAATATAGCTTTAGTATTTGATAAAGAGGGAGGGGTATTGAGATAAAGAAGCACATACATGATATCATAATACCAAGATGAATTCAGAAATTTTTCTTCAATGTATGGAGCAATGAATTCTTCCTGTTCTTCTAAAACATCAACCCTATTCATATCTAATGCTTGGAATTTTGGTTCTTCCATAAGTTTTTCTACTCCTTGTCCTTTAAACAGCTTGGTAGGCCTTATTTCTAAATCATACTCTAGAATAATAGCAATCCATTTTCCCCTTTTTCCATCAGGGTCTTGATTTAGAATGTCCTTGACAACTATATGTGGGACAAAAGAAATGATATGAGAGTGTAAAATGTAGATTGGGAAATATTTCAATGCTTTTATCAAGGTTAAGGCTTGTTTCTCCATGATATATATTTGAGTGGATAATCTCTTAAGGTTTTACTAAAGAAGGATATTAGTTGTTCTTGGCCCATGTTATTCTTTCGCAACAACACTGCAACAATGGTGTGTTCAGATGCAAATGAAAAAATGTAGAAATCCTTGGTGAAATCAGGACTGATAAGAACTGGTGTTTGAGTGAGAGCTTGTTTCACTAGTTCAAATTATTATTTGGATTATAAGGTCCATTTAACTCATGTTTCCTTTTTGGGCATGTTTTTGATATTCCTCAAAATTTCAGCAAGATTAGGGATGAAACTTCTCAAAAAGTTGATCTTCCCAATGAAAGATTGCAATTCTTTGAGGTTTCTAGGATGGATGATTTTCAATATGCCTTCAATACTTTTGGGATCTACCTTGATTCCTTCTTTAGAGATTACGTGGCCTAGGAGTTTTCCTTCCTATAGACCAAAGAGTGTTTTCTTGGGATTCAAAGATAAGCCATATTTCCTACATTTCTCAAAAACGTTTCTCAAATGGACTAAGTGTTCTTTGTCAGTTTTGGAGAAAATAGTGATGTCATCAAGATAAATGATTATGAAATAGCCTATGTCTTTTGAAAATCTATCTCCATGGCCCTTTATAATGTGGCTCCTGCATTCATCAAACCAAATGGAATTTTAACTTACATGAATGTACCCCAAGGTGTGGTGAAAGAATTTTTGTGTTGATCACTTGGGAGTACTAGCAGTTGGTTGTAGCCTGAAAAAACATCCAAGAGTGAGATTATCTTAGATTCAACCACTTTTTGGAGTATGTGGTCCATCATAGGCAAGGGATAATTATCTTTTAGGGAGGCTTTGTTCATATTTCTAAAGTCAATGCAAAGCCTAATTTCCCCAGACTTCTTCCTAATAGATACGAGGTTGGAAACCCACTGTGAATATCTAAGGGGAACTATGATTCCAGCATCATACATCTTTTTTATCTCTTTCTCAACTAAAGGTAATAAAATAGGGTTTATCCTTCTTAGTTTTTTTTTGAAAGGTTTCTGGTTTTCCTTAAGAGGAATTTTGTGTTGAATAATGCCAGTATCATATGATTTCATATCTTTGTATCCCCATGAAAACACATCTCCAAAATCTTTGAAAAGTTCAATATATTCATGTTTTATATGAGTACGAAGAGTGCTAGATAACTTGATCATTTTGGGTTCATTCATGTTGTCTATTTTATGTTCTTCTAAATTATTTTCTGTAGGCTCCATACTTGGTTTCTTAGCTACATCATTGAGGTCAAAAAGCTCCTCTAATGGTGTAAGGCCTCTTGGTATTGAATCATCTTTGCATTGTAAAACCTCAAGGTCGTTTTGGTCTAAGTTTTTAGGTAATTTTGTCTTATAAATATGTTCAAATTGGTTTATATCAGCAGTAGGGGGCAGCTCTATTTCAGGGACTTGTTTTTCATCAAAAAAAATTTCGTTATGTCTTGAGCTACGAATTGGTACAATGAAATCATTTTTAGACTGCAGAAAATCAGCAATATGTTTATCTCCTTCAAACACTTTCCAATAGTTTTCATTGTCAGTGACTGTAGGCCTACTTTTTAATTTGACAGTGAACAGTTCATTTACATGGGGTATTTGACAATCATTGGCAGCAAAGGCAAGCTCATTTTCAAGGTTATTTTTGAGCTCTAGGGATGAAAGTGAGTTCATATTTTTCAAAAAAAATTAGGAGATCTAGGGAAAAATTCCTATATTCTCTTAATCTTGGTTTTTTGGCTGAATACTCCCCCTTTATTTGCCTAATAATCAGCTTTGAATCTCCTTGGATTGATATTTTTTTGGCTTCTAAATCTTTCAACAAATGTAGGCCAAGAAGGAGAGCTTCATATTATGCAATGTTATTAGTGCATTGGAAATCAAGTTTGTAGGAATGTCCTATGTTTGTATTATGTATCCATACACCAGCTCCGGAACCAGCTTTGCCACAAGAGCCATCAAAGTTCATGTTCCAAAGTGTTTCTATCTCATATCCATCCTTATTTTGTTGTTCAAGGCTGCTAAGGTTTGGGTTGTTATGTTTTTCATTTGATAGCAACTTTGGCTGTTCAAGTGAGCTTAACTCTTTTTCATTTTCATTCTCTTGCATGCTGATTTCATCTTCATTGAACAAGATAAATGAATCAAGATCTGAATGAATGGAATAAACAGAAGTGTTGTTTGGTTTATTGGTTTATCTATGTTTCTTACCATATAATTCAGATGAGATTCCTTGTATAACCTCCTTGTCTGGTTAAATAATGGAATGGTAGCATAAGACATGTCCATTTGAAGGCTTCCCTAAATTTTGGCTCCCCATGATCTGGATAAAAGCATGCCATACTTTGGGGGAATGTTAGTAACAATTATGTCCATAACTAGACCCTTAGCAGGATTTTGTGCCAGATTGACACATAGATCCTTGATCAAACCTAAACACTTGACTCTGCTTGAATCAAAGGAATACAGTTCTTTGTAAAGTTTAGTAATTTATAGGCCTAATCTCTCCATCACTACTTTTGGCATGAGATTGTGAGAGGCACTGGAGTCTAGCATGGCATTATGTAAGATTTTATCATGTATATTTAAGCTAACATAGAATGGAGAGATAGCTCTTTCTTGGTATTTTCCTTCTACTTCAGGAACAAACAACAATTATGGTTTATCATCTGTAAAGTTTAAAGTATCAGTATCATTTCCTATATTCAAAGCTTTCAAAACTTGTTTTTTATATACAACCTGGGTTACTAGTTCAGCTAAGGGTACACTAATTTTGATCTTGGCAATTTCTCCCTCAAGGCTAAAAGGCACTAGTTTTTTTGACATATTTACATCTTTTTTGTCAAACATAGTATTTTCAGCAATTCTAATTTGTTGAGTTTTACTAGGATGGTTATTTTGGACAGATTTCTCAGGGCCACTAGCAGAAGTACTAGGGCAACTTGTGTCAACATTTGGCTAACTGGTTTTGTCTTTGTTTAGATCAATTTTTCTAGCCATAGTGTTAGTACTGTTTGTTGTATTTTTAGGAAGATTTTATGAGGTATTCCTAACAGCGGTTTCCGTGTTATTTTTCTTGGAGTTCTCCTAGTTATTTTTTCTCCTAATTTCATATTGACTATGGACCTCCATTATAGAATTTTCAAACCCCAATAGGTAATCTTCATAATTTTCATGAATATTTTCAGTTTTTTCTGAGGAGAAGAATCCTTGTTCTTCTTCAGTGAGGAAAGCATCACCCTCACTATTAGATCCTATCAAATTCACATGATTTTCTTTCAAGCTTTCCGTCTCCCTTTCTTCTTCTTCATTTACATAGTTTTCTTGGAAAGGAGGCCTAATTTGTTGGTCGTTATCTCTTTTTCTATTTTGAATAGGATATCTTCTGAAATTTGGAATTCTATTTTTGTTTTGGGGATTTAATTGGTTCTCTCTAGGAGGTACTCTATCAGTTAAGTTTATCTTTTCCAACATTCTTTCCATTACCCTTACTAAGTTATCAATTTTGGCATCAGATGATGAGGTTGATGCCAATGTTTCATCTTTGTATGTAACTTTTTTCTTCTGATTTTAACCTAGCTCTTTTCTCAATCAGATTTGCTTCTACACTTATATCTTTCCTCTGCATATACTCTAAAGTCAAGGAGTCTCTTTCACTTAGCTGATAGGCCATGTCTGTGTCAGAGCCTTCTAGAAATTTTGCTAAAGCTAAGCCAAGTGGAGGTTTCATGTTTGGGGTAAGTGCATTGTAAACACTATTGAATCTAGTGTAGTAATCTTAGACACTTTTCCCAGCATTTCTTTTAAGGTTTCTATATTCTGAAAGGATTTGGAGAGGGTTCTTTCTAATTTCCCATTTTTTATGAATGTTTGGTATAAAGAAGGGAGATCATTTATGTTGTTAGGAGTTAAGCTTTTAAACCATGTCTTGGCTTCTCCTCCTAAACTTTGGGAAAATATTCTCATATTAATGGTCTCTTATTCTATTTCCATGTAATCAAAGGCATCATCCATTTTATCTACATGTTGTTTGGCAGTAGTAGATTCAGTTCCAGTGAAGTGGGGAATTCTGGATTGATAATCATTTGGTAAAGGAACCAAAGGTTTTGGTAATATTAAGGGAGCATACCATGTCGTCATGATAGGAGTGAATGGGAGATTTACAAGAGGTGGGTTTGTGGAAGGGAAAGTGGGATGAAATGGATTATTTTTAACATTGGATGTGTGGATGGGTGTGGTGGAAGTACTTGGACCAGCAAACTGATTATGAGGAGATTTGTTATGGAAGGAACTGAAGTGATGGAGAAGCTTAAAATTAGGAGGAGTGGAAGGAGAGGCTTCCCTACTAGAAATCTGCTGCAAATTCGCGGGCTCAAGGTCATATTGGTCAATATCACTGTGTGACTTGGTTCAAAATAAGTTCTTTGAATGGTATAAATCAAAGTGAGGACCTTTCAAGACTGTAAGGTGTTCAGGGACAAATATTTTTCTTTGGATAGTCCTATTAGTAGTTAAATTTCCAGCTTTAGAATTTTGCCACAAAATATTTTCTAGATCATCAACTATAGTAGGAGGATTAGGATCTAGATGAGATCTGGTATTGATCCTATGTGAAGCTAGATTTCAAACTCAAAATTTTGAAGAGGCTAAAATTTTTAGGATTTTTTTCAGAAGGTTGACCTCTCACAGTGTTTAGTAATATTCTAAAATATGGAACTAGACTTCTAAACTTCTTAGGGCTGGTTTGATACAATCCTAAGGAATTCTAAAGGGAGATAGTGAAGTAATAGGCATACTAGGGCTAGTGGAGTCTCTAGGTGGATATTTTTGGTTGTTTTTTGAAGATAAATATGTATGGTCCACCACCAATACTTGACAAAAAACCAATCTAGGGATGTTTTTGGGGTTTTCTGGGTTTCTTTTTTGTAGTTCTAAGGTTTGTAAGAGTATTCTACACCTGAATCATCATTTAGCTAAGATGGTGAAACAAAAAAAGTCTAATCTATGGCTATCAGCTGAGTTTTCTATGATTTGATAATGATTTCTGGAGTCCTAAGGTGTACTTAGATTGTTACTGACTCAGAAGGTCCCACCGTGATCACTAGAATTTTGGTGTCCCGTGATTTGGCAGATTGGTATACCAAATGACAAGGCAACTTGGAACCAGCCTTTGGATCCCTCGGACCTAGCCTTCCTAGACTCAGAGAGGTATCTCTCTATTTGTTTGCAAATGATATGAACTTGTTTGCTTTATAGGGTTGATTTTAGGCTAGTTATTAAGTGTGAGGTTTTGTTGTTTGTTTTGGTTGGGTATAATGATCAAGAAGCATAGGTAGAATGAGGAAATATCTAATTCATTAGGCAATGGATTCAAATGGAAGTCATGATAAGTTCATCAATGGATTGAGGAGTATCATAGGGAAAATCTAACTTAGCCAGTGGATCTTCAGGTTTTAAGGGGTAATGAGATGGACATCAATTGTAAGAATGAAAAGTAGGGTAAAGGGAAATTAAGAATCCTTTTTCACCTCATAAAAGGAACTAAATATCCACACAAAACATGAGCATGATAATAAATGAGGAAAACCATAAATTCTACAATCTGTTGTGATAATAATTAGAATAATTTTCAATGAAATACTAAAGCGAAAACTCATTTAACCTAGTGATTTTACCTTTAAGGATATAAAAAAATTAAGACACACATATAAACGTAATGGAAGAGGAACTCCTAAACATCATGATTATAGTTATAGGAGTGTTTTAATTAGTTCATGAAAGTCGAATACAGATCGAAACAAAACCTCGTTGGCAGACTTTAAAGAATGGTACTTTAGAGAGAGACTTAAAAAATAGAGTTTAAGTGGTAGCAAGTAAGCAGGGAAGACCATAAATCATGCTTGATACCAACTGTATTCAATGATTTATGAAATAAACAAGCTGAGGGGGTCTAGAGAGCAATTAAGAATTCTCTAAAATGTCCTAGTAGAAGAAAACATTAAGACAATGAAGAATAAACAGAACTAAGGTGCTTTGAAAAGAAATTTCTTAGCCTAAAAATTTTATTCTACTGCAACATAGAAAGGTGGAAACATAATGAAAATAGGAAATAACAATAACAGATTAGAAGCACTTCACCAACAACCAAGCTCAAGGATCCAGTGATCTAGCCCCCTCCATCAACAAACAAATCTGGGCATCCACAAGTTCCAAGACTTCAATTTATTTTCAACTTCCAAGAGACTATGTATTACTTCAAAGAGTCATCAAATGCCAACAAGATAATGATTTCATATGCAGTATTTATGCTGCAATTGAGGAGGTGAAGTTAATGTAGGGTTTGAGTGTCATTTATTACAGAGTTAATGAATTTCTAATCTTGAATACCATGTAAGGCTCAAGGCAGGAATATCTATAGATATTTCTCTAAATTATAACTTATATATTAACTCCTAAGGAAAAATAGGTGAAATTTTTGACTTTAAGGACTTTTTATAATTGTTACAACAACTGTTTGGAAGATATAAATATCTTTGACTCAGTTCAATAAATTCATAGTGCTTTATTGAAGGAAACAAAGAACAAGGTGGAAAAAAATATCCTTTGAGGAGAGTAACTGCCACAGGCTGAGTCATTCAAATTTGACTTGGGTTAATATGTCCTTTATTTATCTTTAATCTCTATATTTAAGCCTTGACTACCCTTTTTTTATCATGTTTTCTTAAATCTGTTTGATCTCTCTTCTGTTCTTTTAATCTTCTGATTTATTTCTTTTCATCCTTTGCTTTTATTCTTTTATCCTTCCACTGTCTTCTTTCTTTCTTTGACTGCTGCTTTGACTGGTGAACCCTCTACTTTTACATTTAATCTTATGATTTTTGCCCACTTGTCTTAATTTATCTTTAATCTCTACCATGTGGCCAATATTTATATTTTTTTTTGATACCTGATTATCCTTTTAATCCTTTTTGCTTTATCACAGTCCTCTGAATATTTCTCTTTCCATCAGGCTTACTGTTTGTGTTTTTTCTTTGTGCAGGGACATGTTTCTAGTGTGTTGGAGGGTTTATGATCTCCAATGATCATGATTCACTAGTGTTGGAGTTTAGATTTTAGCCCCTGGACCTTCAATTAATAAAATCAACCTCTGGATCATCATCCATATTTTAATTCAAATGATCTTGGGCCGGTGGGAAGGCTTGGTGGGCCTTTCCTCCATTAAACCTGCACAAAACACAAATTATTAGTTAATACCATGTGGGAGAGGGTTTCACTGCGTTTTTCAGGGTTTGGAGCTATCGGGAGGTGATTACAGAGGAAAGGATGGTGTAGGGACAGGGTTCCAGAGGCAGAACCAGGAGATATTCAAACAGAGGTGGGAGAAATTTGAAATTTGGCACGGAGGGGAAAGGCGGTTTTGAAAACCATAAGTGGTTTATCACGTGGATATAAGGTGGTTTGTGGCTTTGGACCGAATGGACTAGATACACTCTAGGGTGCAACGCATGGCAGGCGAATACCGCCTATTTCACGCGGGTTATAAAACTTTAAACCCATCACAATTTTATTTGCGATATGGGATTTGGGGCATTGGATCTCGATTAACGAGATCAGTGGTTATCACATTGTGGGGGAAGTAGAGGGTAGGTTTGGAGGTGGGGTCTGAGGATGGGCAATGTGGCAGGTTGTGATTGATGGCAGGGTGAGTGGAAAGTGGGGCCCGTAGTTTAATTTTCCAAAGGTTTTTAAGAGCCTTTTATAATATCACAGGGGTTTAATAAAACGAAAAGGGGTAGAGTTTTATTTTAAATGGGGAAGGGGCTAAGGGATAGCGGAGTTCGCAGTATTATGCGAGCAAAGGGGGCTGGGGCTTTAAGAAGAGAGGGGCTTAAGGCCTAATTCATTTAAAGAGTGGGTTTTTAGCATAAAACAACATTTTATAATAAAATTAAAGGACCTGATAGGCTAAAGTTTAGTTTTAAACAAAGTAAAAAAGGGAGTTTTTTACATTTTTAATATGTCAAAGGGAAAAATGATGAATGAAGGGGTGTATATGAGGGTTTTTTGAGGAAAGTAGAAAATGGGTTTTTCAGAGGAAGAAGTCCATGAAGGAGAGTGAGGTGAGTTGATGAAATGAGGCAAACAAGACAAATGAGAAAAATCCCTATTTGCAGCAGTGGGGTAGACTTTTTAGGAGGAAGAGAGAGGAAAAGATAATGAAAATAGTTTAACTTAGGATAATGAAGGCAGTGAGATTTCTAGAACTCACAATATTTCTCAAATATTGTTTCTAGAAATCTAGGATCATAATTTAGTCATCTTTTGATATCAGAAAAAATTACTAATGACTAACATCAGCTTTGGCCTTTAGTCTT
The DNA here is from genome assembly GCA_034641835.2 of Pinus albicaulis. Taxonomy (NCBI): domain Eukaryota; kingdom Viridiplantae; phylum Streptophyta; class Pinopsida; order Pinales; family Pinaceae; genus Pinus; species Pinus albicaulis. The sequence goes on from CM076578.1 coordinate 1,091,379,897, forward strand.
GTTTCCTCTATTTTACATAGAGACCACAAATCATGAAATGGAGTGGCTTATTTCTTCGCATATAGACTAGAATTGAAGCTTCCCCACTCCTCTGGTAGAGCATTCAACACCATTGTTGTCATCTCAGTGTTAGACATCACTTCTCCTAGTTCCTGTAGTCAATCTCTTATTTCATAAATCCTCATGAATTATGGGATGATTCCTGCTTCCTTTGATTGTTTCATTTTGTATTTTTCTTGTCTTAGATAGATTTCTTCTCCAGTAGTACTCATAGATAATAGCTCCACCAATTTCTCATATATTTGCTTTGCAGTATTTAGTTTTGATACATAGGGAATGAGAGAGTCTTTGATGGATTCTATGGGAATCCTTTCGGCTCTAATTTCTCCCTTCATGTACTTGGCATGGGCTGAAGTATCTTCTTTTGGAGGTTGAACAGTAGATACTTCTATATAGTCCATTACTTCGTCTTCAATTAAATTCAAGTTTGTTCTCTTCTTCCATGCACTAAAGTTTGATGATCCAACCAGCTTGTTGCTTTCTTTACAAAAAGGCATCTTGATAAATAGGGTCATGAATACTTACTTGAGTGGTCTTGCTTGCAGCTCCCTTTATGTTGATGAAGTCAAGAGTTTCCTTTCTTCAATGTTGTTGTTATTTAACCCTTGACTATAATGACTATCTTCAAACATTGTGATTCTCCTTGAAACAATGTTTTTGAGTGAAAATATTTTGATACCAAGGATTAATGAGTTGATCTTTTCATATAAAATAGTTGGATAGTCTTCCTTTCAAACTGGTTTTTCTTTTCAATCCAAAATTTGATCCTTGCTTCTTTGAGTGACTTTGTTGACAAGCAGCCCTTATGTTCATCACCTTAGCTCTGATACCATGTTGAGAATTTGTAGGGCTTGAGATTAATACAAAAATTCTCTTCTTGATAATTACTTGTGAGCTTGCATATGTATTCTCTTATTTCACTTATTTAATATTTCATCAAGTCAATTATCAAAGTACTTAGTCAAATGTAGAGATAGAATTAATTTCACTTGTAACTGAATATCTTGAAATGTATTTAGGAAGGTAAATATTTGATTTACCTTACTCACTTTCTATCACCTTTAGATCACTATCTTGACTTTTTCAAATTCTTTCCTCAGCTACTTTAAGCTTAGAGATGTCCTTGTTGTATCTTTCCTGCACCTTCCACAATCTGTTGCACCAATTCTGTACCTTATTGTACCTATTTGCAAACAGTACCTTACACAATCTTAACCCTTCAGTCACTTCCGCAATATGTAGCCTTCAGTCATTTCCGCAGTCTATACCTTCATTCACTTCCATAGTCTATACCTTCAGTCTATACCTTATGTCTATACCTTCAGTCTATACCTTCAGTTTATACCTTCAATCACTTCTGCAATTTATACCCTTTAGTTACTTCCGCAATCTATAACTTCAGTCACTTCTATTTCAGGTGAATCCGCATTCCTTTTAACCACTATACAACCTCAGACAAATCTATATTTTCTGCCCTTTTGAATGAGTTGAAGAACAGTCATATATATAGGTGATCGATCCAGCTATTAGGTTGACCAATCAGCTGGTATTTAGGCCAACTTGTAGTTTATATTCTCCATCATTTTATGAGGCATTACTTCACATATATTCCAACATTGACTTCATTATATTAGGAGCTTGTCTTCCTACATATTTTGAAGGTTGTTGAGAGCTTATTTACAAGGTCTTGGAGCATATCCACATAATAAAATATTTCTCATGAACCCCATGAAGAAAGTACAAAAAAATACATTTTATTATCTTTGTCTCCTTCTTTTCATAATTACATAGCCAACATGAACACCGACCTAGTTACATTTTACAACAGTTAGGACTGCATGATCCTGAGCACTGTAATAACATAATGGGAGCTAGAATCTGGTGGAAATGGGTCTCCAACCCCAACACTCCATGGGCCAACCTATGGGAAGCCAAGTATGCACATTCTTGGCCTAAGGATGACCTCATCCAGTACAACTTAGATTTTGGGGGATCCCAAATCTGGAAAGCAGCAAGTAGCCAAAAAAGGATGATACAAAGTCACAGCTTTTGGGAGCTGTGAAGTGTTACCCAAGCAAGATTATGGGAGGAATCCGAGCATTAGATTCCAAGCCTTTCCTCCATCTTCCCTATACCTATATGGAGTGTGGCTCTCTAAGGAAAGAAAATACAAGATGTACAGGACTTTTGGATGGATGACACTTCCCAAGGTTATAAGCAATGGCTACACACGAATTGATGGCAAGACTATTGGAACAACGAGAGCCACACAGACATCTGGGAGGATCTCAGCACCAAAAGAAAAAACAGAGTAAGGACGGGACCTGACATCCTTCGATGGAGGCACATGCCTAGTGGAAAATACTTGACCAAGGAAGCTTACAACATCCTTCATCAGTAGAATCCCGATCCAATAGATCTCATCTAGAAAAAGATATGGATGGCCAATCTTTTGCCTAAAGTAGCCACCTTCCTCTGGCTGCTCAGTAAACACTACATCCTAAAATGAGAGAATATTTTGAAGACGGGGTTTGTAGGACCCTCCAAGTGCTCTTTATGTCAGGAAAACCTAGAAACCATCCATCACCTATTGGGACAATGTCCCACCGCTATTTTCTTAAGGGATAGAATTGTTGTCTTATGTCGTCATTCTAACTGAATAAGGGGTAATATCATCAACACCATCAACAGCTGAACGAACAATCCTTACACCAACACTCTCCTAAATAGACTCTGGCAAGTCATTCTGGTCATCCTCATTTGAATATCTGGAAGGAAAGGAACAGCCGCATATTCAAAGAGATAGCATCCACATCAAAGAAGCTTTGGGCCCAAATTCAAAGCAACCTCTCTGAAACATTTGCCTTAGATGCTTGGAGTGAAGAGGACCTCCCCACCTCTGTAGCAAAGCACCACATATGGAAAAATTGGCAAATGAGCATAAACACCCCCTGGATATCAATCCTAGAAGTGCAAGAAAAACTCCTGCCCCTGAAAAATGGCACCCCCCTACCCCTCCCAAAATGGCTTCTTCAAATGCAACTTCGATGGTGTGTCCAAAGGCAATCCTGGAAATGCAAGATTTAGAGGCATTATGAGGAACTCCTAAGGCGATCCTCTCCGGATTTATTTCGGTAACATAGGTTGGGACAACAATAATTCTGAAAAGTTGGAGGGGCTTATACAAAGTATTCAAATTACAATTGAGTTTTATTACTTCCTCCTCGAAATGGAGGGAGACTTGCAAGTCATAACTATGGCAGCCATAAGAATCCTCCAAGGATCCGCATCCTCAAAGGTATCCAACAGCTGGAGGCTCGCCCATAAGCTCAAGGTTATGGAATAGCTGATACACAACCACAGAGCCATTAATTTTGGCCATGTGCACAGGTCGGCTAACTCAATAACGAATCTCTGTAATATTCCTAAATTAGCATGCAGCTAATTGGAATATTAATTTTTCTCCAAACACATAGTTAGATGAATAAATGGGTAGGGAGACCCATAAAAATTTTTAGCAGCAATAAAAACCCTCTTAATGGGAAAGGGATCATATTCACAGCTGGATAAAACACCTTCATGTGTGAACAAGGGCTAAATGCATGTGGACAAAGTCAATTTTGACCAAGTAAACTAAGTTAGTATGGAGGATGTGGAACATTAATGGAGATAACCCAGTGGGAATATGGATTAGTTTAGATATTTAGAATAAAGCCACATTGAGTGTGGAAGAAGACACTACATGGAGATCCAGTTAATATTGACCAAATCCATCAGCGTTGTTATGGAGGAGTGGTATTGATAATGGGACAATGCAGTTTTGGAGGGAGATTCATTGCATGAAGATGGAAACCCTAATGAGTGGGACCCAAGGTGAGAAGGCTCACATTATTTATAAGGAAGAGGATGGAAGCCATATGGAGTTAGATTATGATTATGATTTTTTGATATATGGTCCATTTAGACATCTTTCTTTCTCTGGTTATTTAGCTGAGATAGAGTGTTGTTTAGCACAGGGTGTCCCTGATCGAGAATCCCACCGCTTCCATTATGTAGCTCTTGGAGGAGTCTTGCACCATATTGTCCACTATCTAACTCAAGGCCAAGCTTCATCTTCCTTTGATAGTGCAGATCCTATTGAGGGTTTGTCTGTTTCAGTAAGTTGCAGCAAGTGGAGACTAGATCTTCAGATCTAGTCCATTTCAATGTTTCTTTTCAGTGGAGGAGGGCTCTAATCCATTGGAAGGACAATATTGAAGATATTGAGCTATATTTTCATATCTTGGTTGTGGGCCAACTAAATTTTGTCCCCTACAGCGTAGTCTTGATCCAGATCTGCATAATTTATGAAGGAGCAGTTGCAGGGTGGTTCAATGCACCATTTGGAGTGTTGATTATCTAAGTGTTGGGGATCTACCCTTCACTTTGGAGATCTGTTGGAGGAAATCCTTTATTTTTTCATATCAGATCAGATCCACTTTCCAAATATGTAATTTTCAATAGATATGCAGTCTTAGATCTCAGATATACACTTTGTACATGGTGTTTTTTTGAAAACCCCAAGGGGGTTCATTAGAGGAGCCTGTATAGTGCATGGATCTAATATAGGTCTGAATTTTTATGCACATAGCAGCTCTACATCTGATGTAAAACTTAATGCTATTTCAAGAGTAATAAAATAATTTTTTCAGGGTATTTCCATTTTTATTCATGGTTGCAGCCCCTCTTTTTACATGATTTTTGAGCAATAATTACTTGGGAGGCTTGTTTAACTAAGCTACCATGATTTTTTCTAGATCTCCTTTTGTATATGGCTATTATAATGTATGAATGAATATATCCATGGGCTGAATTTAACTATTATTTCATATATTCCTAAAAAATGTGTTTTTACTGCATGTATTGCTGAGTTTTCCCATTTGGGAATATTACAATAGTATCAGAGCATGATCTTTGGCTCAGCCTGTGATTTTTCAGCCAATATGCTATAAGAAGAAGAAGAGAAGGAGAAAGATATCAGTATGATGGGAGGGATGAGTTTCATCTCATCTCTTTTCAGATCCAAGAAGGACCTCACCAAGGAGGTCAAGCAAAGAAAAATGGAGAGAAGAAGTGAAACCACTTTATGGTTTCAAGATGAGGAAGGTCCATGTACTTCCTATCATAAAAAAGAAGATCCAGTATTGCATAGAACTCCAAAGAAACATACTATGGCCTTTTATTTTGAGGATAAGAAGCATAGATAAGGATAACACTTAGATCATGAGATTCTATGTGAGTATATTGCTGAATATAAGTCTCAACCTAGAGCTTTCAAGGACAATCTAACTCTCCCACAGTTCATTCAGCTCAAAGAAGAAAGGAGACCTTGCAGCAATAGAAGGAAGAAGGGAAATAGATTTCTGTTTTCCACCTTTGATGGGTCATCCTCATGCACAACAAGGGGTTTGGGAAATAGATTGGATGCATTTTTTCTGCTATATCCATTAGTAGAGAAAGAAGTTGTTGAGATTGCAGTGCTGCACCTTGAGGGTGAAGAAAACATTTGGTGGTTCAGCCATTTGAGTCATGCAAGAGTGACTGCATTTGTAGATTTTACTCAAAGGTTGATCAAGAAGTTTGACAAGAAGAAATCAAAGGAGAATCAGCCTTCACCACCACTTACTACATGAGCACCTACATCAAGATAAAAGATACTTGCACCTTTTCAAATCAGTCTTAATCTCTTTACATCTAGAGTCCCATGCACTATTCTGGAGATGCATAAGGAGGAGGAGACTTGTACTAGTGCTAATGAAGCCATAGAGGAGCATAAATCATCATCAGTAGTTTGGGAAGCCATCACACCAAAGGAAGGAACCCTTGTAGCAGTACAATATGTTCCCAAGTTTTACCAAGGTATGCACATGTTTCCATTTCATGTTATTTTAGCAGATCATATGGAGGATTTTGTGAATATGCCATTGCATGAACAAGGATCAAAACATATTGCTGATTTTGAGCATCAGAATTTCACTACGATGGGTAGCCTTGATTTTTTCAAGGAAGAGATATACAGTCATCCTAGTGTATATGTGTTGAGCTGCACACAACTCTTGGGGTTGGAGTGTAGATTTTTGGAGGAGGGGATGAGTATTGTCTTGAACCATGCCATGCAGAACTATGTGTTCAACATTGAGTATGATCTGAAGGTAGAAGATGCACCATCATGGAGATCAGCAGTGCTGTCATTAAGCAACAGTGATGAGTTAGGGGCCCAACCATTGTTGGAGCATTCCAATGACCTTCCAATATGTATGAAAAAGGATGGGCAGATAATTGTTGGGGGACATCTTATGATGGATAACATCTCTCATGATTGTGATGGATATTTCTTGACGGATCTTTCACATCATGATGGGAGGTTTTTTCCTACCACCTATTTGGATCCTTATGGGTTCAACTTGGTAATTGATGAGTGGTCTTCATTTGGAGATCTCCAGGAGATTTCATTTCAACATCCCATGGAATGCAAAGACAAAAATTTGATTTGGGAGGATGGTATTCTCCATTGGAGGGATGCCACTTTTGGACATGATGCTAGACACTCACCGTGGGTTGGATGGGTGATATTGATGAGCAAGAGGTTGGAAAGCCACTTGAAGATTTATGATACTGTGTAGCACGAGGCAAGACTGTGTTGGCTATTCTTGAAAGAGTTTGGCCATCATGTGACATATCCTTCTTCAAGGGGTATGTGGATGGATGGACTTTGGCACGACACTTACATCATATGACAACAAGGAGTTTTGATGTATTGGGGTGGTGTGATATCTTTCATATCAACTATTATGATATGTATCCATGATTTATATGATGATGGTTTGGGGAGGCAACTAGATATGTTTTTTCTTTGGTTTTTATTGAGAGAGTGTGGGTTGATATTCTCCCATACTTTGCAGATGTTGCAGGAGTAGGAGATGGCACTAACATGGTGCAAAGGGGCTACTCCTTAACCTTAGAGGATCAGGAGGTACTTTCACTTTGGAACGAATCTCCCACATATAGCAGCGTTATGATTTATGACTTTGGCATGGGGGATGTCAAAGCAAAAGACAACAGCATGTGTGGAGCCTCACATTTTAGATCTTCTGCTTTGTCTCTTAGGAGGATTGATCCATATTGGAGGTCTCAACTTTTGGTAGAGTACTCCAAGGATCTTGGTGCTTACATGATTCTTGATTATCCGGAGGGAGATGATAGATACATGGTGGATGATGGGCTTATCTATTCTTATGACAGAGTCTTCTTGACTAGTGATTCTAAGCCCAAGGAGTAGTTGTTACATGCAGCACATGTGGGCTTTCTTTCCATGCACTTTGATGCATATCATTCCTTGATGAAGGAGTTCACTTGGGAGGGCATCCAATAGGATGTATATCAGAATATGGGGAGATGCATAGCCTGGATGATGATGGAGAGGTTGTCACAGCCACTTCCCTACTCATTGAGAGTGAGGGAGAACTTTCAGTTGAGCCATTTCAACTCAATCGCCAAGGTACATGGTAGAGGATGTGCATTCATGCATCATGATTTGTACTCTTTTACTTTTTGTGAGCATCATATTATACCAAGGAGGATCATCCCTTCTTGTATATTATATTATGATGTACTTGAGGTCATTTGTAGCATTGATGTTGGCCATTTTATTTGTGGTTTGTGGGGGATGCCACATGATTTTTGGTGTGCACCATTGGCACCAAGTTTTACTTTCATGATCCCATCTTGTAGGATGATTGTGGAAGAAAACAAGTGGTTTAAAAGACACTTTTTACACTTTGTTTTGAGGCAGGCAAGGGATGCATTGCGCTAGTTCCACATATGGAACTATGATCCACCTCCTGGTTGTCTTATGGCAACTTGTTTTTATTTGTTTTTTCTTCCATGTATTGATGATGTTCTTGTTCTTATGGGAAGCTTTGTTGGGAGAATGGCACAAGAGTTGGAGGTGCCCATTGGGAGTATGATTTTCCATAATTCATATGTTGCATGTTTCACTAGAAACAATGGGCAAACCATGATCGCCACACTACACCTCTTGTCTTCATGTGGGAGGAGACATTTGGAGAACTTGAGTTCTTGGGAGAGGCACTTCATGGATGTTTTTATTGGTGGGGTGACTTGGGTAATTCTTTAAGACTGTAATATTTCATCCCAATATCAGCAGTAACCTCACACATGTCATAAGTGGAGAGAGAAACAACGTGGGATGGACATTTTAGTCCCACAAATTCAGCTATGTAGCCCACCTTATTTGCAGGAACCTAAGGTGGAGGAGATGTTTCAGGAGTTACCATGTTGGAGGGTGACTCACTTTTTGTTGATGAAAGATTAGGGATGGAGGCTTCACATGGGGATGATGATTCCTAATATATTTCAGATTCCATGCCTCAGGAAGGCCTCTAGACCACATATAGTTGTTTCCATGTATATCCCACTTTTTCATGATGAGTGCTATTTGGATTTTTCACCAAAGGCATAATTTTACACATGGGAGGAACAAATTGAGGACATATTGTTGAAAAAGCATCTTGTTCTTTGGAGGAACTTATCATTTGAGGATGCTACAGGAGGAAGAAGAGAGGCTCTTCAGTTCTATCCTTAAATTTTCCTGAGGACAAGCAACATTTGGGAGGGGAGGACTGAAATATTCCTAAATTAGCATGCAGCTAATTGGAATATTAATTTTTCTCCAAACACATAGCTAGATGAATAAATGGGTAGGGAGACCCAAAAACCTTTATAGCAGCAATAAAAACCCTCTTAATGGGAAAGTGATCATATTCACATCTGGTTAAAACATCTTCATGTGTGAACAAGGGCTAAATGAATGTGGACAAAGTCAATTTTGACCAAGTCAACTAAGATAGTATGGAGGATGTGGAACATTAATGGAGATAACCTGGTGGGAATATGGATCAGTTTAGATAGTTAGAATAAAGCCGCCTTGAGTGTGGAAGAAGACATTGCATGGAGATCCAATCAATATTGACCAAATCCATCAACGTTGTTATGGAGGAGTGGTATTGATGATGGGACAACACAGTTTTGGAGGGAGATTCATTGCATGAAGATGGAAACCCTAATGAGTGGGACCCAAGGTGAGAAGGCTCACATTGTTTATAAGGAAGAAGATGGCAGCCATATGGGGTTAGCTTATGATTATGATTTTCTGATATGTGGTCTTTTTAGACATATTTCTTTCTCTGGTTTTTTAGCTGAGATAGAGTTTTGTTTAGCACAGGGTGTTCCTGATTGGGAATCCCACCTCTTCCATTGAGTAGCTCTTGAACGATACTTGCACCATATTGTCAACTATCTGGCTGAATGCCAAGCTTCATCTTCCTTTGATAGTGCAGATCATGTTGACGATTTCTCTGTTTCAGTAAGCTGTAGCAAGTGGAGACTAGATCTTCAGATCTAGTCCATTTCAGTGCTTCTTTTCAGTGGAGGAGGGTTCTAATCCATTAGAAGGACAATATTGAAGATATTGAGCTATATTTTCAAATCTTGGCTGTAGTCCAACTACATTTTGTCCCCTATAGCATAGTCTTGATCTAGATCTACGTAATTTCTAAAGGAGCAGTTGCAGGGTGGTTCAGTGCACCATTTGGAGAGTTGATTTTCTGAGTGTTGGGGATCTGCCCTTTAATTTCTAAAGGAGCAGTTGCAGGGTGGTTCAATGCACCATTTGGAGTGTTGATTATCTGAGTGTTGGGGATCGGCCCTTCACTTTGGAGATATGTTGGAGGAGATCCTGTATTTGTTCATATCAGATCAAATCCACTTTCCAAATCTGTAATTTTCAATAGATCTACAGTCTTAGATCTCAGATCTACACTTTGTACATGGTGTTTTTTTGAAAACCCCAAGGGGGTTCATTAGAGGAGCCTGTATATTGCATGGATATGATATAGATCTAAATTTTTATGCATATAGCATCTTTCTATATGATGTAAAACTTACTGCTATTGTAGGAGTAATAAAATAACACTGTCAGAGTATTTCTAGTTTTATTCATGGTTGCAGCCCCTCTTTTTACATGATTGTTGAGAAATAATGACTTGGGAGGCTTGTTTAACTAAGTTACCATGATTTTTTCCACATATCCTTTTGTATATGGCTATTATAATGTATGAATGAATGGATCCATGGGCTGCATTTAACTATTATTGCACATATTTCTGAAAAATGCATTTTTACTGCATGTATTGTTGAGTTTTCCCATTTGGGAATATTACAATCTCCTTGCAAACAAAGGTGTGGAAAGCAGCTGTGAGTTGTATCATTCCAATCTAACTTAGGTTGAGAAGGAATCCCTCAGACAATAAATTCACACTCTCATTCAAAAGGATCTTCTCCACTAGATTTAGGTGACAGAACTGACACAAATGATAATCATTTCTCACAGACCTCGAAGGATGGAGATCTTCTGTGCAAAGCCTCACCTACTATAGATCCTCAAACCATTAGCCATTCGCACATGAAAAACACAATAAGGTATGATGATGAGACGCTGAGAACAACATCACCCTATCCAAGGTACCTTTCCACATCTATCACCATAAATGAATATCATGATTGATTCGTATATCATCCATCCCCCTTCCCTCGAGCCTCCTCAGGAAATCGGTCATGGCACGCAGCTGCGTGTGAGTCATACTTATTTCGATCCTCCTCACTTGTTTCCAAGCCCCTTTAAAAGGATCAGCTCTCAACCCTGAGCAACCCATAGTATTTTCCCTCTGCCTTTTTCCTTTTTAACTCTTCTTTGGCACCTCTCTAATTCCAGAAGGTCGTGTATCCCTATTCTCAGCACTGCGTCACGCAATCCCCTCTAGGTTGTGACATCCCAATATGCACACCTCTTCCCTAGCCCTTTCGACCCCTTGATCCTTGGCGCATTTTTTCGCTCTGCTGCATACCCCTCCCTTGGAATCTCACACCTGCCTCATTGTACAATGGCCCCAAAATTACGACAAACAACCATCCAAGGTGGACAAAGAGGTGCTCTCCCTAGTCGTTATCACTATGGCGAGGAAAATCAACTAGAGTCGATGGAAGGCTCCTCCTCCGGCATTTTTGACGAAGAGAGCCTCGACCATGAGTAGGACGATGATACCCCTATGCAAGCTGCGTAGAGAGGTATGCACGGTTCGCGAAAGTCCACCATAGCACACTAGAAACACCCCATGACCCACTGTCGATTCAAAAGAAGGAATACGATGAATCAGATGTCTAGGTGACGGACTCTGATGGAAATTGGATGTCTATCCCTAACAAAGAAGATCCAGAGTCCCCCATCCTCTGTGCACCAGTCCCCAAACCTAGGCGTTCAGTGGTAGATTCAGAGGAAGCGGCTGCGTAGGCACGTGCTTGCCCCATTAAGGAGGAGGTCCCCAACAACGATGATGAAGATGAATATTGAGGCCTTCGCACCTGCACAACTCTTCCATTTTTTTCTGTCAAGCTTGGCACCATCACTATTTTTTTTCTTCTGCATATTTTGTGCTACTTAGACATGTCAGCACTACTACGTATATTGTAATTTTTTGTCTTAATTTTTTTTCGGTGATGTGAAACCAACTCCAAAAATAGAAGAAAAGAGATATCAACGCCTTATAAATAGGCCACTTCGAGGGGTCAACCTCCAATACATTACATGAATGAACAATTCTTATATGATACAAATTACAAAACCTCCTTTCTATATATAGGAGTCCATGGGGCCACAATGTAATCCTAGCCTACCTAACAATAATAATTTAAGGGCACAATAATAACAATATGGGGGTTATAGGGGTACAATAATAACAATAAGAGGGTTACACTAATAATAATAAGGGACTATACTAGTAATATAGGGACCTAACATGCCCCTCTCCTTCAAAAAAGTGTTGTCCTCAATGCTTGAGTAGCTTTGGGTGCTTCTGTATAAAATTCTCATCCTCCCATGCAGAATCTTCAGTGGGTAAGTTCTTCCACTTGATGAGATACTCTGAAATTGATCGATTCCGTAGCTATCGAGCTCTTGTTTCCATGACCGCTTCAGGTTCCAATATGATTTTTCCTTCCTCATCAAGTTCTGGCAATATTGTTTGAACTGGAAGATTTTCACCTATAACCTTCTTTAAGCATGAAACATGGAAAACTGGATGCACTCATGAAGAAGAAGGAAGCTCCAATTTGTATGCCATAGTACCAATCTTTTGCAACACCTTGTAAGGACCATAGTACTTTGGCGATAATTTATTATCCTTCTTAGCTTGCTTGAGGGACATTTGTTTATATGGTTGTAGCCGTAAAAATACCCAATCTCCTACATCAAAACATCTCTCGCTGCGATGTTGATCTGCCTGTTGTTTCATTCGATTTTGTGCCAAATTCAGGTTATCCTTTAAGAGTTGGAGAACTTCTTGCTGATGCTCGATGTGATCTTCCACTGCTTGAACCTTCAAATTTTTTCTTAAAGATGATGTGATGGATGGTGGATGATATCCATAAAGTGCCATAAATGGGGTCATTTTTGCTGCAGTATGGAAGGAAGTGTTATACCACCATTCACCGAGAGGTAACCACTTGACCCATTGTGTTTGTTTATCAGATACAAAACAACGAAGATATCCTTCCAAACATTTATTTACTATCCCAGTTTGACCATCAGATTGAGGATGATAAGATGAGCTATGAGCTAATTGAGTACCCAAACAAGAAAATAACTCCTTCCAAAAATTTCCAGTAAAAATGGGATCTCTGTCGCTCACAATAACCCTTGGGCTTCCATGTAGCTTTTGAATTCTGTCCATAAATGTAGTAGCAACTGTACTTGCTTTAAAATGGATGAGATAATGCACAAAAGTGTGCATACTTGGTAAGTCTATCAACTACCACCATGATGACATTCTTTCCTTCAGACTTAGGTAAACCTGTGATAAAATGCATTGAAATCTCCTCCCAACATTGACTTGGAATGGATAAAGGTTGTAGAAGTCCCGGGGTCTTAATTGTCTCCACTTTATTCTGCTGGCAAACCAAACATTCCGCCACAAACTTTTGAATATCAGATTTAAGGCCATCCCAAAAAATTTCTTTCTTCACCCTGTGGTAAGTTTTTAAAAATCCTGAGTGTCCTCCTAAAGGAGAAGTGTGCAATTCCAGAAGAATCTTTTGTTTTAGTTGGGAATTCTTACAAAGATATAAGCTATCTTTGTACCATAAGGAATCATTTTTCCAACTAAATGTATCAGATGTACTAGGATCTTGCTGCAACTTTTGAATGAGTGTCCATACATCTTTGTCCATCTTCCATTCATCTCTTGCTTCGGTTATCCAATCTGGTTGGATAATAGAAATGGCACAAAGCAATGCTTCCACCTCTTCATTCTTTCTTGAGAGTGCATCTGCAACAACATTAAGCTTTCCTTTTTTGTAGATTATTTCAAAGTCATAACCCAAAATATTTGTGACCCATTTTTGCTACTCTTCTGAAGATAGTCTTTGTTCCAAAAAGTGTTTAAGACTATCATGATCAATTTTTACCTTGAAGTGTCTTCCCATTAGGTAAGTTCGCCATTTCTTTAGTGCATGCAATATTGCTAACATTTATTTCTCATAAATAGATTTCTGTAAATACTTTCCTTTGATTGGATGACTTTCAAAAGCAATGGGTCTTCCTTCTTGCATTAAAACAACACCAATTCCATTTCCTAAGGCATCACATTCCACAATAAAGGTTTTTGTGAAGTTTGGCGTAGCTAAGACCGGTGCTAGGCACATTGACTCTTTAAGATGTTCAAAGGCCTTAGTTGCTTCAGGAGTCCATGAAAATGCATCTTTCTTCAATAATTTTGTTAGTGGTGCTGCTATTCTCCCATAATTCTTAACAAACTTGCGATAATACCCTGTTAACCCGAGAAATCCTCGCAACTGCTTTATGGTTGTGGGGACTTTCCATTATTTAATGGCTTTAATTTTTTTAGGGTCTACCTTAACACCCTCGTGAGATACAATATGACCCAGATATTCCACCTCTTGTACTCCAAAGAAACATTTGGATGTTTTTGCATATAATTGTTTCTCCTACAATAGTTTGAGCACACTGTCAACATGTTGAACATGATCCTTCCAAGACCTGCTGTAGATTAGTATATCATCAAAAAATACTAGCACAAATTTTCTAAGGAAGGGTTTGAAAATGGAATTCATCAACCCTTGAAATGTAGATGGTGCATTGGTAAGGCCAAAAGGCATGACCAAAAATTCATAATGACCCTCATGAGTTCGAAATGCTGTTTTTGGAATATCTTCAGTCTTCATTCTAAGTTGATGATATCCTGAACGAAGATCCAACTTGGTAAAATAAATTGCTCCATGTAATTCATCCAATAATTCATCAATCACAGGAATGGGAAATTTATCTTTAATGGTGAGCTTATTGAGCTCCCTATAATCCGGACACATTCGCCATGATCCATCCTTCTTGTGTACCAATACTACAGGAGCAGAGAAAGAACTTTGACTAAGTTGAATTATACCCACCTCTAACATTTCTGCAATCATACGTTCAATTTCGCTCTTTTGGACATAAGGATATCTATAAGGCCTGATGTTTGGAGGAACACTTCCTGGAATCAAATGAATAGCATGATCATGATCACGAATAGGTGGGAGTCCTTTTGGAGTTTCAAAAACCTTAGAATGATTGTCCAAGACTTTTTGGAGATCTGCAGAAATAGATGATTTTGATGTTGGAACTTCTAGTGAGCATAATTGTGCAATTATGCCTCGTTGTTCTTTCTTTAGAAGCTTTGTCATGACATTATAGCTTATTATCCTTCCTGGCTTCCCTTCAATACCCCGTAATTCGACTTCCTTTCCTTCTGAAAAAAATTTCAAGAAAATTTCTTGAAAATTAAAAGCTACCGTCCCCAAAGATTGTAACCATTGTACTTCTAGTACAACATCAACACCTCCCATAGGAATGGAAAGCATTGGACTATTCAATACATATTCCCCCATGGTTAGCTTGATATTATGGCATTTTCTAGAGCAATTTATAGTTCCTCCATTTGAAACCATCACTTGACATTATGGTGCTGGGTATAGGAAACAATTCAATTCCTTGGCTACCTTACAATGAATACAATTATGGGTACTACCTGAATCAATCAACACTATTACCTTTTTCTTCTTGATATGTCCTTCTATGTTGAGAGTTTGAGGAGTAGTAATTCCTGCCAATGCATTACATGATATGTTCAGACTCATTTCTTCCTCTTCTAGGGTTGGTTCCTGGTGTATATCCTCTTCTTGTTCATTTTCTTATTCCTCTTCACAATCTATGTAAAATAATTTCTTCTTAGCACACTTATGACCTTTAGTGTATTTTCTATCACAACTGTAGCAAATCCCTTTTTCTCCTTTTTCTTCCAATTTTTGTGGTTTCTGTTGAGCCTCAAAATTGTGCTTTCCTTCACCTCATTTTACCTCATTTTCCCTTGTCCATTTCTATCTTAAACCCAATTGATCAATAAATATAGTTAAAATTACTTCTAGAATGATTTACATGACTGACTTGTTGAATCTTGTGATTTTTTCCATTGTTAAGCATTTTGACCGGAACTAGCTGCAGAATGCAGACATTCCGTAGCTAACCGGCGATTCTGCAGCTGCCTTCATGTTTGAGTATGTTCCAGGTGGCCTCTTGAGAAAAACCGCATATGGGCATGATCCACGTCTTTTCTACATGGTTCGTTGCTCATCATGGAGGAAGAAATGGATTCTGGGTACGGTTATGCACGTGGGAACACATTTATGAAGGAAGACTCCTACTAGGACTGTCTCAGTCCAGATGTCTTTTCTTCTTCACGTAGCCACCTCAAAGACTCCTAACGTGATTCGGATAAGGAAAGACATTGTTCCTAAATTGTTGTAATTATTGTTACGTGCATTTGCTTTATAAACTCTTGGGAGACCGAGAGCTATGTTAGAGATTTTATGTTAGATTTGCTGCTAGATTTTGTTTAAAAACTCTGTGTTACGTCCTTGAAGACACAGAGTGTTATGTTCGAACTATTGCATCGTTAATGGAGCAGACAAAGTTATTTTGAAGGCGTGATTTAATTTGAAGTTGAATGTCGTCAAGTGGTAGAGGGCCCCTGCCTCTTGCACGGATTTCCTTTGCGTAAATTAGATAAGTTTTCCTAGCTTCCTTTATGTTTTGCATTTGAATTGGTAGTTGTCTTGTTTTAGCTACTGTAGTCGTATTCATTCTAGCTCTTCCACAAGAAGACACTCTTCCAACAGATTAAAATGATGAATGTCGAATTACTATGGTATTGTAGAATTAGGAGTTGAATTTATAGTTGTTTTAACTAGCTACTGTAGTTATATTCATTCTAGCTCTTCCACAAGAAGACACTCTTCCAACAGATTATAATGATGAATGATGAATAACTATAGTACTGTAGGAGTTAGTTGTAGTTTTTTCTATTCACTATCATAAGTTACACTTGTTCTAATCACTCTTCTACAAGAAGAAACTCTTCCAAGACATTCTCAAGAAGTTCAAGACATGACTGTGATAATGAATGATTTAGTTGTGTGTTTGTACTAAGTATCATCCCTGTCCTTGCTCTTAAACGCTTGCCCAAGACATCATAATGACGAGTAGGGTATGGATGTGATAACTTAGTTTTTCATTTTCTTTCAGTTCATTTGCTTTCAATTGCATACAAGTACACAGTCAGAATTGTTCTACCTCTTCCAAAAGAAGGAACTCTTCGAAAATATCACTAATGATGAACAAACAGATTGTGTAACTTCATAGATTAATGCATGTTAGTATAGTTAGAACAACTCCGGAGTTTCATTGCATTTAATTCATGATCAGTTACTTTGTTTCAAGTTTGATGATGACTTATAGTTTAGCATTGTTCTAGATTAATGGCATCTTAGGTTCATTCTTAGATTAACTCATTGCACTTGCATCTCATATTCAAATTGTCATCCATTGCACAATAGATTACTCTAGTTGTTAGGATTAACAAGACAGCCCTCATTATTCACAAACATCTTCTTGTTCTAAAAACTACAAATGATCCATAGCCATAGGAACAGAAGACAACATCACTATAAGGTCTGAAATCTCTCTGTAATCTCCTCATCATTCTATAAATAGAGCTCTTCCTCAAAAGAACTATTTTGAACAAGAAACCAATAACTTTTTGAGTATAAGTTCTGTGACATTCAATTAAATTGCAGAATAGAACTAGGAATTAATCATAGAATAAAAGAGCTTAGGACAGAGTATTGCATCATTAGTGTTTAACTGTTTAGTTAGAGGATTTGCATATTTAGTGATCATTTCTCAAGAATAGTTTGTGTCATTTGTTTAAAAAGTCATTATCAAGCTTTTGTTTTTATTTAGTCATAGTTCAAATTCTGCTTCATTGTTTCCAATTGCATTTACCATTCCATACATTAGGCTTAACTCTGTTTTTGACCACCAACTTCTTTCCATTAGTTTTCTAGGCATTTTCATTGTGAGCATAAAACATCAAAAGACCAAAAACATCATAAATCAACACAAAAGACCAAAAACATCACAAAACACCACATACAACGCATTAGGAAACAAGCACCTAGGTACATATGGTACACTTCACTTCAGCAGTTTACAAATCCTGGTTGACAATTAAATGAGCTCAGTTTAGGAGACTAGACTGAGACCCAACATTTTGGCGCCGTTGCCGGGGAAGTGAAAACAAGGTAACCTTTGTTTCTTAGCATCCAAAAACAATTTTATGCGTAGGGAGAGAGATTCAAGGGGAAGATTTATAAGCAGCAGAGGCAGAAGTTTGATTTCTAGAACACCACTTGTTTCATCTAGATCCAGAACTAGTACACCTTCAACTCAAACCCATCTTCCATCCTTTACTGATCCTGGACTTTTAGAAGATCTAATGTCACCTATTCCATCAGAGAAACCTTCCACTTCATCCACTGAACCTGCCATAGAAGAAGATCTAAAGACTCCTGTTAGGGACACAAATCTTTCTACTTCTACAGGAGAGTCAACCATGGCAGAAGAAGGAGGAGGAGGAGTGGTTAATGGAGAACACACACTATTTGGAGGAGGTAGAGGTAGAGGTAGAGGAGAAGGAGGAAGAGGAGAAGGAGGTAGAGGTGCAGATGGAGGAAGAGGGAGAATAGGAAGATCCTTTGGGTTCCCTATACTTGATGAAGAAACCAATACAACTATGAAAAACATTTCACCTTCTGTCCTTCCGAACTTCTATGGACTTAAAACTGAGGATCCTGAAACTTTCTTATTCGAATTTGAAGTCTTGTATTTAAGGACTCTTATGACTACATTATAGTGGCTTATAAGCGAAATTATTTCCTTCAACTCTGAAAGGAGCAGCATTGAAGTGGTTTATGAGCTTAAGCAGTAGTTCCATTAGGACATGGGAAGACATGAAACAAGTATTTCTAGAGAGATACTTGGATTATTGTATGCCGGTTAATCATAAGGAAGAAGATGTTACAAAAGAAGATGAAAACTTAGAAGATTTGTTGGAAAGATTTAAATACAACATAAAAAGGGCACAAATGGAAAACCTAGATCAGGACACTTTAAAAGCTCTTTTGTTGAAAACCATTAGGGATGAATGGTTGGATATCCTTAACATGATGGAAAAAGGGGATATATCACAACTCACATTACCTGAAATATCTGAGTTATGTATCAACCTTTCCAGAGGGAAATCCAAAACTGTCAAAGGTCCAAGAGATCCTGCTCTTGCAAGAGCAAGTAAATCTGCTTCTGGGATAGTAAGTAGATCAGAAATAGGACACATGCTTGATGATTTTAAAGCTGACATCTTAGGGAGTCTTAGTGAACAAATAGACACCCTCAAGATACAAAACAAGCAAAAGGCTGAATCTGATGCCTTGGAAATCTTTTGTCCCAAATGTAGGAAGAAACATGCCTTGAGAGAATGTCCTCTAGATGTAAAAGTTGTAGAAACCTGTGTTATTTGTTCTGAGAAACATGAGACCAAGAATTGTCCTTCTCTTCCTGGTCTCAAGGCTGTTTTTCAGAAAGAAACTCCTACAGACTCCACAGAATCTCTTAACTTTGTATCTAGAAGACCTTGGCAGGGATCTCAGACACAAGGATTCCATGATCAAATGTATAATCAACCTCCACCTTGGAATTCTTGGCAGCAACCTTGGCCCCAATTTCAAAATCAATCTCCAGCTTGGGCACAAGGATCACAAGGTCCCTATGGAAGATACTCTCCATATTATCAGTATCCACCATCCTATCCACCATATCCACATTTTTATCCTCAAAATTCCCAACAAAATTTTCCTCAAAATCTTCAACAAAATTTTCAACAACATCATCCGAACCAACCTCATCAAAATCAACCACTTCCATTACCATTCCCTCAAAAATCCAATCAATTGCCAGCTCAGCCCATACCAAACCCCAATAATAAGATCCCTCAGAATACATATATGATAGAAGGACAACAATTTCCAACTTATTTAATTACTCCTCTAGACCTTAGTGATGTTCAACTTAGGTCTGGAAGGATACTTGAGAAGAGGAAACCTTCTGTGATCATACAAGAACAAGATAATTCTGAGGAAGACTCCCTACGGGTTAATAAAAGTCTTGAGAAAGATACATCCTTTCAAAGACCAAAACATTGAAAAATGGTAAAACAAAAAAGATCCAATAAATTCAACTCCAAAGACAGAGAAACCATCCACATCTACTTCTATACCTCCCTTTCCGGAAAGACTACAAACGACAAAGGTATAGAAAACAAATACTGGTGCCTAATTATGATTTCTTAGATGAATTGAGAAATGTTTGCATTGAAATTCCATTATTACAAGCCATCAAAGAAATCCCACCTTAGCCAAACAATAAAGGAATTGAGTATGAAGACAACAAGAAAAGAAGAGAAACCAAGAAAATTCAATCGGTAGGACAACAGCAGACATTATGATCGGTAAGATTACTATTCCAAAGTACCTTGACCCAGAAATCCAGTTGTCAAAATTACATCAATGGAATTGAAATTCAAAACACACTCATTGACTTAGGAGCAAAGAATAAATATCAAGTTGAAAGAAGATAATCATGGACAAACCAACTTCAATCTTCTCTTACACCCACACTATTACACTAGCGATAGATCCGTGATCGCACTGTATTAAAATAGACATTCCACATTCCTAGACTCTTGGGAAAATTCCGTGGGATTTCATGATCCTAACACACCCAAGAACACCCAGAGGCCATCCGTTATACTAGGAAGACCTTGTCATTACACCGATGCTTCTTTAATATTGTAGGTCCCAAGATATGTATATTTCTGATGGTAGTTCAACAAAGAAATTCACTTATATCTCCAGCTAGGATAATTACAGATCTAGATGATACTCAATGATAGAGGATGAAGAATATTTACAACCACTCTTCACCAAATTAGTGAAGATAAATTCTAAATACTTCAGAAAATTTTGAATCCTCTCAAGAACATAAACATGAATCATTTCAAGAGGGATTCCAATATTGAATTTTTGTCATCTAGGCAGATGTCTCTTCATTCTATAGACAAATTTGGCAGCTCTACAAGTGAAATTTTTCCAGGCAAAACCTTGAACATAAACAAAAACCTAGAAAAATCTCAACAAGAAGAGTTAGTCAAAGTATTACAGAGACATTCTTCTGCATATGCATGGGAATACACCGACATGAAAGGGATAAGTCCCAAGACTTGTACTCATCACATCTATATAGAGGCAAATTGCAAACCAATCAGACAGCCTCAAAGACGGATGAATCCAAATCTTAGGGAAATTGTCAAGGAAGAATTAAAAAAATTGTTAAATGTTAACTTCATCTATCCTATTTCAGATAGTCAGTGGGTTTCTCCTTTGGTGATTGTGCCTAAGAAAAATGGAAAATGGAGGGTGTGTGTTGACTACCGAGAACTGAATAAAGCTACTCTTAAAGACCATTTTCCCTTGCCTTTCATAGATCAAGTATTATATACATTAGCAAGTAAAAAGTACTTTTCATTCCTGGATGGGTTTAGTGGTTACAATAAAATCCAAGTAGCACTTGAAGACCAAGATAAAACCACATTTACTTGTCCTTGGGGTACCTATGCCTACCGAGTATTGCCATTTGGGTTATGCAATGCACCTGCAACATTCCAAAGGGCAGTATTAGGAATTTTTTCTGATCTAATACATGACTGTGTAGAGGTGTACATGGATGATTTTACATTTTATGGGGATACATTTGAAGAGGCTTTAGAAAACTTGGAAAAAGTCTTAAAAAGATGTCAAGAAGCAAACCTTTCTCTTAGTCATGAAAAATGTTTTATGATGTTCACTCAAGGTATTGTTTTAGGGCACCACATTTCAGGGGATGGGATTAGAGTTGATGAGGCGAAAGTTGAAGTTATTTCTAACCTATCCATTCCAAGTTGTCAAAGAGATGTTAGAAGTTTTCTAGGATTTACAAGGTATTATCGGAGATTTATAGAAAACTTCACCAAAATAGCATCTCCTCTCTTCAAATTACTCACCAAAGATTGTGAATTTAAGTGGACTTCTGATTGCCAGTTAGCTTTTGAAACCCTGAAAACCAAAATTTCTGAAGCACCTATATTAAGAGGACCTAACTGGAAGTTACCTTTTCATATCTCGACAGATGCTTCTGATACAGCTTTAGGAGCAGTATTGGGACAGAAAGATTTAATTCCCTATGCCATCTATTATATCAGTAAAAATTTGACTCCTGCAGAGTTAAACTATACTGTAACTGAAAAAGAGTTTTTAGTTGTTGTTCATGCCATTAACAAATTTAGACACTATATAACAGGCTATGAAACTTTTATTCACACTGATCATTCTGCCATTAGATATTTAATGAATAAATCAATCACTAATGGTAGAGTTATAAGATGGTTGTTATTATCGCAAGAATTCAACATTACTATTCTAGATAGGCCTGGAAAACAAAACACTGTGGCTGACTTCCTGTCTAGAATTCAAAATATCAAAGATGACACTCCGGTTGAAGATCAATTTCCTGATGAATATCTTTTTGCAGTTTCTACTCAAACTCCATGGTTTGCTGATATTGCTAATTATTTAGTTTCGGGAAAATTTCCTTCAATTATGAATGCAAGGGATAAAAGAAAAATCATTAATGATAGTGCAAGATATTCATGGGTCGCTAATGAGTTGTACAAGACAGGTCCAGATTTGATTATTAGAAGGTGTGTTCGTGAAGATGAGATGCCTGAAATTCTCAAGGCATGTCATGATGAACCGTGTGGCGGACACTTTGCAGATAAGAGGACAGCCTATAAGATCCTTAACTTAGGATATTATTGGCCATCTTTGTTTAAAGATGCAAGGGAGTATGTCAAAAGGTGTGACAGTTGTCAAAGGGTAGGGAAACCTTCTCCTTCAGGTGAAATGCCATTACAACCTTAGGTACACATTGAACCTTTTGAAAAATGGGCTTTGGATTTTGTAGGACCTATTAGTCCTCCATCAAGACAAAAGAAATATATATTAGTTTGCACTGATTATGTTACTAAGTGGGTAGAAGCTAAACCATTACTTGTTGCTAATGAATCATCTGTAGTTACTTTTCTTTTGAGGATATTTTTACTCGTTTTGGTGTCCCAAGGGAAATTGTTACAGATCAAGGAGCTCAATTTACATCAAGGCTAGTGGAGCAAATGATGGAGAATTACAAAATCAGACATAGAACATCTACTCCTTATCATCCACAAGCAAATGGTCAAGTGGAATCCACTAATAAAGTCATTGAAGGAATCCTAACAAATATTGTTCATCTACATAGAAGAGATTGGGTAGATAGGCTTCCTGAAGCCTTGTGGGCCTATAGAACTACATGGAGAAACACAACAGGCCATACTCCTTATGAGCTTGTTTATGGAAAGCAAGTTTTGTTTCCCATAGAGTTCCCAATTCAAACATTCAAGATGGCAGTTCAGCTAGGACTTGATCTAACGGAGGCACAAAAGCATAGACTGGAGCAAATTAATGAATTGGATGAGATCAGACAAGATGCAGTTCAGAAAACAAGTCTAGTCCAACAGCAAAGGGCCAGATGGCATGACAAGTACATCAAGGAGAAGAAATTTAAAGAGGGTGACTGGGCTCTCTTGTTTGATTCAAAATTCAAGGATTTTCAAGGGAAATTTCAGACACATTGGCTTGGGCCATATGAAATTGTTCGAATTTTTGATAATGGGGCAGTAAAAATCATAACTATAGATGAAGAAGAGGTCACTTTTCTTGTGAATGGCCATAGACTGAAGCTATACCACAAGCCACTCTCAAGAGAAGAGTTTGTCAAGAAGTTCCAAGAAGACAATGATGTGAAGTTAATGAAGAAGAGTCTCTCTTCTTCATCAACTTGATTAAATTTTCTGAAGCATTTCTCTTTTGAAAAAAAAAAGGTATAAACATGAAAACCAATCATTGATTGGCATGTTTATACAGAAAAGATAGGGTGAAAATCAGAGTCTCTCTGACACTAACTTTTCCCATTTTTGTTTTTATAAGCAGCTATTATAAAAATCATAAGTTCAGTTCCATAGTGCTTATGATTCATTTCATCTCACTCCATTCACTTATTCATCCATACTCCATCTCATCCATCATTCATATTTCACTCCATTCCACATCTCATTCATCTCACTCCATCTTCCATTCATTTCATTTTCATGTCAAAATACAAAAATTCGATATCTTGCTGTAAGTGAATAAAATATGTCATGAATTGCAGTACAACCCTTATGTTCCTTCATTTCATTTCATGAACTGAATCCATTCCATTCCATTATTCACTTCATACATATCATAATCCATCATCCATTTTCATTCATACCACATAACATTTCACCCATACTCCAAAAACATTCTATTTTCATGATTAAATTGTTCTACAGGAACATTCTGCAGCTCAGTGGACATTCTGCAGCTGATCAGCCTTTCTGCAGCCCGACAGTCTTTCCGCAGCTACAAACCCTGAAGGCATCAATCAGCAGACATCAGAATTACAACAAAGTGACCCAGTGTATTCATGAATCAAAATCATCAAGAAAATTATGAAGACTCCTCCAGAGATGAGCAGAGAAGACAAAGGCTACAAAAATCAAATAAAGGGCAGAGGTAACAAATTTAAATTACGATGGCATTTCATAAAAGTTTAGCATAGTTTAGTTGTGGATTATTCGAAAAGGTTGTTTTAATTGTTTTTATTGATCAAACACCAACAAACCCTCTACAGACTTTATATTAAAATCTTCCATTTCAAATTTCATATCCGATAGCATCTAAGCGGTTAAATGGCCAAAGCATTTGAATTTTCCACGTCTCTTAACCAAGACATTTAATGATGATGATTCCCTCTGCCGTCGTAAAATCCTCCGCCATCTCCTCAATCATTAATACAATCCCTCCACCTCACTCCACTACTCCATTCCGAGACCACTGCCATAACTTCATTCCGTAGCCAGCATTCCATTCCGAAGACGGAGATATTATTATCACCGAAAGCAGAGCCAAAGGATATCAGTTTGAATAGCATTGAGAATTGTAAACGCAGAGCAGAGTAGAAGGGTAAATTTGGAAGTGTAACAGTGTGAGGACTTGAAGCCACTTGATCCCGTGGGCAGATAAAATACCACTGTGAACGGAGTTTGAAGCATTTTCACTATCAACACAGAATTGTAGCAGTGTGAGTTTGAAGTCTTTTGTTACCAAAAGACAGAGGTGTTAAAATTGAAGTCTTTTGCTACTGGAGACAGAGGTGTTGTAGTGATTGAGTGTGAAGATTTTTGCTACCAGAGACAGAGGTGTTGCAGTTTGAAGACTGTTGTTACCAGAGACAGAGGTGTTGCAGTTTGAAGACTGATGTTACCAGAGACAGAGATGTTGCAGCGTTGAATTTGAAGTCTTTTGCTACTAAGAGCCAGAGGTATTGCACAAAAAGAAATTTGAAGCCATCTACCATTTTCAATCAAAGACATTTCAGCTCGAAATTTGAAATTGCTTTCATCATCAAACAAAGGCATAGCACTCCAACATTCAATTGTCAACAGAAGCATATCAGTCTGAGGTTTCAAAGGCATTTTTCATTATCAAACAGAAGCAAATCACTTCAAAATTAAATTGTCAACAGAGGCATATCAGTTCAAGGTTTCGAAGGCATTTGTCATTATCAATCAGAGGTATGTCATTATGAAGTTTGGAGCCATTTTCATTTAAAGCTTGAAGCCATTTCAATCCGAAAGTGAAAGTCATTGTTTTGTGGGTAGAAGAGTGTTAATTTGATATTGAAAAATCATGGGTTTAATTGTAAGGACTGAACCTGTGGGTTCAAAATATTTAGAAGGTTACCCACAATGCAAGGAAATGTTACAAAAAATAGGATGGCTTCAATTTTTGGAAAAATTTAATGGCTTCCATAAGGAAGTCACTAAAACATTTGCAAGAGCATTTCAAGGAACCGAAGTTGAAGTAGGTGATGTCAAGTTTATTGTCACTGAAGTTTTTATTGCAGAGGCTACAGGATTGTCCAGAACTGGAGAGAGATGGTTTAAAAATAGGGAATTCCACAATGACTCCTGGAAACAAATTTTAAAATCACCAAATATGGATGTTAGTGTATTCAAGAAAGGAATTCCCAGTACTGCATTGAAAAACAAATGGAGAAACATACTACTTCTTTTACAAAAATTTGTTACATGTGAGGGTAGATATGGGACATTATATGTCTACCACATTAGACTAATGATGCATTTTCTGTGAGAAGATTTAAACCTACCATATTTCTTGCATCAAAGTCTGAAGAAGATGGCTTCCTGTGTTCAGAGAAGAATTCAATTTTTAGAGACAACCCCGTATCATCATGGTTTGGTCAAAATTTTGATTGAGCATCATCTAGCTAAAACAAATGATACATGGGATGATTTCTTAATAAGAAATCATTTTGAAGAAGCAAAAGAACCATCACCTGAACCACAGCCTATAAAGAGAAGTAGGAAATGGAGGGCTTCAAAAGTTGAAATTGACAAACCAGCCCAAGAGAGCAGTGAGGAAATCATTTTGGAGAAGTTGACTCGAATCAAGAGGCAACTTAAGGAAGAAAAGATAATCAAGGAATCTGTCACAGAGAAAGGAGAGGGATCCTCTTAGCCTAGGAGAAGCCACAGATTAAAGGGAAAACTGAAGAAAACACCAATCAAACAAACAGGGGTAATCAATATAGAAGATGAAGAAACACCCATTGAAGAGGATGATGAAGAGGATTTTTATGAAAGAACCCCTGAAATTGATCCTGCTCAACAAGAAATTTATGATTATGTGGAAACTTTAGAGAGGACAGCTTCAGAAAGCAGAGAGAGAACCCCCAGTCCTCCACTGTCTGAAATTGATATATTAAGAAGGGATAGATATGAGTTGGAATTGCTGAATAGACACATCAAAAATGAGAATGAAATTCTCAAAGATCAAATCAAGCTCAAGACTGATATGAACTCAACCTTATCCCTGCATATAGACAAAGTGGAGAGGACTAATGAGAAGTTGAAGACAAGGAACAAAAAGCTGATCAGGGCACTCACCAACCTCAGGTTCAAACTTGTTATCAGGAAACCCAGAAGACCTCTAGCTTCCAGACAAAGGAGAAGAAGGGGATTAGATGTCCTTGTAGAAGCCTCTAAATTCATAGGATAACTTGCATGAGGACATGCAAAGAGACAGCAGTGGGGGTATGTTGAGCCTCAAAATTGTGCTTTCCTTCACCTCATTTTACCTCATTTTCCCTTGTCCATTTCTATCTTAAACCCAATTGATCAATAAATATAGTAAAAATTACTTCTAGAATGATTTACATGACTGACTTGTTGAATTTTGTGATTTTTGCCATTGTTAAGCATTTTGACCGGAACTAGCTGCAGAATGCAGACATTCTGTAGCTAACCGGAGATTCTGCAGCTGCCTTCATGTTTGAGTATGTTCCAGGTGGCCTCTTGAGAAAAACCGCATATGGGCATGATCCACGTCTTGTCTACATGGTTCGTTGCTCATCATGGAGGAAGAAATGGATTCTGGGTACGGTTATGCACGTGGGAACACATTTATGAAGGAAGACTCCTACTAGGACTGTCTCAGTCCAGATGTCTTTTCTTCTTCACGTAGCCACCTCAAAGACTCCTAACGTGATTCGGATAAGGAAAGACATTGTTCCTAAATTGTTGTAATTATTGTTACGTGCATTTTCTTTATAAACTCTTGGGAGACCGAGAGCTATGTTAGAGATTTTATGTTAGATTTGCTGCTAGATTTTGTTTAAAAACTCTGTGTTACGTCCTTGAAGACACAGAGTGTTATGTTCGAACTATTGCATCGTTAATGGAGCATACAAAGTTATTTTGAAGGCGTGATTTAATTTGAAGTTGAATGCCGTCAATTGGTAGAGGGCCCCTGCCTCTTGCACGGATTTCCTTTGCGTAAATTAGATAAGTTTTCCTAGATGCCTTTATGTTTTTCATTTGAATTGGTAGTTGTCTTGTTTTAGCTACTGTAGTCGTATTCATTCTAGCTCTTCCACAAGAAGACACTCTTCCAATAGATTAAAATGATGAATGTCGAATGACTATGGTATTGTAGAATTAGGAGTTGAATTTATAGTTGTTTTAACTAGCTACTGTAGTTATATTCATTCTAGCTCTTCCACAAGAAGACACTCTTCCAACATATTATAATGATGAATGATGAATAACTATAGTATTGTAGGAGTTAGTTGTAGTTTTTGCTATTCACTATCATAAGTTACACTTGTTCTAATCACTCTTCCACAAGAAGAAACTCTTCCAAGACATCCTCAAGAAGTTCAAGACATGACTGTGATAATGAATGATTTAGTTGTGTGTTTGTACTAAGTATCATCCCTGTCCTTGCTCTTAAACGCTTGCCCAAGACATCATAATGACGAGTAGGGTATGGATGTGATAACTTAGTTTTTCATTTGCTTTCAGTTCATTTGTTTTCAATTGCATACAAGTACACAGTCAGAATTGTTCTACCTCTTCCAAAAGAAGGAACTCTTCCAAAATATCACTAATGATGAACAAACAGATTGTGTAACTTCATAGAATAATGCATGTTAGTATAGTTAGAATGCTCCGGAGTTTCATTGCATTTAATTCATGTTCAGCTACTTTGTTTCAAGTTTGATGATGACTTATAGTTTAACATTGTTCTAGTTTAGAGGCATCTTAGATTCATTCTTAGATTAACTCATTGTACTTGCATCTCATATTCAAATTGTCATCCATTGCACAATAGATTACTTTAGTTGTTTGGATTAACAAGACAGCCTTCATCATTTACAAATATCTTCTTGTTCTAAAAACTACAAATGATCCATAGCCATAGGAACAGAAGACAACATCACTATAAGGTCTGAAATCTCTCTGCAATCTCCTCATCATTCTATAAACAGAGCTCTTCCTCAAAAGAACTATTTTGAACAAGAAACCAATAACTTTTTGAGTATAAGTTCTGTGACATTCAATTAAATTGCAGAATAGAACTAGGAATTAATCATAGAATAAAAGAGCTTAGGACAGAGTATTGCATCATTAGTGTTTAACTGTTTAGTTAGAGGATTTGCATATTTAGTGATCATTTCTCAAGAATAGTTTGTGTCATTTGTTTAAAAAGTCATTATCAAGCTTTTGTTTTTATTTAGTCATAGTTCAAATTCTGCTTCATTGTTTCCAATTGCATTTACCATTCCATACATTAGGCTTAACTCTGTTTTTGACCACCAACTTCTTTCCATTAGTTTTCTAGGCATTTTCATTGTGAGCATAAAACATCAAAAGACCAAAAAAATCATAAATCAACATAAAAGACCAAAAACATCACAAAACACTACACACAACGCATTAGGAAACAAGCACCTAGGTACATATGGTACACTTCACTTCAGCAGTTTACAAATCCTAGTTGACAATTAAATGAGCTCAGTTTAGGAGACTAGACTGAGACCCAACAGTTTCAACCTTGTAGGTTGTGGAAATCTAGGAGTAGCAACACTTCCCTCTTTATAGAAGTGAGTGGTAGGCTTCCTTGTCGCCATAATTTTACATTCAATTTTTCTTGCCAACCTGAAAGCCTTTTCCAACATTTCAGGTTCCAAAACGTGAACTTCATGTTGGATGTTATCCTTTAAAGTCCCTATGAAGAGATCAATCCTATATTCCTCTGGAATATCAGTTACCCGTATATTCAATTTTTGGAAGTCCTCAATGTGCTCCCCCACTAAACCCTTTTGTTTGAGATTTATCAATTGGCTAAAGAAGGTGTTGTTCTTTGTATCCTCATAATGTGCTATCATTTCCTCCATAAAAATTGACCAAGTGACAATTTTTTTACGGGAGCAAAGCCATCGATACCATACAAATGTATTTTGTTCTAAATGTAAAGTTGCAATGTGTACCTTTTGTGTGTTTTGCACGTTATGGAGATCAAAATATTGCTCCATCTGTAGTATCCATGTTACAGATCCTTTCCATCAAACTTCCTCATATCCATTTTTGGAATATGGTGGTTCTTCCCGCCAACATTAGAGTTTATGAAATCACGATTAACATTGATTTTTTTCTCATCATGAGGTTCTTCTACTATCTTTTCACCATTAGGAAACATTTCTTGTATCAACTTTGTCAAACCTTCGATGTCTATTTTTAGATCATTCTTCATGTTTTCCATGTTGTATTTCATGTCATCCATCTTAGCTTCCATGCCATCCATCTTAGCTTCCACACCATCCATCTTAGCTTGCACGCCATCCATCTTAGCTTCCACGACTTTCTTCAAAACTTCCATTTCATTTTTTGTTGCTCTTTGCGAGAGTGAAATTTGTTGCACTTGCTCTTGTAATTTTGATAGATCATGTTGCAATTCTTCATCTTCATGATTCATAGTAGAGCCTTCTGAAGGCTTAATGGGTGTTGAATTATTTTTACGGGGCATCTTTTAGAACCCAATACTGATATCTATTCTACAATATGCCCTTGGAATCAATTCAAATTGATTCTTCAAACAAGACTTATGCAATTCGGAAAAAAATACACACCTTTTTCTTGCTTTTGAGGAGCCCGATATTGAAACTGATTTATCTCTGTGATTTTGGATCTTCAATATCTGAAATTTGGCCCTAGAGTAGCCCTCTAAAGCTTCTTTTGAATGCCACAGGTCTGACCTGATTTGGATTCTTGAAGACAAAGTTATTCCCAATCTCCTATGATGACCTAATTATGAACTGGTTTCGTAGAGCTAGCTTGTACGACCTTCCACGTGTGAATGTTTCTTCCTTCGGCTTCGAAATTTATATAGCAAAAAACAAAGTCTGTGTACTTGTGGCCACTTTTTACAGAATTCCAATCCGATGCTCAAAGAGATAGTTATGAATATTTTCCCACGATCACCTCTTTGAGATGAAATTTGGGAGCCTACAAAAGACCTAACTTCCACAAACCATATCTCTAAAAATATTGCAAACCAAGCTCTGAAATTTTGTGAAGATCTTTCTCAAAATTTCTTCTTCGCTCCCTAAAAATTTCAGCTTCTGAACCTTTGTAGAACAAACGTTATAGTGAAAATTCCACGATGACCTATTTAGGTTAAATTCAGGAGCCTACAAAAGACCTAACTTCCACAGATCATATCTCCGAAAATACTGCAAACCAAGCTCTGAAATTTTGTGACGATGTTCTTCAGGATTTCAGCTTCGCACTCTAAACATTTCAGCTTCTGAACCTTCATAGAAAAAACATTATAGTGAAAATTCCACCATGACCTGTTTGGGGCAGCAAAACCCTAGAATCCAAAGCTCTGATACCAAATGTTGTGAAACCAGCTCCAAAAATAGAAGAAAAGAGATATGAATGCCTTATAAATAGGCCACTTCGAGGGGGAAACCTCCAATACATTACATGAATGAAAAATTCTTGGATGATACAAATTACAAAACCTCCTTTCTATATATAGGATTCCATGGGGCCACAATGTAATCCTAGCCGACCTAACAATAATAATTTAAGGGCACAATAATAACAATATGGGGGTTACACGGGTACAATAATAATAAGGGGTTACACTAGCAACAATAAGGGACTATACTAGTAATATAGGGACCTAAGATTCAGGTTGGTTTCCTCCTCTGAGGCAGCCCCAAAACCAAGTAACTAAAGTTGGGATTGGTTAAGCGCAGCTTGCCAACCCCGCCTGTAGCATATGTAACACTTCATTTCTCAAACTAATAGAACAACCTAACTTACCAAAACAAAAAAAACCATTAACCATCATACTTGTATTTCGAACATACAAACCTATACAACATTCTATTGTTACCCTGAGGACCAGTGTTGCAACTTCGTTATGATTATCTACATCTCCTACTCTATCTTAACCAATGTATTAGCATTATCATGGCATAAAATTAAATAATGACTATCACAATCCATGCACAACAATCATATTTCTCCCATTCAGCCCAAGTGTTTGAACCTAGAAGCTCTAATACCACCTTGTAACACCCTCCTCCAAAATTTACCCAAGTTCACTGGTCTACCAAGGTAAACATGTGATGAAGAGTTACTATAATATGAAATGACCTCCTAGATAAAATTAAGAAAGTGGGGTCAACAACTAGAAACTTACTGACCTTCCTCAAGAGCTACAAGACCCCTAGGAGCTAAACAACCACCCCAAGTTTTGATACCTAAAGTTAGAATTATTTTTCAATGACCTAGGTTTCCAGTTGCAGGCACAAAACTGCATCCATGTGACTATAGGCCTCTAGTGGTAGGAATAACACTGCATCCATGTGACCGCAGTCCCAATTCTCAGTTTTGAGCCTGCAACTGTGAAATTTGTGTCAAATTTTCAAGGATAATCCCCATATCACTGCCTATAACTTGATGAGAATTTACAAAAAGGTAAATGACACAAAGTCAACAACACGAGCCTAACCAAGCCTAACCATGACATACATTTCGCCAAACATATGGCATACATGTAATCTATAGGTCATGAATGCATATCTGAACATAGGGGTCTGAAACTTATCTTGGGTTCACCAAGAAGGTATAATTCACTCTCATAATAATTGCAACAACTTTTGTTAGTCCATGCATTCATAAGCCATTCATATATTCATCAAAAAA
This sequence comes from Pinus albicaulis, assembly GCA_034641835.2. Classification (NCBI taxonomy): domain Eukaryota; kingdom Viridiplantae; phylum Streptophyta; class Pinopsida; order Pinales; family Pinaceae; genus Pinus; species Pinus albicaulis. Next base: position 1,091,412,317 of record CM076578.1, read on the forward strand.
TGTCAAGATCCATAAGTAATATACATCACATAACCAACATATAACTAGAAAATAACCAACATATAAACCATAACAACTCAACCATAATATCACCAACATATTTCTAACATGTATACATGAATCATAATAATATAATAGCTCTTATTAACATATTAAACTACCAACCAAGTCAAGGACTTCCATGTACCACCTAAACATAGATTGGGCTAAACCAAATCTCTCTTTCATCTAATGACCCCCATGCCATATTCCAAGTCTGAATTTGTGATCTCATGGAATAAAGAAACCAAAACCAAACCAGGGCTTCCAGAGGCCAAACCACCTCAACCCTCAACCAGTGATTCCATCATAATCGAACATAACTAACCATTACCATATCATCCTCTACACAAGTTGTAAAGGTATCTATGGCGTTTGTTCCAACCCAACTCCAGGACTAGTAAATCAACCCACAACTACCGAAGGGCTTGAAATAATATGTCCAACAAAGGATCTAGGACTGGTAACTCAACCCACCAAGTGCCCCAGAGTATTTTTCCAACCAAGGCTTCTAGGACTAGTAACTCAACCCAAGTTTTTATAGGGATTCTAGAGTTTTTGTCCAACCAAGGCTTCAGGAACGAGTAACTCAACCCACAGTCATAAGGAACATGAGAACCAATTAGAAAAATAAATGGGAAAACCCACAACACCATGGCTATCTAGGAAATGGAAAGGCTAGGTGAACCACTGTCAATCTAGGAAATCCTCCATGTAATATTCCCAATTAGCCATGAGCTAGTTGGAATATTCAATTTTGTTTTACTGCTTTGTTTAAAGAATAAGAGGGCAAAGGAGGTCCATAATTCTCCTTAATCATGAATAAATCAATGCCAAATGTGAAAGAGATAAATCTTGGCAGCTTAATTAAAGCACCCTTGGTGTGAAAAGGGGTTGGATCACTTTGACTGGGTCAACCTTGACCAAATCAACAACGCTGTCATGGAGGAGTGGTCATCAATGAGGGACAGTGTAGTTTTAGATGGAGATGCTTTGTGTGCATGTAGTGATATTTTTGGATGGGGATTAGGGTTTGCAAGCTCATATATTATTTAAGGAAGAGGATGGCAGCCATATTCAGTATGTTTGGGCTGATTATATTTTTGAATATATGGTATGTTTAGACATATATCTTTCTCTTGTTGTTTAGCTGAGATAGAGTGATGTTTAGCATAGGGTGTTCGTGATCGGGAATCCTACCTCTTTCCTTAAGAGGCCTCTTGGAAGATTTTTGTACTACATTGTCCACTATCAGGCTTAAGGCCAAGCTTCTTCTATCAACTACAACACAAATCCTGTTGAGGGTTTGGTTTTTTTTGTAGGTTGTAGAAAGTGGTGATTAAATCTCTAGATCTAGGCCATTTCATTACTTATTTTCAGTGCAGGAGGCTTTATTTCCATTGGGAGGATATAATTTAAGGCCATAGAGAATATTTTCAGATCTTGGCATCAGGTCAATTGGTTGTTCATCCCTACAGCATAGTTTTCTTCCAGATCTGCGTTATTTCTGTAGGAGGAGTTGCAGGGTAGTTTAGCACACCATTTGGAGAGTTAATTTTCTACTGAAGGGGATCTGCCTTTCACTTAGAGAATCTATTGGAGGAGGCTATTGTATTGATCAAATCAAATCAGCCACACTTTATAGATTTGTATTTTGCAGTAGATCAGTAGTCTTAGATCTTAGATCTACAACTTGTACTTGGTGTTTTGCTGAAAACCCTTAAGGGGTTCTTTAAAGGAGCTTGTATAGTGCTCAGATATGATATAGATCTACCTTTTGAGGCATGTATCAACCCTATATCTGATGTATAATAATTTTCTATAATAGAGCTAATAAAATAACACTGTAAGGGTCTTCTAGCTTTTCTACATAGTTATAGCACCTCATCTTGAGGATTTTGTCCATTGGAGGCTTATACTTTCTTGTTATGTATCTTATGGGACATTTCTTATACATCTTTTGCTGTTGTTATAAGATATGAAAGGTCTCCATACTAGCCTCTTGATTTTATATAATGATATGCATTATTGTTCCAACATTTTACGCTATATTCCTGCTTTTCCCATTTGGGAATATTACAGTGGTATCAGAGCATAATCTTGGCACAGCCCATGCATCTTGAAAAGCCAATATGTCATCTGAAGAATGAGAGCTTATTACTGATAGAGAGAAGAGGTATCAAAGGAGAAGACACCGAAAGTTTGATTATACAAATGACAAAGAAGACAAGGGTAAAATCCCTTTTTCAGGAGGAATGAAAGGGAAGGAGTTCTCAAGACTTCTTTTCCAAACTATCTAGGGCATTAACAAAGACATCATAGAAATGAGGATGGAGAGATGTATAAATTCTCCGAAGGATCTTGTACATGAATAAAACTCCATATTTTCACATTATGGGTGTAAGCATTCAGCTACACCATCAGATCTACAACATTGTACCATGCCTAAATTCTTGGCAAGAGAAGAAGCAGAAGGAGAAACACCAAGGGAGGAGACTCTTGGTGACCATCTCCAAGAATATGAATCCCAGTCTATAATATTCAAGGAGCATCTAAGCTTTTGAGGTTTTTCTCAAATCAAAGAAGATAGAAGACCCAACAACTACAATAGAAGAAGAGGGTGCATGCAGCACACTTTGGGTAGATTCTTTCTACCTACTTTTAATGGGTCACCCAAGAGCACAGCCAAGGCTTGGGTAAAGAATCTAGACACATATTTCTGCTACATCTAGTTTCAAAAGAGGAAGCCATTAGAGTAGCAGCGCTGCATCTTGAAGGTAAGGCTTATGCCTGGTGGTTATTTGAATCTTCTTCCTTGAGAAATGTAAATATATCTACTTATGAAAATTTCACCAGTAGGTTAGTGAAAAGATTTTATTTTAAACAATCTGAAACATCCTTGGGAGAGAAAAAGAAACCCAAGAAATCAAAACCTTTGCATGAGTTGGAAGGATCCATGAAGCCAACTCCATTACAGAACATTGTTGAGGGGGTTAAAGATCTGCAGCATGCTTTTCCAAGGATAAAGGCCCCACTTCAGCAAGAACTTTCTTCTCAAGAAGAAGACACGAGGATTACTTTTTCAAAAGGAGATCAAGTCAAAGGATCTCTTAATGATGTGACATTCTCCATTGATAAGGAGAAGGAGGAGGAAGAGCTGGGAAGATCCTCGAGCGCGGGGATAACAGGAGGAGATCTACTTCTGTTTGGAGATGGAGATGAAGCAAATGCTTCAACTAGAGGAGCTCTTGCATCTTTGCAAGGATTCCCAAAGGATCTTACATATGAAGATCATGAGCAGCATGTGTCTATGTTGATAGGCAATGAGACAAAACAATGGAGGAAGTGTGTTCCAACTTTGAATGCAATCTTGGGGACACACACTATTATAGATCATTCCTTTGTGATCAAGACTCTTGACACCAAGGAAATTTTGGTTGTACATGGGTTGAATACATGTGAAGAAGACACCTTAGACTGTGAGATCTTGCAGGAGATAGGAGAAGATGAGAAGGAGGGCTAGCATCAAGTGATTGAGAACATACACACCCATCATTTTTAGGAGGTTTATGCACAAAAACGGAAGGATGATTGGCACAATGGAAGAAGGGACAAATCAGTCCATTCACATATACAGCCTTCTCTAAGCCTTAATGTTTCATTACATGGAGGCATTCCACCAAGACAACCCCCTGACTGGGGAATGAACAAAGATTTCTCTCAAAATGGCGCAAAATTGATATATTTGGCTCATGAAGGGGCATTGGGGGGCCATGATACAATTCTTAGAGTCTTAGATAGACTCAAGGAGGAGGGAGACATTCTCCCAACATCTTCATCACTCACAATCATTTCAGATTCTGTGTTGTGGGAGGAGAAGCAAGGGAAGGATAGCAACCTTCCAACATATACCTTTGGCATGGGAGATTTCAAGGAGAAGGGCAGCCATATGGCATATATTCTTTATGATAGATCATCAGTGCTATCACTATGGAATATTGATCCATATTGGAAATCCCAGCTGTTGGTGGATTATTCAAAGGATATTTTTGCATGCATGATACTTGATGACCAGCTACATGAGGAGGGATATTCAGTCCAAGACGAAGTCATCTATTATCATGGTAGGATATTCTTATCTAGAGCCTCCAAGCTCAAGGAGGATTTTCTATAAAGAGCACATGAATAATTCCTTTTCAGCCATACTTATTCTATGAAGGCTTTCAACACTATCATGGAGTACTTCACTTGGGAAGGCTTTGAAGAGGAATTGTATCAGAATTTTCAGAGATGCATGAACAATGTGGCGTTTGGAGAGATACATGACTCTATGAAGGAGTTAATTTAGCCACCTCTTTCCTCTTTTGGAATGAGAGGAGATATATCTATGCACCAATCGATTTGTATGAGGAGAAATTTTGGTGAAGAAAATTCTTGTGTATCTAATGATTCATTTGATTATTACTTGCATTCTTTTACCATGTATATGCAGGCCATAGCTCCAAGGAGTATTATTCGATATAAAATTCATGGCCAACTTTGGGCCACAAACATTTCTGAACATGGCCACTCCCTTGGAGGAAAAAGGGAGATATTGTATCATTGCGGGTGCATTCCAAAAGCTCCAAATATATCTCACACTTTTAGCCATGTTGAGATGACTCATGCAGCAAGTAAGTGGTGGGGAAACCACTTACCATATCATTATCTGATGCATTCAGGAGATATACTGAGCTAGTTCCACATGTGGGACTATGACCCACCTCCATTCTTACATATTTCTTTTTGTATGTACTTTGTTTTGATCCCATACATTAATGATGTACTTATTCTTTTTATGGGGATGATTGGAGGGAGGATGGGAGGATTGGATGTGTCCTTTGGGAGAAATATTTTAAATGGTTCTTATGTTTCATATGTTTGGGAAAACATTGGACAATCCATGATTGCTACATTGGGTCTCTTGTTTCCTTATGGGATGAGCCATTTGGGTAACTTGAGCACCTGGGAGGTGCCTCTTATGAGTAGATGGGAGGATTTTTGCTATGAATTACCACTCTGGAGGGTGATTCATTTTGTATGGATGAGAGCTTGGAGATTGGAGCTCTATATGGGAATAAAGGCTCCCCAAATTTTCAGTTATGTCCTTACAATTGCTTGGGGACAAGAAACATTTGGGAAGGGATAACTGTAATATTCCCAATTAGCCATTAGCTAGTTGGAATATTCGATTTTGTTTTACTGCTTTCTTTAAAGAATAAGAAGGAAAAGGAGGTCCATAAATCAATGCCAAATGTGAAAGAGATAAATCTTGGCAACTTAATTAAATCACCCTTGGTGTGAAAAGGGGCTGGATCACTTTGATTGGGTCAACCTTGACGAAATTAACAACACTTTGATGGAGGAGTGGTCATCAATGAGGGACAACACAGTTTTAGATGGAGATGCTTTGTGTGAATGTAGTGATATTTTTTTATGGGGCTTAGGGTTTGCAAGCTCATATCTTATTTAAGGAAGAGGATGACAGCCATATTCATTATGTTTGGGTTGATTATATTTATGAGTATATGGTCTATTTAGACATATATCTTTCTCTTGTTGTTTAGCTGAGATAGAGTGTTGTTTGGCATAGGGTGTTCCTGATCGAGAATCCCACCTCTTTCCTTGAGAGGCCTCTTGGAAGAGTTTTGTACTACATTTTCCACTATCAGGCTTAAGGCCAAGCTTCTTCTTTCAACTACAGCGTAGATCTTGTTGAGGGTTTGGTTGTTTTTGCAGGTTGCAGTAAGTGGTGATTAGATCTTTAGATCTAGGCCATTTCATTGCTTATTTTCAGTGGAGGAGGCTTTCTTTCCATTGGGAGGACAGTATTGAAGGCCAATGGACATATTTTCAAATCTTGGCATCAAGCGAATTGGTTATTCATCCTTACAACGTAGTTTACTTCCATATCTGTGTTATTTCTGTAGGAGGAGTTGCATGGTGGTTTAGCACACCATTTGGAGAGTTGATTTTCTAGTGAAGGGGATCTGTCTTTCACTTAGAGGATCTATTGGAGGAGGCTATTGTATTGATCAAATCAAATAAGCCACACTTTCCATATTTGTATTTTGCAGTAGATCTACAGTCTTAGATCTTAGATCTACAACTTGTACTTGGTGTTTTGCTGAAAACCCTTAAGGGGTTATTTAAAAGAGCTTGTATAGTGCTCATAAATGATATAGATCTACCTTTTGAGGCACATATCAACCCTAGATCTAATGTATAATCATTTGCTATAGCAGAGCTAATAAAATAACATTCTAAGGGTCTTCCAGCTTTTCTACATAGCTGCAACACCACATCTTGAGGATTTTTTCCATTGGAGGCGTATAGTTTCTTGTTATGTATCTTATGGGCCATTTCTTATACATCTTTTGCTATTGTTATAACATATGAAAGGTCTCCATATTGGCCTCTTGATTTTATATAATGATCTGCATTATTGTTCCAACATTTTGCACTATATTCCTGCTTTTCCCATTTGGGAATATTACACTCCATGCCAATGACAAATCATAACCAACTAACCACATGCATACACCATGCATGCCAAAACTAGCAAGTAAATCATACATGCAACTCATTACCTGCAAATAAAACTAGATGTATCTCTTAATCCTGTTGCCCCCTTATGATTTCCTTCTTTTCCTTGTCTTCTTTTCCAAATCCAATGAAAACTAAAGTGCTCCAAGCATGCTCCAACAATTCTCCAAGATTTCTATAAGTGTGCAAGTATATAAGAGAGAGAGCTACAAGCTACAACTGACAAAAGTCTCAATTGACAAAAGCCATGAACTAGTCTTCGAAAGTCTTTTTATCATTGAGGCCTTTAATTTCTTCATTTTCCTTCAATTTCCTTCTCATGCAAATATGTGACCTTTCACCTTCCTTTTCTCCTATTTTCCTTATTTTCATAAATAAAATTCCAATTAATGCATCTTTCCCTTTGGCAATTTTCTTAGCCATAGTAAATTGAAAGTGACACCGACTATGATTTTTTTCCCACCATTCAACTTGGAATACATGTCCCATAACCTTGGTCTGATTTTTTTTTTTTACATGGAAATTTAACCAGAGTTATTACAAGGTATTCTGATCCGGATTTATGCAGGAACGCAACAGAATATAGAAATAACCATGAACATAGAGATGCAGCGGAAATAATGCTTCATTTCATTAATATCAAATAACAGAAATATGCTTACAAGCATAATGGAAATAAAATAGCTAAGGTGCTGGTAGCGAATCTCTGAGAAGAGATGTGATGGCTACAGACCTCTGAACTGAGTTACAATGAGGCTCGAGGGCCTATTTATTGTTGAGAAACAATGTAGAATCTGAAACGTCCAAAAACCTAACCGTAGGAGATGGGGCGCCAAAACTGTGGGCGCCCGTTTGGGTAAATTGGTGGTTCAACTTCCCGGGGGCATAACTTTGGCACCCGATCTCCGTTTGACGCGCTCAATAGCTCGTTAGAAAGATCTATCCGAGGACTTCAATTTTTGAACGAGCAACATCAGTCCATGGACCCATGTTGCTCTTCGTTTTCCCAAAAAATGTCGTTTAGGGCCTCAAAACGGCTCCGGAAGTTCAGGACCCAAAAAACTGCTAAAAATAGTAAGTTTTGTTGCAACTTGAAAATTGAAAGAACTGATGGTGGGGGTTCAAATGGAATAGGTGGGTGGCCACCAATATCCACCTGGATTATTAAGGCCCCGAAACGGCTCCGGGAGTGGAGGACCCGAAAACCTGCTAAAAATAGTAAGTTGTGCTGTATGTGGAGAGCTGCAAGAATTGATGGTGCTAGTCCAAATGGAGTAGGTGGGTGGCCACCGATATCCACCTGGATCATTCCTCCCTCCTTAGGAAGCAATGGTCCCCATTGCGTTGAGATCCTCCATGAGATGAGGCCAATTCTGCTGAACTGAGTATTAGATGTGTTGAAGATGTCAAGGACCTGCGGGTGGACACTCTGGATGCATTTAGTAAATTTGGTTTCTTTATCAGCCTTAGATAGTACATGTTTGGATTCTGTATGTGTAGTTGTAGGATGCATGGAAACATCAGGTGGTGGTGCGTTGGGAGTCAGATCAATGGAGTTCTTGTTCTGACAGTGTAGAGGAACCTCTATGAGTGAGGGGAAAACTTCCTCGTATTCCTCCATGACTTTGTCCATCTGCTGCAGCCGTGCAAGGGAGCCCTGTTTCGAGGCTGTGGCCACAATAATTTTCTTTCCCCGTGAGTGAGTTGTAAGGAAAATGAATTTCTTGGTTTGGGAAACAATCTTACTGTGTTGTTTTGCAGTAGTCAAAGAGATGACAGGAGGCGGTACTACCTCCGGTATCCTGTACAAGTTATTTCCCAAAGTAATAATAACAGCACGAGGCCTAGACTCATACACAACATGTCGCCTCCACAAGTATGGTTGGCCCAATAATACATCGGCTACATCAAGAGGAGCAACATCACACAATACCTCATCCGTGAATGGCTTGATACTGTATGGAAGGCGGCACTGCTGGCGGATGCGGAGATCTCTCCCTGGGTGGAGCCACCCGATGGTATACGGCTGCGGGTGTGCTATGGTTGGTAGGCCGAGCCGCTTCACGACGTCTGCTGAAATGAGGTTCTTTTGGCTTCCACTATCGACGAGAAACTGCAGCGGAGAACCCTTCACCCACATTTGCGACTGGAAGAGGCGCTCCCCCTCCTCTGGATCCTCTGGACCCTCCTTTTGGATCTTGGTGGTGGCAACAATGGCACTGGGATCCACATCAATGATCTGCTTCCCTTTGTCATTGCCTTTGTCTGGTTCTAACTCAGGATCAGAAAATGCATCTGATTCGGGTGCCTTTAGTTCAGCCACCAAAGGCTGTTTGGCCCGACACTCGTTTGTGCTGTGAGTGGGGCTACTATGAAATTCACACCACTTCCTTGTGTCCTTCTTTGGATTTGTGGTGTTGTTCTGAGTCACATTGCTTTGGCCTTGCCCCTTGTTCTTCGGTTCGGGGGCCCCTTTCGGATTCGAAAATCCAAAGTCTCACTTCTTCTGCTTAAATTCTGCTCGATCTTGGCGGCATAGCGATATGCCGTGCCAAGCGATGTAATGTCGAGGAACTCCATTTCCTCTTGAATGTGTTTGTGCAGACAGCCGCGGTACTTGAGCACCAAATGTCTCTCTGAATCTTTAATACCCAACTTTGTGCGCAGGGTATGGAACAGATTCGTCAGTTCGTGCACATCTTGATCCTTTTGTTGCCGCAACGTGGTCCATTGGATGTATTTGTCCTCATAGCTCCCCACGGGGTAATATTGTTCCTTGATGCCGTCTCAGAACGAATTCCAAGTGGGTGTGGCCGAGAACAGAGAGGGTTCCCCTTTGCCCTCTTGCTCACGGTAGGTTTCCCACCAGTCTTTGACATGGGGGGCGGCTTTGAGGAGTGCAAAAATAATCTTTTCTCGGTCAGAGAAGTCATGGACCGAGAAATACCCTTCCAAAAAATTTAACCATCTGTCTACAACGTCTGCATCTATTTTTCCTTCAAACATAGGAATGTCAAAGTTTACCTGTACCTTGAAGGGAGTGGCGCCTACAGAGTGGCTGTTGGATGCAGATGCGCCATATGTGGGCAGTCGTTGAAGGATTTGAGCAAAGTTATCCATCATCGCGTTCCTTTGTTTCTCGAGGGCCTCCTCGAGAAGTATTTTGATAGGATCTCCTGCTCCCTCGTCTTTCTTTTCCTCCGCCATGGGAGGTCGTCGGGGTTTGCGAGGCTGATCTTGCAAGGGTTCAACCATATCGAGCCCTAACTCCTTATACCCTGACCGCGTTGGGGACATGCAAAGAAAGACAAAGAAAGAGCAGACCCGCTCTAATACCACTGATCCGGATTTATGCAGGAACGCAACAAAATATAGAAATAACCATTCATTTAGGAGATCACGGTAAATAATATTTTGTTCAGTCAGATGTGGAAGCCATGACCTGGCAGAGTCAGCATTGGAGTCTGGGAGGCGAAATCTCGAAGATGTGAGTAGCTCGGACCTCGGGCGAGTTACAATGAGGCTGGAGGGCCTATTTATTGTTGAGAAACAATGTAGAATCTGAAACGTCCAAAAACCTAACCGTAGGAGATGAGGTGCCAAAACTGTGGGCGCCCGTTTGGGTAAATTGGTGGTTCAACTTCCCGGGGGCATAATTTTGGTACCCGATCTCTGTTTTACGCGCTCAATAGCTCGTTAGAAAGATCTATCCGAGGAGTACAACTTTTGAATGAGAAACATTGATTCATGGACCCATGTTGCTCTCCGTTTTCCCAAAAAACGTCGTTTAGGGCCTCAAAACGGCTCCGGAAGTTTAGGACCCAAAAAACTGCTAAAAATAGTAAACTGTGCCGAAACTGAAAAACTGAAATAGACAATGGTGGAGCCCCAAGTGGAATAGGTGGGTGACCACCAATATCCACAGGTCCACTATTGCAGCTCTCGGAGTGGACTACCGAAAAACAAAAAATAGTAAGTTGTGCTGTATGTGGAGAGCTGCAAGAATTGATGGTGCTAGTCCAAATGGAGTAGGTGGGTGGCCACCGATATCCACCTGGATCATATTCCCTATTTATATTCTCAAAATGTATTCAAATAAGAAAATATATATAGAGATATAATAATGATATGAGAGTGTTTTAAATGAATAGGCTGTTAAGCTATGTATGGAAATGAGACATAATAACAAAGGACACACGAGTAAATGAAAGATTCAAATACACAATCTGAATAATTAACAATACCAGAAAACATGACATAAAATAAAAATAAAGATTAAAAAAAAAAAAAACCAACATAAAATACTCCAACAATTCAATTATTTTATTATTCGTTGTAATACCTGTGAGAAAAAAACTAATATCATGTATTGTATTACTTCTTAGTAGTGCACAAACCAGTAGCAAAAATCAAACAATCTAGAAATACTATATATATTCACAAGTAAATGAATTCATTAACTATTATAGAAAGCCAACAATGCTCATGTGACTTATTGGTTTGCTAATTTTCTCAAAATGGACCGGTGATGACTAATTAAAATCAATATAAAATGAAAATTTTGTAGTGATGGTATATAATACTTAAGAGTATTACTATAATTACACCAGAAGTGGACAGGCTTGTCTGTTTCCTTCTTTTCTGACTTTTCTATAATACAGGTCTCTACTTCATTAATTTTTTTCAAAGATTGCAAACAAAAATCTTTTGACATGGAAGAATTATACTGTACAAAATTCAAAGCATTATTTACATCATTTACTGACACATGAATCTTATCTAACTGATCTTTCACAACAACAGCTTTAGACCTGTCATTGTAGACCCGTGACTAGGTGTACAAACACAATGGATACTTTTGTTTTAGCGGAACCCATGTGAACCGCTTGTACTGGCTTCATCTAGATCCTCCAAGATTTTGATGCCCGGAAATCTGAGATTTAAATATATGGAGTCATCCCAGGCCTTTGTGTATATGCGGCATACAATTATCAAGCAAGTCAATTAAATATTTCAATTTGTACATCCAAGATAATATGTATATCAATAAATATGATTCAAATGAACCTTCAACAAATTATAGGATCAAGTCAATAACTAGCCCATGTATTTAAATCAAAACATATACCGAAAATAAATGAAAATAAAAACCCATAATTATATATTTATCCAAAATTACATAATATTAAACTTCCTAATTCTCTACATATCCGTAATCAAACCCTAAAATGTAAGTCTCATAAGCTATGAAGCCAACCCACCCCATCAATGGATTCAAGGGATTTTATATAAAAAAATTCATAACTATTTACACAATTGTCTACATAAAATAAAAATAAAAATCATTTTGAAAAGAATTTCGATTTTTAAAATCAATTGAATACTTTCTAAGTCCTCCTAAAATTTGAGAAACATAACGATCTCCTTCATAATTATCCGCTAAATTACTTCATCCAGATTTCAATCCATCGTAATAAATTTCCTTGCCCTTTAATCAATTTATAATTCACAATCGTGCATTAAAAAAGAAAAAACTATAATTATTTGTTATAAGGCAGTTAAAAATGAAATCAATGAATTAATGTTTTCTTATCTCATCAATATTGTATTAATATCTCTCCCGGAATCTAATTTTAATTTCCTACGGTAAACCCAAATAGATACCTTCAAATCGTAACAAACCCTAAATACATTTATTTAATTAGTTCTTGATTTGATCCTTACCATAAAACATAGTTAATTCCTCCAAGTTGGTAATGAAATCATGGAATACATTTCAGATGGATTAGTTCACACATGTGAATATTAATTTAAAAAAAATTCCCAACCCAAAACGTTTAGGCAATTTAATAAAATTTTCGTAAAGTTAAATAAATGGACAGAATAAATTACAATTATGTTATTTCCTTGGCTCTATAATTTCCAGCTCAATGAAATCTAAAAGTTCAAATTGCTTTTAAGAAAGAAAGAAAGAAAGTATTTTTTAATGTCCGCGAGGCTAAAAATAGCCTATGGGACAGATTGCTTTTCTATCTCGCTTTTGTATTCGGCCCTTTTCCTATGAAGTTTTACAATAATCGCTCCCAGCTTATCGACAAACTCTTCGTTGAATAGATTATCCCAAGAACTAGCTGCCAGAATACCTGCATAGTTCGCCCTGCTGTCTTTGAAGGCCTCGCATTCTAAAATGAAATGTTTTTTCTGTTTCCACTTTTCCGGAGGAGCAAAAAATACATACTCTTTCCTCCCACATCTCTTTTGGCCTTTTCCAGCACCATGTTTCACAACGGAGTTGATGAGAATTAGTCCTTAATTGAGCAATAAGAATTTTAGACCTCCAAGAAATATTAGCCCCTATGTACGCCTTTTGTTGATGGTTATGCGTGGAGTTAAACTCTTCAATGTAGTACTTCTTCTTTCTCCCTAGCTCTTTCTCCCAAGCATGTTTGTGGAACTTATCCACAACAAAAGTTTTTATCTATTTACTGTTTGTAGGACACATGCTCAAGAAAATACCCCATTTACTAAACCATTTGTTATTTTGCTGCCTCCAAGTCTTTTTTCTTTTGCACAATCTCTCACTAAACACACCCTTAGGCTATCTACCCTCTTCCATTTGCTCAATTTTTTTCAGATACCTTATGACTCACACCATAGCAATTGCTTCAATAGGAGCAACCCCTATTTCACTTAACAAGATGGTATAAGGAACTGCACTTTTAATTTTGAATTTGTTTGTAATCAAACGCTTCTGAATTTTCTCAATTTGTTTCCACTACATCTCGGTTGTGCTGCTGGCCTACAGTTCACAACCGTAGAGAATCACCGGAATCACTAGAAGCCCAAAAAGAGTTAGAGTGGTTTTCCAGTTCCACAGCTCTGCCTCTCTACACCTGTTTTGAAGAGCATAAAATTCTTTCCAACCCCCTAAAGTTCTTTTCTTTCTACAACCATCCCAACTTAAATTTCTGTTGAATTTAATTCCGAGGTATTTGTAGTCTGCAACTTCTTCCAAAATGCTTCCTTCAAAATAGAACTTATGTTGGTTATGCTTTCTTTTGTTAGAGAAAACCACTACTTTCGTTTTGCTAATATTGACTTGCATCCCAACCCTTCTACAAATATGTTCAAGGGAACGTAAGTGCTCTTGCAAACAAAGTGCTGATTTAGCAATCAATATAAGGTCATCTGCATACAAAAGAAGCCTTATAACGAATTTGCCCAAATGGATACCGTCACCCCCTTGCGAATTTAGCGACTCTTCAAGCTTGTCAATATATAACCCAAAAAGGGTAGGAGACAATGAGCAACCTTGCTTGACCCCAATATCGCTTCTAAAACTTTCAGAAATGCCTACTGAAGTTCTAATTTTGACTTTCACCTCTTCATACAGCCTATGCACAGCTGCTCTCAAATGCCTGGGAACCCCGAGTTCCTCCATTCTGCCCCAAAGATTATCCCTAGGAACCATGTCAAAGGCTTTTCTAAAATCAACAAAGCAACAAAAAACTTCCTTTTTTCCCAAACTTTTTCAATGGTGTGCCTTAAAGTTATACAATGATCAACTGTGGAATGTTTAGGTCTAAAACCTGCTTGCCCTTTAGCATGTTTATCTCCTTCTTCTGCCCACTTGCTGATTTTATTTTCTAACATGCTTCCAAATAACTTTGCAAACAAGGGGTTTATCATTATGGTTCTATAATTAGAGGGATTATAGTTCTTATCTCATATTAGGTGGAGAGTTGGAGGTGGGTTAACAACCCTCCTCTAACCCTATGGAATCCATTGGTTGACATCATTCTTGATGAAGGGTCTATGTTTCATATTGGGTGGAGACTTGGAGGGTGTATAAACTTATTTTTCCAACCCGAAGGCATTCACACGAGTGTGGTGGGTGTTATATACTAAGTCATTGGGTTCAACGAACTTAATGTTCAAAATTCACTGAAATTTAACCCCTCCCAAATTTAATCAAAAAAAAAAATCGAATTTAATGGTGAACACCAAAGGCGAATTCGAACCCGAATTTTAACTGAACATAAATGATTTCTTAAAAAAAATTTGGCAATTTTTTTAAAAATTTGGAAAAATTCATTTTAAAAATTTGGCGGTAGGTTTCATTTTGTTTTTTTTTTTCACTAAAAACCATGATTGACTGTCATCACGATTTTCTCAAGCCTGATTGACCGCTCCTCTGCTCAAGCCTTGCTCCTCCGCAACTACTCCCCTGCTCGAAGACGCTGCCAGTGCCACCGTGCAGCTCCAGCCTCCAGCCTCAGCCCTACTCCTCTGCTCGAAGACGATGCTACTTCTATGACCTTTGACCTATCAAGACTCGAGAGTCGGCGCCACTGTCTCAGTGCTCACCAGAGTCATAGCCACTAGCCCACCGACCCACTATGCTCACTTCATTGCTCACCGAAGTCACCGTCGATTGGCCCACAGGAAACTGTGGAGTGTTTGGCCCTTGGTCTGCCGCCTCAACACTGACTGTCACCCAGATCCAGAGACCAGCCTCGACCATCCATTACTTCAACTCATCTCCACTGCAATCTGTCGTGGGCCTCCTCTCCACTACCACGGGCAGCTCCCCAGTGGCCCACAGTGCCACACTGCAGCCTCTAGGGAAGAGAGTTTAATTTTTTTACTGTAATTTTTTTTTAAATTAATTTTTACAAAAAAATTAAAAAATTAATTTACTGCTTACTGTGAGTCTGTGACTAAAAAAAAGTGGCAGTTTACTGTTTATACACAGTTTTAAATGAAATTCCAGTTTACAAAAAATTAAACAGTTTAAAAAAAAAATTGTTTACAAAAAATTTCATCCTACAAAAAATTAGAACTAACTCAAATGTAAATTTTTTTAAAAATGCAGACATTTCAACCTCTACTTTAGCAATAAAAACCTTCAGATTTCAATGGCACTCCCAAAATGAACTATTGTAGCATAGAATTTTGTCAATAAAGAAGGGAAAAATCTTTTTTGTCAACTTTGTGGACATCAATTCACTGGCTCTTTAACTAGAATAGTGGATCACCTTCTCAGTATTAGCAATGGAAGTGGAGGTGGTGTTGAAGGCTGCACTAAGATCTCAGATGAACAAAAAACTACAGTGGAGAAAAGCTATTTCATTTCAAAGACAGAAAAGGAAAAAAGGGAGAAGAAGAGGCAGTGAATTGAGAGGGAGATTGCCATGTCTTCCTCAAACACCATTAATTCAATCTCAACCATTGGTGGATCAAGTTCTACTGCAGTAAAAACAGGAGGAACCAAAACATTAAATCAATTCTGGAAACCTCTGGAGAGACAAGAAGTTGATGATGTTGTTGCAGAATTATTTTATGCATGTGCAATTCCCTTTAATGTTGCCAGGAGTCCATATTTTAAAAATGTAATTAAAAAGGCCATTGATTATGGGAAGGGCTATGTTCCTCCTAGATATGAAGCTTTAAGGACCACTTTTCTAAAGAAAACAAGAGACCGAGTGACAGGAAAATTGTGTGAGATTAAAGAGTCTTGGAAGTATACAAGATGCACAGTTTTGAGTGATGGTTGGTCAAATTTGTGTCATCGCCCATTTATCAATGTGCTTGTTTACAGTCCTCAAGGGGTACTTTTATTGAAGGCAGTTGATGCAATGGATCAGGTGAAGACATCAGAAATTATTTTTGGAATTTTGGATGAAGTAACTCAAGAGGTTGGGGAGAAAAATGTGGTCCATGTTATTATAGATAATGCATCAAATTGTGTTGTTGCAGGGAAGATGGTTATGGAAAAGTATAATCATATTTACTAGACCCCTTGTGTAGCTCACTGCTTGAATTTGATGTTGCATGATTTAGCCAAAATTCCCTTGGTCAATGAGACAATACGAAGAGCCAAAACAATTGCAAACTCCATCATCAACCATCATCTCACTTTGAGCATATAAAGGAAGAATGCATCTAAAGATTTGTTGAGGCCTTGTGATACAAGGTTTGCTACTTTTATATTATTATGAAAAGAGTTGTTGAGGAAAAGCAAGCCTTAGAGTTGTTTTCAACAATACTGAGTGGGAGAGATCTCCCCTTTCAAAAAAAAACGAAGGGGAAACATGTTGAACAAATAGTGTTCAATAATGGATTTTGGGAAAACACAGACAAGGTTCTAAAAATATGTGGCCCAATTGTTAATGTGCTCTGCATGGTTGATGGTGACAAACCTTATATGGGTTTTGTTTATGAAAGCATTGATCGTTGCAAAGAGGCCATTGAAAGTGCTTTTAATAATGTGGAAGTTGATTACCAAGAGATATGGGAAGTAATTGATCAAAGATGGAAAATGATGCATAGTCCATTACATGCAGCAACATATTTTTTGGACCCTAGATTGTTTGGGTTATCAAGACATAGGGATGAAGAAGTCATGAATGGACTTATCTAAGCTATTGAGAAGCTAAATCTAGATGCAACAATTGCAGGTTTGATCATATCTCAGTTGATGGCATACATGTTAAAAGAAGGGCTATTTGGTACACAATCAACAAAGTATGATAGGAGCAGAAGTGGTGCAGCAGTATGGTGGGAGTTTTATGGTCCAAGGGCACCAGAATTGCAAAATTTTACACTTTGTATCTTAAGTCAAGGATCAAGTGCATCAGCATGTGAAAGGAATTGGAGTTCCTTTGACCACATGCATTCCAAGAAAAGAAATAGATTGTTATCTAGAAGATTAGAATATCTTGTGTATGTTTGTAGTAACTTGCAGTGGGCTTTGAAAAATGTGTCTAAAGATTCATCCAATTCCTCTACTCCGTGGATCGATCCTGTTCCTAATGCATCAAGGGATGAAGTTGATTTTTACAATGATAGTGACATTGACAGGGAATTGAGTGATGAATCTGATGTTGAAGCATCTAGCATATTCACAACCCCTACTGCTCTTGATGATATAGAACTTTTTGATATCACAAGTGGGCCACGAGAACATCAAGAATAAAAATTGTGTTCTCGTTTTAGACTTCTAGTTTACTTTTTGCATGTACAATATTCTAAAACTGCCAAACTACTTTAAAGTTGATATACTTTGAATATTTTTTATGAGATTGTTTTCAATATATGAAATCTGATATCACCCATGGTTTTGTTGAATCTGATATTTGAAGATGGCCTACTCTTAATGTCTATGATGAATTTCTCACCTTGTTTACTATGTATGGAAGACTAAAGTTGGTTCTTTATTCGAAATTTGGCACTCATTTTCATGGTTTATATGTGGAATGAGGTAAATGTTTGAGCAATAATCATATCATCTATGTGTTTGCAATGTGCATTATGCACTTTGAAAATTGACATGCTTATTTATTTATGTGCATCATATTTATCTTTCAAGATGCTTAAAATTGTTTATATATATATATATATTATTTTTTTTCAAATTTCTATATGTCGAATTTTATGCCGAACTTTATTCGAATTTCAACGTCGTCGAACTCAAACACGAATACGAACCTGGTGACTTAATTATATATTATTTTAATCACATATAGTTTGATACGATATTTTAATGTACATACCCATTTTGATATGTTTCACATATTCAATTTTGATAAAATACTATAACGTTTCAATCAATGACTTTAGATATTTCGTACACACTCTTCATGTTGTAAAGTCCTTATGTGAAAATTAATAGGTTTTAATTACTCACCTACTATACCTTGTAAAATGATTTAATAATTTGTATTTTATCTAAAGTAATCACGGTAACAACTTTCAATTTATAACCTAACCTAAGAATATGGAATACATCTTTATGTGGGTAAATTTCATTTCATTCATTTCTAAAACTTATAAATGAATTCTCACAAGAACTCATGTTAACTTATTAATAAACGGTTCACAGTTTATAATTAGATCGGGAGAAGAAGGCCTTTAGGGGACAAAATAAATGCGTGACAATTAATATTAATGGACGACGGTAATTATATTGGACTGGAAATGATTTTCCAAATTACCTTCCTTTTGTTATGCTTTGTCGTAAATATGAGGTAGGGTTATGTAAGGGTTTCAAACTTTATGAAATGTATGTTTTTCATTCCCATCAGGTATTCGAGGAGAGAATTTTTTTTTTAAGATGAGGACTCGAAGTGATGCAAGGGCGCATGTTGTTTTTAATGTACAACTCATGTTATATATCGGGTACAAAACTAGTGGTGGGTTGACACTCTTCTTAGACCCAAACACATACACTCGCAGGAAAACAAATAGTGGGGCCTCATGTAAATTGAATGCTTAACTTCACAAGGTTTGAGAAATATAATTCATAAATCTTGTAAGGTAAAGCTCTCGTCATAATATTTCATTAATGAAATGTTTGTAAAATCAATAATTATAATCAAACTTAAAAATAGTATTTATGTACATAGCAATGGAATTTATTAAAAAAAAATAAAATTATGAAGTTATTTTTTGAACTTTGATATAAGGTAGGAAATGAGGAATTAATTCTTGCATTTTACTTGTATTTACTTTTGTAAAATATGTTTTATGAATTACAAATGTGTGTAAGGAGGTAACTCTCCTCAAAAAGGGTTATAATAAGAATTCCACTTATATCTTGTAATTATTTAATTTTCTCTTTTTTTGGACATGGTCCCCTTTTTAGTGGATAGCTAGTTGATAATCATTTTTAGCCATAATTATGATTATTACAGTGTTTTAGTGGTGTGTATTATTATGACATCTTACTTAGTGTTATTGATCATTTATTCATGTTTTCTATATATGATATATAATAATAAAATAACAAAATAATAATAATAACACATGCACACTCTTATGGATATGTTACGTTATATATGTAACATCACAAAATATCATTAATGTTATATTATTAGATTTTTTTATTATTTATTTTAGTGATAACATTTTTGTGTAACTAGTGATAATGTGTCAAATACGAATCTAAATGATTAGGTAAGTATAGAGGAAATAGGATAACGTCTAATGAGACAAAATCCCGAGAGGTAGCCAAGTTTTCATAGAGGATCAAATTTAGCACCAACACCTTGCTCCCTGCAAGAAATATTAGCACAACATATAATCCACAATTATAATCAACATGTAAATACAAGAGTATAACATGATGTAATATTCCAAAATGGAAAACATAGGAATATAGAACATCTACAACATTCCAAATAAAGTAAAACAGGAATATAGCTAAAATCTGGAAAATTTCGGAGATATGTTACAGTTGAAAATTACATCAAGACATTATAACTATGAGTAGAAACAATTGAGTCATATCATTATAAACAACAACGAATATAGAGTACACAGTGCTTCAAAGAAGATGCACTCAAGCCAAAAAGAAGTGGCTGAAATACACTAATGAAAACTAGCACTCAAAACGTTGTGTTGCTACTGCTGCTACTATTGGAGACCACTGCTACTATGAATAAGAACCATGTGTGGGAGGTTGTTGGAGTGCTCAGAAATATCCAAGATTTTAACCACGGAATCTACTTGAAACACCTAGAAAAACCCAAAAATGGTTTGGCCAAATTGTAACTTTGGATTTTCGACCCTTTTTGGGTTGCCAACTGCACCTCTGCTGGCTGACTTACACACTCCTCCTGGGTAACTACTGAGATGGGGCTGAATTTATTATCTAATTGCTACAATAACACCCAATAATCTCAATACATGAAGGGTTAACCCCTTCTCTAGATTCTCATGCTAGAAACTTGAGATCTAGCTCCTCCTTCCTCAGCTCAAGTTGCAACTGCAAACTACACAACTGTTGGAATGCACTGCATTGTCAAGGAGGATGAACATGTATCTTGTTGCTGGATGATGAAATATAGCTCACAAATGATATAAATAATCTCATCAAAGTGAGGGAAAGACCCCTCATAGGATTCGAACAATGGAATACTTGGAACTTCCTTCCACCCTTAGATCTGCCTGACTGGATTGTGCAATTCCTAAAGGAACTGCTGCTGCATGGAGGTGTAATATGATGGCCTAATGTCAGATATCACAATGTTTCTCCTGGAAGCTAAAATGGAAGTGCAAGGTGAAAGGATGAACCCTCCGACAGTTTCCTAGCTGAAATGCTAGAAACTACCTTCCTCCTCTCAAACCCTAAGAAAGGAATGCGTAATTCCTGAAGCTATATATGCATAAGAGAGGGGATGAATGTGGCACCAATATCGGATGATGGATGGCTGCTCAAAATAACCTTCCCAGATTAGGAAATCGATGTCCCCCGTGGGTAAAGGTGGGATTCCCGCTCAGGAACAACCGTGTGCTAAAAAACACAATAGACTTAGCTAAACAGCTGAATTGTGCAAAGAATTGTCAACAGAAAATACAATATCAAATTCCAGACTCATTTGCTTTGCTGCTCTCGTCTTGCTTATATGGTTTTGAGCCTTCCCTATCCTTGTCCCACCTCATAACTCCGCTGCACATGTGGCCACTAGTCTCCTTGAAGACTGCGCTGTCTCTCCATGATCTCCATGATCTATGCAATTAATATCCACTCCCTCCATCATGTGTGCATTTAATGCACCACTTCCTCCATCACTGCATCATTAATGCTCTATGATATTACTTTTATTCCTCCACTATCTCCACCATCTTCCTCATTATCTCTCCACAATCTCCACTCTTCCTTCATTAATGATATGCTCCACTACTCCATGATGTTGATCTACTATCTATTAACCCACATTCACACAACAAAAGTGGATTTTATTCATCTATGGGTTTTATGGGTCCCTCCACCCTTTTATTTACTTAATTAATTGAGAAGAGTAAGAACTCTAATATTCCAATTAACTAAAGGAAATTTGGGAATATTACAGTCCTCCCCACCAAAATGTTGCTTGTCCTCAAGCAACTGCAAAAGTGAATGCTACAACAATCCTCCTCCCTCCAAATGGCATCCTCATAAGGAAGGTCTCCCCATATGCTCCACTATGTAATGAATGCTCAACTCCATAGTTGCCTCTCTGGAATGTCTAGAATCTCTTCCAACAGTATAGCTAGATGCCTCTTCTCATCAATGAACGTCCAAGTGGAAACCATCTGTTGTTCCAGAGCCTCTTCTCTGCATGACAAATATGAAGTGAAATAGTACCTCCCCCCAAAGGAAAGTCCCAAATCATGAACTATCTCTCCAACCCATGCTACATGGAGTAGGATGTAGCTCTCCATGCTCCCATCATTGGCCCTACTTGCTCCAAGAATCCTCTAAACACTATGAAAAATAGGAAACAAAGACATATGGGTTGAAATGTGAAATTTCGAACCATACTCTCTCAATAATAGCCACCATAGAAATGCCTGTTGCTGCCTTACCACCCCATCATGATACCAAGTATGGTGGCCATACTCTCCTAACAGAAGCCAACGCAGTAAGGCCTCTTGTTGCCATCCCCCCTCCTCATCATGCAAGGTATGGATGAAAGTTAGTCCCTACTCTCCCAAGAGTAACCAAAGCAGCAATGACTCTTGTTGTCACCTCACATCATCATCATGCAAGCCATAGAGCAACAAAATATTAATTGACATGTAGAATGTCACATCGGCCCAACATAACGAAGCTCCTTGCTATGACATCATGTCAGTGCCATGCAATGTTACAAATAATAACATACTCATTGATAAAGGATATCTCATGTGATGGCCAAACTCTCTCAAAACTAGCCAATGCAGCCATGCCTCTTATTGCTGCATCACCTCAGTATTGTGCAAGGAATGGAACATACCAATCTGAAATGTCAGGTGGTAACCATACTCACCCAAGAGAAGCCAGCACGGCCATGCTTCTTGCTACCCTGTGCCATAGATCTGCAAGTAGCTCACCAACCACATGCTCATCATCCTCACCCATCCATCCAATTGTGCGTGATAGCTCATATCATGCTCCAACTCGGTATCTGCCCAATGGAGAATACCATCCTCCCCAATTTGATGATATTTTCACTCCATGATATGTTGAAGTGCATCCTCCTTGAGGTTACTCCATGAGAACCTCTCATCGATGACCAGGTAGAATCCATAAGATTCTGAATATGATGTAGGTAGAAACTTCTCTTTGACCTATGAGATGTGCATCAAGAAGGCTTCATATTGATAATGGAGAGTTATATCCATCATAAGATGTCTACAAACTATCATCTATCCATCCAATGCTTCATGAGTGAAGTCGTCATCGGAATGCTCCAAGAATAGTTGGGCCCCCAACTCATCACTGCTCCTCAATGATAGCACTGTTAATCTCCATGATGGTGCATATGTTGTCTCATGGCTCTCCTGATATACAATTTTGAACTCATAGTTCTGCATTGGACTAATTAGGACTATGCTCATCCTATCCTCCAAAAATCTACAGTCCAACCCAAATTTTTGTGTGCATCTCAATAAAGAAAAAAAATGATAGATATACATCTCCTCCTTGAACAAGTCAAGGGTCCTCTACACAGTGATAGTTTGCTTCTTCAAATCAGGAAGGTGCTCTAACCCATGGTTATGCAATTGACTTGATGGCATGATCCCACAAATCTCAAACTAAGGTGCTAAAATAATATGGGATGGAAATTTTTGCAAACCTTGGATTAGCTGATGCTTGGGAACATTTTGAAAAGCTACAATACTTCCTCCAACTGGTACAATGGTTTCTCCAACTACTGGTAATGGTGATGGTTTCTCTTCTACTGCTGCACCAGTGCTGGTATCTGCCTCCTCTTCCTCATGCATCTCTTGAATCATGCATGGGACACTTATTTCAAGTGCTCAAGACCATATTGCAAAGATGAAAGTGCTCCTTCACCTGATGCAAGTACTTTGGCAGCTGGTGGTGGTGGTAGTTGCTCCCTTTCTAGAGTGATAGTGCTGACAACTTCCCTTTGCTTCTCACATAATTCCTCATCAATATTGGGAAATGTCCTTATGGAAAGTACCTCTAGTTTTCTTCTGTCGTAATTATTTACTATCCTTTGAGTGAAGTCTACATATGTAGTTACTCTTGCATGTTTCATATGGATGAACCACCAATCCTTTGCTTCACCCTCAAGGTGCAGCGCTGCAATCTCAACAACCTCTCTTTTCACTACTGGGTGTAGCTAGAAGAATGCATCTAACTTCTTCCTCCAATATTTTTGTGTGATTGTGGATGATCCATCAAATGTAGGCAAGAAAAATCTATTATGTGTGTGCCTTCTTCTTCTATTGTTGATGCACGATCTTCGTTCTTCTTTGATCTGAAAAAAATGTTGTAGAGTTAGATTCTCCTTGAATGCTCTTGATTGAAAATTTTACTCTGCAAGATAATAACTTAGAGTCTCATGTTGTAATTATCCTCCATATCCATGCCATTCACCTTTCTCTGCAAAGAAAGTTGACATAGTAGATTGTTGTGGAACTCTCTGCATTGCCGGTTGTTTATGACATTGATAGGAAGTGCTTGGACCTTCCTCATTCTGAAACATTCTTTAGGTTCCTTTTTTCCTCTCTCTTCTCATTTCTTTGACCTCCTTGGAGAGATCCTGCATAGATCTAAAGAGAAGTGTGGCAAAACTTACTCCCTCTACCATTATTGATCTCCAATTTTTTCTTCTTCTTCTGATGTCATAAGATGTAGTGCACACAAGCTGAGCCAAAGATCATGCTCTGATACCACTGTGATATTCCAAAATGGAAAATACAAGAATATAGAACATCTACATCATTCGAAATAAAGTAACACGGGTATATAGCTAAAATTTGGAAAATGCCAGAAATATGATGCAACTAAAAATTACATCAAGACATTATAACTATGAGAAGAAAAAATTGAGTCATATCATTATAAACAACAACAAATTTAGAGTACACAATGCTCAAAAGAAGATGAACTCAAGCCAAAAATAAGTGGCTGAAATACACTAATGAAAACTAGCATTGGAAATGTTGTGCTGCTACTGCTCCTGCTGTTGGAAACTACTGCTACGTTGAAGAAGAAACATGTGCCAGAGGCTGATGGAGTGATCAGAAATATCTAGGATTTAAACCACAAAATATACTCAAACAACCCAAAAAAACCCAGAAATGGTTTGGCCAGATTGTAACTTTGGATTTTCGTCCCTTTCTGGGTTGCCAATTACACCCCTGCTAGCTGACTTACGCACTCCTCCTGGGTAACTGCTGAGATGGGGCTGAACTGATGATATAAATTTTGCAATAGCACGTAATCAGCTCAATACATGAAGGGTAATTCTCATGCTAGAAACTTGATATCTAGCTCCTCCTTCCTAGGCTCAAGTTGTAGCTGCAAACTACACAACTTCTGGAATGAACTATGCTATCAAGGAGGCTAAAGTTGTAGCCTACTACTGGATGATTAAATATAGCTCACAGCCGATATAAATAATCTCATCAAAGTGAGGGAAAGACCCCTCACAGGATTCCAAGCTGAAATACTTGGAACTTCCTTCCTCCCTTAGATCCGCCTGACTTGACTGCACAATTCCTGAAGGAACTGTTGCTGCATGGAGGTGTAATATGATGGCCTGATGCCAAATATCACAATTATGCTCCTGGAAAACTGAAATGGAAGTGGAAGGTGAAAGGATGAACCCTCCACCGGTTTCCTAACTGAAATGCTAGAAACTACCTTCCTCCTCTCAAACCCTAAGAAAGGAATGTGTAATTCCTGAAGTTGTATATGCAGAAGGGAGGGGTTGAATGTGGCAGCAATTCCGAATGATGAATGGCTGCTCAAAATAACCTTCCTAGAGTAGGCACTCGAAGTCTCCCGTGGGTAAGGGTGGTATTCCCGCTCGAGAACACCCATGTGCTAAACAGAACAAAAAACTTAGCTAAACAACTGAAGAGTGCAAGGAATTGTCAACAGACAATATAATATCAAATTCCAGACTCATTTGCTTTGCTGCTCTCATCTTCCTTATATGTTTTTGAGCCTTCCCTAGCCTTGGCCCACCTCATAACTGCGCTACACATGTGGCCACTACTCTCGATGAAGACTGCGTTGTCTCTCCATGATCTCCATGATCTATGCAATTAATATCCACTCCCTCCATCATTTGTGCATTTAATGCACCACTTCCTACATTATTGCATCATTAATGCTCTATGATCTTACTTTTATTCCTCCATTATTTCCATCATCTTTCTCATTATCTCTCCACAATCTCCATTCTTCCTTCATTAATGAGCTGCTCCACTACTCTATGATGCTGATCTACTATCTAATAACCCACATTCACACAACAAAAGTGGATTTTATTCATTTATGGGGTCTGTGTGTCCCTCCACCCTTTTATTTACTTAATTAATTGAGAAGATTAATAACTCTAATATTCCAATTAACTGATGGAAAATTTGTAATATTACACATGAGAAAATGAGATAGTGGGGGAAAACTATTTGTTTTTGTAACTATTGGAAATATTGTCATTAATGGCAAAGGAGAAGTAAGGAGTAGCACCCGAATTATCATTAAGGAAAAAGGAGCAGATCGGGATCAACTGGAGTATAAAGGAGCTACAAGTAAAAGAATTCAAAAGTAAGTGGAGAAGCATAAAATAGAGGCAGAGAAGTAGCAAAGAGTAAAAGAGAGGCAGAAAAGCAGCATTAGAGCCAAAGGAGCAAGGCATAGAAGCAACAAAGAGTGGGAAGAGCTGTGAAAGTGCTAAGACAAGTAATGAACATGTTCAAAAAATGGATAAAGTCATGAATGCATGGGTCTAGTTGGGCTGGTTTGCGTTCAGAGCAGTGTACGAGGGCGCGTGCAGTTCTGCAGGCATAGTCAGGAAATTTCCAAAAGAAAAGCATTCAGAACAGTGTTCGGAGGCCTGATTGAAAACTGAAAATAAAACTTAATATGCATGTACAGGTTGAGATGGATGGTCATAATATTATCGTAGAGATAAAGGTTGAGATATGGATGGTTAAGACAAAATCATAGTATTGAAGTGGAGGATGGACGAACAAGATCGTGTCGAAGAGTGAAGCAGAGATTGACAGTCGAGATCATATCGTGAACATAAATTAGGAGAACGGATGATCCAGATTATATCGCATTCGGCCATAAGATTGTTAGCGCACATTGCTATCGGCGATTTTTATATTTATATGTTAAGTTATCGCAAGTTAATTTTTTAAAGTTGCGATGCGATAAGAAGTGGGGTTTGTGATGCAATGTGATCGCGTATTGCATATGATAAGTGGAACCTTGTTATTTCTATGAGCTAAATCTTGTGAAATGCGATAAGAGTATCAGATGCCATAAGCTTCAAAGATAAAATCGAAAGGATTTAAAGTTCGGCTCTAGGACCCAATCGCATATCGCACATCGCAAGCTCAGGATGATAAGCACTTAAGAATCATGTTAAAATGCTGAAGTGCGAAGTGCGATAAGAGTACCGGATGAGATTTAGTTTCAAAGAAAAAGTATAAAGGATTTCAAATCTAGAGGTATAAGGTTTCCCTTTGAGAAATCACATCAGGGTTTGGAAGAGATATGCATAAAAAGAAACACATGAGAATGCTGAAGTGCGAAGTGTGATAATGAAGCGAACATGATGCAGTTCAATGCTGAAGTCGAAAGGATTTCAAGTCCTAGAGTATGGGTTTTCCCTTTGTTAAATCACATCGGAGATCAAAAGAGGATTATAACATAAAACAAATATTGAGCAAAATAGAAGTAGACTCGGGTAAGTGACCCAACACAGAGCAAAGGATAAAGTGAAGGCTGAACGCTGTGGGCACGAGAAAAAGAGGCAGAGTTAGGAAAAAGGAGCATATGGTGGCACTGTTGGAAACGAAATAGCTGGTTCGAGTCAGGCCAAAAAGATAGTTATGTAGAACTGTGTTGAATGTAATAGTAGAAATAAAAAAGACAGCGATGGCAGCAGAAAGGACAAATGCACAGTGAGCCAAGAGCTAAAAGGGCTAAGTGAAATATTGTTGTAACTGTAAATATAAATTCATTAACTATTTATATTGTTTGTGATGTAAAGGCAAGTCTCTGTAGGTATAGGAAAAACTCCAATGAGTTTTGTAATGATTATTTATGATGTAATAACCTGAACTGAAGTGTAAGGAATTGAATGCGTGGAAGGCATAGGGTCAGGCTTTCTCACTTCGTATTCCCTGTAGAATGCAAACAACCATGTAGTTATTTGTATAAAATAGGTAATATCTCTGTGCATAGGGGGGATAGAGGAGAGAGAGTAGCAGAATGGAAGAGAGCTGAAGAATGTAAGAGAGCTAGAGAAGGTTAGAGAACAGAAGAATTAGAGAGAGCTAATAGAGTTGGTGTGCACATAAGGAGTTGATATGCAGCAGATATGAAGTTTGAAGAGGCAACAATGGAGAAGGACTATAACAGAGCTGATATATAGGAAAATCAACATTATATTTTAATGTTGAGTGAGGGGATCGTAGTCTCCTTTCAAGTTGTATCTTGATAAATTTCTAGTTGGAGATGGGTGAGGTAGGAGCCTCCCGTAGGTTGTAGGCTACAAAAAATTTATAGGAGTTGGTGCTTCCTTGCAAGTTGTAGCTTGCAGAAATTGAGGTAGGAGCCTCCTATGGGTTGTAACCTGCAGAAAATACATGAGAGTTGGTGCTTCCATTTCAATTTTTAGCTTGATAGATGTCCAGTTGGAGATGGGTGAGGTAGGAGCCTCCTGTGGGTTGTAGCCTGCAAAAAATAGATGGGCGTTGGAGCTTCCTTGCAAGTTGTAGCTTGCAAAAATTGAGGTAGGAGCCTCTTGTAGGTTGGAGCCTACAAAAAATCAGTGGTGAGAGAGATTTGGAGCTTGCCTTTGCACCACAACAATAATAAGATGTGGTTTTCTCCCTTATGGGTTTCCACTTATATCTGTTATCTATGTGCATGATGATTATATGTTGATGTGTTGTTTTAATATGCTTAATCACTGCTTGTCCACACATTCAGTTTGTTAATTCCTTATGTATTATGCTGCTTATAAAATTAAGTAGTTAATGGGTGTAAAGAAAATAATTTTAATTTCCATGAATGTACTAAAATTATTCACCCCCCCTCTCAGTTTAGCTAAGGGTTCATCTCTTGATGTGCACAACATCTCTTTCAGCTCTCTCCAATTCTTCCATTCTCTAACCTTCTGCAACTCTCTTATATTCTTCAGCTCTCTTCCATTATGCTTCCCTCTCTCCTTTTCCCCCCTATGCACAAAAATATTACCTATTTTATATAGATAACTACATGAATTTTTGCATTATACAGGGAATAAAAAGTGAACAGGCCTGACCCCATGCCTTCCACCCATTCGATTCCTTACACTTCAGTTCAAGTTATTACATCATAAATAATCATTACAACATTCATTAGAGTTTTGTCTATGCCTATGGATACTTGCCTTTGCATCAAAAACAATATAACATAATCAATGAATTTACATTTACAGTTACAAAAATATTTTACTCAGCCCTTTCAGCTCTTGGCTCGCTGTACATTTGTGCTTTCTGCTACTGTCACTGTCTTTTATATTTTTGTTGTTACATTCAACACAGTTCTACATAACTGTCTTTTTGGCCCAACTTGACCAAGTTGTTGCATTTCCAACAGTGCCACCATATTCTCCTTTTTCCCGACTCTGCCTCTTCTGCTCATGCCTGCAACATTCAACCTTCACCTACTCCTTTTCTCTACGTCGGGTCACTTACCTGAGTCTCCTTCTGATGAATCAGACTTTGTTTTATGTTATAATCCTCCTTTGCTCTCCGATGTGATTTAACAAAGAGAAAACCCATACTCATAGAATTTAAATACTTTAGGCTTCAACGTTGACCTACATCGTGTTCGCTTCATTATCGCACTTCACACTTCGACATTCTCATGTGTTTCTTGTTATGCATATCTCTTCCAAACCCCGATGCGATTTCTCAAAGGGAAACCTTATACCTCCAGATTTGAAATCCTTTATATTTTTTCTTTGAAACTACATCGTATCTAGTACTCTCATCGCACTTCACACTTCAACATTTTAACATGATTCTTGAACGCTTATCCTCTTGAGCTTGTGATGTGTGATATGTGATTGGGTCCCACAACCAGACTTTAAATCCTTTATATTTTAGCTTTGAATATTATCACATCTGATACTCTTATCACATTTTGCAAGATTTATCTCATATCAATAACAATGTTCCTCTTATCATATGCGATATGCGATCGCATCACATCAAAAACCCCACTTCTTATTGCATCGCAACTTAAAAAAATAAAATTGCGATAACTTAACATATAAATATAAAAATCGCCGATAGCGATGTGCGCTAAAAATATTATGGTCGAAGGCGATATAATATGGATCATCCATTCTCCTACTTTATGTTCGTGATATGATATCGATCGTCAATCTCCGCTTCACTCTGCGACACAATCTTGTCTGTACATCCTCCACTTCAATATTTTGATTTGATCTTAACCATCCATCTCTCAACCTTTATTTCTACGATAATTTTCTGACCGTCCATCTAAACCTGTACATGAATAGTAAGGTTTATTTGCGATTTGCGATCAAGCCTCCGAACATTGTTCTGAATGCTTTTCTTTTGTAAAATACCCGACTCTGCACATAGAACTGCACGCACTGCACATGCACGTGTGCGCTGCTCCGAACATAAACTAGACCAGTGTGTGCGCATTCACAACTTTCTCCATTTATTGAACACGTGCATTACCTGTCTTAGCACATTCATGACTTTTCCCCATCTTTTCTGCTCCTTTGCCTCTAAAGCTGCTCCTCGGCCTCTCTTTTATGCTTCTCCACTTACTTTTGCCTTCTTTTCCTTATAGCTCCTTTATACTCCAGTTGATCCTAATATGTTCCTTTATCCTTAATGATATTTCTTGGTGCTGCTCCTTACTACTCCTTTTCCATTAATGACAATATTTCCAATAGTCTCCCCCTTTGGAATTGATGGCAACACATCCTTCCCCTTTCATTCTAAGAGGTGTATTTCTTCCTCTGCTTGCATTTCCTCCCCCTTTGATATCAATGGCAAGGGGTTATAAAATGTTTTCAGTGGAGATTCCATCATTGCACTTCTCCTCTTCGAGTTCAATATAAGCATCCTTCATTCATTTATTTTGTTATTAAATGAATATACATATTCCATCTATTCATTACACACTTTATGAATCCTTTTGTATTTGAATGAATACACCTAATCCACCATTGTATTACTGCTTCCTGATTGTTCTATATAAACCGTGATTATTGCTTTATGTTACACATAAGCATTTATTTATATGTACTTCAAAATTATAAGAGCATTGTGAATGCATTGTAGACTTCATATGATATATGAACATTGTTGGGGTAACACTTTGAGAATTATTGAGATTGCATGAACATACACTACAAACTGATGCTATCACAACTCATGAGAATGATGGAAGGTATGTCACCATAGAATTTTATGTTCTTTTGTCCCTTGTTTCTTGATGAAACTCTATGCACTGGTGAAATATAACCAATTCATTTTTTTCCATGCTTTGATAACACAACTCAACATTCTCCTTGAAGTATTTCTTCCATACGAACATCATGATGTATGCTATAATACTCCGATACTGGGGACCTGTACCATAAAACTTCTCCAAAAATAACATTTGGTATTCTATTGATAGGAAGACTGCTCCAAATAACAATTGATGATTATTTGTAATGACATACTGATAATAACATTTTTCTTATTCATCCTTCTTAAAATAATTTTGTTACATTATTAACACTTTCCGAGAGACACAAAGTGTAATCGTCCTCTGTAGATCTTTATCAGCTCCATAGCTCAAGCTCTTCTTGACAAATTTTATGGGCTAATATCCCCCTAAGAAGTTGCTTCTTGTACAATCCTCGCTGGATGTATGTTCCTAATATTGTAGCCTTTTCTAGTGCATTTTTATTTTCATCATCCTTTTTTATCATATCAGAGAGTATCATCTATAGACACTATCCCTAGTTTGTCTCTTAGATATTCAAATGGTTCTCTAGCAAGAGGATTTGTAAATATGTCTGTTGTATGTTGTTTTATTGGGACATATTCCATCTTTATATTTTCTTTTCTACTTGTTCTATGAGGAAGTGTTACTTTATTGGGATGTGCTTGGTTTTTGAATGAAGCACACTATTTTTTGATATTGTTATTGCAATTGTATTGTCACATTTGATAGAAATAGGTTCAGTGATGCTTACCTTCACGTTTTGAAGTGTTTGTTTCATACAAATCACTTGTGTGAACCAAGCTGTTGCTGCTATGTATTCCACTTTTGTTATAGATAGAGAGGAAGATGTTTGCTTCTTACTTAACCATGCCACCAAACATCTAGCCCAATCTGCATCTGTATATGCTATCAATGTGAAATCTTTGCCTTTCGGATAGCATATGCCATAATGTGCAGTTCCTTGAAAGTATCTAAATATCCTATTGATTGCTAGCAAGTGATTTTTTTTTGGTGTTGATTGATATCTTACCACAAGTCCTACTGCCAACATAATGTCTGGTCTAGAGGCTGTTAGGTATAGCAGACTTCCTATCATATATTTGTAAAATCTTTGATCTACATTTGCAGATCCGTCATCAACACATAGCTTGCATCTAGTGATCATGGGAGTTGACACAGGTTTGCAGTCTTCCATTTGGAATCTTTTTAACATGTCTCTTAAGTATTTTTCTTGTGAAATGAATATGACTTTGTTCTTCTATATAATTTGAAGTCCTAGGTAGAAGGTAAGCTCTCCAATCATGGAAATCTCGAGTTATGACTTCATCTCTTCTGCAAATCCTTTTACTAACTCATCCTTGTTGCTGCCAAACATGATGTCATCTACATATATCAATATAATTAAAAGTTCATTTTCATCATCCTTTATATACAGATTGATGTCTACTCCTCCCTCCTTGAATCCTTGTTTTTGAAAGTACTTTTCTAGCCTAGAATACCATGCACGTGGTGCTTGTTTGAGACCATATAGGGCTTTCTTTAAACTGTAAACATAGTTGTGATTATATGCTAAGGAAAAACCTTTAGGTTGTTCCATGTAGACTTCTTCCTCTAGATCTCCATTTAAGAAGGCATACTTCACATCCATTTGATATACCCTGAAATCATGATAGCATGAAAAAGCCAGAAACATTCTAATTGCTTCCATTCTTGCTACAAGGGAAAAAGTTTCATCATAGTCAAGTCCTTTGATTTTAGAGTATCCCTTACATACAACTCTGATTTTATTTCTGATTACCTGACCTTGTTCATTCATCTTATTCTTGATTATCCACTTTGTGCCAATGACATTTTCCCCAACAAGTCTTGGTATTAAATCTCAAGTCTTGTTCTTCTTAATCTGGTCTAATTCTTCATTCAAAGCATTTATCCAATTTTTTTCTTTGTTGGATTCATCAAAATTCTTCGGTTCTATCTATGACAACATGAATAGACACACTTCCTCGGTCTATTCAACTAGCTATTTTCTTGTTTGGACTCCTGCACTCTTGCCTCCAATTATTTGATCTTCTGGATGGTTCTTTTGAGTGTGTCTTGAGGGTCCTTTTGAGTTTATTTCTGTATCTTTTATTGTCTCATTCTGTTATTTAGTTTCTTGATTCTCATCATGATGATGATCTTGAGGATTGACACAGTTTGTACTTTTGATTTTGTCTAGTAGCTCTTCATCAAATCTCATATCAATGCTTTCCACAATCTTATGCAGTCTTTTATTGTAGCACCTATAGCCCTTACTCTTTGATGCATATCCTAAAAATATTCCTTCATCAGCTCTTGCATCATACTTCCCCAATTTTTCATCATTATTATTTATGAAACATTTGATGCCAAAGAATCTAAAGTGCTTAATTGATGCTAGTTTCCCATGCCACAGTTCATATGGAGTCTTGTCACAATTTGGTCTGAGATGAGCTTTGTTGAGAATATGAAAAACTCTGTGTAATGCTTCTGCCCAGTAGGTTTTGGGAATGTTTCTTTCTTGTATCATGGCTCTAGAAATCTCTTGTACATACCTATTTTGCCTCTCTACCACTCCATTCTATTGAAGTGTATCTGTAACAGTAAATTTTTGCTTTATCCCACATTCATTGCACATGTCTATAAACTCATCACCTATGAAGTCACCTCCTTTATCCGATCCGACGCATTTTATTTTACATCTAGTTTGATTTTCTTCCAGTGCCTTGAATATATTGAATTTCTCACACGCTTCAGATTTGTATATGAGAAATTCCACCCATGTTAATCTGGAAAAATCATCGATTATCACCATGAAATACGATTCTCCACCTGGTGTATTTGTTCTCGAAGGTCTGCACAAGTCCATGTGTACAAGTTGGAGAGGTTTAAGAGTAGACAGTTGGTCTTTGGATTTGAATGAAGTTTGTTTGTGCAATTGGAAAGACTTACATATGTTATTTGGTGGTTTCTTTATTGCAGGAAAATATATGACAGATTTCTTTTTGCTTAGTTTAATGATGTGGTCAAAATTTACATGTCCCAGTATTTTATGCCATAGCCAAGATTGTCAAGTTTGCTGATGTGCCATAAGTTCATTCTCCTCTTCCACTATATAAAAATTACTATTTGTTCGAATGCCTTTAAACAAGGTCTTTCCTATCGTGATTGAACTTACTTCACAATATTGGGCTCTGAGAAGGACCTCACAGCCTTTGTCACAAATTTGACTAACACTTAGCAGATTGGATTTTAGGCCATCTACAAACAGTACATTCTGACCCTCTCCTCCTCCATTATTCAGGTTGAATATGCCTTTTCCTTTGTTTTAGCCTGCTTTTTCATTTCTGAATGTTACATTGGTAGATTTATTTTCAACAAATATTACAAACTTTCTTTAGTCTCCAGTCATATGTCTTGAGCACCCAATATCCACATACCATTGACTATTCTGATCCTGAGCAAATAGTACTAGATCACACTTATTTAGCTTCCTTTTCAATTTCTTGTAACTGTTTGTTCTATAAATTTTTTGAGGAGATGGATCACAGTCTTTGATAGGACATTCGTAAGAGTTGTGCCCATTTTTATGGCAGAAAAACCATTGGATTATATTTCAGAATGGATTATGTACACGAGTGAATCCACTATTGTTCTTAATTCCCTTTGAGTTTCCATACTCTAGTCTCCTTATATATGCTTTGAACTCCATAGCTTTATGACCAAACCTTTTACAGTGAAATAAATACCCATGGAAGCAGGATTTGTATCTGGCAATGAAGGTTGTTTAGGGATATAGCCATCTGGTCATATGAAAATTTTGTCTGTGGAATCCATTTGATGTATGCTGGAATGTTTCTTGGCTGTTCACTCCTTTTGTTTCCTGGGCTTTCCTTGTAGTGGGTTTTTGCAGTAGCTCATGAGGATTTGAAGGGTTTCCCACATTTTTGTTCTCAGATTGATGGGAGTTAATGTCTTCTTTTAGGACAACTTTCACAAATGTTATAGCTTTCTTATCCTCTACCTTCGACTTGATGGATTCTCCTTCATATCCTATCCTAGTCTTTACAAGAGGAGATCTTTGTGAATTTAATATCCTATCCAATTATTCAACACCTTTTAATTGCTGAATGTTCATAGTTAAATCAGTTTGAGCCTTTTCCAATTTCTTCCTCAGACACACCACCTCTTCTTCCAATATTCTAAATTTCTGACTTTTCTCCCTTATTTGCCACAACAGAACATATTCTACTTTCATTTATTCTTCTAGTTAAACTTTATAATTAATAGAATATTCAGAGTTTGGTTCTTCCTTTACATGTTCCAAAAGGATTTCCTTATGTTTCTTACTCTTAAGTTTAAGCTTTTCAATTTCCTTTAAGGTACTTGCCAACTACCCCTCAAGGTCTGCCTCGCCTTGTTCTTCAAATTATAGGAAATATTCCTCAAGATATTCTTTGGCCATTAAAATGAATTCTGATGTTCCTTCTTCATTGGGGGATTCATCTGAACTCTCATATTCACTGCTGTATTTTTGAGCATATAATGTTCTTCTATTAAATATGTTCCCCTTCTGCCTATTGATGAAATTGATTTTCTCTTCCCCTCTTGACTAATTCTATATTTTCTTGTGAGGAAATTTTGAAGCATAGTGCCCCACTCTTCCACAATTAAAGAAATTTAATGGAAGTTTACCTATGTACTTGCCTGTGCCTTTGTCCAGTCTTCTGACAAATTTGTCTTCTTCTTCATCAGAGCATGATCATGTACCTTCCTTCTCTTCTATGCCTTTTTCTTCCTTGAAGGCTTCCTCCCTCATGTTTGACTTCCCTTTAGGAAGTCTCATCTCATATGCTGTTAGGTTCCCAAGTAATTGGTTTCTCATTAAGGTTTCCTAGTTTGCTGTTTCTTTTATGGAAAAAAACCTTAGGATTAAACCTAGATGGTATAGATCTCAATATTTTCTAGACTACAACACTTTGTTTAATTTCTTCTCCTATGCCTATCATGATATTCACAAATTATGCAACTCTTAATAAGAATGCAATTATATCTTCATCTTCATTCATTTTTAAGTTTTCAAACTGAGTTCTATGTGCTTGCAGTTTGGCCATATTCACCTTTGTATCTCCCTCATGAATATTTTCTAATGTATCCCAGATTACTTTGGCTGTCTTACTGTGCATTACTTTGATAAATTCTGACTCACTCAGATCGCTCAAGCATGCATTCACTACTTTTTCATTAGCTACAAAATTTTGTTTGGATTCTTTCTCAGTGTCAAATTCCTTTGGTGCATATGTTTCTTCCACAACAACCCAAAATTCTATTCCTAGAGACATTAAGTATGCCCTCATTCTTATTTTCCAGAAAGCATAGTTTGTGTCAGTAAACTATGGGGCTTTATTTGTTGAGCATCCTTCTAGGCTAGCCATTTTGGGAACATAAGATCTCCTTCGAGTTGTTAAACTGTTACTAAAGGTACCATCTCTGATACCAATTGATGAACCCTTAACTAAACCGAGAGGGGGGGTGAATCAGTTTAGTACATTCATGGACATTAAAATTATTTTCTTTACAACCATTAACTACTTCATTTTATAAGAAGCATAATACATAAGGAATTAGAAAACTGAATGTGTGGATAACCAATGATTAATTAGATTAAAACATCACATCAACACATAATCATCATGCACATAGAAAACAAATATAAGTGGAAACCCATAAGGGAGAAAACCACATCTTATTATTGGTGTGATGCAAAGGCAAGCTCCAACTCCCTCTCACCACTAATTTCTATAGGCTCCAACATACAGGAGGCTCCTACCTCACCTAACTCCAACTGGACATCTATCTAGCTACAACTTGAAATGGAAGCACCAAATCCCCTGTATTTTCTACAGGCTACAACCCACAAGAGACTCCTACCTCAAATTCTGCAAGCTACAACTTGCAAGGAAGCACCAATTCCCATAAAATTTTTGTAGGCTACAACCTATAGGAGGCTCCTACCTCACATAGCTCCAACTGAAAATATATCAAGCTACAACTTGAAAGGAGACTACAATCCCATCACTCAACATGAAAATATAATGCTAATTTACCTGGATATCAACT
Source organism: Pinus albicaulis (assembly GCA_034641835.2). Classification (NCBI taxonomy): domain Eukaryota; kingdom Viridiplantae; phylum Streptophyta; class Pinopsida; order Pinales; family Pinaceae; genus Pinus; species Pinus albicaulis. Next base: position 1,091,449,572 of record CM076578.1, read on the forward strand.
CTATTATACTCCTCCATTGTTGTCTCTTTAACCTTTATATCTACTTCATATCAACTCTTGATGTGCACAACATCTCTATAAGCTCTCTATGATTCTTCCATTTTCTAACCTTTTGCAACTCTCTTACATTATTCAATTCTCTTCAATTCTACAACTCTCTCTCCTCTCTCCCCCTATGCACACAGATATTACATGTTTTATACAGATAACTACATGACAGTTTTCATTCTATAGGGAATACGAAGTGAATAGGCCTAACCCTATTCCTTCCACCCATTCGATTCCTTACACTTCAGTTCAGGTTAGTACATTAGAAATAATAATTACAACACTAATTGGAGTTTTCTTATGCCTTCTGAGACTTACCTTTGCATCACAAACAATATAAAATAATCAATGACTTTACATTTTACAGTTACAAAATTATTTTACTCAGCCCTTTCAGCTCTTGGCTTGTTGTGCATTTGTCCTTTCTGCTGTCATCACTGCATTTTTTTAATTTTTTGTTACATTCAACACAATTCTGCATAACTATCTTTTTTGCCTGACTCGACCAAACTGTTGCATTTCCAATAGTGCCACCATATGCTCCTTTTTCCTGACTCTGCCTCTTCTTCTCGTTCCCACAGCATTCAACCTTGACTTTCTCCCTTGCTTTATGTCAGGTCACTTACCCGAGTCTCCATATGCTGCATTCAGACTTTGTTTTAGATTATAATCCTCCTTTTCTCTCCGATGTGATTTAACAAAGGGAAAACCCATACTCTCGGACTTGAAATACTTTACGCTTAAATTTTGACCTGCATCGTGTATGCTTCATTATTTCACTTCGCACTTCAGTGTTCTGATGTGTTTCTTGTTATGCATATCTCTTCCAAACCTCGATGTGATTTCTAAAAGGGAAACCTTATACGTTCGGATTTGAAATCATTTAGAATTTTTCTTTGAAACTATATCGCATCTAGTACTCTTATCGAACTTCACACTTCGGAATTTTAACATGATTCTTGAGTGCTTATCCTCTTGAGCTTGCGATGTGTGATATGTGATTGGGTCCCACATCCATACTTTAAATCCTTTATACTTTAGCTTTGAAGCTTATCACATTTCACAAGATTTAGCTCATATCAATAACTAGGTTCCTCTTATCATATGCGATATGCGATTGCATCGCATCGCAAGCCCCACTTATTATCGCATCACAACTTAAAACAATTAACTTGCAATAAATTAACATATAAATATAAAAATTTCTGATAGCGATGTGCGCTGACAATATTATGGCCAAATGCGATATAATCTGGATCATCCGTTCTCCTAATTTATGTTCGCAATATTATCTCGACTGTCAATCTCCACTTCACTTTGCGACACGATCTTATCGGTCCATCCTCCACTTCAATACTACGATTTGATCTTAACCATCCATCTCTCAACCTTTATTTCCGCAATAAGATTTCAACCCTTCATCTCAACTTGTACATACATATTAAGGTTTATTTTCGATTTGTGATCAGACCTCCAAACACTGTTCTGAATGATTTTCTTTAGAAATTACCTGACTCTGCCCATAGAACTGCACGCGCCCTCGCGCATTGCTCTGAATTAAAAATAGCCCGACTTGCCCCACGCATTCACGACTTTATCAATTTTCTGAACACGTTCATTACTTGTCTTAGCACATTCATGAATCTTCCCACTCTTTTTTGCTCCTGTGCCTCTAATGCTGCTCCTCTACCTCTCTTTTACTCTTTTCTTCTTCGTTGCCTCTCTTTTATGCTTCTCCACTTACTTTTTCCTTCTTTTCCTTATAGATCATTTATACTCCAGCTGATCTTGATCTGCTCCTTTGTCCTTAATGATAATTCTGTTGCTACTCTTTACCGCTCCTTTTCCATGAATGACAATATTTCCAACAATCTCCCCCTTTGGCATTGATGGAAACATATCCTCCCCCTTTCATTATTAGAGGTGTATTTCTTCCTCTGCTTGCAATTCCTCCCCCTTTGACATCAATGGAAAGGGGTTATAAAATGTTTTCGGTGTATATTCCATCATTTCATTGCTCCTCTTTGAGTTCAGTATAAGCATCCTTCATTCAATTCTTTTGTTATTAAATGAATATACATACTCCATCTATTCATTACACACTTGATGAATCCTTTTGTATTTGAATGAATACACCTAATCCACCATTGTAAAACTTCCTGATTGTTCTCTATAAACCGTGACTGTTTCTTTATTTTACACATAAGCATTTCTTTATATGTACTTCAAAATTACAAGAGCATTGTCAATGCATTGCAAAATTCATATGATATATGAGCATTGTTGGGGTAGCACTTTGAGAATTATTGAGATTGCATGAATATACACAACAAATTGATGCTATCACAACTCATGAGAATAATAGAAGGTATTTCACAATAGAATGTTCTATTCTTTTTTCCCTTGTTGCTTGATGAAAATCTGTGCACTAGTGAAATATCAACAATTCCTTTCTTTCCATGTTTTGATAACGCAACTCAACATTCTCCTTGAAGTATTTCTACCATACCAACATCATGATGTATGCTATAATACTCTGATACTAGGGACCTGTACCATAACACTACTCCAAAAATAACATTTGGTATTCTACTAATAGGAAGACTACTCCAAATACTAATTGATGATTATTTGCAATGATATATTGATAATAACATTTTTCTTATTCATCCTTCTTAAAATAATTTTGTTACATTATTAACACTTTTCAAGAGACACAAAGTGTAATCATCCTCTGTAGATATTTACCAGCTCCATAGCTCAAGCTCTTCTTGACAAATTATATGGGTTATTCTCCCCCTAAGAAGTTGCTTCTTGTCTAATCCTGGCAAGATGTGTGTTCCTAATATTGTAGAATTTGCTGGTGCATTTTTTTTCATCCTCCTTTTTTATCATATTAGAGAGTATCATCTGTAGACACTATTCTCGGTTTGTCTCTTAGATATTTGAATGGTTCTCTAGTAAGAGGTTTTGTAAACATGTATATTGTTTGTTATTTTATTGGGACATATTCCATCTTTAATATTTTGTTTTCTACTTGTTCTATGAGGAAGTGGTACTTTATTAGGATGTGCTTCATTTTCGAATGAAGCACAGGATTTTTTGATATGATTATTGCACTTGTATTGTCAAATTTGATAGAAATAGGTTCAATGATGCTTACCTTCATGTATTGAAGAGTTTGTTTCATCCACGTCACTTGTGTGCAACAAGATGATGCTGCTTTGTATTCTGTTTCTACTATAGATAGTGAGACAGATGTTTGTTTCCTGCTTAACCATGCCACCGGAGATTCTCCCAAATATAATGCACCTCCACTTATGCTTTTCCTGTCATCCACACAGCTGGCCCAATTTGCATCTGTATATGTTATTAATGTGGAATATTTAACTTTTGGATACCATAGGCCATAATGTTTAGTTTCTTGCAAGTATCTAAATATCCTCTTGATTGCTAGCAAGTGATTTTGTTTTGGTGCTGCTTGATATATTGCCACAAGTCCTATTTCCAATATAATGTCCATTATAGAGGCTGTTAGGTATAGCAGACTTCCTATCATATATCTATAAAGTATTTGATCTACATTTGCAGACCAGTCATCAACACATAACTTGGATCCAGTGATCATGGGAGTTGACACAGGTTTGTAGTCTTCCATTTGGAATATTTTTAACATGTCTCTTAAGTATTTTTCTTGTGAAATGAATATGCCTTTGTTCTTCTATAGAATTTGGAGTCCTAGGTAGAAGGTAAGCTCTCCAATCATAGACATCTCGAATTCTGAATTCATCTCTTCTGCAAATCCTTTAACTAACTCATCCTTGTTTCTTTTAGACATGATGTCATCTACATATACCACTATAATTAAAAGTTCATTTTCATCATCCTTTATATACAGATTGTTGTCTACTCCTCCCTTCATTGTTTTCGAAAGTACTTGTCCAACCTAGAATACCATGCATGTGGTGCTTGTTTGAGACCATATATGGATTTATTTAATCTGCAAAAATAATTGTGCCTATCTGCTTAGGAAAAAACTTTAGGTTGTTCCATGTATACTTCTTCCTCTAGATCTCCATTTAAGAAGGAATAATTGACATCCATTTGATATACCTTGAAATCATAACAGCATGCAAAAGCTAGAAACATTCTAATTGCTTCCATTCTTGCTAGATGTGCAAAAGTTTCATCATATTCAAGTCCTTCGATTTGAGAGTATCCCTTATATACAAGTTTGGCTTTATTTTTGATTACCTGACCTTCTTCATTCATCTTATTCTTGAATATCCACTTTGTGCCAAAGAAAATTTTCCCAATAAGTCTTGATATTAACTCCCAAGTCTTGTTCTTCTCAATTTGGTGTAATTCTTCACTCATAGAAATTATCCAAGTTTTGTCTTTGTTGGCTTCATCGAAATTATTCAGTTATATCTGTGAAAACATGATTAGATATACTTCCTCAGTCTACTCAGCTAGTTTTTTTCTTGTTTGGACTCCTGCACTCTTGTCTCCAATGATTTGATATTCTGGATGGTTCTTTTGAGTGTGTCTCAAAGGTCCTTTTGAGCTTATTTTTGTATCTTCTATTGTCTCATTCTATTATTTATTTTCTTGATTCTCATCATAATGATGGTCTGGAGGATTGACACAGTTTGTACTTTTGATTCTGTCTGGTAGCTCTTCATCGAATCTCACATCAATTATTTCCACAATCTTATGAAATATTTTATTGTAGTACCTGTAGCTGTTACTCTTTGATACATATCCCAAAAAAATTCCTTCATCATATATTTCATCATACTTCCCCAATTTTTCATCATTATTATTTATGAAACATTTTCTACGAAAGACCCTAAAGTGCTTAATTGATGTCGATTTCCCATGCCACAGTTCATATGGAGTCTTGTCACAATCTGGTATGAGATGATACTTGTTGAGAATATGAACAATTATGTGTATTTATTATGCCCAGCAGGTTTGGGGAATGTTTCTTTTTTGCATCATGGATCTGGAAATCTGTTGTAAAAACCTGTTTTTCCTCTTTGCCACTCCATTCTGTTGAGGTGTATTTGCAATACTAAATTGTTGCTTTATCCCACATTCATCGTACATGTCTGAAAACTCATCACCTGTGAATTCACCTTCTCTGTCTGATATGGAGCATTTTAGTTTACATCCGCATTGATTTTCTACCAGTGACTTAAATATCTTGAATTTCTCACATGCTTCAGATTTGTATCTGAGAAATTCCACCCATGTTAATCTGGAAAAATCATCGATTATTAGCATGAAATATGATTCTCCACCTGGTGTATTTGTTCTCTAAGGTCCACACAGGTCCATGTGTACAAGATGGAGAGGTTTACGAGTAGACAGTTGGTCTTTGGCTTTGAATGATGTGCAAGTTTTTTTTCCCAATTGGTAGGACTTACATATGGTATTTGGTGGCTTATTTATTGCAGGAAAATCTCTGGTAACTTTCTTTTTGCTCAGTTTCATGATGTGGTTAAAATTTAGATGTCCCAGTCTTCTATGCCATAGCCAAGATAAGTTTACTGTTGTGGCATGATTCATTCTCCTCTTCCACTTTATAAACATTACTTTATATTCGAACGCCTTTAACTAAGGTCTTTCCTTTGGTGATTGACCTTACTTCCAAATCCTGGGCTCTGAAAAGGACCTCACAGCCTTTATAAAAAATTTTACCAACACTTAGCAGATTGGCTTTCAGGCCATCTACAAACAGTACATTCTGAGCCTCTTATCCTCCATTATTTAGGTTGACTACGCCTTTTCCTTTGATTTTCCCTGCTTTGTCATTTTTGAATGTTACATTGCCAGATTTATTTTCATCAAATGTTACAAAATTGCTTTGGTCTCCAGTCATATGTCTTGAGCAACCACTTTCCACATACCATTGACTGTTATGATCTTGAGAAATTAGAACCATATCATGCTTATTTAGATTCCTTTTCCATTGCATGCAATTGTTTGTTCTATAAATTTTCTAAGGTGATGAATCACAGTATTTGAGAGGAAATTCATAAGAGTTTTGCCCATTTTTAGGGAAGAAAAAACATTTGATTATATTTCAGAATGGATTATGTACACGAGTGAATCCACCATTTTTCTTAATTCCCTTTGAGTTTCCATACTCCAGTCTCCTTATATACGCTCTGGACTCCATGGCTTTATGACCAAACCTCTTACAACAAAAGCAATACCCATGGAAGTAGTCTCTATATATGACAGAGAAGGTTATTTTGGGATATAGCCATCTAGTCATATGAAAATTTTGTCTGTGGAAGCCATTTGATCTGTGCTGGAATGTTGCTTGGTTTTTCACTCCTTTTGTTTCTTGGGCTTTCCTTATAGTGGGTTTTTGCTGCAGCTCATGAGGATTTGAAGGGTTTACCACATTTTTTTCTTAGATTGATGGGAATTAACTTTTTTGTTTAGGACAACTTTCACAAATGTTATATATTTCTTATCCTCTGCTTTTGACTTGCTCAATTCTCCTTCATATCCTATCCCAGTCTTTACAACAGGAGATATTTGTGCATTTAATATCATGTCCAATTTTTCAACACCTTTTAACTGCTGAAAGTTCAAAGTTTAATCAATTTGAGCCTGTTCCAATTTCTTCCTCAAACTCACCACCTCTTATTCCAATCTTCCACATTCCTAACTTTTCTCCCTTATTTGCTGCAGCAGGATGTCTTCTACTTTCCTTGCTTCTTTTAGTTCAACTTTCAACTTAATAAAATCGTCAGAGTTTGGTTCTTCCTTTACATGTTTCAGAAGGATTGCCTTATGTTTCTTACTATTAAGTTTAAGCCTTTCAATTTCCTTTAAGGCACTTGACAACTCCCCCTTAAGGTGTAATATTCCCAAATGGGGAAGTAGCAATATATGAACATAAAACTAGAAATAATAGTGAATAACATGCCTCACTATGGCTACCTTTTTCTCCTTATAAACAAGTGTGAGCCTCCTTACCTTGGATCCCACTCATTAGGGTTTACTCCACCAAGGAATATTCCTCCCACTATCACTGCATTATCTCCATAGATGATCTCCAACATTCATTCTAGTGTTGTTGACTTGGTCAAACTTGACCTTGTCCATATGTAATTGTCCCTGTTCACACATGAGGGTGAAAAATATAGCTATTATTGTGATCCATTTTCACATCATGAGGGATTTTATTCCTATTTCAGATATGTATGGGTCTCCTCACCCATTTATTCATCTCCTAGGTGTCAAAAACAAAAATCAATATTCCAATTAGATGCATGCTAATTTTGGAATATTACAGTCCTCCCTCCCAAATGTTTCTTGTCCTCAAGCAAATGCAAGGATAGAACTAAGAAGTCTCCCCTCCTCTTCTTGTAACATCCACATATGATAAACTCATCCAAGGAATAAGATGATGTCTCATCAATAAATCTCCATATTGCCCCTCCCCAGCATGCAAGCTAGCTAAATAACTATCATCATGAAGAAGTAAAATACTCAAGGAGGCAACAAGGTGTTGTCTAGAGGTACCTTTGAGGCATGGGATCTAAAATGCATTGGGAACCATCATTCCCATGTGGATCCTCCATCCCTAAGCTATCATCCATATAAAATGAACCACCCTCCTGTTACACATCAATTTGTCACCGTCCCTACAATCCCCCGTCCTGCACATTGGAGGGCTTATTCTGTGACCTGTGAGTAGTGACATGACTTGAAACCACTTTCATGGCATCCCCCTAGACAAGGAAATTCATTCCCCTGAAGACAATTCCTTATGAAATACCCTAAAAATAGCCTTTTTTGCCTTGGCGTGACTAGTCAGTTTAGCCCTCGTGCCAATGGGGGAAATCCTCTAAATAAATTTTGCCAAGGCAGCTACTGCTTGTCTCGGTGTACTGCCTTGAACTTATTAAATTATTTTTAAAAATAAATGGTGGAAGATTGACTCCAACCAATTCTTGAACTGGTCTCTAAATTGAGTTGGGAGGTTTGGCTCCGGATCTCCATGTAGAGGAAGTGATTTTCCACCTCTCATGGAAGCTTCCTTGAGGATAGGGCCAATCCCATGATTGTAGGGATCCCAACTCCCCTTCCACCATCTATATAAGCTTGCCATTTTCCTTTGCAAGCTAGCCTTCAAGAGCCTTCAAGAGCCTTCAATAGCCTAGAGAATGCTGCAAGAGCCTTGATAGTACTCATAGAGCCAAATCAGTAGCAAGGAGATCATTGTCAAGACAACCGAAGAGAGAGGCTTGTCCCATCCCTGACGAGCTTTACCGAGACGTATTCCGATGTTGACCTACCGAAGGAAGATTCAGCGTCAGAGCCAGGTTGTATCTTTCTTTGTATTAATTAATGATAAGCGACTTTGATTATGGTTCCACTCGTATTGTTCATTGTGATTATGAGTTGTATCTTCTCTGACTGATACATAATTTCATATATTGTGTTTACACTTGTGTGTTCGTTGTGTTTCTTGTGTGTGCAAGTGTTCGATCGCGACAACTGGGAGAATTGTGATCTACCGAAGCAAGGAAATGGGAGCGCTATCTTCTCTACGAACAACAACGTTGGACTTAAGGTAGGACTTCTTTGCAATTTGTTCTATTGCAATTAGGAACTTGTGCCTTAGTGTGATACGATTGTTGCTAGACCCGATCTGGGCTAGTAGGGATCGCCTCTGTCCGCAGAGGGGATTTACCTCTCCAACACCTCCAAAATGGTAACTCATGCAAATCCTCCTCCCCCTTTGGCTCCTGCAATGTAGGTGGGCTAAGTAACTAAACATGGTAGAAAAAATAGCCTAGCCCACACTGTCCCTCTCTTCACTTATGATAAGTGTAGAGTAGCTGTTGATCTTGGGTTGCAATAATTTTGCCTTCAAGTAGCAAGAAGAAGACTGGATCTCCAAAGATATCCTCTCCAACGTTATGAGTCATGCTAGCCCAAACTGTCCCATATATGATCAATAGGAAATCACCACCATATGGAATCCAAATGAGAGGAATATTGAAGGTTTCATGTAGTGCTGGAAGGTACCAACAGTTTCCCAAGTGGTCACAACATAGTTTTTCTAACTAATGTTGCAAATGATAACATGGAAAGCCATCTCCCATACTCTTATTGAAGCATGGAACATAAAATATGTGGGAATTTTCATTCCCCATGGACACATCTAACCAATGAGTCTCTTCTCCCAACATGATCCCCACAAAGATAAGAAAAACATCAACATAGGGAACCATAATGAGAATCATACTAGCTGCCATGTGTAACAAGGGGGAAGGACGATGATCCCTCAAATGAAATCAGCGTAGTTTTACTCTTAACTGCATCAGAAAATGGCATGATGTGTGGCTTCCCAACCACTTTCTTGCTGCCCCAATCTCCTCACAAGTTTGGAGAAAGTGTATGGTGTATGGTGCAAAGTGAGCATGCTATGCATAAGATATCATCTCCCCAAGTCCTCCTAGGGAGTGGCCATCACCAATGTTGCTTATGGTCTCAAATAGACCATGAAGTCTAGAAGGAAGAATGCTCCTTCTTGAAGCAATGTCCTACACATACATGGTTAAGGAATGTATATATTCATCATATAAATCACTATGCAACCAAAAAATATCCTTACCATATGCTTTTCTCATGAAAATGGAGTGGCTCATAGATAAATCTCCTCTCATCCTCAAAGAGAAAAGAGGTGGTTGTGTTAAATTCCCCCAAGAGTTATGTATCTCCTCCATCTCCACATGGTCGATGCATCTCCTCAAATGCTGATATATCTCCTCCTCAAAGCCTTCCCAAATGTACCCCTCCATGATGGTGTGGTATGGTCTCATAGAATAAGTGTGGCTCAAGAGAAAGTCCTCATGAGCTGCTTGTAGTAACTTCTCCTTGAGCTTGGAAGCTCTAGATAAGAATATCCTACCATGATAATAGATGACCTCATCTCTGACTGAATATCCCTCCTCATGCAACTGGTCATCCAACATCATACAAGTAGAAAGATCCTTGGAATAATCCACCAACAGCTAGGATTTCCAATATGGATCTATCCTCCATAGTGACAACGCTGATGATCTATCACAACGAACATCTGTCATATGGTTGTCCTTCTCTTTGACATATCCCATGCCAAAGATGCAAGTTGGAAGGCTGCTATCCTTCCCATGCTGCTCCTGCCACAACGCATAACCTAGAATGAGAGTGGGTAATGATGATGTTGGGAGAATGCCTCTCCTCTCCTTGAGTCTACCCAAGGCTCTTAGTGCTGTACCAAGTTCTCCCAAGGTCCTCACCCCTCTGAAATCAATGACTGGTACATCCAAATGTGAAGCATCCCTCATTATCTACTGATCTGGTGGTCTCCCCTGTGAAATGCCTCCATGCAATGAGACATAAAAATCAAGAGTAGACTACATATATGAACAGATAGACTTGTCCCTACCCTCACTGCGCAATTCAGTCTCCCTCTTCTGTGCATCAACCCTCCGAAATAGATAGGGGTGTGTTCTCCTCATCATATGATGCTGGTCATCCTCCCTACCTCCTCCTTTTATCTGCATGGTTTCAAAATATGTCAACAATGGCACATGCTGATCATGGGTTGTGCCTTGATCTCCACATATGAGATCCTGGGGAATTCCTTGCAATGATACAAGAATCCCTCTTCTGGGAGAAAGTGATCCATCTACCTCTGCATGAGGTGCTACATATGCTCTGGATATGACAATGTTGTTGCCCGCAACCTTCTCTTCCTCTTTATTATGAATGGGAAACCTTTCAATAAGTGGATCCTGTTTTGAAAAGGGGATCTCCATGCCCCCTTGCCCAAGAATATGAGACAAAGATCTTGCCTCCCCAATAGTTTTCTGAAATGGTTTTGAGCTTATAGGTCCTTTCAACCCATGCAAAAGTTTGGTTTGTTTAAATTCATCAAAGTGTTGATCAGCGGTTGTCATTGATGTCAACCCAAGCAGAACCAAGGGCTAACCCAATATTGAATGGGAATTTTTACCTACCAAATTAATATATTCTGGGTCAATAATTATTTTTATGGTTTCTACTTGTCGATATGTTTCCGTTGATATATGGCACGCCATGTAATTCTTCATGGTTTGAGAGATATTCATGTTTGAAGTTTTTACCTCTAGTTAGTGGGCTAAAACCCCATGGGGTTGGGGCATGGGTCATTAAAAAGTCATAATTAATATTTTTTATGCTCCTAAAATCCCTCCCATGTTCACTTGTTGAAGCCCTTCTCAACTTAAGCATTCATATAAATTGTGATCTTCATTTCCTCCTTATGCAAGGGATTTGGCCATCTGAAGCAAGTCATCGTGGAATTTTTGCTCTAAATTTTTTTCTACGAAGGTTCAGAAGCTGAAATTTTTATGAGGAAAATAGGAAATCTTGAGGAAGCTGCAGTAAAAAATTTAGATCAAGGTGCACAATATTTTTGGATATATGATCCGTGGAAGTCAGGGATTTTGCAGGCTCCCGAAATTCATCTCAAAGAAGTGACCTTGGTAAAATTTTCATAACTCTCTCTTTAAGTATCGGATTGGAATTCTGTAAAACGTGGTAGATATTTAACAGTCTGTAATTTTAGCTCTATCAATTTTAGATCCAAATGAACAAACAGTGACATGTGGCACGTCGTACAAGTGAACTCTGCTGAAATAGTCCATAATTAGGGCATTGTGAGAGATTGGGCATAACTATTTCTTGAAGAATCCAAATTGGGTCAGACCTATGGAATTGGAAAGAAGAATAAGAGGAATACTACAAGACCAAAAATCAGATATTGAGGATCTGAAATAACAGAGATACACTAGATTCAATATCGAGCTCCTAGAAGGCAAGAAAAAGCTAGATGATGTGTTGTCAAGGGTTGCAAAGGACCAAAATTTCTATGGAAGCAAAGCAAAGAAAGGTGCAACAGAGGGTAGCATGACAAGAGCAGCAACCTAGGTGCATAACAACAACAAGAAGTTCATCATATGAAGTCTTCAAGTGGGCAGCACTGCATACAATCATTGTACTTAGTCATTGTAAATACATTATTGTACAAATTGTACTAGTGTCTATCTACCAAGGGTTGAAGAGGCAGTGTTGGGAGGTCTAGGATCATCATTAGGTGGTTGTGTCAAATTTTGGGTTATGGTCTAGTATATCTTCTTCTTCTACATCATTCTATATCATTGTAAAGTGGAACATTTTCCCTGGTATGGGAGTCCATTCTTCTTTTATTCTTCTATAGGGTGGTAGGGTGGTGCTAGGGTGAGTTGTAGCTCATTGGGTGTTGAGGCATCCATTCAGTTGACTACTGAAGAATCTCGGGCGTTGGAGCGTCCATCCAGTGGGAACTGGAGAAGAATTCTTTTCTAGATTCTAGGAAGTTGGAGCTTTATTTTCAATTGGAGTTGAATATTAAAGAATTATTAGAAAAGAATTAGGTGGTTTTTGTCCCGGAGTGGGTTTCCACCTTAAAAACTGTGTGCATTTGTGTTCCTCTTGTTTTCTACTATCATTGTACAAACACTGATAATAATTGAAGATTAACTAATGCTCTAATTGAAAGAAATACTGATTCACCCCCCCTCTCAGTATTTCCAACAATTGGTATCGGAGCTTGGTTCCTTCAATAGCAGTTTAACAGCTGGAAGGAGGTCATGGAGCATACCAAGAATGGTGTACCTCTATTCAATGAAAATAATTATGCACTTTGGAAAGGAAGAATGGAGGTCTATCTCTTAGCGCAAGGTTACGAAGTATGGGACACTGTTCAAAATGGATTTACATCAACCGTGGATGAACAAGGTAAGAAGAATTTGGTAAATGATGCAAAAGCAAAGAATATTATTATCAGTGGACTTATTGAATCTGCTTATCATAAGGTGTTAGGTTGTAAAACTGCCAAAAATGTATGGGACAAGCTTGAGAATATATATGCAGGTGACTCAAATGTCAAAGAAGCAAAGCTTCAAATCTATAGAGCAAAATTTGAGCAACTCATAATGAAAGAAGATTGCAACATTGCTGCATACTTCCAATACGTTGATGAAATAACCAATACTCTGGAAGGATTGGGAGAGCCAGTTGACAAGAAGACTATTATATGGAAGATTAATAGAAAATTTCCAGGGAGATTCAACCCAAAGGTATCGATCTTAGAATACAATGCAAATCTAGACAAACTCAGCAAGGAAGAATTACATGGAGTTCTCATAGCATATGAAATGAGACTTGATGAAGAAAAGGGTACTTCAAATATAGAAACTACTTTCGTTGCATCTAAGCAAACCAATAAGGACAAACAACCTTTAATTGAAATTACATGCACCTACAAGTGTGAAGAAAAGGGAGATGATGGAGAAGGTCTTTCAGATGAAGAATATGCTTACTTTACGAGAAAAATAAAACTTGGTAAGGGAAAGTTCAAAGGTAAACTTCCATTGATATGTTTAGGTTGTGGTGAGGTTGGGAATTTCATAGCAAAATGTCCGAACAAAAGTGATGGCAACTCAAAAGGAAAGAAAGGCTTTAAGAAATTCGACAAGCAAGGCAAAAAGAAAGGATCCAAAAGGAAATTTCTCTCTAAAGAAGATAGCTCATCATCCGATGAAGAAAGTGACAGCAAAGAAGAAGCCAATGAGAAAGTATTGTTTATGGCCAAGCACAATAAAAAAGAAGTATCAAAAAATGAAGAAGAAGAGTTGACCATAGAATAATTTTATGAGGAGGCAATCAAGCTTATAAAAGAGCTCAATGCTGAGAAGATTCGTTCCAATACGCTTGAAGAACAAGTTTAAGGTCTCAAAATTGAGGTTGAAGAACATAAATGTATTGAAGAGTCACTTCAAAATAAGTTGGAAGAAAGCAACCAAGAAAGGGATGCATTAGAAGCCGAAGTAGTCTTGCTGCGTAAGGAATTGAAGAAGGGAAAAACTGTCCAAAAGTATGCCAACAGCTCAAGGGCATTGGAAGAACTCATCAACAATCAATGATCTTACAACGACAAAACTGGCTTCGGTTACAAAGAAGAAGAAGCAGGACCTTCTACAACAAAATACAATGAACCTATGAGATTTGACATACATGAAGACTTCATTGAACAAGATTCACAAGCACATCCTTGGAAGAATATTCCTCAACGAATATTTTCATCCAGGTACCAACATATTTTTCATGGTTGGTCATAAAGCTGTAGAATGTCGCACATACCCTAGGAACCAATACAATTTCAAGAGATTCTTCAAATATGAACCTCCCAGGGCTCAACGAAGCATCAATAGATTTGAACATTTAAGAAATAATATGGAATGTTACAAATGTCAGAACTTTGGACACATAGCCAGAGACTGCAGACTTGAAAATCCTCCAGAAGAATCTTCGAAGCCATAGAATGAAAGAACATGGAAGAAGAAGAAGACTGATAATTGTGCTCTCGCTCTCAAGGCTAAAAAAAAATAAAGATGTGTGGTATGTTGACAGCGTTTGCTCAACACATATGACTGGAGATAGAAACAAATTTGTATCTCTGAAAGAGAAGAAGGATGGAACCATATCCTTTGGAAATGATGGATCTTGAAATGTTATAGGATCAGGTACTGTCACTCTCGGAAGCAAAGATGTTATAGCCAAGAATTTTCTATTGGTCAAAAACATGAATCAAAATCTTCTCAGTGTTGGACAAATGTGTGATCAAGGACACACAATGCTATTCAACTCCACAAAATGTGAAATCAGGAAGGGCAGGTATCGTAAAATTGTGGCTACAGAAAGTCGAGCTCCAAACAACATATATGTTCTGGATGAAGCAACTAAAGCATGTATACTAGCTAAATAAGATAAAATTTGGTTATGGCACAAATGAATGGGTCACATAAACTTTGACAATCTTATCAGGATAAGCAAAAAGGAAGTAGTACGAGAAATTCCAAAAATCTCAAAACCTTCCAACACACTATGTGAAGCATGTCGGCATGGCAAGCAGACAAAAGTCCAATTTAAAACAAAAGAACACTTTTCATCACATCCATTGGAATTGATACATACTGATCTATGTGGTCCTGTGAGAACAAAAGGCTTAGATGGAGAATTATATTTCATGTTAATGATAGATGACTATACTAGGATGACAACCGTTAGTTTCCTAAAGAAAAAATATGAAGCATTTGAGTTCTTTAAGATCTACAAGGAGTTGGTTGAAAATGAAACTGATTTGAAAATAAAGTGTTTAAGATCAGATAATGGTGGAGAATTCACTTCCAAATTATTTCAACAATACTATGACAAAAATGGAATAAAAAGGTAAGTTTCAACAGCACGAACACCTCAGCAAAATGGAGTTGTTGAAAGAAAGAATAGAACTATACAAGAAATGGGTAGAGCAATGTTGAAGGACTCAAAATTGGATGAAAAATTCTGGGTTCAAGCAATTGATATGACAGTCTTCATTATCAACTGAAGTATTCTTAGAAAAAATTGCGACAAGACTCCATGTGAATTATGGAAAGGAAAACCAGCTAATGTAAAATATTTCAGAATCTTCAGAAGCAAATGTTATATCAAAAGAGAAGATCAAAATTTGGGTAAGTTTGAATCATGTGTTGATGAAGGTATCTTTGTTGGTTACTCATGCAAAATAAAGGCCTATAAATGTTGTAATCTAAGATGAAAATAGATAGTGGAGAGCATAAATGTTACATTTGACGAAGATGGTGTTCTAGTGAGTAATGATGAGGATCTAGAATCTTTGAAACTTGAGATAGAGGCTGAAAAAGACACATATAAAATTGTAGAACAAGAATCAATTATCAACAAGGAAGAAGTAAACAATGATCATCATGATATACCAAAACAACAACAAGAAGCTCCTCCAAGGAGAACAAAAGAGTGGATTCAAAAGAACCATCCATCAAATAAAATCATTGGTGACATAAATGAAGGTCAATAGCTTTTTTCATCACAAAAAGCTCACGTTTCTTTTCTAGCAACCTTTGAGCCTAGTAGTTTTGAGGAAGCCAGCCAAAATGAACATTGGGTAGCAACTATGAATGAAGAATTGGATCAAATTGAGAAGAATAAAACCTAGGAATTAGTTCAACGACCAAAATATAAAAATATCATTGGGACTAAATGCGTGTTCCGGAACAAATTGAATGAAGATGGGCAGGTTCCCAAAAACAAAGCAAGATTGGCTTGCAAAGGCGATGCACAAGTGGAAAGAATTGATTTCGACGAAACATTTGCACCGGTTGCCAGAATGGAAGTCATCTGAATTTTTCTTGCCTATGCATGTTCAAGAAAAATAAAAGTCTACCAAATGGATGTTAAGTCAGTATTTTTGAATGGAGAATTAGAAGAAGAAGTTTACATCGAACAACCTGAAGGTTTTCTAATATCACAAAAATAAGACTATGTCTGCAGGTTAAAGAAGGCTCTATATGGTCTCAAGCAGGCTCCTAGAGCATGGTATGCTCGTCTTGATGGATATCTACATCAACAAGGGTTCAAGAAAGGTACTGTTGATAGCAATATTTATGTACAAGTGGATAAAGATAATTTAACAATCGTTGAGGTATATGTGTGATCCGGATTTATGCAGGAACGCAACAGAATAAACACATAACCATAAATACAGAGATGCAGCGGAAATAACACTTCATTTCATTAATATCAAAGAACTGAAATTTGCTTACAGACAATGGAAATGAAACTAGCTAGGGTACTGGTAGCTATCTCTGCGAAGAGATGTGGTGGCTACGGAACTTGCGAACTCCTTTCTGATGAGGCGCGAGGGCCTGTTGTGTAGAAACAATGGAGAACCTAAACATCCCAAAAACTAACCCTAGATGAAGCGCCAAAACTATGGGCCCCGGTTGGTCGAGGTGGTGTTTCAACTTCCCAGGGACGTAACTTTGGCATACTATCTCCGTTTGATGCATATGATACATCATTAGAAAGCTCTATCGTTTAGGGCCTCAAAACGGCTCCGGAAGTTCAGGACCCGAAAAACTGCTAAAAATAGTAAGTTATGCCAAAACGGAAAAACTGAAAGAGACAATGGTGGGGGCCCAAGTGGAATAGGCGGGTGGCCACCAATATCCACCTGGATCAATGTGGATGATATAATGTTTGGTACCAATGATGATTGATTAAGTAAGAAATTTTCTACAAAGATGCAAAGTGAGTTTGAGATGTCTTTACTTGGTGAGCTGACATACTTCTTAGGTCTTCAAATATCTCAGCAAGAGAAAGAAATATTTATATGTCAAGCCAAGTACATCAAGGAAATGCTCAATAAATTCAAAATGGAAGATTGCAAACCCGTCCTTACTCCGATGGTAACAGGTTGCAAATTGAGCATAGATGACTCATCTAAGGATGTGGATCAGAGGTTGTACAGATCTATGATTGGTAGTCTTCTGTATTTAACAGCCTCTTGGGCAGATGTTATGCAAGCAGTTGGATAAGTAGCAAGATTCCAAGCAGCACCAAAAGAATCACATATTATTTCCGTCAAAAGAATTCTTCGATATCTAAAGAGCACAAAAGAATATGGCTTGTGGTATCCCAAGGGTAATGATCTTATTATTCAAGCCTTTATATATGCAGATTGGGCAGGAAGCGTTGATGATCGTAAGAGTACTAGTGGAGTAGCATTCTATCTAGGTGGTTGTCTCGTATCATGGTTGATTAAAAAGAAAACTTCAATCTCGTTATCTATAGTGGAAGCATAATACATTGCAGCAACATCATGTTGTACTCAAGTCCTTTGGATGAAACAAACTTTGCAAGATATTCAAGTAAAATTCAGTGAGCCTATTCCCATATTCTGTGAAAACACTAGTGCCATCAGCATCTCCAAGAATCCTATCATGCATTCAAAAACAAAACACTTTCCGATCAAATATCATTTTGTTCGAGAACAAGTTGCTGAAAATAATATCAAACTTGAGTATGTTTGTACAAAAGAAAAAATTGCTGATATCTTCACTAAACCTTTACCTCATGAAGCATTTGAATATATTCGTCAAAAGCTTGGGATTCTTCCAAGTTCTCATTAGATTACAGGTCTGCAGGACGGTTATGTGTCAGGGAGAGTTGAAGTGTGTACAGGTCAGCAGGACGGTTGTGTGTCAGGGGGAGTGGAAGTGTGTACAGGTCTGCAGGATGGTTGTGTTTTAGGGGGAGTTACCCTTTGCCATTGATGTCAAAGGGGGAGAGAATGTTGTATGAAGATGTGTCATGATCGCAGGGGGAGTACTTGTGTTGCCATCAATGCCAAAGGGGGAGATTTTTGATCAGCGATTGTCATTGATGTCCACCCAAGCAGCACCAGGGGCTAACCCAATATTGCATGGGAATTTTTACCTACCAAATTAATATATTCTGGGTCAATAATGCTTTTGATGGTTTCTACTTGTCGAGATGTTTCCATTGATATATGGCAAGCCATGTAATTCTTCACGGTTTGAGAGATATTCATGTTTGAAGTTTGTACCCCCAGTTAGTGGGCTAAAACCCCATGGGGTTGGGGCATGGGTCATTGAAAAGTTGTAATTAATATTTTTTATGCTCCTAAAATCCCTCCCACGTTCACTTGTTGAAGCCTCTCTCAACTTAAGCATTCATATAAATTGTGATCTTCATTTCCTCCTTATGCAAGGGATTTGGCCATCTGAAATAGGTCATCATGGAATTTTCGCTCTAACTTGCTTTCTACGAAGTTTCAGAAGCTGAAATATTTATGAGGTGAAGCTGAAATCCTAAGGAAGTTGCAGTAAAAATTTCAGATCAAGGTGCACAATATTTGTGGAGATATGATCTGTGGAAGTCAGGGTTTTTGCAAGCTCTTGAAATTCATCTCAGAGAAGTGACCTTGGTAAAATTGTCATAAATCTCTCTCTGAGTATCGGATTGGAATTTGGTAAAAAGTATCAGATAGTGTACAGTATTTAATTTTCACTCTATCAATTTCAGAGCCAAATAAATAAACAGTGACATGTGGCACGCCGTACAAGTGCGCTTTGCTGAAACAATCCATAATTAGGGCATTGTGAGAGATTGGGCATAACTCTTTCCTGAAGAATCCAAATTGGGTCAGACCTATGGCATTGGAAAGGAGACTTAGAGGAATACTATAGGACTAAAAATCAGATATTGAGGATTTGAAATAGCAGAGATACACCAAATTCAATATCGAGCTCCTAGAAGGCAAGAAAAAGCTAGATCATGTGTTGTCAAGGGTTGCAAAGGACTAGACTTTCTACGGTAGCAAAGCAAAGAAAGGTGCAGCAGAGGGTAGCATGACAAGAGTAGCAACCAGGGTGCATAATAGCAGCAAGAATTTCATCATATGAACTCTTCAAGTGGGCAGCATTGCATATAATCATTGTAAAGGTTTCATTGTACTTAGTCATTGTAAATACATTATTGTACAAATTGTACTAGTATCTATCTGCCAAGGGTTAAAGAGGTAGTGTTGGGAGGTCTAGGATCATCATTAGGTGGTTGTGTCAAATTTGGGGTTATGGTCTAGTATATCTTCTTCTTCTACATCATTCTATATCATTTTAAAGTAGACCATTTTCCCTGGTACGAGAGTCCATTCTTCTTTTATTCTTCTATAGGGTGGTAGGGTGGTGCTAGGGTGAGTTGTAGCTCATTGGGTGTTGGGGCCTCCATTCAGTTGACTACTGAAGAATCTTGGGCATTGGAGCATCCATCCAGTGGGCGCTGGAGAAGAATGGTTTTCTAGATTCTAGGAAGTTGGAGCTTTATTTTCAATTGGAGTTGAATATTAAATAATTATTAGAAAAGCATTAGGTGGTTTTTGTCCCAGAGTGGGTTTCCACCTTAAAAACTGTGTGCATTTGTGTTCCTCTGGTTTGCTGCTATCATTGTAAAAACACTGATAATAATTGAATATTAACTAATGCTATAATTGAAAGGAATACTAATTCACCCCCCCCCCCCCTCTCAGTATTTCCAACACAAAGATGTTTCAAAATGTCCTCCATCAAGCCTTTCTAATAATCTCTTAGTGAAGTTTGCATAAGAAGAAGTATTTGCATTTTCTAATGAAAAGGACTCAAATATCCACCAAGCATAGGCCTTACCTCCAAAATGCAGCGTTGCAACTTTGATGGCTTCATCTTCAGAAACTTGGTGCTGCTGCAAATAGGTGTGCAGCTCCTCCACCCAAGCTCTAGCTAAACATGTTGGTGATCCATCAAAAGTAGATAGGAAAAATCTACCCATGTCATGTTTCTTGCTCCTCTCCACCTTGATCTTGCAAAACTCTTGGAAGGTGATATAATCTCTAAACTTCTTAGTTTGAGATTCATATTCTTGCAGATAATTGCTAAGAGTCTCCTTCTTAGGAGTTTCTTGTTTTTCCAACTCCCTCATAGAAGATCTAGGCATATGACTGCGCTATGCATCATAATGTGTGGTTGCATGCTCACACTCATTATGTAAATATCTATAGTTTGCTTCAGATTCAAACTATCTTGGAGATTCTGTAACATCTCCTTCCTCATCTTCTTAAGATCTCCATGAATGCTCTACAAAGTTTGAGAAAGAAGCTTTGAAAGCCTCTCCTCCTTCCTTCCTCCAAATAATGGAGTCTTATTTTTGTCTTTTTTGTTCATTTATTCTTCTTCTTGTCCTCATGATATCATAATGGCTGAGATCCACAGGATGAGCCAAGATTATGCTCTGATACCACTGTAATTTTCCCAAATGGGGAAGCAGCAATATATGAACATAAAACTGGAAATAACAGTGAATAAAATTACACCAAAATGTATGGAAACCATGGAGCCATTTTATTATGTAAATTAGCAGAAAATAAGTACAATACAACTCAAATAATCAAGGCAAACAAGCCTCCCATGAATACATATGCCAAAGATGGAATGCTGCTATATTACAGAATGCTCATGAACAAGAACAATGCAGTCTTAGATGGGACATTGCTACTGGAAATGTACAATAGTATAGATTTACAAATGTATGGCTCACAAAGTGTCGGGAGTAAAGATCTAAACTCCCAAACACATTTTCAAGAGAATTAAGAAAGGATTTCCAGAAATATGCAAAAGAGAAAAAATGCCGGAGTGCAGCCCTAGGGATGAGTAGTAGCTGCAACTCAAGAACTGGATGAATATGGCTGTAGATGATCCATGTGATGAATGAATCTCATCCAGTGGATCCTTTAGGTGAAAGGTTGATCCAATCACTGAAGATCTCACCCTCCAATCGAGCAATGAAACCCCTCACTGCAAATGCTCACTAAAATAATGCAGTCAAAGAGGGATAATATGTTGTAGGTGATGGAAAATATTGTAAGTGCGAAGTATTAAATCAGTAAAAAACTTCTCACTTGTTCTCCCTAAAAGGGAAAGATGGAAACATATATGAAAAAATAGCTCAGGAGTGGTGTTCTCAGCCTCACTATAGCCTGCCTGCAACCAACTCTCATGGCTTGTGTTTGGCGGAAGGAGGTAACAGCCTCAAGCTAATGTGGAGAAATTAAATTATGACTCCCTCAAGTACTCTCTAGAAGGAGATGAATTCTATGAATACCTTGTGCCAACAACTACTTGATCTCACTAAATAGAAAAGATACTGCAATAGTCATGCTAGACCATAAATCCATGTCAGTAACTATACCTCACTGTAGTACCTTTCTCTCCTTATAAACAGATGGAAGCCTCCTTTGATTCCACTGTCGAACTTTCACCTACCAAGATGTCTCCACTATCATGTGTTGTCTCCATAGATGATCTCCACCATTCATTCCAACGCTGTTGACTTGGTCAAACTTGACCTTGTCCACATGTAATTTCCCCTGTTCACACATGAGGGTGAAAAATCAAACTATTATTGTGATACCTTTTCACATCATGATGGATTTTATTCCTATTTCAGATATGTATGGGTCTCCTTACCCATTTATTCATCTCCTAGGCGTCAAAATAAAATCTCAATATTCCAATTAGCTGCATTCTAATTTTGGAATATTACAGAAGGTCTGCCTCACCTTGTTGTTCAAATTCCAGGAAATATTCCTCAAGATATTCCTTGGCCATCAAAATGAATTTTGATGTTCCTTCTTCATTTGGGAATTCATTTGAACTCTTATATGCACTGTTGTCTTGTTTAGCATAGAATTTTCTTCTATTAAATCTATTCCCCTTCTATCTATTGCTGAAATTTATTTTCTCTTCCCCTTTTGACTGATTCTCTATTTTCTTATGAGGAAATTTTGAAGCATAGTGCCCCACTCTTCCAGAATTAAATAACATGAATGAAAATGTACCTTTGTACTTACCTATGCCTCTATCCATTATTTTAACAAATTTGGCTTCTTCTTCATCAGAGCATGAGCATGTACCTTCCTTCTCTTCTATGCATTTTTCTACCTTGAAGGCTACCTCACTCATGTTTGACTTCCCTTTAGGATATCTCATCTCATATGATGTTAGGTTCACAAGCAATTGGTTTTTGGTTAAGTTTTCCAACTTTGCTATTTCTTCTATGGTAGAAACCTTAGTATTAAACCTGGATGGTAGATATCTCAATATTTTCTGGACTACAACACTTTCTTTACTTTATTCTCCTAGGCCTATCATGATATTTACAACTTATGCAACTCTTAAGAAGAATGCAGCTTCATCTTCATTCATTTTTGAGTTTTCAAACTAAGTTCTATGTGCTTGCAGTTTGGCCATCTTCACCTTTGTATCTCCCTCATGAATATTTTCTAATGTATCCCAGATTTCTTTGGCAGTCTTATTGTGCATTACTTTGATAAATTTTGACTCATTCAGACCGCTCAAGGGTGCATTCATTTCTTTTTCATTAGCTATGAAATTTTGTTTGGCTTCTTTTTCAGTATCGGTTTCCTTTGGTGCATATTTTTCTTCCACAACAACCCAAACTTCTATTCCCAGAGACATTAAGTATGTCCTCATTCTTATTTTCCATAAAGTATAGTTTGTGCTAGTAAACAATGGTTCTTTATTTGTTGAGCATCCTTCTAGGCTAGCAATTTTTGGGACCTAGGACCTCCTTCCAGTTGTTAAACTGTTACTAAAGGAACCAACTCTAATACCAATTGATGAAACCTTAGCTAAAATGAGAGGGGGGGTGAATCAGTTTAGTACATTCATGGACATTAAAATTCTTTTCTTTACACCCATTAACTACTTTAATTTATAAGCAGCATAATACATAAGGAATCAACAAACTAAATTTGTGGACAACCAGTGATTAAGATAATTAAAACAACACATCAACACATAATCATCATGCACATAGACAATAGATATAGGTGGAAACCCATAAGGGATAAAACCAAATTTATTTTTGTGATGCAAAGGGAAGCTCCAACTCCCTCTCACCACTGATTTTCTATAGGCTCCAACCTATAGGAGGCTCCTACCTCAATTTCTACAAGTTACAAATTGCAAGGAAGCTCCAACTCCCATATAGTTTCTGTAGGCTACAACCCACAGGAGGCTCCTACCTCACTCTGATCCAATTGGACATCTATCAAGCTACAAATTGAAATAGAAGCACCAAATCCCATGTATAATCTTCAAGCTACAACCCATAGGAGGCTCCTACCTTAAATTATGCAAGCTTCAACTTGCAAGGAAGCACCAACTCCCATAAATTTTCTGCAGGCTCCTACCTCACCCAACTCCAACTGGAAATTTATCAAGCTACAACTTGAAAGGAGAATACAATCCCCTCACTCAACATGAAACTATAATGTTTATTTACCTGGATATCATCTCTGTTATACTCCATCTCCACTGCTGCCTCTCTAGCCTTCATATCTGCTTCATATGAGCTCATGATGTGCACAAAATCTCAATCGACTCTATAAATCTTCCGTTCTCTAACCTTCTGCAACTCTCTTACATTATCCTGACTCGACCCGCGCGTTCATGACTTTATCCATTTGTTGAACACATTTATTACTTGTATTATCACATTCATGACTCTACCCACTCCTTACTGCTGCTCTACCTTTCTCCTTTGCCTCTAATGCTTCTCCTCTGCCTCTCTTTTATGCTTCTCCACTTAATTTTTCCTTCTTTTCCTTATAGCTCCTTTATACTCCAGATAATATTGATATGCTCCTTGGTCTTTAATGATAATTATGGTGCTCCTCCTTACTACTCCTTTGCCATCAACGAAAATATTTCCAACAATTTTTACATAGTTGCACACTCATGTAGTCCTTGTATGTAGTCCTCTCCTCACCAACTCTCACTATCCATTGGACCTGTAATGGAAACATATCATAGAGAGAACTATGAGTGAACACTATGATAACATGTCGACATATGCTTATTTTTCCTCTCTTATGATATATGGATAGATTTTATTAGGTAGTGATCAAATTGAATTTAGACATGTTTTGGACCATGTCTAGTCCTCTGATATTTATCCTTCTTGAGTGAATTTTTTTGACCTAATCCAACCTTATCCATGTAATTTATTGCTATTTTTCTCCATCATAGTGTAACTAGGGTGTTTTTATCTCTTTGTTGATTGAATCTAGTGTACAAGGTTTGTTTTTTGGCTTAGTGTTGCTTGGATATAACAACATAGGAGTATTTAAGGCACCAATTCATGGACTTTGGAGCTTTCCACAAATAAATTTTGGAATCTTGACTTTTAAGATGATGTTCCCTTCTAGTAGACACAAGGGGGTGGAATTTTGAGCTATAATAGTTATAGTGAAACAAGGTTTGGAAATTATACTATAGGTACCTAATATATCTTCTTTTTCTACTCTAGATTTAAAATTCTAAAGCACCATAGAAACAAACTATGGAAAAAATACAAAGATTACCTATTTTAAGTAGATTTTATGAGCATTCGGGAATCCTAAATTCTTCATACTATATTATCTAGAAGTATAGTGTAAAAAAGTCTGACATTTCTACCAAAGGTACCTCTAGATTTCTCCCATCTCTCTACCATAATTCATAGTCTAAAACATCATAGAAATAAATCTATAGAAAAAATACTAGGATACCTTATTTTAAATATATTTTATGAACATTCAAGAAGCCCGACTTCATTAGACCACATCTCTGAGATTTAGAGAATAAAGGTCTAAAATTTTAAGCACATGTACATGAATATATTCTAGACATATCCTCCAAGTTTCACATTTTGAATCATCCTAGAACAAAATTCATAATGAAAATTCCAAGTTGACCTATTTGACGAGCATTTAGGAAGACTAACTTCCTTAGACCATATATCTAAAATTATAGCGATACATGGTCTAAAATTTTAACCGCATGTATATGAATATATTTTATTGGTATCCCCTAAGCCTCATGGGGTGAAACATTCCAAAATAAAATCTACAGAAAAAGTCCAAGCTAACTTGTTCACCCAATAAATCACATTTTTTCTTCCACCTTTAGAATCCAAGAATCACGCCAAAATTTATTCCTCATCTCCTATTAAAACTTAATATATTCTATTGATTGGAATATGTTAAAATTAAATCATATTCCCTTTATTTATTGTGATTTTATGTCCAATTATGGGGCTAACTTGTAAAACAAGTTGGGTTGGTTTTCTTATACTTCGATCGGGTCATCCTGAAAAATTCTTTCATATCTGCTCATTCCCATGGAATTAAAGGGAGTTTTATATACCATTGGAAAGGTATGAAAACATTTTTTCTAACCATATATCCTATGCTCCCATTTGAGCTATGTAATTGGAGAAAAAAATCCCTCAAAGATATTGTATCTAAATGGGTCATCAAAAGTCCAAAAAACTATATTTTCAACAATGTTTATTTTCCAATAAATGTATTTGACATATGTAATCTCCCCTTGTTTTCAACATCATTGAAAAAATATTATAAATAGAATATTTCCCTATTATATGGATATAAACATGATTTTTAAACTATCATAGATATTCCACTGGATAATTCATCATAATGGATATACTAAAGGTTAATTTTTCCTTAATTTATGGATTCATTAATTATTGTGTTATGATTATGAATTAAATATGTAAAACATGGAAAATAAATAATGGAAAATTATAAACTCATATTCCATAATGAACACAAGATATGATCATGGAAACCCTTATGAGAGAAACCTAGCTAGAAGGTGAGCCTACTTTGCTCTATGTTTCTCTGAATGGAAATGGATGCAAGTGAGGCCTATGCACATGGGTTGCTACAATACACTAAAAAAACCATTTATGTTTTATCTCTCTCTTAAATCTTATATAATATTATCTTATCTAGAACTAAATGCACTATAATAGACTGGAATCACTTTTCCTCCTAGTGGCTCAATTATAACCCATCCTGATAGCCTAGTAATGGTCAAGTTCGACTCCTTCAATTATAATGTTGCTATCCCTTTTTCCATGAATAATGGGGGATGCCATAACATCCTCTCAAATCAGGGTGGTCAATATAGCAAGGCTAACTTAAAAATAGTATAACTTTTTCATATAGAGTATGTTTGAGATATTTCTTACACCATTGAAAGATATCTAAGTGTAGAATAAGGACAGGAGGTATGGATCTTAATAGGAAAATTTTTAGCCTTAAAAACACCATTTTATGCCTCAAAATGCTTCTATAAGGTTTTGGATAACAATTTTCAAAATTGGGGTCCATTGATAAAATTGGTCATGTGATGGTATTACTCTAATATCTCCACTCGAAGAGCATCAAAATGGGTGAAATATAATATAATGATATAACTGGTATAAAAGCATGTTTTTTTTTTTTTTTTTTAATTATGATTTTTTATCTCGTTTTCTTAGTGTTTATTGAAGGTGTTCATGTTATATGGAATACCTTGTTTTCCCAAACATTTTATAGATAAATTTTGAATAAGGTTCCAAGCTACCCTAACAACTCATTCTAATATTAGTGCAACATGTCGCCCTAGTATAGTTAGATAGACAAAGTGAATGAATAGGGTTCTCAAGAATGTGCTCCAAAAATAGGTTTTGTACTAATAGACCAAGTGGGAATAGTACTTCCCCTTAGTCAATTTTCTTTTTTGCTAATTGTTTCATAGTTCCATCAATATCGAACCATTTGATATTTTATATGGTATATATTATAGAACTCTACTCCTTTTGGGTAAACTTAAAGAAAAGTTATTAGTAGGACCTAGTATCATTCAAGAGATGGGGAATTAAGTGACTTTTATTAAACAAAAGATGAAAGAATCCAAATTTTTTTAGAATAAATATACAAGTGAACACAATTTTGACATACCAATAAAATTGGAGGAAATATTTTCTTTTAGATAAATCCCAAGAAGAGGTCCATTAAGTTTGTAAAAGGATCCAAATGTACCCTCAATTTGGTATGGCACTGAGATCTTGGAAAATATTAAATCTATGTAAAATTTACTTCATATACCACTAATATCTCACAAGATACATGTTTTTTCCATGTATCAAATTTACAGCATTATGTATCTCACACATCATGTTTTTTCTTGGAAAATTTTGTTTGTTTCAAATGATGGTTCCTTTAAGGTAGATATAGTTTGCAATTCAATTGGAACACTTGGAAACCTAGGTTGCATATGATGGACTAGGTGAAGGCCCAATGGGACTTTATAGCGCAGTTTTAGCTACATAGGAGTTAAAATCTTAACTACCTCAAGTTTCCCCTTTTTCTCTCAAAGTAACTTCAAGAGGAATTTTCCCTAAGAGACGGAGTATGTGATTCCCCATTTTTCTTGATCTTTATTTGTTAATGATATAAAGGTAAACCCTTGATAGTCAAACTGACCAATTTTTAATTATAAGTCTATGTGCACAAATATGTATTATTTTATCTATAGATGATTGTGACTCTAGTATAGAGTGGCTTGCATACATGGATATATGTTGTTTCATTGAATAAGAGTCTTGGGCTTGTGTCCTTTGGTTGGGAAGTTGTTTTTGTGCATAAAAATATAATGATTGTTGATAAATATAGCTCAAGCAGGAGCATCTTGCATACGTTAGGTGTGAATTTTCAAGAATTAGTCTCCAATAAATTCAGGTGACGAATTAATAAAAGTGGGAAATAATACCATATTGTAATTTCACTTAAATAAATAAAAGTGGAATTAAAATTTCTTATACTCTCCTAGTCTTGGATATATAAATGAAATATTTTAGAGATTATATATATTAGTGAGTCATATTTGGTCTAATATTAGTCATACACCTCATTAATTATATAAGGTGGTTAATAATATTAAGAAGATCAGTTGCTAAGATTTGGGAATTACATGCTACGAATTGGGAAATCAATTGCTAGGATTGAGGAGATTAGTTATATTTCTCAAAGGATAAAGAGAATAATATGGGAGAGTTTAAATACACACATATTTAACACCAAGAAGATTTAGGAAATCAATAGAGATTAATCTACTAGATGTAGAAAATAGGAGAGAAGCCAATGTTGAGAAGCAAGCCAAAGTACTATATATATATATATATATATATATATATATATATATATATATATATATATATATATATAGCAATTGAAGTAATAATATTCTTAGTTGAACAAAAGGAATATTTATCTTAAACAAAGTTACCAATCAAATGCGAACTATTACCTCAAAATAAGCACTCTACCCCAAAAACACCCAAAAACATGAATTAAAAACCTACAAACGAAAAGTGTGTGACAGAACGATTTTTTTTGTTTACGGTAAATTTTCAATTTTTTTTTAAATGGAAGTACAAACCATTTTTTTTTGTGAAAAGGATGAAAAAATCACCCTCAAAACAAAAATTGTTGATGTTGGAAAAACAACAAAAAAAAATTGGGTTACAATTTTGACACCTTTTAGCAATGGCATTAAAGATAAAATATCAGGACTTATAAAAACCTTAAAATTCCAACAATTGTCAGACGTGACCTTAAAGATAAAATATCATGTCTCAAAGCCTTATAATTCCAACAATTTATATCCATGTTGTTAAAGATAAAATATATTGACTCTAAAAAACCCTAAAATTGGAATTGTTTTCAACCATAGCATTAAAGATAAAATATCACAACTTAGAAAAAAAATTAAGATTTTGACAAATTTTCATCCATGGAATTAAAAACATTAAGTTTTTAAAATATTTCAACCATGAAATTATGGATAAATTATATATCTAAAACAATTAAAAAAGAAAAAAACATGTAAATGAAAGATTCATTATTCCAAAAGTAATTTTTATTTTAAAGACTAAAAGTTTAGCTCTCTTCAAATCTTACCCTACGAAAACTTATCCCATTGCAACAAAAACCTAAAAATCTACCATCAAAATGAAGTGTCCCCTTTTAATGAGGCATTAAAATTTCAACATTCTTAAAATTATATTATACCAAATGATAAAAAAAATTAATATCATGGTACTATCATTTTATAATTTAAAAATTCTACATTAATTTCTAATATATTTTTACTTTTAATAAAAATATCAACATTGGTAGATTGAATATAACATAAATTGCTTTTATAATTCATTGTTGTCACTTGTAGATATTCTAGACAAATGAATTCCTCATAATTAAAACATATAATCCAACAAACATAGAAATGACTCATAACTTCATGTAAGATCATATGGAAGTCAAAATATGTATTTCAAGTTACCATACAAACATCATAAATCACTCGTAGTTTTTGGCGCACCATTAGAATATACATATCCAGATGAATGTCTAGATGCATATGAACATGACCCATATTCTTTTCTTTCATCAACTAGTGCCCCATCTGAGTAAACATGCATGCCCACCATTTCAAGTTTCAAAAGTCTTCTAGATCTACGAATAGGTTCAAAAAAATCCCATCCCAACATTGTTTCTTCTGGTAGCAACTTATTCAAAATATTTATGGTCTTGAAGCGAAGAGTTCCTCTATTTGTTAAATTTAAGTCATAAAAAATTATTTCAACATCCTCCAATTTTAAGAGGGTTGTGTGGCGATGATTTATATTTGCACACTTTCTTTCTCTCTTTCTATCAATTTTTTTATCAACTACTATCTATGGCTTGTAAAAACCATTGAATGGGTGGGTATTTGTGGCATACAAATGTACTTTAAGATTTGTGATATCTTCATTTTCTTTAATGACCTTTAGAACCTTCTAAACCCATAATGGAAAGTCATGTGGATCTCCATCCACTAACGTTGCGATCATGCAACCCTCCTTAAAATCATGCACAAAACCCCTATAAAGGTCTTCAATGGCTTCACATTTTGCATGTGACTTTCTAGAACCAATATAGATTTCTGTTTCCTCTACCTGGGGAGTTAATAATAACTTGAGAGAGTTGTTTTTCAACAATGTGTCTTTCCTCATGTTCATTTGGAATTTTTTGTGGCCAAACAAATGGAGTATTTAAAAGTATATCTTCATTTCTTGATCTTGAAATGATATCAATTGATTATTGAAAAAAATACTCTCACTAAAATAAATCACCACATCGAAGTACTCATATGTATCTCTAATAGATATTTTAATTTCCTCCAAGCATTCAGAATAATTTATATCTCTCTTATGCCTTCGTGCATTATGGAGTTCAAAAATTTATTGTAATAACAATATATTTGAGGTAAATATTGTTTGATCTGGAATGAACTTAAAAAATGCTAATCTTGATGACGAACCCCATTCTATAGCAGTTTAATACTTCTTGCCCCATATAATTGTTTTCGCTAGCCCCAAGGGATAGCTAAGTTGGTATAGTTCATGTTTCTAAGTACATTTCCTATCAGGAGGTCATGGGGTCAAATCTTCTTGATTCCCTTAGGGTTAGGAATTTCTAGTTTGGTTGATACGTAGATCCCTTTTGGTTGATCTACATATATTTTCCCATGGATGTAGCGGCCACTCAGTGTCCGTGAACCACCCTTAAAAAAAGTGTTTTCCCATCAATTTATTTGATACCAAATTGATGTTGGAAGCTAATGCCATTAAGTTGTTCAATGCATCTCTCCTCACCATGTGATATGAGAATAAACATTCACATGTAAATGGTTTCTTCCAACATATGAAAAATAGTCTCTGGAGTGTATGATTTCTTAATACATCCAATTAATGACAACATTCTCCCAACATTCTTCCTCCTCAATGTTACTAAAAAATGAATGAACATCTGATCAATATGGTAATAAGTATACCCATCAAGAAGGAAACAACCCTTTACCTTTTTAAAACTTCTCAATTCAACAAGAATGTTTAGATATCTAAAAAGAACCTTTTTTTTTTGTTTTCACGACTTGTGTTGTCTAATTGCCGATACAAAACTTCAAGAAGATTACCAGGCCAATGAGAAACCACATCATGGATTATGGTTATGGTTATATTTGCATCATTATGAATATTTGGAGTTGTGAAGTAAACCCTTGGGAACATATTCCCATTAGAGACAATACAACAAACCAAGTTAAACTGAATACAATTTTCCTCTTGCAAATCACCTTGTCTCTTGGACTTTCCCACTCCACAAAATCCTGATAAGCCTTCCCTAATTGTGCATTTCACAGTTCCAGAGGATAGTAAGGCCATCTATTTATCTCTATAGCCCTGAACTACATAATTTATAACCTCTATCCTACAAATTCTTTGCACATTTCCCTATCAAAATCAACATATGCCATAAGAAAGAAGAGGTAGAATGATTTTCAAACTGATCTTTCCTTGTCATGAGTGAACTATATTTGTAGGTGTATCATCTCAAGATGGAAAGGTGATGCTAAAGGAAGTTTTCAAGTAGGATTTACAATAGTGAACTTACAAAGAAGGATCAAAAGAAAGAAACATCGTGAAGTACATTAATGAATCTTGGACCAAGACAAAGACATCAAAACTCATGCTAACTTGGAAGGTTCTGACACTCATCTAGACCCTTCGGAGGGTGAATATGAAGTACACAAAAATATCCATCATGAATAAGTCACAATTATGATAATATCTTGGAATTGATATAATGAAGTCTTATGTCACCATCACCAAGTCATGGCTTCTAAAAATGTCATTACAAGAGTCATATGTGTCGATGTATTTTTACACATAATTTTTGGAATGTAATTATTGTATTTTCAAAAATATGAGAAAAAATTAAAATGTGTGGAAAAAAAAGGGTCTCACATGGAATGTAAAAAATAACTAGAATTTTCTAGAGTCATTAGAAGTTCAAAGGTCCCATAGGAATTCTAAAAGTCACATGGAATCTCTAGAGTTATGAGGGAAGTTAAAGAGTCACATGGGAGGTTAAAAGTCACCTCATTTGTTATAAATACACCCTCATATCTCAATAGAAGTGAATTTGGGATTTTGTCTTGGCTTCTATAACTTGGCATAGGAGAGAAGACCTTTCTTTGGAGGTGCAAGTAGTGACTTAACGTTCCATTATTGGAGCTAGAGTGGCAGAATTGTAATTATATATCTTGGGACTTTCACTTAATATACGAATATATTTGAGGCAACACACTTTCATGCATATGTCGTGAATGATTGTGAGAATATTATTTCATTGTTTGCAGTGTATGTCTATGTTAACACATACTGATAAAAATGAACTATTTCATTGGCTTTGGTATGTATCTTATTGGATGTGCATTGTTACTTTCTTTTATGATCATTGTTATCTTGTGAAAAAATTTACAAGTTAATAGACAATTCTTTCATGATCTTGTGCGTCTCTTTTAGGATAGTAATATTACTTTTCTTGTAGATGCTCACTCTCTCTTTTCCCTATCATGAAATTACCTCATATGCATTGCAATTATATGCCTCACAGTGTTAACTTACTTGCTTGATTTAAATATTTTTTCTATAATCTCTTATGTTGATAACTATATCCAAGGAGAATTCCTAAGGATAATGGAAACTGACTTTATTTTTTATAAGGGGACATCTCCTTGGTTGATGTATTTCCAACACCAAAAACAATTGATGATAGAAGGAGGGCCATAAAACAATTTGAACCCATTGAGTTTGTTTTTAATCTATTATATTGAATGGCTCATTTGCAAATAATAATCCCAAAATATATTTCTAATAGAATCTTACTCCCCGTGGAACTTATTTATAACTTGTCTCGTTTAAATTTTGACCAGCAGGGTGGAATATCCATAGTCGAGCATACATCACAATTTCTTAACTTTTGTGATCTTAAGGAAGTGATTTCCAAATATGTTGCTTGTAAATTTTTCACCCTCACACTTGAAGATCTAGTTAAGCTTTAGTGTCATACCTTACCATTTACTTCTATTACTTCATTTGAACAAATCTTCAAGGAGCTTCATTCGAGATTTTGATACATATGATTACCAAGATTTTTATAAAAGTATTAATAAACTTAAAATGAAACATGATGAATCAATACATGATTTTGATAATATATTTCTTCACCTATGTTATGAGTTTCCTGAAGAAGGTGTGGATTGGGACTTATTCAAGGAAAAATTTCAACGTTTGGTTCAAATCTCCTTGAAACAATATGAATCTGAATCCTTGGTTGATTAGGCTCTCCCAACTCATTTTGATCATGAGACACCTAAATTTTCATAGGAGGAACCTACTTCCCCTTTTTTCCCTTGTCCTCCTCCCTTCTCATTGCCTAATAAGGTATTCTCTAGTGTTGTCTTTGAATTTTGGAAATCCACAAATTAAATTGATTATTTGTTTATCCCACCTACATTTTATATTCATGGTCAACATTGTATATGGGAAAATTTTGAATTTTCTAATAAGTCCTACCAACTTAAGGTGAATAATTCTCCCTTGATTTCTTCAAACCACATTAATGTGGATAATAAAAATATTCAATCTAAAATCATTAAAATTGTTTTTTCTTCAAGGGAAAACTTTCATCCTTTATCATTTAAATGTCATAACCCTTTGTACCTTGATCCACTTGATCAATATACTCCACCAAATAGTTGTTTTGATACTTTTTATTTTCAATTTTTTGGTCCAAATAGCGATCAAGTACAAGGTGGTTAGGTATATGACCTGAAAGTTGAAGATAATTTTGATCTCTCTTCCCTATTTTCAAAGCCTACCATGTCAAAATATTTTTCCTTCATTCTTGGCTAATTTATAATATATTTATCTCAAGAATAAATCAAATGAAATTTATTTTACTTAATAAATCGAAGGCTTTTGGAAACCATCATTCTCATGAAAATGACTCTATTGATATGTATGATGATGGATGCCTAGGTACATTGACCTAATTATTTATTCCTCAAGGATGCTTCATTTTTAAAGGTTCAAATATAGAATCTAATCTGGTCAAGAAAGATTCTTTTATGCATACTTCTTCTTCAACTCACTATCATTTGTGTCCTATTGCTTGTAATGTGTTAACTTTTGATGAAAATATTCCATGCTCTTTGAATATAAAATCTAATGAGCTGAATTTTGAATTAACACAACACAGTCAAGTCGTCCATGATTAAGTAGAAAGAAATGAAATCATAGAGCATCCATTCCTTGCATTACAATTTCCAACATTGCATCAAAATAATTCTTTAGTACAAGTTTCTCATGAAATTCCTACGATATATATATCCTTATATATGAAATCAAAATAATGTTATGAAATGAGCAATTAGTTCCACCAGATTGAAAAATCTGATCAAACTAGTGATGTAGATTTTTCCCATCTAGATAATAGTGACCTTGTTGAAATAATTGATAGTAGTTGTCCACATGCAATTCACGATCTGACTCAAGTCTCAAAATGTAACTATTGAACATTTTAAAGTTTTATGATTTGTTAGGGAGTTGAGGCACTTCAACTTTTGTTGATGGTTACGTTAGGTTCTCACAATCCCAATGAGATCCCCAAAGAATGTCATATATGTATTTTCTCGCATAATTATTTTCTTCACATTGTTTCGCTAGATATAAAATCCTTCTTGAAATATTTTCATTGTTTCCAAGTTAATTTTTCTAAATTTCAAGATCTAGTTTATGATTACATAGAGAGCACTGTTTTGGCTGACCCATAATTATGTAAATATCTCATATCAAACCCAAAATTGGAAAGTATGCCTTTCATGAATGCACAAAGCTATGAAGCTGATCATTTTAATTATATTGAAAAAGATTATCATCAGCTGAAAGCTTCATATCTGTCAAATTTTTTTGAGAATAATCAACTCCTAGTATTTCTTGTGAATATTGTGATGCTAATAATTTTTTTCCTAGCACAAGATATCCTCTTCAGTTTCAGTGAATTTTTGAGTTATTTGATGAATCAAATTCCTCATCTTGGCAGATTAATTTACCAAGTTGATACAAAGGTTGAATCTAATTCAATATATATATTTATTCATTGTACCCTGATTGTTTTCCTGTATTTTCTATACTAGCATTCATTTTATTTCTTCTTATTCCTGTGTTGTTGCTCTAATGTATAATCATATACAAAGGGAACCAATTGAGGATAAAAAATCTTAGGATTTAATTGATCCATCTAATCATAACACTGCGTTTAGCAGATTCCATGCAACTAATCAATTTCCGACTAGTATATATGACGATAGTTGTTCCACATTGATTGATCTTGTTGAACCAATTGATCTTCATGGTTTATCATCTGATTGTCTAGATACTTTTCCAACAGTTGAGGCACTTTAGCCTTTGATGCTAGTTATGTTAGGTCCTCATGATATTGACAAGGATTTTTAACATGATCAGATCAAATTTCTCTGGCAATATTCTCTATTAAATCTAATTGGGTTGCTGGGAAGTTCATCTTCTAACAAATTTCAGGGTTTTGAGGATGCTGAGTATTCAGAATATGAACCATAGTAATGATTTTTGTGTTGACGTTTAAAATCTATAACAAGATTGATCATCGAGGTTTTCAAGAGGATTTTTTTGAATTCCATGATCGAATCTAAGATTGGCTGGAAACTTAGCAAGCTCCATTTTTAATAATAAATTTTGATATTTGTTGATGTTTGCTAAGACATAAAACATGGAACAATGCACATTCATAAGAAACCTTTGAGGTTTATATCATTTTTGTTTTGGTTGAAAAGGTAAGGATGTAGATTGGTTAAACTTAGTTGTTATGGCACATATTTCTGCTAGTAGGCAAGATATTCAACTAATTGTGCAATATATTCAATTTGTTATATTTTCTTTACTTTATGTTAATTTTAATCAACCTCATTTTTGTACTTGCAGGTTGGGAGAAACTTATGTGGCTACATTGGAAAATTCACTTCACTTAGCCCCAACCTTCTATCCAGTTAGATTATGAGTAGGCCTACCTGTATTTTAGTTTTATTTTTGAATTAAATTAAACCTACATTTTTCTTCTTCAATAGTATTTTCATTTGTTTGTTTTATTGATTTTGTCTCACATGCTACTTTTCAATTCATTTTTCCATTTTCTTTGTTCTTTTGATCTTGTTATCCTATTCTTGTATATTTTCATTTGATTTTTGTTAATAATATCATGCATTGAAACTTCTCTTGTTTGACTCGAAAGACAATGTTGCAAAGATTTGAAATGGTAATTGTGAATATGAGCAAAACTTGGCTGGTCAATGATCGCCTTATTTGTTGGGTCAATGATATATGAATGGAAATCATGATTCATTCAAACATAAGGATATAGGAAAAACCATGATTCCCTAATTTATTTAGGATCTTCATCCCTTGAATTGGTATGCTAACTAAAAGGATTTTTTCTTACTGATCCAATTGAGTAGGGAAGGAAAATGAGAAAACTAAGAGTGAGTATATTAATTTCAGAGGTATATAAAAATATCTAAAGGAATAACCTCTCTTACTCTCAATAAGTTAGGATCCCTCTTCTACCCTAGTGGTATAAACACTAATAAAATTCCAACGAGCATATTGAACATAAAATAAGGGGTGAAAGAAGAGAAAGGCTTCCTGTGAAAAGAGGTGAAGCAAGCAACTTCGTCGGGGTATTAAATAAGCTTGATGACAGTGAAGCAATACTTATTTTTATTGAAGTGACTTCGCCGAGGTACTAAATAGGCCTTCTGGCAGTAGAGAAACACCATAGATGGAAGTAAAACTTTGATCATCTTAAACTCATGAATATATACTATCCTTCTCCCAGATTGAAACAATTGAGATATGGTAAGCCTTGTAAATGTGTTTAGCCAAGAAAGGGGATAGGAGATACTATACCTATATCCAGGAAAAATGGGGAAGCTGAGGTGGTCCACATAGTGAATAAGTAATTCCTCAAAGACTAAAACTTTGTTCTCAAAGGCATACCTAAGAAGAGAAGCTTGAGGTATTCAAGTGTGTCACCAAGTGTTGTCATTGTGAAAAATACCCTCCAAAATTTTAACCTCCGCTTGAATTTTGGAGCCTCCTCGTGATCTTACGATATGTTGTTTCAGGTTGAACTTAGTCACTTCATGATTGGTTGATGTTTTAATCCATCTTCCGAGATATTAACTGTCAAAATTTATTGCTTACACATGCTTAGATTTTTATGCATTTTCAAGTGCACCTCTTTCTTTTAAGATTAAGTATTCAATTTTTACCTTTGTAGATAGGCATTGCACAATCCTTGAGAACAATGTTTGCACAACCTCTGGAAATAGAGCAGGTGTAATTAATAGTAACAATGTTTGGGAAATCCTTAATGGTAGAGATTTCACAACTCTCATACATTGCAAAATCCTTAATGACAGTGTTTTTCCAGTTAACAGGGACAATTAATTCACAATCCATGTTGACATTTAATGCAAAATTTCAATTGAAATTCTTAGCCAGTTCTGGTTGTAAATGTACCATCATCCCAATGAGTTTTCTCAACTGTCACTTTTGCACACTTTTTCTTTCATAAGTGTCACTTCCGTTTTTGAGATTTTATTTTTTACTTTATTTCTCTTTTACAAGTGTCACTCTTGATTTATCTTCTCTTTAGCATGATTTCACTTTTTTATATTTTGAGTCATTTTCACTTTTTCTTACTAGTGCAAGTGTCGATTTTAACTATTTTCACTCTTGCATGTGTTGCATCTTAGTGCACCACTAGAGGCAGATCTAGTGCAGTATTCTTCATTAGTTAATCATATATATCATAAGAATATTAACTAGACACTCTCCCATAGCTCACCACACTTTTTGGTTGCTGGCGACACTTGTGTCATAACTTGTATTATAAGTGTCACAAAGCTATGTTTCAAATGCCACACTTAGAGATAAGTGTCGCTTTGCTGTTGTTTCAATGTATGCATGTTGATTTTGTGTACTATGTATTATTTTTCTTGTTTTTATGTTCTACGAGTTTGAGATTTCTATTTCAAGAATTTTTTGCATATCTTATTCTTTCTTGTCTTACTGATCCCACACTTAGTCATTTTAAGTGCTTTCATTGTATTTGCAACTTGATGACCTTTTTCCTTCTTGGAAATGCACACTACATAGTCCTAAGTCACAATGAAGCATCCTCTTCCTCATGGAACTGCGCATTGCACAGTCCTATAGGATAGTCCCCCTCAATTTTACACTGAGAAACCTTGAAGTCTGGACCATCTCTCTAGCTCCCTAACCCTATAAACTCCACAGTTTTTGATCCATCTTGTCCTTTATTGCATACTTCACAATTATAGTGGATAGTGGGCCACCTCTGTGTCACTTTCGTGCCCAACTGTGGAGTCCCCACAAGCTTCCCCCTCAACTACTACACATTACCTAATTAATTGAATAACCTTGCCTCTTGTCTCCTTATCTTTCCCAATTGTGGAATTCCTTCATCTAGTGGGAATCCTAATATTCATTACATTTTTCTCCTAAATAATGGGTCACCTCTGGGTAACTAAAGCCCTCAACTTCAAAATCCTTAGTGTTTTACCCTAATTCATAGTGCATTGTGTAGTTACAGTGGCTATTCCTACCCCTCTTGTTGACCAAAACCCATCACTATGCAATACCTTGTCCTATCTTCCCTCCTACTATGCATTTCATAGTTCTAGTGCATATTGATTTTATCCCTTTGCCCATGTGATGTTCAACTGTGCAATCTCTTCCTCCTCTTCCTTGAGCACTATACACTATGCATTCTCAGTTAGCAAGATCATCACCTTGTTTCCTAGAATTCCCCACTGTGAAAAATCTTGATAATCCTTCCCTAATTTCACATTACATAGTTATAGAGGATAGTGATAGTCCCTCTCGCGCTTAAATGTATAATTATTATCTTCCTTCTTGTAAATCCTTTGCACATTTCCCTATCACAGTCAACAAATTCCATAATAAAGCGGAGGTTGAATAGATTATTTTTGGACTGATATTTCTTTTTCATAAGTGAAATACATTTATAAGTCTATCATCTCAACATTATAAAGTGATGATCAAGGAATATTTCAAGTAGGAGCTACAAGAGAGCACTTATGAAGGAGCAGAAGAAAGAACCATCATGAAGGACATGAATGAATCTTGGACCAAGACAAAGAAATGCCAACTCATGTTGAATTGGAAGGATTTGACACTCAGCTAGACCCTTTGGAGGGTGATGATGAAATAAAAGCAATGTTCCATCATGAAGATGTCAAAGTCATAGAAAAAGAGAAAAGAGATTGGCATTGATAAAATGAAGACTTATGTCATCATCACCAAGTCATTTCTTCTCAAATTGTCATCACAAGGGTCATATGTGATATTGTATTTTGACACATCATTTATGGAATTTAATTATGAGTAAATTTAAAATATGTGGAAGACCAAGGGTCCCACATGGGATGTGAAATGTCACTAGAAAGTTCTAGAATCATTATAAGTACAAAGGTCACATAGGAATTTTAATATTCACATGCAAGCTCAAGATTCATGAGGGAAGGTCAAGCGTCACATGGGAGGTGAAGATTCACTTCATTTTTCATAAATAATCCCTCATAGATCAAGAGAAGGGACTTTGTACTTTTCACCTTGGTTTCTATAACTTTGCATAGGAGAGAAAATATTTCTTTGGAGGAGCAAGTAGTGACTGAATGTTCCACTATTGGAGCTATTGTGGCAACATTGTAATTGTATATCTTGGGACTTTCACTTAATATATAAAGCTCTTTGATCTAACACACTTTCATGCATATGTCGTGATTACTTGTGAGACTATTCTTTCATTGTTTTCGGTGTATATTTATGTTAACACATATTAATGAAAATTAACTATTTCATTGGCTTTGTTACACATCTTATTGAATGTGCGTTGTTACCTTATTTTATGATCATTGTTATCTTTTTAACTAATTTATAGGTCAATCAAAAATTCTTTCATGCTATAGTGTTACTCTTTTAGGATAGTACTATTAATTTTTTTCCAGAGGCTCACTCTCTCTTTTCCCTACCATGAAATTTACTCATACGCATTGCAATTGTATGCATCACAATTTCAAGTTACTTGCTTGATTAAAATATTGTGTGTATCATATATTATGTTGATAATTGTAGCCAAGGAAAATTCCTTAGGATAATGGAAACCAACCTTATTTCCCAATTGGGGCTCTTACTCCAAATAGTGTGAAGTCTAGTTGAGACTTCATACCAGGGAGATCCCCTTCGTTGACAGATTTCCAACACCGTCAACATGATCTACTTCACTTTTGGTGAATCCCAAATTTAGAAAATAACCATTGATATTTGAATAATTTTCTTTATGTGAATTTTTGAGACCATACAAGTCTTTTTTAACCATGAAAACATGGGAATCCTTCCCATTTACCTCAAAACCATAAGGTTTATCTATTTACAAAGATTCCTCAATAATTCTATTAAGGAAACTTGATTCACATATATTTATAGTATCCTCCATCGCTTGAATAAAAATATAGACATAACAACTCTAATGGAAGTGTACCTGGTGATGGGAGAAATTTTTTCCCAATAGTTCACTGCCTCTTTCTAGGAGAACCCTCTTGCTATGAACCTCACATTGAAATTCTTAATACTTCCATCTCTAACATTCTTGATTTTTTAGAGCCACTTGGAGCTTACAATTGGTTTCCACTTTTCTCCTAGAATTATGTGCCAAACATCATTGCTCATGATGGAGATGTAATCCAACATGGAAACCTTCCATACCTAATATTTTGTTTCCTCCTGAAAAATCAGAGGCTCATAATCAATGATTTTTTTTTATCAATGCCATGTATGTAAGAAAATTATTTGGAGGCTTTATGTCCATAAGTGTTTTCCTAAGAGCCTCAACATACTCTTGATCATCCCTTAAAGTCCATGTAAACCATCGAGGTATCCTGACAAAAATGGAAGGAAATAGTATCTTCTTCTCCTAGCCTGAACTTTGTCATCCTAAACTAGAAATTGTTGGTACCCTTGGTGACCTTGCCTCAACTTTCAGAGCTTCTTCCTCCTGATCCCTTATCACTGAATGGGATTATGTGACTTTTTGGATGCAAAATATTCATCAAATTTTTCATACCTACTTAGTATTGTCTTCCTATACTTTGTAATATAGACCCAATAGGCCTTTGAATTCTGATTTTAATCCACAAATAAGTCCTTCCTAATAGTGGGATGAAAATTAGTCATTTTTTCATAGACACACATATATAATCTAGGTAAGCAACAATGTTGAAATGAATGGAATATAGCTTCACACAATTGAATACATTCTCTAGTGCCTTATCCTCCAATATCCTATACAAACAATGGTCTTGGATGTATATTTCTATGTTGCATGTCGTAGCCAAAAGAAACATAGGTAACTCCTAGTCATGGATCATGGCCTTAACAAACCATATGATGGATTGATTCTTTTTCTCTGCAACCTATTTCTATTATAGGTTATATGGAACTTTCAACTTCATCTTAATTATTATCTCGTAGAAAAACTTGAAATCATTGGAGGTATGCTCTCCCCCATTGTCTAATATCAAGACTTTGATATTCTTCCCTATTTAGTTTTAAAATATAGATTTAAACTATTGAAACATATGAGATACCTCATACTTGGTATCAAAGAAGTAAATACAAGTCTTGTAAGAGAAATAATAAATAAAGGAAAATTAATATATTCTTCTTGTTATTGAAACTGTTGACATTTTTCTACAAACATATGAATTTACTAGGTCTATAATCCCCTTAGAATTATCCCCACTACTTGGGAATGTATACTTTGCATGATTTCTAATCCTAAACCATTTTCATGCTCCCTAGTTCTCTACTACGAACTTTAGAATATTTGTGACTTCCTCCCTCAAAATAGGAGATGCTTTATAATGTAAGTGTTGTTGGAAATATTGTCATTGATGGCAAAGGAGCACAAATGAGCAGCACCAGAACTATCATTAAGGAAAAGGCAGAAGGGGAAACAAAGAATAAAAGGAAGAAAAGGAAGTTAAGGTAGAAAAGGAACAAAGGAAGCAAAGGATAAAAGGCAACAAAAAGGCAAAAGCAACAAAAGCAGAAAAGGAGAAAAGGCAGCAAAGGTAGCAAAGGACAAAAGGCAGCAAAAAGGAAAAGGCAGGAAAGGCAGCTAAGAAGCAATGGTAGAAAAGGAAGTAAAGGCAGAAAAGGAGAAAAGGCGGCAAAAAAACAAAGGCAGAATCATGAACATGCTAGGTAGAGTCATGAACGTGCAATAAGTGTGATAATCCCAGGTCAAAGTGAATGACAAACAAAATAACAAGCTTAGGAGAGATAAGCGCTTTTTTGCATAACCTGCAACCTCCAAAACGAGCAGCTATGGAACACCTTGTAGTTGCATATTTTTATTGATGAGTTATTGAAGAAAGTAACATGGAGTGATGTTTGGTTGCAGAGTGTCGAAATTGTGGTTTTCCCAAAATCTCAGAGCTTTTAGAGCAAAAGCGTGAAATATGAGCAGACGGTCACGATTAGATCACATATCGGAAAGGTGAGAGATTAATGGATGGTATTAAATTGCAAGATAAGTTGGGAATATCCGTTGTGACGAGGGGAAACCACGTGTCGCCACTGCGCAAAAGCACACATCGCAAATTATAGAAGATAGAGCTAAGGCCTCACGGGATAAGTTAAATTGTTTGTGAGGTGGTAAATATTGGATTATGTGATGCGGTAAATATTGTAATATGCAATGTGACGAGGGGAGACCACGTGTCAGCATTGAGCAAAAGCGAACATCACAAATTATAGCGGATAGAACTAAGGCCTCACGCGATAAGTTAAATTGTTTGCAATGTGGTAAATATTCAAAAATGCGATGCGACAAGGGGAGACCACGTGTCTAAATTGGCATGAGTGCACATCGCATATTTTATGGTTTGTACTTAAGAGTTCACACAATATGCTGGATGCGATGTGATGCGATCGCATATCCCAGAAAATAGGAGATACCTTTATTGAAAAATGTTAAAACTTGCGGGCAAGAGAAATGCGATGTGTTGTGATTGGTTTTCGTGTTGTGGGACCCATGAACCCCTGTTCCACATA
Organism: Pinus albicaulis; assembly: GCA_034641835.2. Taxonomy (NCBI): domain Eukaryota; kingdom Viridiplantae; phylum Streptophyta; class Pinopsida; order Pinales; family Pinaceae; genus Pinus; species Pinus albicaulis. Next base: position 1,091,493,135 of record CM076578.1, read on the forward strand.
TATGTATGTTGGTTGGGGGTAAATGAAATTTTTTTAAAGTTCAAATACAGTAATAGATGTTTATTGCTAACAAATGTATGTGGAATAAACTCCGAGATTGTAATCCACTACGAGATAAAGGGACTTTATGTGGGTTATAACCCACATGTCACAATATTGTTTAAAATTGCAGTTTTGTGCTGCCGCCAAGTGGGCAATTGTGGGGTTAATTCTGCTAACCCTGCATATTTTGATATTTTCGGCCTTATGGAGACTCGAGTAAGTAACCCAACATAGAGAAAAGGAGCAGAGAAGAGCATAGAACACTACAGGTAAGATATGCAATAGGCGGAGCTAGTGTAAAACATAAAGGCATGGGTCAAGTGAGACCAAGACATTAATGTTGCATCATAGTTGGAAATATAACTGTAGAAACATAAAAGACAAAGGGACAACAAGCAAAATATGACAAACACACAATAAATCTATGAAGATGAAAGGCATGAATGAAATATTTAATTGTAACTATAAATGTATTAATTATTTTATATTTTTCGTGATGCAAAGGAAAGTCTCCAAGGAAAAGAAAAACTCCAATTTAATACTGAAATGAGTGTATATATTGTTGTAACATCCTGGATATCTTGAGTGAGGAAATGAGTGGGTGGAAGGCAAGAGTCATGCCTATTCACTTCATATTCCCATATAGAATGAAAACAACCACAAAGTGATCTCTATAAATGATGTTATTGTAATATTAAAAAAGAGGTTAGAGAGTGGAAGAATGAGAGAGAGAATATAGAGATGTTGTGTAGATCTAGAGCTGATATGAAGTAGATTTGAAGGTCGAAAGGGCATCATTGAGGAAGGAGAAAAATGGAGTTGATATCCAGGTAAGTCAGCATATGATTTTATTGTAGTGTGAGGGAGTTGGTGCTTCCATATCAAGTTGTAGCTGGTTGAGGTAGGAGCCTCCTGTGGGTTTTAGCTTGCAGAAAATATATGGGAGTTGGAGCTTCCTTCCAAGTTGTGGTTTGCAGAATTTGGGGTAGTAGCCTCCTGTAGGTTGAGGCCTACAAAAAATCAGTTGTGAGAGGGAGTTGGAGCTTTCCTTTGCATCACCACAATAATAAGATGTGGTTTTCTTCCTTTATGGGTTTCCACTTATATCTTTGTCTATGTGCTTGATGATTAAGTGTTGATGTGATGTTTTAATCTGTTTAATTACTTGTTATCCACACATTATGTTTGTTGATCCATTTTGTATTAAGTTGCTTATGAAATGAAGGTGTAAATGAGTTGAATGAAAAGCTTTAAATGTCCATGAATGTATTAAACTGATTCACACCCCCCCCCCCCCCCCCCTCTCAGTTTAACTAAGAGTTCATCAAGTTCCCAATCCTCTTATGTCACAACTGAAAAAATATTTTCATGTTATCAAGTAGGGGTTGAATAAGTTCATCTTGTCATATATAAAAATTCCTTCCCTAACCCATATCACATGTGTTATTTTTCATTTGTATTTATTTAATATGATAAACACCTATTAGTTCTTAAACTCTAATACATAACCATTATCTTCAGTCATTGAAAATAAATATTTTTTTCTTTTTTTGAGCCACGGGACATCAAGAAGCATCATCAAAGACTAAATATTTACCTGAATCAAGTTGGAAGAGAAAAGTGCTAAATAATTCTACTAAATAATTTACATCATCAACAAGCTCAACTTGTAAAACTATGTTTTTCTTTGTTATACAAGAAAAAAATTATCGGGTTGAAGTCATATGATGAGATGCCCCACTATCCACATATCATGCATTCCATCAAATTCTATTGAAAAATGAAATATACCATTGAGAAATATTTCTCAAACTTTGTAGTGAATGTGTTAATTTGATATTATATAAAGGCTAGTACCTACTTTTGTTGTTTGTTCACTTTTCCCTTCTTGTCTAGACATTGTGATGCACAATTTATAAACTTGTGAAAAATGAAGCCCCTAATTTTACTTAAGTACTTCTTTCATGGCTATGAGGTTGACTCCTCACTCTTTCCCTTTCCTTTATCATGTCCTTTTCCTTTGTATTTATTCATTTCATTGAATAAGACTAGGTTATAATCATCACCATTATTTCTAACCTTTGGCTCCATTTGAGTTTCCCCCTAGATACAATCATCCTACAATATTTCAAAATTAGGAAAATTTTCATGATCATAAATACTGTTGACAAATGATTCCCGTGACAATAGAAATCCATTTAGTGCCATGTTCATTAACTTTGCATCTATGACCTTCTCCCCAACTACTATAAATTAATCAAATTTTGATGATCTTCATAAAGTAACTAGTAATAGTGTCTAATGCAACAATCTCTATGGATATGAATTTGTTCCAAAATATCATATTTTTATTTATTTCCTCACCTTAGTGGAGTCTAACTAGAGCATAAAACATCTCCTCTTCCATTTTCTTCTTGCATATGTGAGGAATAAAATTATCCTTCATCATATACAAGATCACTAAATGAGGCCTTCACTTATTTCTTCTTATATGCCACCAACCACTATAGATTTGTAATTGAAGTAACTAGCTTTTGAATAATATCCTAGAGATCATTTTCTTCCAATAGAAACTTACCTTGGATTTTTAGAAAAATTAGTTGAAGGAACCATATAATCTATCTTCAATATAAGGCTTGTTAATGCCATCTCTAAGATATGTTGCACAAACTCCCAAATCATAAAATTAAAACTTTAAAACTCTCTTATGATTGGTAATTCTTCCCTACAATATATTCATTGCAACAAATCCTTGAGAATTTAGATAAAAGACCAAGCTTTGATACCATCTAAAATTTTAAGCCCTAGGTTACTACTATCCTATGTTTCTCTTAATTGATAAATCATATATGAATTTATTTGACCATAGAAATAAATATTTTTGAACACACAACATTCATACATATAGATGAAAAATTACAAAAAAAATCATATTAACATGATTGCATTGATGAGTACACACTTGTATTATATTTTCATCTAAATACTCCAAGATATACATTGCTAATTCAATTTATAGATAACTACACCCTCAAATCTTCACCTATTAAGAACATAGTTACCGATCAAATGAGAACTTTACCGATTACGTGTTTTTTTGAGGTAACAAAAAAATCACCCGATTTTGAAACGTAGTGATTCAGAATACATCCTTATTTTGGAGCATATTTTTGGTGCCTTAATTTTTCTTATGTATCAAGTAAGAACATTTTTTTTCTAAATGTTAGTGATTTTCATGTTTATTTTGAAAAGTGTTGATGCAACATCTACCCAGTTTTTTAGAGGGCATATTTTTGACACTTTAATTTTTCTAATTTCTTCTTCTTCTCCTTCTTCTTTCCCGAGATATTTATTTTTTAAGTTCATTTATGTTTTTTTGTTTTTTTATTTTTTATTTCAATTTGTTTGTAATGAAACCATTTTTTTTCACATGGTTAAAAAAATGGAAAAAGGGCCAATATTTTAAAGTTAGGATTTTCTATATGTTTATGTATCAATAATTAACACTTTAATGCACACAAAATAATTTTCACTAAAAAAAAAAAATTTAAACATTTGAAAAAAAAAATACACATTTTAAATATAGATATAATGAAAAAAATACATATTTTGAGACTTTTGTTAAAAATGACATGTCAAATAAATGATTTTTATGGGAAAATCTTAACAAAAAAAACTTAAAAAAAACTTTTTTTTTTTTTTATAAATTTTATGTTACAAATGAATAGTAATCACTATTTTTTCACAAAACATAATGATTCATATAAAAATTAAAGTTCTAATCATATAATATAAATGTTAAACACATAACAACAATAATCGAATACTTATTCTTCTCATAAAATCTCAAAGTCGAAACATTACAAGTAAAACTAATGAGTAACTCTCAAAACTGAGCTTCGTTTATAAGCATAACTTAAAGTTAATCAACATTATCATATAATGCATGTTCAACATCTTCTAGAGATTCTTTATTTTCTTCTTCCACAATATTTTCTGCTTCAATTTAGCCATTTTCCTCTTATAATGGATCTTTGATGTCTGCAAATCTCCCAAAGTATCATTTTCCAATCTTTCCATCTAATGGTGGTTGAGATTCCTTTGCATTTTTTTCCACATGCGATTGATTAAAATCCCCTTTCCTTAGGTAAACTTCTTGCATTGCATCTGGAATAAATTGAAGAGCATTAATTCTTTATTAAATAAAACTGCATTGTTGTAAATCTTTTTCAATGACAATGCAATTTATTCCTTTTTGTAGGCAACATGCTAGTGTTGTACCTAATCAATAAGCATAAAAGAAATAATTAATTAAATTAGTATAAACACATAAAAACAAAAAAAAATATTAAAATTCAATTTATATAATAAAACATACATGAACCTGAGAATAAATCCAAAACCCAATCTCCTTCATTTGAGTATAAATCTATAAGATAGTTAATTAATGCTTCTGGTTTTTGATAAATGTCAATTATCTATTCTTTTGTATCTTTATCCTCATATGCTAGTTTTCTACAATTTTTTTTATGTTAAACCGACATAAATGATGCATCTCACTATTTCAAAAAGAGAGTTATTTGGATATTCATCGATCAATTATCTTCTAGCCTCTGCAGAATGGTTCCCTCCAATCACATAATATTTGTATTAAAAACATCGCATCCTATAAAATTCCTCTTTGTTTGGAACATGATTTGGATAAACAAGAACCGCATAATCCACCACATGTGAATATGGATTGTACCTAAACAATGTTTTCAAGTTATGGACATGTATGTGATGTGGCTTTCTAATTTGATATTGAGATTGTCCTTCATTTTTCCTATAGAATTGGCTGAAATTAAGATGAAATGTTTTGCCACCATTAATTAATTTTTTCTTTACTGAGTGATCTCAAATAACATTTTTTTTTTCTTCAATAATTCCATCCTTTAAATCAAAACCTAGTATTATGATTTCTCTACTTCGTTTAGATTTTTTACTTTGATCTTCACTGTTTCCCATGATTTTTACAGATTGAACAACTTTTGATTTCTTCTTCTTATCGGTTAACATATTTTATTCTAGATAAACAATGTCCTCATCATCAACTAGAAGAGATATATTAGTGGGAATTCCTATTTTTGGTGTTTATTTATTTTCTCCTTTTGAACAACAATTCTATTCTCCTCCCCACTAATGGCAACATATTTTTCAGCTTCAGTTTAAGATTCCACATCTTCAAAAGCAACATTTTTAGCTTCACTAGATTGATCCACCTTAGTGATTCTTTGTTGATCCAATGTATGTCCTATTTTAGTTTCATGAATTATTTCTATTTACTTAATTCTCCTTTCTTCTTCTGTCTCTGTATGGAAACTTCTGATCACATTCATAATATTTAGCTCTAGATAATAAACAACCTCCAACATGATTGAAATACTCTTAGAAAAATCCTATCAAACAAAATATCATATGTCAATTATTAATAACTTATAAAAATTTTAATGATCCTTACAATAATGTATAACACATAAATATAAATAAGAATACTTATAATGTTATTTGCAATGTTGGTTGTGATTTCTTCACACAACTTTGTATATTCTTCATATGTGTCATAGTTGACCTTTGAGAGATGATATCTAACCCTTACATGTGTCTTGGGAAATTTTGTAAGAACACAAAAAATGTCTACATTTGGAACCAAACATATGTCTCGTACTTTTTCCATCACCTCATATAGTTCACCAAAGTTAATCATACCAAAATATAGATAGATATGTATACCTTCATTGCTTTCACTATCTTTAACATGCTATGTAAAATTTGTTTTATTTATTTCTCATGCATTCCTCCATTCTGAAATAATATTGAATGTACTTGATGGGCTAGTTGTTTGACTTTTATGAATTTTATCAATTCGGGTATGTTCAACACTATTCATAGAGTGTCCATCTACAACTTCTGAGATGATGTAATTGATGCTCTTGTTATAGAAACATTCACAAAGACCTTCTTTGATGCCATTTTCATGATTATATATATATATATATATATATATATATATATATATATATATATATATATATATATATATATATATATATATATATATATATTGTTTAATTAAAAAAACACATATTGTAATTAAAAATAAATAAAAAATTAACAAAAATTTAAATTAACAAAAAAAGTAACAATTTTTTTTTAAATTGCGAGGCTGAAGGCCCGTGAGCAGGATTTCCCAGGCCTTCAGCCCCTCGCTGAGCCGAAGGGTCGATCCCTTGGCCCGTTGGCGGGCCTTCGACCCCCTGTTGGGCCAAGGGGTCGATTACGGGAATCGACTGCTCGGCTTAGTAGGTTTCCTTCTAGGCCACGACAGGTTCACTCGCAGGCCTTCGACCCCCCGTTAGGATGAAGGCCTGAAGGTGGGCTTGCCATGGCCCGATAAACCTACCTGCAGGTCTTCAACTCCCTCTTGGGCCAAGGCTGTATAAATTAATGTGTAGGTTCTAAGCTGATCATGAAATTTTCTAAATCAAAATAATAGAAACTACTCTATTGATCTATGGAATTAAATTCATAATCAAGAATACAAATTATTAGCATGCATCAAGATTCAACAAACATACAAAAATATTTATATAGGGGAAAGCAGCTTCTCAAAACCTCTTACTATCTGTATTACATTAAGCAAAGAATCTAGATGAATACAATATGCTCTTCTCAACCTTGAGCTCAACCTGCACCTGTATCTTTTATCCTCTCCTTGACTGGCTAACCTTGGCCAATACTTAGCCAAAATTTTGATCCTCTAAGATCATATTTCCTTGTGATGTTCCTCAAGGAAATTAGCCCCTATTAATTAGGAAATTCCCTCTTCTGGATTGTGTAATTCCTTTAGGTCATTCCTCTGGCTGAATGCACGATCTGTACACATTGAAATATGCTACAACTAATAGTACATTGCCCTTAAAGTCCAATATCAACTGGGTAACTCAAATTCTCTGCATGCATAAGCTAATTTAGGTTGATTGATTAGTTAACTGATTGATCACTGAGTTGTGACTGACTACACATCCACTACTATACCCTCCACTAGTTCCTCCAATAATTGGTACTATTTTAACTGAGCATAACTTAATTTAACTAAATTAAATTGCTACAAGTGAAATTAACTCAGCCCAGGCTCTTAAAATTTAGGAACCCACTGCACACAACTAAAATTCATGCCCCTAACTTGAATTAACTCAGCTAGACTCCTATATTTTAGGAATCAACACAACTAAAATGAACCTCAACTCATTAACTCGAGTTGAGTGTTCTTAACTGAGTGACAAGTACCATGTCACCTCAGCTAACTCCTTCAAGTCGTGTGTTGATGTGAAATTTCAAATTTCCTCAATTTTAATTGAGGAAAAAATCAAAATTGAGACTTTCTTGCTAAATTTTGAACATAGGATCCAACAAGGGGGTTAAAGGCCCACAGGTGGGCATGCCCACCCAAAAATAAAAATAGTTATTTTTTTTTTATATATATAATAAGAATAATAGATTGTTATAAAATTAGAAACAAAAATTATATTTTTTTGAAAAAATATTTAATTTAAAAAAATTCATTTTTTTTTTAATAAATGTAACCTTTTTTTAAGGGAATAAATTTTTTTTTTTCATGGAGGAACCTAGCAACCCGCCTGACATGTAATGATTAATGAACCTATAGAGGTTTACGACTTGTTGTCCTTGTCGTAAATTAGTCACCTTGGGGGGATTTGAACACTGGTTTTCCTTGTTTCAATGATTTCTTAAACTTTGAATCAACAAATTTAAATGCCCCAAGACATTAAAAAATAAATAAATAAATTAAAATAAAAATAAAAAATTGAACATTGGTTTTTTCATTTCAAAGCCATAGAATACATGATTTTTTCTTAATTTTTCTCCTAAGAATCCTACAAATGTGAGCTTTTTTTCCTCTTCTTAGCTATAAAAATATTTGGTTTTTTATGCGGTTTTTCCCGTTAAATATGATATTAATAAAATATTTGAAAAAAAAATAAAAAAATAAAAAATAATTTAGTTTTGAAGCATAAAAAACATAAAACAACATATTTTACCCAGATTCCTCTTTAAATGGTCAAAATGGAAGGAAAAATAACCTTCAAAATGTGAAAAACTCCCATTCAGTGTGATATCGATAACAATGCAACTCCTCCGCAATATTGCTCCAAAATTTTTAACAAATCGCTAATGACTTGATGTGATGTGAGGAATAGAAACAATGAATGTGGGATTACTTTAGCATTTGTTGAATGCGAGATTAAAATTAAAATTAATCAAATTAATATATAATTAATGCTATAGGTTTAGATTAAATTTTATTCAATGTGAGATAAAAAAATAAAATATAATTTATAAAAATTAATTTAGGTACTTAGTCAATGTTAAATAATTTAAGTAAAAAAATTTATTTTAATTGCGAAAGAATGCAATAAAGGAAATATTTTGTGGATATTTTGAATATAAAGTAAGGTGAAATTTTTCAAGACCAGAATTTTAGTAAAATGTTTTCAAGTAAATTTTAGACGAAAATTTTGAAGGGAAATATTTCAAACGAATTTTTTGGAGGGAAAATTTTCGGCAAAATTTTTTAGGGGGAAACTTTGGAGGGAAAATTTTTGGCGAAATTTTTTGAGGGGGAGCTTTAGAGGGAAATTTTCAATCTCTAAGCTATAAATTCTCATTTGGAGAGAGAGAATTTGTATCATTCAACAAATTTTGTTTAAAATTCATGGATTCTTCTGATAGTGAATATTTTCTTTTTGCAGCATCAACATCTTTGTCACATAACAAATCTATTCATATTGGTGAATATAACATGAATTATTTCATTATGAATAGAGAGTAAAATTTTCCACTTGGTCCTAATCCTAAGAATGATGAGAGCAACATTGATGAAGGGAAGCAAAAATAATTTCCAGTAAATAGAGAGTCAAATATTCCAGCTAGTCCTAATCCTAAGGATTATGGGAGCACCAATCATGGAGGGGTTGAAGAATTTCTAGAGTCAAATTTTCCACAGAGTCTTAATCCTAATGATTATGAGAGCACCATTGAGGAAAGGGAGGGGGAGGATGAATAATTTCTAGTAAATAGAGATTCAAAGTCTTCACCTAGTCCTAATCCTAATGATTATGAGAGCACTGCTGACAGAGTGGAGGATGAAGAATTTCCATTAAATAGAGATTCAAAGCTTCCACTTAGTCCTAATCCTAAGGATTATGAGAGTACCACTAATGAAGGGGAGGATTAATTTTATGAAAATAATACTTTTAATATGAATAGAGAGTCAAATTTTACACTTAATCCTAATCCTAAGGATTATGAGAGCACTAGTGATGAAGGTAGGATGAATAATTTCTTGCAAATGATAATTTGACTATGAATAGAGAGTCATATTTTCCACTTATTCCTAATCCTAAGGATTATGGGCTAGAAAATTATATATTACAGAGAAATGGAACACATGAAATATGTGGTAACATAAACACATAAATAACATATAAAACAAGAGAGACACAGATATATGTAGTTCACCCAACTTTGGCTATGTGCACGAAAACAACAAGTCCTTCCTTTCTATTGTCCAGCAAAATGAAGAGGCACAACCTACAACATACTATTGTAATATCATATACCCTCTCACATAGTCACCATTTCTATTTCTTTCTTAGAATATACGAAAAATACACATCCATAATCCAATTCTCTCATACAACAGAGGGTTTGACTTCTAGGGAAAAAACCCTAAGTTAAATATAACTTCTGCTGTGAGATCATCTACCTAATAAATGACCCAATTTAAATAAGAAATTACAATATTTTACAAGGAAATTTACATATTTTTTTTTAGCTTCGAGGGTAATTCCCGTGAAAGCCCCAACCATGGGGGGGGGGGGGGGGACTCCAAAAGGTTGCCCCCCCCCCTCGGATCCCCTTGATGGCGATCAAACGACAAGTGGCATTGCCGCCCTTTTAAGAACAAGGGTCCAATGCAACGATACACATAAATAAAGAAGATAATCAAGCTCCTCACCCAACATTATGATAGCACCAATTATGAATGGGAGGATGAAGAGTTCCTTGAAAATGATAATTTTAGAGGCACAAATGTGAATGATGCATTCTCTCTGAGTTATAATTTCAAAGAAGCTCATGGTGATGATGAATTGAATCCTCCAATGGAGGATTTCAAAAGCACAAATGAAGATGGTGAATAACTTTGTCCGAGTCCAAATTTCAAAAGAGAAGATGATGGTAGTGAAGAATTTCCTTCAAGTGAGGATGGTAATGAATTTATTCCAAGCAATGATGGTGATGAATTTCCTAACTATGTTCATAATGATCATAATGAGGATAATATTCCTCATAATGATGATGAACATGCTTCTACAGAGGAAAATGAAATGATGGATATGTTCCAAGAAAATATTGTATATAGCAGTAGAAGTATACCTTTTCATATCAATCCAAGGTATTCTACTTATATAAGGTTTAGGTCAGAATATCTCATAATAATAATTTCTATCAGTGTTTTGATTTCAAGTGAATGTTGTCTGAAGGATTGATTTAAACATATATATGGATTTCAAGTTTGCGTTGGAGAAAAGAAAGAGATATTTTTCAATGAATAAAAGCATGCAAAATTCATATTTATTGGGTCGCATGTAATATACAATGGTAGGTTATGATTATCATATTGGGAATGTATTTCTCTATAGAAAGGCTTTTAAAATGTTCCATTCAATTGATAATCGTTTGTCAAAAATCCAACCATGACTAGAAAAATATCCCACATTTTATTTAGAAGTACGTTATAGACGAGAGGTTGGGCCATTAGCAAATACTACAATGTCATGGATGAAAGTCTTATTTTCAAATCATGGAGAGTGTATGCCAAATAAAGACAATACATATTCTAGATAATTTCTCAAGACGATAAATATACAACTTATAAAAGTAATATTACATATTGATATTTTACAATGATATGTAAGAATGAATTCAACAATGTTTGTAGTACTAATAAGACAAGGAAGGGGGTTTGCAGTACATGTGTTTTTATTAAATAAAAAAGGGATAAACGTCAAGGGGTAGAAAGAGGTATGCATTCATAAAATTATTTTTAATAATTTTATAGTTATCAACTATGAAAATATATTTATTAATAGGTTTATTTTATTTTACGTGCAAATTTCGTTGTAAGATCACTTTAAGATAATCGCAATCAGAAAACAAGTGAAATGAAAAAAATGTATAAGAATTGAAAGAAGTTTTATGATAATCAAAATAAATATTTGTGTTTGATAATTTATGGTATGGACCAAAATAAAACACTTCTACCACTTTTTGTTTGCACACCAAAAAATGATTGAGAATATGCAGTGCTCAAGGAATAGGAGGTAGAGATTGCATAGTTAAGCATAATAGGGGCCAAGGGGTGACCTCATTATCCACTGGAATTGCACAATGCATAGTAGGTGGGAAGATACGAAAAGGTACTACATAGTGAGGGGTTTCAATTAGCAAGAGGGGCAGGACTAGCCATTGTAACAACACAATGCATAGTGATTGAGGGGTAGACTTGAAGGATTAAGAAGTTGAGGGTTTTAATTACCTAGAGGTGAGCCACTTCTCACTAGAACTATGTAATACATAGTAGGAGGCCCACTAGATGTATCAATTGTGTAGTTGGGAAAGACAAGGAGAAAAGAGTCAATTTTTTTCATTGTAACTACAGAATTCGCATTAGTTGAGTGGGAAGCTTGTGGGGACTACGTAGTTGGGAATGAAAGTGAAACAGGGATTTACCACTCTCCATTGCACAATGTGAAATACAGGGTAGGAGGGATCATAACCTATGTAGTTGACAGGGCTAGGAAACCAAAGTGATGGTCCATACTTTAAGTTTGCTCAATGTACGATTGAGGAAGACTGCCTTATAGGGTTTTAGTGCATAGTTCCAAGATATAGAGTATGCTTCACTATGAATTAAGACTGTGCAGTGCATAATCCTAGGAGGGGAAAAGATTAGCAGGTTGTGAAGACGATGAAAGCCCTGGAAAAGGTAAAGTGTGGAATCAATAAGAAAAGAAAGAACAAGTCCTGAAATAATGAACTCACAGTCATATAACATCAACAAGAGCTAAAGAATGCACAAAACCCAAAATCAACATGCATGCCTTGAAACAACAACAAATCGAAACGTATCTCTAAGTCTGAAAGTTGAAACATAGATTTGCAAATCTTAGAATACAAGCTATGACACAAGTGTTTATTACAACTAGAAATATAGAAGAGTGTGTTGGAGATTCCTCTGGTAGTGCACTAAGATGCAACACATGCAAGAGTTAAAACAGTTAAAAGCAACACTTGCGATAGTAAGAAAAAGTGAAAATGAAACTTGCAAAAGCTAAATAAAGTGAAAGTGACACATGCTAAAGTGAAGATAAATCAAAAGACACACTTGTAAAAGTGAAAAAAAGAGAAAACGACATCAGCAAAAGTGAAAGTGAAACTTATGAAAGAAAAAGTGTAAAAGAAACAGTTGAGAAAACTCACTGGGATGATGATACATTTACAACTAAGAGTGAGGGAGACTATCAACTAAAATTTCACATTAATTGTCGACATGGATTCCATAGTCATTGTCCTTATTAATTGTGTAAGCACTTCCATCAGTGAGTTCAAAATGTCTATGAGTTGTGCAATGTCTACCATTAAGTATTATGCAATCACTATTAATAGTAACTACACATGCTCTATTTCCAAAGGTTGTGCAAGAATTGTTCTTAAAGACTACATAATTCTTGTCTACGATGGTAAGAATTAAGTAATTAAGCTTGAAATAAAGAGGTGCGCTTGCGAATGCATCAAAATATAAGCATGTGTAAGCAAGTTGTTTTGAAAATTAATATCTCAAAAGAAGGATAAAAAAATAAACCAATTATAAAGCGACTATGATCAACATGAAATGACAGATCGTAATATAATGAGGCTCCAAAATTCAAGTGGAGGAAAAATTTTGGAGGGTGTTTTTCATAGTGAAAATAGATCCTAAATTTTATTATATGTTTCATGGGAGTGATTTTCTCATTTTTATGTTATATGTAAATTCCTTATTTATTAAATCTATAGGATAAGCTCATTATAGGATGAAAATTAGATATACCAATTGAGTTAGATACTGAGGAAATAACCATGATGCATTATTTCTTGGGATTAGGGGTTTTCCAAAAATGAGGGGAGATTATTGTTAGGAAACGTGACTATGTAGTTGTGATCTTGAAGATATGGAATGCAAACCTATGGCCACACCCACGATCATGAATTTAAAGAAGGTGAAAACTTTAGATTCAAAGTTGGTGGATCCCACATTTTAAATTAAGTTGATAGGTTCCTTGACGTGTTTGGTTAGTGCTAGAACAGATATATGTTTTGAAGTGAACACCTTGAGTAAATTCATGGTGAATCCAAGGTAGGAACTCTAAGTAACAACAAAAAATGTGCTTTGGTATTTGAGGGCCATAATGGAGTATGGTTCAAGATATCTTAGAGATGGTGAGGTGAAGTTGTAGGGGTATACCTTAGATTGGGAAAGTAATGCATTAGCCGCTTATAGGAAGAACAACTCAAGGTTTTTCATTAGTTTGGTATCAACAATGACATCCTCATTAAAAATCAAGGATACTTTCATGCTACTTAGTTTAGTATAGGAAGAATATATGAAACTATTTCAACGAGTTGTGAGGTCACTGGTATTCACAAAATACTTGCAAGTTTATTTGATCAGGAGTTGGATCCCATGATGATATACTATGATAATAAAATTTGTATCAAAATATTTTAGAATCCAATGTCTTATAATCATTCAAAGCATATTTACATCAAACATCACTTCAGATTTGACAAGATTTAAAAGGTAGTATTGAATTTCTAGTATGTGTCCACAATTTACCAAGTTGTTGATATTCTAACCAAGAACTTAGTAGAAGGGAAGTTTTAAGCATTCAAATTTGGATTTGGATTGGTGCATAACTCCTTCCTCACTAAGAGGGAGTGTTAATAAATATAGCTTGAGTATAATATTATTGTATAAGTTTGGTGTAACATGTGAGAATTTTGGTGTAATTATCAATGCATCAGGTTTATTATTTCCTTTTTAATTTTTCAAATATATGTGTGAATGTCACATGATTATATATATTTATTTCTATGGTTAAATGAATTGAGATATGATTTTTTGAATTAAGAGAAACATAAAATAGTAGTCACCTAGGGATTTAAAATTGATAATGGCTTGATTTATGTGTATCATGAAAATTAATATGTGACTGAGCCTTTGATGTGGTCAAGATATTTTCCTTTATTCCCTAAAAAAGTTTTACTAGATGGGGGTAGAGTATGTACACCTCCATATAATTTAGTAGTCAAATCAGTGCATGGAGACAAGTCTCTTGTCCCAAAAACAAAGTGGTTATTGGAAATACTGAGAGGGGGGTGAATTAATATTTCCACTAAGTTTCACGATTGGTTAAATTAGTTTCTTAAATATTCATAGCATTAAAAAAACATGAAACACCATCACATCATAAAGATTAGTACACGAGATATTTTTCTCAACAAGCTTGGTTATGTATGTTTTACATACAAATTTATCAGTTGAACTAGAAGGAAGTAAAAAAATCCCCAAGGTTTTTACCAGCATGTATGGAAGGAAAAAAATGATCCCTGAGGTGTGAATAGTCTCACAGATCCAAGTTGGTATAGGAATTTATAGGGTAAGTTCCTTATATCAAACACCAAAGGTCACCACTCACAAATAGATCACAAATTAGTACAACGATATATCATGTGGTTAAAACACTCAAAGGGGGAAACAGTCCATGGCTTGAGCCAAAGCGACAACTTCATGAAATTTATTAATATAAAAAGAAAGTTTACATATGTTTCTCTCATAAAAAATTACCGGAAAAATGACCCTCCATGTTCTTTAAACAAATATCATGGACCAATCGAGTGTTAACCCATGGATCAAGTGTTGTTAATACCGAGGAGAGAGTGAACCATCGGATCACTACAAATCGTGACCATCGGATTATAAGTTACAATTGTACATAGTAAATAAACACACTTTACCTAACTCTACACTAGACCAAGTTATACTTAACTATTTCCTATGTGTCAGAATATACTAACATCCCCCCTTAAGAACAACTTGGGATAGGATTGAAGGATTTATAAAGGTGACACAAAAGGAGCCTATATCCTATGTGTCAAAATATCCTAACATCCCCCCTTAAGAACAACTTGGGATAGAATTGAAGGATTTACAAAGGTGACACAATAGGAGAAGGAAGGAGGCATTAGAGCCTATCCCCCCTTAATGATAACTTTCCCGAACTCCAAGCATGGATTGAAGTTTGGTAAAGTTCGCTTCTGTGAGAGCCTTTGTAAAGATATCGATAACTTGATCATTGGTTGAACAATACTGTACTTCAAGAACACGATCGTGAATGAGATTTATTATTAAGTCTATATGAAGCTCAATGTGTTTCATACGCTGATGCTGAACTGGATCTTTGCATAGTTGAATGACACTATGATTATCACACCAAAGTGTGGTTGGATACTGCTGATGAAGACCAAATTCAGACAGGATCTGATAAAGCCACATGGCTTCCTTTCTGGCTTCAATGGCACCATGATACTTCGCTTCTGCCAAAGAAAGAGAGATGGCACTTTATTTCTTACAAGACCAAGTAATAGGTCCTAAACCAAGAGTGAATACATGTCCTGCAGTAGACTTTCTATCATCAGGGTCACCAGCCCAATCAGAATCAGTGAAACCAATCAACAATAGAGATGCTCCTTCACTATAATGAATCCTGAACTAAATTGTACCTTGAATATATCAAAGTATTATTTTAGCTACTTTCCAATGAATTTCATGAGGTTGGTGCATAAAATGAGAAACAAGACCAACGGTAAAGTAAAGTTTAGGATAGGTATGAGTTAGATACAGAAGTTTAACAACAAGTTGATGGTATAAGGTAGCATTAACTTCAGGGGTAGTGCAAGTGACTGAAAGATTGACTCCAAATTGAAAGGGAGAAGGGGTTGTCTTACAATATTCCATGTGAAAGTGGTGTAGAAGATCATAGACATACGTGGATTGAGAAAGGGTAATACCTTCTTTGAATTGCAAGACTTGAAGACCAAGGAAATAATGCAAGTGTCCTAATTATATCATTTAAAACTTCTTTTGAGGCTAGAATTCACATAGTTTATATGGTTGGGATCACTACGAGTAAGGATAATATCATCAACATAAAGAACGAGGATGGTGAAGGACTTACCCACTTTCTAGGTGTAGACAACGTTGTCAGAATGACACCTAGAAAATCCATTATCTAATAGAAATCTATCCATTTCGGCATACCAAGTCCAAGGAGCTTGTTTGAGACCATAGAGAGACTTCCTAAGGTGACAAACAAGGCTAGAGTCATTTTGGATAAAGCCAGGGGGTTGTTCCATGTATATTTATTCATTCAAATATCCATGTAAGAAGGCGGATTTAACATCCATCTGACTGAATTCCCATTTAAAAGAGGGAGCAAGGGAATAACAAGGCGGATAGAATTCATTTTTGCAAGAGGGGAGAATGTTTTAGTATAGTCAATGCCTTAAACTTGTACAAAATTTTTAGCAACAAGAAGAACTTTATGTCTATTCACTTTTCCATCTGGTCTAAACTTTTTTTTGTAAACCCATTTGCATTTGACAGTTTTTCTTACTTTTGGAAGAGGAACAAGAACCCAAGTATCATTTGCCAATAAGGAATGATATTCTTCATTCATAGCTTCATCCCAATCTGGATGACCAGAATCTTCAAAGGTGTCTGGATCAAGATTTTATGGAACTTGAGCTAATAAGGAAGAGGCTCTTTCGAACTGAGGACGTTTACATCGTCAATCTGCAGGGTCACCTAGAAGAGAACCTACTACATCCCGAGTAGAGTGGACCCATCTTGGAAGCTGTGGAGTGGAAGGAATATCTTCAAGAGGTGGAGGAGGATTTTCATCCTCCTTGTAATCATATGAAATATATGGAATGCTATAAAAAATAGAAGAGATAAAAAAAGGTGGCACATATGCCAAATCAGGCTCGTAGGCCACAAGTGGCACACCCGCCAAACTAGGCTCACAGGCCGATATATTTTCATCAAATTTTACATCTCTTCTAATGATTATATTTTTGGATTTTGGTTGAAGAATTCTATATTCTTTGACATATTTAGAATATCCAACAAAAATTCATTTTTCACTCTTAGGTTCTAAGGCTTTATGTTTCGGATCTGGAATGTGGACCCAAGCATCACTTCCAAAAACATGAAAGTGACTTACATTTGGTTTGATTGAGCTACATGATTCTTATAGAGTTATATTCCTTAAAACCTTAGTAGGAGTGCAATTTACTATGTAATTTTCACAGTTAATTTCTTTTGCCCAAAATTGAGACTAAGTCCTTTAGATTGAAGCATACAATTAGCCATTTCTTTTAAGGTGCGATTCTTCCTTTCAACTACACCATTTTGTTGTGGAGTATATGGAACAGTATGTTGCAATTGAATTCCATGCTCAGTGCAAAAGTTGATAAATTTGTTGTTAACATATTCTCCTCCATTGTCTGACCTTAACTTAAGAATTTCAAGTCTAGATTGTTTCTCAACAAAGGCCTTAAAGGCTAAGAACATGTTAAAAACTTCACTTTTTAGTTTTAAGAAGTATACCCAAGTGCATTTGGAAAACTAATCAATGAAAGTTAAGAAGTACTTGCAACCAAAGAAAGAAACAACAGGAAGTGGACCACATAAATCACTGTGCACAAGCTGCAAAGGGGTTGAAGCGTGCCAAGAGGCACGTTTGTCAAAACTATCCCAATGATGTTTTCTGAGTACACATCTGGAGAAAACACCATCTCAGCAAGATACCATAGGAAGACCTGTCACCATATTTTCTTTACATAGAGTTTTAAGAGAGAGATAGTTTAAGTGACAAAATCACTCATGCCAAAGTTTGCTCACTTCATCATTATGAGCAACAAAAATGGAGGGAAGACATGATGACCCAAAGTTTTCAAAATTATACAACCTTGTGGAATCATCAGCAACGCCAGTAGCTAAAATATGTCTAGGATCTTTGAGGTCCTTGATTAAAACATCATGAGGTGATAATTATACTATTTTCCCTTCAACTAAATGAGTTATCTGATAAACAGATAACAGGTTGCATGACAAGGTAGGAACACATAGTACATCATTAAACTGGCCATTATCTAGATGAATGGTTCTAGATCCTACAACACTAAGAGATCTATCATCACCAACAGAAATATGTTTGGTGTTACAATAATTTAAAGAAGAAAACATGGTAAGAAGCTCAGGAATCAATGAGCCACTCATGAGAATGAGAAGAAGAATATACATTTAATGCATAACCATATGCTTGACAAACATAAACAGAAAGTGCCATTCCTGAAGATCAAGTTGAAGAGGTCTCCAAATTTATGTGGTGCTTATTCATTGTTTCTTCCAAGGCTTCCATATTTTTAAAACATTTGGACTCTACATGGTCATCATGATTACAAAAGTTGCAATGTCTATCTGTTTTCTTCCCTTTGTTTTTAGTTGTCTTATCAGTTTGGTGAGTTGCTTTTTCAATTTGTGGTTGAAATTGCTTAGGACCCTTGTTTGGTTTAGGACCATACTTTTTAGGATATTGCTTCTTGGGATTATTTTGATATGGTTGTTGTTGGGATGCTAAGGATTTCTTAGAAGCGTTTCCAAAAGTGATAAGACCAAGGTGTAAGAGTTTTTCTTGTTCTCTTATCAAATAATCGCAAAAGGCATTAAAAGAGGGGTTCTTGTAGGTTGTTCCTTGACAAATTATGGCTTCTCTAGTGGAATGGAAGGTTGAAACAATTATAGAATATGCAGAGCCAAGCTTAGCAAGGATAGGATAGATGAGGCTACCATCTTCCTTTTTGACCTTACAACCTTCTAAAAGAAGTCTAAGGGTCTTGAATTTGGACAAAAAATCTTCAATAGAGGAGAAATTAACGGGGTCCAAAGTAAGAAACTCATTTTCAAGCTAGTGGGCCCTGATTTGATTTTGAATGCCAAAAACAGGATTTAGCTTTTTTAGTGCTTCATCAGGGGCATCAATTTCAAGGAAATGAAATCGAAGATCTTGAGCAATGGACATTCCTATCAACCCTCATGCTTGATCTTGTTTATTTTCCCATTTAGTGGCTTTATCTTGATCGTTAGGTTTAGTTTCTTGTCCCATGGCTATTCTATAAATCCATTTACTTCTAAGTAATTCTACCATGTGAGGTAGCCATTGGAAATAATTGGTGCTGTTAAGAATAACCAGGCAAGAACTTTCCATTTTTAAAAATGGAAGATGAAAAGGGCTGAAACTAATTGATCCAAGGGAAATATCTTGAAAAATTATGATGATTAAAAAAAACGGCTCGAAAAACAGCTTACGGATGAAGAAGTTATTCCTTTTTGAAAAAATTGAGTTGTAGATGCCGAATAGTTACGAGAACAGTTGAAATTTAATGATGAGGTTCAATTTTTTTTTTAAATCTCGCCCCTTTAACAAAAACCCTTTTAGGAAAATGACCTATATTCTCATAAACTAACTTTACACTAAGTGAGCTAGTAAAAGGATTTTGTAATTGTTTGAAAGGAGGAAGGGGTTTTTTTTGTACTCTTCGATGTGCGTGTATTTTCTTGAAAAAAAAAAACAAAATCCAAGCACAAAAAAAAGAAATACAACCCTTACGGTAGCACGTTGGATTTCTTGTTAGACTTACCAACAACTATCCCTTTTTTTCTATTTCTGATTTCTCGAGATTGCACAAAGACGCGAGGAAATAGCATATGTAGTAAAAAAATTTCGTCTTCCTGATTCTGATTTTCCAAGATAGCACACAGCACAGAGAAAAGAGCATACAAAGAGAAGAGGGTATATATCTGGAAATAGAACAAACATAAACTGAAATAAACAGAGGGAACCAAAATAAACAAAGTGATTAATAAATATAACTGCAAAACAGATACTTTATACCTCTATATCTAAAATGACATAACTTGGGAAAATGGAAACCTTTCGCATGAAACGAAAGGGTTTCATCACTATAAAAGATGCTTTGGATACAATAGAGCCATTATCCAAGTCCAAAAAAGTTCAAAAATATTAGATCTAGAAAACGACAGTCGCATGCAATCAAACGAACTTCAGATTTGGATCAACAACGGATGTGGCCCTAAAAATAGCTCTGATACCATGTAGGAATTTACAAGGTAAGTTCCTTATATCAAACACCAAAGGTCACCACTCAAAGACATATCAAAAATTAGTACACCATTATATCATTTGGTTAAAACCCTCAAAGAGGGAAACAGTCCATGACCTAAGCCAGCACAACCACTTTAGGCAATTTATTAATATAAAAAAAAGTTTACATATGTTTATCTCATCAACGGTTACCGAAAAAATGACCCTCCATGCTCTTTAAATAGAGATCATGGACCAATCGGGTTCTAAGCCATGGATCAAGTGTCATTAATACCGAGGAGAGAGTGAACCATTGGATCACTACAAATCATGATTGTCGAATTATAAGTTACAAATGTACATAGTAAAGAAACACACTTTACCTAAATCTACACTAGACCAAGTTATACTTAATTATTTCCTATGTGTCAGTATATCCTAACAGTTTGTAGGAGTCTTTATTCTCCCTTATAATCAACAAGTAAAACACTCACTCAAACATTGTTTCTCCACAACTTCCTGGTACCACTATTACTGTCACTTTTTCCTCCATTATTCCACTTCCACCCATGCTTCCTCTGCTACTGCACTTTACTACTGCCACTATTCATTATCAATCAAGTTATTATTTTTGTTGCATTACCACTTTGAATCTAGCTCTATTTTTTCACAAAACTCCGATTAAGAAAAAAACTATTCACATTGTCATAAATCTCAGTCATTGGGTTTTTTCAATGCATCACATCGTCACAATTTTCATAGAAGCACTGTCACAACTTCACAAACAATCATTTCCATACATTGTAGTCATACATGAATTAATATGCCACACATATATATTATTGTTATCTTGATATTCCTATCACAATAAATTTACTACCACTATCTTTCCCAAGGTCACTATCACAATGTCACTTCCATAGAAATCCTTCACAAAAAATGTCATACTAGGTCACTATTATGCTAAGGTTTGTTTCCTTGTCAAGGATGTTGTCATAAAACAAAGAATATTGCAATATATAGGGACTACTATCATTGCACACATATCATAGCCATATTATTATAAGAGTCATGGATATGCATCATGCCATATATCACTTTTACATCAGAACACTGTCATATGGGCTGCCATCCATCCCTTTCCATACGCTACCACTTTCCTTGGATTCATGTCACTATCTGAATATGTTGATACCTCTTCTTATCAAATGAAATACATACCTCAACACCCCTCTCAGTAACACACAAAAATTGGTTACCACGTGTCACTGATAATCCCAACAATTGTAGCATAAAATCAACTACATATGATAAGAAATTAATCAAATGTAAATTCCACACCCTTGCAATATGCACTCATTTTACCTTCAAATTTTATTTTTTCCATATATGCTTCCATAATAATGCAACTATTGTCAGAACCCTAATGATATAAAATTCTAATAGGATATTTTCACCTTATCACACCAATCAACAACGACCCTAGTCAATTTTATAAACAACCCTTATAGAAATGTGACAATTATCTAGTGTTAATAACCAAATAAATTTAGTGAAAACACACGTCCTCAAATTCTAAATACGTGATAAAAAGAGTCATACAACAGACCCTCAATGGCAGGATTAAACCCTAGTTTATTTCTAGCATTCAAGGTTTCACATAAATTTCCCTTTTTATTTTGTTATCAAAACAAAGAATATAACTCCTGAGCTCCTTCAAAAACCAAGCATAGAAATTGTATTGCTTACTACAAGATATGAACCTGATCTTTTTAAAAAGACAAACTAAACTCCTTTCAATGATAGGGTGTATAAATTTCACTCCTTACTACAATATCACATGAAATTTGAACCTACTCTTTGTAAAAATAGGGCATATAAATCACATGAAATTTTAACTTGAGTGTTTTGAAAGAGAATTCCTTGCAACTCTGATAGGTTACTTCCAACAAGATGGGTCACCTTCGTAAGACATATTAATGTTGAGTTAAAAAATTAGTTTATCTATTGGTCCAAACTCCAAACCATTATGTAATTTTGAGCCCCTTAGAGTATATGAGATCGAGAGCCTCAGAGTATACAAAAGTGAGAATCTCAAAGTATTATTTGTAAAATATGTGATGTCAATGTAATGCCAAGGTTATAGATGTAATGCCACTATTATATGTGAAATGTGTGTTGGCATTATGATGTAATATATTTTCCTTGATGGAAACATATTTTTTGAAGATGTAAACTTGATTTATCTACAGGCTAGTTCAGATGTGATAGAGAAAGGAATTCCAGTCAGTGATAGAGGAATGATGAAGGTAAAGTTTCAAGAAATATACAAAATTTTGATGAAGGGAACCCATGTATACTAGCAGGTTCAATGAAGCCAAGTCGTGTATATATCCAGATTTGTGTATACGCAATTTTTGTGAAGAAAATTCGTGTGTATATGTGGGTACAAAGAAGCAAAGTCATGTATGAGTTGGTGCACTAATTTTAACAATACCAAGGGTCATGACTATGGTATTAGTCCAAAATATTGAGTGTAGTAACAACTATTTCATCTCGTCCAAGAATACCACCAGCACTTGTGTGGTTTTTGGCTCATGGTATTGGATAAGGCTCAAACTATATAAGGAGGAGAACATCATAGTGCAAGCGTGTGCATATCAATGAGAATTGAATGAATACTTAAATCTGAAGTATAACTGCATGGATTGGGATATATTCAATAGATAGATCAATAATGGATCAGGTTCTTTAGACCGGAAATGACTATGTATTTGCATGATCTATTTATGACTTTTTTAGACTGATGGTCTGGCGCATAATTAATGAAGTTAATGGTATTATATGAGCATGTTTGTCGCTCAGAAGTGTTGCATAGTCTTGTAATATTTATAGATATATACACTGGTTTGTCACGGTGAAAGCACGTATAACTGCGAGTTCATTTCAGAAAAGGCGTGTATGGAAGTTAGGGTTTTTCTGAATATTGCTGAAGAAAATTTCTTATCATTTATGTTGTGTTTCTACTGTCTACCAATGAAGTATTCATGTAGATCTATATTTTTTAAATCTTGTTTATAGTGCTAATTGATTATGTATAAATATGATCAGTGTCTAGTTTATTGAGAATTATAGATGTTGTTGAATGAATAAGGGTTCTGTAAATCTGAAAAAGTGTGCCTGAATGTCTCTGAAATGTTCTGAGTTTAGTCAGATATCTAATTTTAGTATATAAATATCTATACGCAGGTTTCTCCATAGAAAAGTGCGTATACACACATGTTACTGTAATTAAAGTAGCATATATAGTTTTTTTATGAATGATCATGGTTGAAGTTTATGTTGTGTGTTAATACAGAAGTCTGGGTTTTATGATGTGATCTAGATATAGTGATCTCATTGTTCTGTTTTAATATTGGTTGATGGTTACTAGAATTGTTCTTCAAATGGTTTTGTGTTGAAGTTGTTGGAACCAGTGTGAAAATTTATGAAATGTGGTCTGTAGTGGTTCTGAGGTTTGAAGCCTTTAGTGTGGAAGTCGAAGCTTCCTACCAGTAGAAGATGGTGATCAGTTCAGGGGGTTGAAGCTCCATTCCAGTAGTGAATGCTAAATGAGATCAGAGGGTTGGAGCTCCCTTCCAGTAGTAGCTAGAAAATGAAAGAAGGTTGTAGCCTTCAACAGGTGGGTTC
Organism: Pinus albicaulis; assembly: GCA_034641835.2. Lineage (NCBI taxonomy): Eukaryota > Viridiplantae > Streptophyta > Pinopsida > Pinales > Pinaceae > Pinus > Pinus albicaulis. The sequence goes on from CM076578.1 coordinate 1,091,517,260, forward strand.
CTGCATAATGGTATGAATCTACATCAATAAAACATTGTAAGAAGTTTTCTATATAATAAATATTGAAGACAGATATGACAATAGTGGTGGTTTTCTCTCGACTTGGGTTTCCACCTTAAATATTGGTGTTCATGTGTGATGTCTTTTGTGTGATTATTTACTCTGTTATTACTGCACATATCTACTGCTTAATACATAACTAATGATCTGGGCTAATTAAAGTTTCTACAGATTTATTTGAACATTAAAGTTATTTGGGTATACGAACGTTTCCTTTACAAAATCCATGTGCATACGCTAGTTGGACTAATTAGAGGCACATATAGAAATCAATAAAGTGAACAGAAAATATTGTGATTATTGTAAATATTAATTCACCCCCTCTCTCAGTATTTTTTACCCACAATTGGTATCAGATCAGGTTCTTCTAAAGAAGCTTAATCGCTAGAAGGAATATCATCCAAGATGAGAAATCGAGATATAATAGAATCTATCAGACCACCAATATTCAACAGAAACAATTTAATCTTCTAGAAGACAAGAACAAGATCTTATCTCCAGTCTGTTGGAGCAGATGTTTGGGTAATAGTTGAAGGAGGTTACCAATATCTAGCTACAGTTCCAACAGATCCAGGAGCAAGGAAGAACTATGAAACTAATGCAAAATTTTTCAATGCATTATTGGGAAGTCTAACTGAATCAGAATTTGTCAAAGTTATGTAGTTAAATACAACAAAGGAGATATGGGACAAAATCATTCTGAGCTATGAAGGTGATGCCAAGGTAAAAAGTGCTAAACTCTAATCTCTCATAATTCAATATGAAAATATCAGAATGCATAATGATGAAATTATTGCTAGTTTATTTTTGAGTCTAGATGAGATCGTAAATCATATGAGAAATTTAGGTGAATACATAAGAGACGCCACTTTAGTAGATAAAATATTAAGATCTTTAACTCCTAAATTTGATTCAAAAGTGTATGCTATTGAAGAGAATCAGGATCTATAGACTCTTACTATTGTTCAACTTCATGATATCCTAACTACTTCTGAAATGAGAAAAGGACGTTCGTTTGAAGTCAAAGAAGCTACTTTTAAAGCTACTACAAAAGGAAATGGAAAGGAAGAACAAAAAGAATCAGGTTATGTATCGGAAGACGAAGAGGTAAATTTTGTAAAGAAAAGTCAACTTGGCACTGGAAGGTTCAGAGGTCAGCATCCTTTCAAATGTTTTTCTTTTGGAAGAGTCGATCATTATTCTGCTAAATGTCCTCATAAAGATAATCATAATAAGGGCAAGAAATTAACAAAAGGAAATAGGAGATGATTTTTCAATAGAAAAAGTTACTATACTCATGAAGATAGTGATGGCGTGTCAAATAGTGAAGAAGGATAATCTGATTAAGAAATTAGATTGCTGATGCCATTTGAAAAAGAAACTAGTGAGGCTAAAGATAATTTTATGGATGATTTAGAGGAAAAAAATTTCTTGAAGAAATCACTCAACTTAAAATATGCTTGGAAGAGAACAAAATAGCCATAGATACTCTAAATAATCAACTCATAGAAATGGAGAAGAGAAATGAGAAATTAGAATTTGAGATAGTAAGTCTAAGAAAGGAACTTGAGAAAGTAAAAACTCTACATATTAGATTTGCTAAAGGATCTGAAACCTTAGATGAACTTATCAAGGTTCAATGCTCTCCTCTTGTGAAGATAGGTATTGGATATATTGGTGAATCTTATACGTCAGAAAAGTCCTCAGCTACAAGCTATCTAAATGCAGTAAAATCCAACCAGAAAAGCTTCATCGCTCAACAAAAGAACAAAGACAATGTTCAGGTAAAGCATGATCATTCAAATTCAGGGATGAAAAATAACAGGAATATCAGTCAAAATGTAAACAACATTGAAGGTTCTATGATCGCAAACATTTATTATTTAATGGAAAATGTTTCTCATGTCATAATTTTGGTCAAAAAGCGACCCAATGTGTTGCATAAAAAACCATCATGACCAGAGAAGAAAGAAAGAAAAGAAAAGAGACAAGAATAAAGCAAAAAAATTATAAAAAAATTTCTCCTCTTCAAGACAAAATTGAATGTTCATTTTGCAATAACTTTGGACATGAGGAATCTGAATGCAAGAGAAAACTACAGCCAAAAGATAAAATATCCATAAGTTCCAAGGTATGGAGAAGGAAGGAATTACAGTTTGAAAGTTGTTGCATAGCTTTATTTGTAGAAGGAGAAGAAAATCAATGGTACATTGATAGCAGATGTTCAAAATACATGATAGGTGATAAAGATAAAATTATTTCATACAATGCATTAGAAAAGGAAAATAATGCTACTTTTGGAAATGGATTTCATGTTATCATTACGGGTTTGTTTTTATAAAATAAAAGTTTAAAGCTAACAATGTTATGTATGTTGATGGATTAAAGCATAACTTGTTGAGTTTTAGTCAAATGTGTGACCAAGGAAATGAAGTTGTCTTCCGATCAAAGGAGTGTGGTGTATGTGAACTTCACCCCATAAAAATCGTAATAAAAGGAACAAAAACACCAAGCAATATGTATATATTGAAAGGTAGCCAAGAACAATGTTATCTAGGAAAATCTGCAGAAAATAAGAAAATCAAGTAGGCTCAAATTTGTTCGTGATCTACCCAACATTATTTTACCCAAAAGTACCATATGTAAGTCATGCCAATTCAGTAAGAAAACTAGGGTTCAATTTAATGCCAAAGAAGGATCAGCAAGTAAGCATATTTAACTTACACATATTGATTTGTGTGGATCTGTAAGGAAAAATTCACCTTGTGTAGAAAAATACTATATCTTATTCATTGTTGACTTTTATAGAATGTGTTGGATCAGTTTATTGAAACATAAAGATGAAGCATTTGAAAATTTTAAGGTCTTCTATTACACAGTAATTTGTCACCGTCCTTGAAATCCCCATCTCGCCCATTGGAGGGTTGTTTCTGTGACCAATAAGCAGTTTCATGCCTTACAAATACCATCATTGGATCCCTTTCCATGAGGACAACATTTCTTCTGTTGATCATTTCCTGAGCAGACCCCTAAAAACACTTGTTTTTGCCTTGGCGCTGGTAGCCCGTTATGTCCTCGCGCCAATGGGGAAAATTAACACTGAGCCCGTGCCAATTGACGCTCTGTCCTAGTTAAGCACCCGCACCAATTTTCTTAAGGAAACTTTTTTAAAAAAAGAGGCGAAGTTTCGATTACAACAACTTCGTAGATGAGTCATGAGGAGTGGTTTCAACTGAATAAACATGGTCTTCCTCCTTTGGATTCTTGTTTCCACCTTATGGGGAACCTCCCAAGGGATAAGACCTCCCTTCCACTATTGTAGGGATCCCAACCTCCTCCTCTCCTCTATAAATATAGCCTTCATCCATTGATGAAGGGGATGAATGATGAAGGGCTGAGGGGCTGAATGACTGAGTGGCTGAATGGTTGAACAGGCTGAATGGTTGAGTCTCCAAGAGTCTTCATAGCCTAAAGAATGCTGCAAGAGCCTTGATAGTCCTCATAGAGCCAAATCAGTAGCAAGGAGATTGACGATCGAAGAGAGAGGCTTTTCCCATTCCCAACAAGATTTACTGAGACGTATTCCGCTAACGACCTGTCAAAGGAAGATTCAGAGTCAGAGCCAGGTTGTATTTTCCTTTGTACGAATTAATCATAAGCGACTCTAGTTATGGTTCCACTCGTATTTTTCATTATGATCATGAGTTGTGTCTTCTATGATTGATACATAATTGTATATATTGGGTTTTACGCTTGTGTTTGTCGTGTTTCTTGTGTGTGCAGGTGTTTGACCACGTCGAGTGTGAGGATTGTGATCTGTCAGAGCAAGGGAACGGGAGTGCTATCTCCTCTACAAACAATAGCGTTGGATTCAAGGTAAGACTTCTTTGCCATTTGGTTTATTGCAATTAGGAACTTGCACTTTAGCGTGATACGATTGTTGGTAGACCTGATCTGGGCTAGTAGGGATCACCTCTATACACTGAGGGGATTTACCTCTAAAACATCTTCAAAGTTGTAGTTGAAAATGAATTAGATCTAAAAATAAAATGTCTTATATCTGACCAAGGAGGAGAATACATATTAGATTAATTCTTTGATTTATGCGAACAATATGGCATAAAAAGACAGTTTTATGTAGCTGGAACTCCGCAACAAAATAGTGTGGTAGAAATAATGAATAGAAAAGTTGAGAAAATGGTCTGTGCTATGCTTGGTGAGTCTGGGACTCCTCACACATTTTGGGGTGAAATTTCTCATACTACAATAAATATTGTCAACAAGGCTCATGTTCATGTAAATAGTGATAAAACTCCATGTGGAATTTGGTATGGTAATACTCCCATTGTGAAGCACTTTAAAGTTTTTGGAAGAAAATTTTATATCAAAAACAATGACGAAAAACTCGGTAAGTTTGAACCTAGAGTAGATGAATGAATACTTCTTGGTTACTCTTCTAGAATTAAAGCATACAAATGCTACAATAAGAGACTTCGAAATATTTTTGAATGTATTGGTGTTGTGATTGATGAATCTCTCAGAACTCCCAAAAGGTAAATAAAAACAAATGAGGATTATGATGATGAATGATTTCCCTCATCAAATCACAATAATATAGAAGAAGAACCTAATGAAGCTTCAAAATAAGATACATCAAAAAGAGAAAAGGCTCCATCTAGGTATGTTCAAAAGAATCATTCGGAATCTCAAATTTTGGGAGAAAAGGAATCAGGGGTAAAAAAAAGAAGAACACTTGTAGGATCTCCTAGTTATCTAGCACTACTATCCACAATTGAACCACAAAATGTAAATCAAGATAGTAAATATGAACGTTGGAATAAGGACATGAATGAAGAATTGGATCAAACTAAAAATAATAATACTTGGGAATTGTTTCCAAGGCCTCATGATAAAAATGTTATTGGAACAAATTGGATATTCAAAAATAATTTAAATGAAAATGAAGATGTAATTAGAAACAAATCTAGACTTGCCTGTAAAGGGTATGCTCAACAAGAGGGTATAGAAGTTGAAGAAACATTTTCACCAGTAGCTAGACTTGAAGCCATAAGAATGTTTCTTGCATTTTCAAGTTTTCAACAATTAAAGGTTTATCAAATGGATGCAATTTTGTTTTTCCTTAATGGTGATTTGTAAGAATAAGTTTATATAGAACAACTAGAAGGATTTATTCTTGGAAATGATGAAAAAGTTGTTTGCAAACTTAAAAATGCCCTATATGGTCTAAAACAAGCCCCACAGGCATGGTACTATCATCTTGACAAATATCTTCAACAAAAAGGTTTCAAAAAAGGATCTACAGACAATAACTTATACACAAAAATTGAGGATGATAAACTGTTAATTATTGTTGTTTTTGTTGATGACATCATTTTTGGGAGTAATGAAGAATCCATGAGTCAGAAATTTTCTACTGTTATGTAGCAGAAATTTGAAATGTCTTTACTTGGGTAACTAACATAATTTCTTGGCCTACAAGTGCAACAAGCAAAATATCTCAAGCCGATTCTAAAGAAGTATGGGATGGAAGACTGCAAAATTGTGAGCACACCAATGGTGACCAGATGTAACCTCAGTTATCATGATGATTCTCCCATGGTAAACCAACCAGATTATAGATCTATGATTGGAATTCTGCTTTATATAACATGGACTAGACCAGATATCATGCATACAGTTGGGATTTTTGGATGATTCCAAGCCAATCCAAAGGAGTCACATCTTCAAGCCATAAAAATAATATTCAAATATCTACAAGGAACTCAAGATTTTAGTCTATGGTATCCCAAGAATGTTGATCTTAATCTTCATGCTTACATAGATGCAGACTGGGCTGGAAATGTTGATGACCAGAAAAGCACTAGTGGAGGTGAATTTTATATGGGGACCTTATTAGTATCCTAGTTCAGCAAGGAACAAAGTTCCATTTCCTTTTCTAAAACATAAGCAAAATATGTGGTTGTTGCATCATGTTGCACACAACTTCTTTGGATTATGCAGACATTACAAGAAATTCAAATTAATGTTCTCCTCCATCTCCATCCTATGTGATAATACAAGTTCAATCAGTATCTTAAAAAATCTTGTTATGCATTCCAAAACCAAGAACATTCCTATCAAGTATCACTTTTTATGATAACAAGTGCTTGAGGAAAAGGTTAAATTGGATTATGTTCCCTCCAAAAAACAAGTTGCTGACATATTTACTAAACCTTTTCCTAGAGAAGCATTTGAATATCTTAGATAGAAGCTGGGAGTTGTCTATGCCTCACTTATCTGATCTATTTTATTTCAGAAGATTAAATTTGATACATAGGTTTCATGACTCATAGTCGTGTATTTACATGAGTTTCTCTCTATACAGTCATGTATGGATCCTTTTGTCATAAAATCTGTGGGTAAGCCTTTAGAACAATATTTTTCATGTTGCTGACATATATGGTTTGGCTCTACTGCTAAGGTGTTGATGGGTACAGTCTATGGTTCTAGTTTTCAACTTACATTTCCTTTCCTTGATATTTATCTTCTTGATGAAGATTCTTTGATGATTTGGTTTCTTAAAATTTTCAGGACACTACAAGGAAACGACCCTCTAGTGGAGGTTGTAAAGGAGGCTTTTAGTGTTATAAAATTGGCCAAAATTGTCAAAAAAACATTTGCTACAACATCCATTTTTGGTAACAAAGGTTTTGGTGGAGCTTCTAACGGTATTTCAACACTACTAAAAAAATGGGCGGCCGTAGGTTATTACGAATGTTTTTTTCATCAGTGCACTTTCCAGGTGTTAATGCACTAGTTTGCGTCATCCAAGCGGTCATCCTAGGGTGGTCGAACGTGCATACACCGGGCCGTAAATGTCTAAAACCGCACCGGGCACACTGTAGGTGATACAACGCACCGTGTCGTTCTAATTGGTATTGGGATTTTTGCAGTGCCCATAAGTCGTATCAACGCACCGGTTTGTAGTATTATAGAAACACACTGGTGCACGGTATCACACAAATGCACCGAATTTTCTAATTCGTATTAGTATTTTCATGGTGCCCATAGGCCGTACAAACACACTGGTGAAAAGTCTCACTTAAACGCACCGGTGCACAGTGTCGCACAAGCGCACCGAGGGTTATAATTGGTATTGGTATTTTTTCAGTGCCCATAGGTCGTAGAAATGCACCGGTGCACTTTATAATAAAAACGCACTGGTGTAATGTAACTAACATGCACTAGTGTTCATTTTGTATTTTTTAGAAACATCGACCTGTGACAGTGCAATTATTGTGATTTTTTTTAAAATCATTATTCATCAAATGTCGACACATATCTTATAGTAGTATTCCTATCAGTTAAATTTTTATTAGTGCATTTGAATGTGATGTTTGGATTAATTTTTTATATCATATCATAATTATTATGATTTTTTAAAATTCATTATTCACCAAAATATGACACATATCTTATAACAATATTCATATGAATTAAATTTTTATTAGTACATTTGAATGTGATGTTTGGATTAATTTTTTATATCATATCATCATATTTCACATCTCTTTATTATAATATTTAATCATCCATAAATTTAATCAGTGGTGTTACATTTCACAGCGACAATGGAGAACATAATAGAATAAATTAAAACATATTTTATTATATATATGAATAAGACATTCTTTGCCATACAAAATGGGACAATTATTGGTATCCCTTTGTATTTCAATTGGGACACTATGTCCACATTAAAAAAAATGTTTGATTTCAGAGACAAATATTTCAGAAAATAGAACGCCTTGTTTTGATATCCAAACATAATGCTCATCATTTTTCACTTGAACTATTGTCACTGCTCGAGCTACTTCCATAACTTGGGTTATTTTGATGAATGTTTTGTTCACGGTGTTGATTGTTTTCTTCTTCTTCACCTTCCATACACAAACATAAAAATAAACTGTAATGAGTGTATATACATTGGTGAGAATAATGAAAATTGAAATATTAAATAATATACATCAATGTAAATCGAAAATAAATGACGTACCATAGCAACAATTGACTCATGAACTCTACACATTATTTCAAAACCAAATTTCATGCCATCTTTCAAGATTTCATTTGTTGGCGCAGTTCCATACTTTGTTTCTTGCAAGTTTTATACCCCATAACAATTCATATATTTAATATAAAAGATTTTTTTTTTTTTTTTTTTTTTTTGTATTAATTATAGATGGAGCTAAGTAAAACAAGATTGATAGATGCTTACAAATTCCACAATTATTTTATGATATGTCAACATATACTCACAACCCATATTTAACCCAATGTCAATCAATTCGTGTGATGGTTCTTCTTTGTATGTTAGCACATGTTTGAAGACATTCAATGATGATTTTTGTAAAAGAACTTTAAATATACAAAAATTAAATCTAGTTAAGTTGTTATAAGGAAGTAACAATTACTCACAAACTTAGATATCAACCCTTTTCTTCTTTGTCGTCTTGTTTTATGTGTTGAATGGGTTACAATTTATTTTCTTTTCTTTAAGAAAATACTTGAAAATTAATATTTAATGCTAAATTGTTTATTTATTGCACCTAATGATCGAAAAATTCAATTATTACATATTACATTTGAAGCACGTTGTTGTTGAGATGGCTCCTCCTGTGATGTAATTTTGTCCATTTCTTTGACCATCTCCTTGTACACCTTTTTGGACATTCCTACTGAATTATTTATGATATCAGCTCATTCTTCTTTTAATATTTTCATAATATTCCTGAAAATGTAACATGAAAATAAAATGTTTAATTTTTATATTGATATATGAAAAGTGAATATAACAAAAGTGATATTTATAAATGATATTTATAAATAATTCTAGAAAAACATTTAAAGGAATATTACTTTTCATTCCTTTTTTTTTTGTTGTACGTTTTTTCTATTAAAAGTCTGACATGTCTCATTGAGCAATTCTCTAGAAACTCTTCCTGTATTTTAGATAAAATTTGGTTCTTGGAATCATTGGATTGATTTTTGTATTGTAAGTGGAAATAATATTTATACATTCATTCCAATAGATCCCTCAATCTTTTTTAAAAAAAAATCCCCCATTTCGTTAACATCCAGCACCATTCCAAATGAACTAAGGAGAAATTCATTTTCATTTGCATGTTCTATTTTTTTCTTTTCTTAGAACAACATTCATTTTCTGAGTTGTTGGTACTAGTAGAACATTAAAGTTATGTGAATTAATAGATTGTTTGGAACATGTTATCTAATAATTTTAAGTATATTACTAATGAAAATTAAAAAAAGAAACTCATATTGTATCGATAGTATTTTTTCATTCACCTTATTCATCCTTTTGGAGTTTTTCCATCAAGATTTTACGCTCTTCTGGTCCTAGATCAGAAATAATCTTATCAAGCTTCGTCATTTTTTGGCTCTGCATGATACACAATAAACAATATATATTAGTTAAACTTACATATACTTCAAAAATAATATTTTTTGTAAAGAATTTACAAAGAACTTTTCTTTTTTGCTTTTCTTGATATGATATAAGTATTTTTATTACTTGATATATTGTTAGCCATCTATTTATCAATATGAAACCTGTACCATATCATTCATTAATATATTTTATAAATAAATCATCAAATTTTCAGGCAAAAAAAAATCCAGAAATCGGTGCGCTTTTAATGTTGTACACATCGACGTCGGTGCATATTGTTCTTATAAAATCACTACCAAAACAATATAAAACACCGTATGGTGCTCTATGTCAACAAGGAGCACCGGTGCATTATATGTTAACCACCACACCGATTAACACAAACAAAATAATAAAAATAGTCTAGTGTTAGTTTTTGTAGCATATGGTGTCGTGGAGGGTGTGGTGCGACCTATTCTTATAAGCACCCCACACAAACAGGGGACCACCATATGGTGCTCTTTGTCAACAAGGAGACACGATGTGTTATATGTTACATGGTGCACCTATTAATAAAAATAAAAAATGTTTTCTTCAAATAGTACGTGTGTGGTGCACTATAATTAAATAGTGCACTGGTGCCCTATTTTACATATGGTACACGGATTTAAAAAAATCTATTTTTAATTTTTTTATCAAGTAGTACGTGCGCAGTGTGCTATGATAAGCCAATGCACTGGTGCGTTAGGTTACGCAGGGTGCACCGATTAAAAAAAATCACTTTTTTAATAATTCATGCAAGGGTCGACATGGATTGGGATCTGACTATGCAAGTTGTCCCATGGGTTAGATGTCATAGTCCTATATATATAGCAATACAAACCCTATAAATATAAAATGAAAATCCCTAATTATGAAATCATAGAAACATGAAGAAGAAAGGGAAGAAACAAAAAGAATGAAGGGTTTAGGGTCAAATGGATTTTTATTTATTTATTTTCTGAAAATGAACAATTTTAATTTTTTACTTAATGCGTAAAAAATGTTGCAAAAAATGTAAAAAAACAATAAAAGTTAATCACAAGACCGTTTGAAATTCTATGCTACATGGTTTGAAAAACCAGAGGTTTGGAATTCTGATTGTCTGAATAGTTCTATTCGAAAGTATTTCGCTGCTCCACAGTGCTATCATGCTCTCTTGCTCCAGGTATGTCTCGTGCAAATCTATGGCTGATTTTTTTGGCAAAAATAGTGAAATAATGAAATTTTTTTAGTATTTAAAGAATTATTTTATGAAATTAGATTCTCGAAAATATTTTTCCGCCCATTTTTCAATTTATCGCTCTTTTTTTTCAGTTTAAAAAAATAAAGTTGCTCTTTTTTTATTTGTGGATTTTCGTCACTGGTGCATAAATTAATAACACTGCACTGGTGCATCAGTTAATAACACGAAACTGGTGCGTAGTAACTAAAACGCACCGATGTAATTAACTGTACATTAGCACTGATAATAATAAGTTCATTTTTAAAGAACCAAAATTACATTTAGGTGTGTGCACTAAAATTTATTGTTGATTTTTCTCAAATGAAGGGAGAAAATATCATAATTATATCGAATGAACATTTCTTCAAAATCTAGCTCGTTCCATAATATTTCTCAAAGTTCATCACCGAGTTCTCTCTATCCATCTCGAGACGTAATATTTACTTTATATTTTCAATATCTAATTGAATTTATTTTTTTTATCTATGTCAATTAGCTTAATAAAATCTATAATGTATACAAATTTTTCATGCAGATTCAAAATCGAGTTCAGATGCACAAAATATTCAAACATCTCCAAAACATCGAAAGCTCTTACCAGGAGCAGTATACCACAAGGCGCATTTGGTAGATGAAAATGGACATCTGCTCCAACCTGCCAATTGTAACAATATTGCATATTCTAGCCACAATCCCAAAACAATTATGGAAATAATATTTGTTTGGTATATTAATGTAATTATTTCAATGCCAAACAAATTAATCATGCATTGTCAACGTTCTTACTAATTGATATCATATATTTTGCACTAATCATTTTCAAATATATTTTTTGAAATTATTAGGATTCTAGTGATGATAAGCGACCTACCTACCATCTTCCATTGCACCCCAAAAAAATTTCAAATCCAGAGAAGGCTAAATTAAGAGAAAAAATCAGAGAGGAATGATACCAAGAATGGTTTAATCAACCACCAATTCAATTCCCGCTACATCCAAATTCACCAATTAGGAATGACTACAAAAATAGTAGTTCTTCACAAGATGGCAATGGAGACAATAAAATAGAGGTTGGTATGGATGATTACTTAAGGGATACGACTGCCATGGAGACAATGTTGTTAGATGCATTCCAAAATGATGATCATCTAGGGGATGATGCTCATATCACAAGCCTTAAATTTTCTTCCACCACCCCTCTCGTTGGACCTGCCGATCAGTCAAATTATACCTAGTTGGGGAAAATGATGCTACTTTACAACTTGAAAGAAAATTTTGGCTTTTCAAATGCATTTTTCTCAGAAATTTTAAGGTAATTTACCATAAAGTCCTCCCTTATATAAATTTGAGAAATAAAATCACACAATGAACATAACAAATGGTCAATTTTATGAACGTTAATAATTATATCGGCATTAATGTACATTTAATAATTTTCATGACCACCAACTATAGGTTATTCAAAGATAAGGTTCTTCCGAGTGATAATGTCTTACCCGGTAGCTGGGAAGAGGCAATGAAATTTTTGAAAATGTTGGGTGTTGAGTACATATCATATCATGCATGTCCAAATGATTGTATTCAATATAGACGAGAATATGCAGACAAAGATATATGTCTGAAATGTGGGCATGACAGGTATGATAAATAAAAAATAATGGTAAATCATGTGGTCCTCCTTTTAAGATATTGAGGCACATACCTATAATCCCAAGGATTCAAAGGCTCTTTCATTGCAAATAATTATATATGTTGCAGCCTGGATGGAATACCTCACATAAAAGTGGGTTGGGAGTTATGCTAATCCCAACTAATTCAATAGCCATGAAGCATATAGAGGATACATGGCCCGAAAAATTCAAGGATGAAGTACAAAGCCTACGAATCAGCATAGCCATGGATGAAGTCAACCCATATTCCCTCCAGAACACCAACTATTATGTTTGGCCTGTAGTAGTGATAAATAACAATATCCCCACATGGTTTTCTGTGAAGAATGAACATCGTATGTTGGCTATCATAGTCCCTGGTAGAAGACAAGTGAAGAATATGGATGTCTTCTTAAAACAACTGGGAATTGAAGGAATTATGGGATGGGATAAAAATATATGATGTATCAAGACCCATCGCAGTTGAGAGGAGTTTTATGTTATATGGCATATGTGATTACACGACACATGATTATCCAGGCTTAGGAGTTTGCTTTGGTAAATTACATTTTTATTGATTTGTTTATATACGTAACAATATTCTTTTGCATATTAGTTATTTAATTCATTGTAATTGTTCTGATCTTCATGATATTATTTAATGTGCCATGCATATAAATTTTATACAATAATCTCGCAAGTCTTGTAACAAAAGGGTATTTTGGATGTAGATGTTTTGGACCTTCTCTAAAAGCTAGATGGTCAAACAACCTATGAAATCCAGTGTATGACTACTCGAGGGTATTCCTCCCAGGAGAACACCCTTACAAAAGAGCAACATCTACTTTCAATGGTAAATAAGAGAGAACCCAAAGGCCTCCAATAACGACACCAGTTGAATAGATTAGAGCATGTGTGAGAGATAACGAGAAGGATTTCATATAAATGTTCGATCCAAATGTGGAGCCTATGTTCGATGATCCAGAATTCTTCAACACCTATGTTGAGAAATTTCCCATTGGGATGAAAAGGAAATTTATCTTTTATAACCTCCCATATTGGGAGCATCTTAATATTACCCAATTATTAGATCCCATGCATATATTTAAAAATGTTTCATCTTCTTTATGGAGGCACATATCATCGAAAAAAAGTGACATATTGGCTATTAGGAAAGATGTTATTACTCCAAAAACTAAAAAGAAACATTGGCGAAGATGATTAGAAAGTACAAGATCAGAGGCAGGTGTTGGTCCCTCTAATTCATGGTATTTCAAAGAAGGTGATGTCCCATGGGTTTTAAAAAAAGATGATCTTTCTTTGGCAAAGGAAGTTATAATGGGTGTGAGGGTGCCATCTTCATACGGGTCTTCACTACGGCGCTGATTCACCATGGATGACCATTTGAATCTTCTAAGAGTACATATAATGTCAAAAACATGATTTCATTATTTTTCATATTAATAAATTTTATCCGGTGCAGGAATCATAAAACATAACTAATTTTGTATATTATTGCACATGTTTATAACTTTGCAGTGTCATTATCCTTTGTTGGTACATGGGTGTGTGAAACATGAATTTCCTTAAGACCTAGGATGTGCCATATCTAAATTATCTACATTTTTACGTTGTATAACGTCAAAGGAGATTCGTGTGGTTAGCATTCCATGGTGGAGTCAAGAGATAGTTGAGATTGTTTGTCTGTTTGAGAAGGAGCTGTCGACGAGTTTCATGGAATTTCAAGTTGATATTCTAATCCACCTAGTACATGAGGTCGAATTAGTTGGGGTGGTTTCCTGTCATTGGATGTTCTTCTTAGAGATGTACATGAAGAAATTGAAAGATTTTGTTCGACAAAGGGCAAAACCCGAGGGGTATATGGTAGAAGGGTACATATCATATGAGTATTTCTATTATGTTAGTGAGTACATCAAGAAGATCGACAACAGAACAGGTGCAGTGATTTGGGACAATGAAAGGGATGAAGACAAAAGAGAAGGGTAGCTGCTCCAAATGAATGGAAAAAAGCGCTTGATAAAGAGCAAGTGACTTATAATTTTTCAAATTTACACATAGTAAATATTCATGTTGAACTTAGATATAATGTATATTTTGATCTCTATGTAGTATATAATGTTGGTTTGATTTCATGAGCGAATGCAGAAATTGAAGCAATCAATAAATTCCTTCTTTACAATTCTGAATTGACACAAATGTGGGTCACATTGTACGAACAAAAGAGGATGAAATGGGATAGTGACAGGAAAGAATTCAGACGGTTGAATGGTAGAAGTGTGCCTTATCCCGATCATTTAAAAGAAAATATGCATAAAATATGCCCCAATAGCTGGGTTGTTGACCAAGTCAAAGAGAAATACGGTGCAATTGGTCATTATCCGCGTGTTGAAGAGGATGCACTAAAAGTAGGGATTGGGTGCAGTAACTCGGTAATAATATATTTAATTTATATGTACATTTGAAACTTAATAATGCAAATTTCAAATGTAATTACATCTACATTTCATATTTTAACCGTTGGGTTATTATAAGACATATGACACTATGATTTTTTAACTTTTTTATAGGTGCATTTGTTCCCATCTATGTGGGCATATGGATGTCATTTTCACACATAAAATGTTGATGATGGACACATGACACAAGACTGTGGAGTGGAAGTCGAGTTCGATCAATCTAGTTGATCTCGCCACCGTGATCAAAACCTAGTACGAGGGACGTTAGGTTACGTCGGAAATATACAAGAGATCATTAAAGTGGATTTCTCTTCTTTCCAATGTGTTATCTTTAGGTGTAAGTGGTGGGAAACCTTTGATCAAAAAAATGTAAAGGAAGATCGCGATAGTAGGTTGATATGTATCAACTCTAGAAAGATGTGGGATGAAGCTAAGGAGCCCTATGTTTTCTCCAAACACTGCAACTGGGTGTTTTTTTACCCAGTTGTGTTGGATAGGGATTGGTGTTTCTTATTGAGACATGACCCTAGATAAAAACATATTTTTGAGAACAATAGTGTTATCATGCCATGCAAGCTGCAAGATAATGAGGGTGATCACGAGAACTGAGAGTGATATGGTACATGTGTTATTTCATCAATATTTATAGCTTTTAAGATGGGGTTTTAAAAATAAGATGAATTAATTACCTTATAAATTATAAGACTCTTTTTTTCGAAACATTATAATATGAATTTTGAATTAATTGGTAATTTGCATTGTGTTAATGCTAAAATCAATATTTCACTTGATAATTTGCAATTATGTTGATCTCAAAAACAATGGTGTACTGTATAAAGTTCGTTTTTTTGGTTTGTAAGATCATAATAAAATAATGATAATTCTAAAGTACATGAATTTATTTGCATTATTTTATAAACTTTATTATGTTACAAAAATTCATATTATTCTAGATTTATTATTTTACAATTATTTACAATTTTACAAATTTACAAATTTAAAAATTTTAATAAAATCATTTCACACTAATACAATTAAAATTTTCACATTAATTAAAATTTTACAAATATTTTACATACAATTAGAATTAGAATTACAGTTACAATTACAATTTTACAATTTCACATACAACTACAATTAAAATTACAATAACAATTTTAGAATTTTACATACAATTACAATTAAAATTTTAGAATTACAATAATTTCACAGTAATACAATTAAAATTTTACAAATATTTAACATACAATTAGAATTAGAATTACAATTAGAATTACAATTTTACAATTTCACGTACAATTACAATTACAATTTTAGAATTTTACATACAATTAGAGTTACATTTACAATTTTACAATTTTACATATATACAATTACAATTAAAATTACAGTTACAATAATTTCACAATAAATTAAATATTACAGTTATAATTAAAATTTTACAAATATTTTACTACAATTACAAATATAATTATAATTACAATTTTACAATTTTACATACAATTAGAATTAGAATTACAATTTTACAATTTTACATATATACAATTACAATCAAAATTATAATTACAATCATTTCACAATAAATTAAATATTAAAATTACAATTAAAATTTTACAAAAAATTTACATACAATTACAATTACAAATACAATTAAAATTAAAATTTCAATTACAATCATGACATAATATTTAATAAATATCACGATTTAATATTAAATTTAATAAAAATCACGAAAAAACACATTCAAATTTGCTAACATCATCTAATCATCGTGATCATGATCAGCTAACAAAACACAGTTAACATTGTATAACATCATCACAACAACTAACTACTATGAAAATCAGTAGTGAGAGGCATCCTCACCTACTCTCCACCAAATGACTACACACGGATAATGAAAGTAGTGAGAGTGCATCCTCTGCAAGTAAGTACTATCAAATACACATCACTCTCATGTCAAGTAACTACTATCACATACACATCTATCTGCAAGCTGCACATTAAATGAACATATAACATGACCTAACAATATACACATCATGATGATCACCAACATGTAAATTAAGTACAACTGCAACATGAACATAAAATACATGGACCATATCTATATCTATATATATATATATATATATATATATATATATATATATATATAATGTCAAAAATATACAATTGTAATATAAATGTCAAATATCAGTTGGTGGTACATCATCAATAGTAGTACTAGTCGAGGCTTACTCAGTCACTAGTGTAGCCTCGACAAGATCAGATAGATGTCGATCATCACGTGCCTGTTGATCCAGTGGTGCCTCATGTTGATCAGGATCAACTGTCGACTGCTCATGATGACTCGACATGGTCGATGGTCTAGCCTGTTCATTATCATGAGTACTACTCAATGATGTAGGTTTCTAACTCGGCGTGGATGGTCTGGCTTGCTCTCCATCATGACTACTGGTCGATGCTATAGGTTGCTCATCTACGGCACGAGGTGAATGATGATAACTCCCCTAATCGTGATCATCATATGATGTGTCATTGCACGCGGATTGTCAACGTACTATGTCTTGACCACGCCTATGATGAAGGGCCCTACTTAACCACATAACTAAGCTAGTAGCTCCTACAACATGCCGCATCAGGGTGCACATGTCACGTAGAATGCCTCTCCACATATGTACCAGCCTAGCATCGGCCTGTATCTCTCTCAAAGTTGCAGGCCTGACTCCCACCTCCACAAATAGTGCACAAAGTCGGTCGCCCAACTCCATCCTCAATATACTGTCAGGCCTATGCCTAGCAAAAGGTGGTACCGGTGCACCATGAGGAAAAGGTTTTTCTGCACCGGCCTGATCCTCGGCATCTGCCATATCCTGATCGTCGTCAAGATCTACACCTGGATCATTTGGTGGTGTTGGAATCTCATCACCATCATATGACCCAATTTTTGAAAAATATATATAAGTACACAACAATAATTTGACAACTTCATTAAACAGTTTAATAAAAATAAGTTAATGAACAAGTTAGAATAAATTTAAATAAAACAGTAATATTACCTCTATCATCTGGCGGCTCATCATCTGTGAGGAGGATGTTGGCACACCCTCACTAATCCAAAACAACATACGGACAGGAGACCAGAACAAAGGGATTCCCATCAACACTGGCTAGCAACTCTAGTGCATCATGCGATACCCTCAGGGAAAACGTTGACTCGCCCCTCTTGTGCATCATCTGTCCCCACATATGCATCCGTACATGTAGCATTGGCCTATGAGGTTTCCAAAAAAGTAGGCCTCGTCTCTGGAAACCTCTCAAAAAATAAACAAAATAGCTTTGAAGAAAAAGGAAAGTTCACCCTCCCTTGTGCTTGAGCACGACATATATCTAAAGTTGTACAGAACTACCACAAAAAAATGGCATACCACCTCAGAAGTCATGGCTCCTATAATAAAGAATCAACATAAAATATAAGCGGGAAACTAATGCGTTGCCCGTCATTGGTATGGTGTGAAATGGTCGAAATCAGTAGTGAGAGGCACCTCACCTCCTCTCCACCAAATGAAGGAATATGTAATTGACCTTCGGAAACCAAAATTTTTGAAGGAGACAACATATGTGCGTTAATTTATCTCTGGGAGTACACCAACTGACTCCCTGCTACATAGCCAATGGGGACATCTGGGAATGAGGGAAAATCCCACCCTCTCCTCGATAGGCTGGTAATGAAATAGATGTACTCCTTAGTGGGCACGTACCACTCATTAGGACCAACCTGGAAAGTCTGTAGGTGGGCATTCCACCTGCGGATAAGATGTCACAAAAAACACACCATGGCCCTTTAGGGATGTAGCCTCCTCATAGAACTTGAGGAGGCCTACCTACCTTAGGAGCCCCTTGGTGGCTGTTGTAATAGGGTGAGGGTACGTATCTCTCTCCCTCTCTTATTCCTCCCATAGGTGAACCATGTCATACTGGTCTTCTTGTTGTTGCTCCCATTCCCTCTCTTCTCTCCTTTCATGTCATTGAATGATTGACATATTAAATACAATTTTTTTTATTAAATGAGACATGTATTTAGGATTATACATATATAATTTTTTTTGAAAAAAAAATAGGCATGCACTGGTAATGGTGCGTCTTTTTTTGTCACGCACCGGAGGCGGTGCACCAAAAAATTTTCAACGCACTGGAGGCAGTGCACCAAAAAATTTCTAGCGCACTGGAGGTGGTGCATTTGAAAATTTTCAGTGCACCGCCCTCTTGGCATTGTTACAAGGTCAACAATGCGGTGGTGTAATAGACTGCACCGTTGACTATGTACCCGTGTCGGGAGGGCAGTGCGCTGACCAAACTATACGCCCCAGGGCGTATAGTTTAGGCAGCGCACCACCCTCCTAACATCACTACATAGTCAATGGTGTGGTATTTTACATGACCGCACCATTGACTATGTCAAGTTCATGGTAGTGGCACGCTGAAAAAATTACTCGCCTCGAGGAGGATATTTCCATCAATGCACTGCATTCCTGCAGTTTGACATGGTCAACGGTGCAACTGGGTAACCAACCACACCGCAATTTTTTTAATTTTAAAAAATCACAGTGCTTCGTTTCAGTATCGCCTCGGAACCGGTGCAAATACCATTAGCACCTGTCGTGGCGCGGCCTTTAAATTTACAACAAGCACAGTGACCCAGTGCAAGCCGAAAGGCTCGAGTGCACTGTGTGGGAATTTTTTTTATAAATAAGGTGAATTTAAGTTATTTTACAACATTAATCCACTAAAAGGTTAATTATGGAAAAACAAGGAAAATACATGTACATTTAGCCTTCAAGGAGGCATATTAGTTGTATAATTTGCAAAACTGAATTTTCCCACCATTTTGCAAAATTCAAAATGGAGATGGTGGGCAATGGACAACAGCAGTGCATGCAATGGGAGCACCGATGGAAGGGCGCCTCCCACAAGGTAAATTTGCACCGATTCTTGAGAGCTCTGGAGCACTAAAAAGTGAAAAATGCATATTTTTGGCCGTAATTTTATTTTATTTAGCCATGTTCCGGTGCACGGGTTTTATGGGTGCACCGGTGTGGTTTCTTAAAACTGGACTGGGTTGTTTTAGTTTTGGCGTGGGATTAGGACGTGTTAGGGTCCTATAATAATAGCGGTCAAATTTTTGAATTGACTATGTTAAAATCTTGTAATATTGTACATAGTTTGCTTTCTACAAATGTTTTCCAATATTAAAAATTGAAAAGATGGTATGTCCTAAAAGAAAAATCAAAGGACCAAAAGAAAGAAGATCAGAAAAGAATATAAAGTATGAAACGTAGAAAAAGAAACTACAATAGATCCCGAAAGTGTTGCACATTCAAATGCCACTACTCTTAGTTTACTTTATAAAAATAAAAATTGTGTGTAGCTTGTCCAAAAAATTCCACAATTCACGATGATCAAACAGTTTAATCTTGATTCATTCATGCTTTTAAATTTCATGTAATGATAGTTAGTGAATAAAGATCTAGCTAAACCATTTAATCTTGGCAGATTAGTAGTTAGGTAGAGAATAAAAATGAGCTCATCAGTTTAATCTAAGCCATTGGAAGTTATAAGGTTATAAGTAGGTTAGTTTGCTTATCAAAAGAAAATAAAAGGGTTAGCAAGCTCAAATGCACCCAATAAATGAAGAGAAAATGTTAGGATAAATAAAGGGTAGGCAGAAGACTTTTTACAAGTCATGGACAACATCAATTGGTTCATCTCATATCACTAACATCCTTCTATAAAAAAGCCCTTTCCAATCCATTTCCCCTTCATAAAACCTTTTTCCCTAGGTAAAAACTTTTTTCCCCTTCCTTAAAACCTCCTTTTCCCTAAGTTAAAAACCCATTTCCCTTTCAAAATTAACTACCCCTTTACTAACTCCCCTCTTTCATTAAAAATATGAAAAAACCCACTTTTTGCATAGTTTTAAATGGTTAAAATATCCTCGGGCCCCACTTCCCTTTTAAATTTTATTCCCCGCTCAATACAATACTCCCCTTATTTTATTATAACCTATTGTTTATAAATTATATATTAATTACCCACTTTAATATATCCCCGGATCCCACTTTATTTTATACCCCATTATTACATATCCCTACCCCACTATATTAATCCCTGATCCCTTCTTAACTAAGTAATACTACCTGACCCACATCTGTTATTAACCCTTCACATATATATTATACCCCATCACATAACCGTCATCCCCGGTCCCACCTATCAAAACACCCCAACTCATCCATCCGTCTGATTGGCGCTACCCAAATCTAATCATTCCCGAACCCTTTCGCACTCTCAACTGTCTGATGTTTAAAACCAATTGAGGGGTGAGAAATGGGTGGTTTTTCACCCCCTCCCATTTTCCACGTGGTAGTCCCACAGTTAATGGCACCCCTAGTCCCGAAACCACTATACTGATTTTTGCGATGCAATAACCGCTAATTTGTTTCCTCCCATTGCGATGAAACCAGTTTTTGCTTGAAAATCAAATCCTGCGCCATGTGATTTGATTAACCACCTCCATTTAAAAGTAACAAAAACCCACCCGAAACCATTTTTTCACCATTGCAATTAAACACAATTTGAAAGTAATAAGTCCCAACCCTTTATAGTTATTCCCTTACTGTTGTGTATTCGCAAATGTTGTTTATTTTTGAAAAATATTTCAAGAACCATTTTCTGACCCCAATTTGAAGCCATTCCCGACCAGAACTGAACCCTGTTGCCTCCTAGACTTCTATAGACCAAAAATTCAAATTTCCAGGTAATCCTAAAGTGCCTGGTGCCATTACTTAAGCACAAAAAAAGAATAAATTGATAAGTTAAACAAAAAAATGGCCTCCCAGAGCATAATATCTATTAACCCTTTGCAACCATCTGTGGTAGATGTTGACCACACACCTCTTGTTGTAAAATACTTCAAAATAAATGATACAGTTATTGATTTCAACCTTCTAGAGCTCCACTTTTGGAGCCATGATATATTCATAGACCAAGCTAATGATATCCACCTCTGTGACTCAAACCTACCTAGCTACATCTTCTCGCAGACCTTTCAAGTTCCAAAAATCATCAAAATCTGCCAAATAAATTATATTCCCAATGAAATAGCTCTAGTAACCCCAAGCCAAGAGATTTTCTTCACCATCACTGCACAACCAATAAATCAGATGTTACAGATCCAACCTAAGCATGATGAAGTCCCATTATCCATTGAAATCCTCATTGAACTCTATCTGAAGCTGGACTTTCCCAAGAGGTTCCATCAGTAGAAACCGAAAAAATAATCCTCCATACTCAGCTTCCATATTTTCAGAGAGAACCAGACAGATTGCCACAATGTTGTCATGTATTTTAGGGTATTTTAATGATGAATATGTAGATGCATCTATCCTAGGTTTTCTTTGCATATTCTACCCAGGTCAACCTCCAGCTTCAACATTCAATTTTTCTCAATATCTATCAGATGCAATCCATGAGAAACTAGTCAAATTACCAGAGGAAGGAGTATTTAAATACTCTTCATTTTTTTTCCATTTTCTCTTATATTTCCAATCAGAAAGGTTTGTAGTTAGCCTCCAAAAAATCGACACAGAGGGTAACCCCCAATTTGCAGTCTTTTGAACATCCTCGATCAAAAAGGATTCCACATAATTAAACTATAAAGACTTCATTGATTCATTTGTTTGTCCATTTTTCAACATGCTAAGTAGTAGCATTCAACCTAGAGTCAGTGAAGAGATAAATAAAAATTGCAGCTGTCAGAACAAAGTAGGACAGGAGACTGGTATTTATACCAGAATATTACTGAAATTAGGGTATATGGATGCGAAATTATTTCATACAAGCTTCCCAAATGCCTCCCAATGAGGTTATTTTCATTGGAATACATCAGACAAATCCTAAATTTAGATGAAGTCAACTTCCTTTCAACAAAGAAGAAAACTCAATTTAAGATCAAGAATCAGTTAGGTCCTTTTATTTGTAATATTAGGAATGCTGGTAAGCAAGCAGACAAGTATTTACAAGATTTCAAGTTCAGTAATAGCTTAAAATGGAAATATGATCCCTTGGGAGTCATAAGTAAGTTAAGAATCAAATTCAAATTGACCCCTTTTATTCATGAGTCTAAACCTAATATTGAAAAGTATTCCAACTAGTCTGAGTGGTTGGAAAATAATTTACAAGAGATGGAGAAGCAGGTTGTTACTAGTTCCATCCTGATTACTCCAGCACCACAAGATATTAACTCAAAGAGGCCAAGAGAGGAAGGCTCTTATTCTGTAGAGACTACTTCTGATACCAAATTCAAGTTAATGTATAGGAAAAAGGAAAAACTGAATCCAGTGATTGAAGAGGAAGAGATAATTGACATAGTTGAAATTATTGATACATATTTAGTGGTCAGAGATTTTTCTCCTCCAACAGTTTTAGAAGAAACACATCCATGATCAACCTCCAATGCACAAATCATTCCAAAACAACATAGTGTAGAGGTTTCATCATCAAAAAAATTAGTGGATAAATAAAAATATATAATGGAGAATTAAAAAGAAATTAAACTGAAGAATGAAGCATTGAAAGTTGTAACTTATGCCCAGTATTGGAAACAAACTCTTAGTGACCAGAACAAGTTACTTTCATCCTTTCATTACAAAACTAGGAAGATGCTAATGACCTTTTTACAACCAATAGTGCAGGCTCCAAAATCATCAGCAGACTACAAGAAAAAAACCTTTGAAGTTTTGGCTAAAGATGTACATCCAATAGATCAAATTGAGTTTCATAAAAAAGCAGGAGAAATGATCTACTCTGTTATGACAAACAAGGCTTTGACTGTCAAAAAACTACATAATTTTCTAGAAAATATCATAGCACAATTAAAGCAAGAGAAAGCTTCTTCACAAGAAAAAGATAATAGAATAAAATCACTTGAATAATTGGTCATGGAGGTTGGATACAATCCAAAGGACTTCAAAGCAGCTGAAGAGATTATCAAGAAAAATAATGCAGACATAGTTGCATTGAAGAAGCAACTGAAATTACCTACAACTGAACATCCACAAACTAAAGAATTTTTGGAGAATGAAAATCAGAAGGATGAAATGATGAATCTCATCATTCAGTTGACAAATCAACTGAAAGAGATGGAGAATGAAATGGACAAATTAGTGCAGGAAAAGAAGGCCAACATGGAAGCAATTCGTGTTACTGCCATTCCTATAGCCTCAACATCAGCTTCATTAACTACAACAATCCCAACTACTACAACAGTTCTAGTAATAAAGTAAGTTCCGACAACTACACCAACAACTACACCAGCAACAAAAATAGCTCATCCCATTGATGAGGCAAGTAAATTGATTAAATCCATGCGGGATATGTCAATTCAAACTACTGAGATTAATAGACTTAAAGAAAAATTAAAAAGACTATAATATGAAAAGAAATTGGCTCAGGAAATGCATAAGGTTGAAACTAAAAAATCCAACAGATTGACTGACAAGATACAAAAGTTAAAAAAATAATTGACATTGGCAAAGACTTTGACCCAAGAAAAGCAATAACTATGGGCAAATATCATTAACTCTATTAATGATATATGGCCTTCTATCCAAGTTATATTTGATAAAGGAAGCTAGTGAAGCTATTTAGAAAGTCAAAGAAGAGCTTGGAAAGAAAAAAGAGGAAGCAACTAAGATAATTAATTTTCTCAATTGTAAAAACAAACATGAATTAGAAGAAATTGGGATAAGTGGCAAAACAGAAATGATATTAGAGGTGAAAAAGGTAATTTCCAAGAGAAATCTAATGATAGAGCTTGAGGATAAGTCTCAAACTATGGAGCTTGCAGTGAACATATTCATGAATAAGTTTGATGTTTTGAGACAAAAAGGTTTGCTTAATCCATTAGTGATAAATTATAGACTAATGAGGCATGAATATTATAACAAAAATATCAGAGAAGTGGCTAAAGAAAATTCCAACAATTCCTCTTTGAAAGGAATTCCTACAAGCAAAGTACTCTTCCAAATCTTTGAAAATCTCTTTTACCTCTAGCATGAGGTAAATCATATTTTTATAAGAAAGCTTACATTTACCAAATACATTGAAGTAGATGAGATTTATAGGAGGATGGTAAAGATCAAGCTTCCAGATGAAGAAGCCTGGGAAAAATTGTATGATTTACTAAGATAGGTAAAAGTAAAAATAGGTAACAGAGTAGTAAGATGAAAGAAAAATCATAGAGGTAAAAGAGTAAAAAAAGAAGGAAGATAAAGCAAAGACATGTTAAAGATAAAGACAAATGATGACAAGCAACATAAAATATAGTCAAACAGATAAAATGTAGCCAGCGTGAAAGAAACAACCAGCATGAAAGACATCAAAATATCAGAGAAACAAATAGTAAATCCAATAAACATGGACAGCTTGCATTTAGCTACATAGGTGTCTCTATATTCTTGCATGAAGATATTTTATTTTCCTTGAATAAATCTTGGTTAGTTAACAGGATATTTCATATTAAGTTTTGTATAAATACTTCATCAATTCGAAGTATTGAGGGTGGATTCTTGAACATTTCTATAGTTGAATTCATCTACTACGTGAGGGTTTATTGTACCATTTTCAAGTTGGCAGATAGGACAAGTAATAAAGGCATTTCATTATAGGATTCATGTGTTGAGCTACTTCAATGAAGTATATTTCAATTGTTCATGTTATTTCCTTAATTATTCCATAAAATTACATGTTTTTCTAAATTTAAATTTTATAATAGGAATATTATTGCATAATTTGTTGAAGTGCACTATGTTCTGAATCGTTAGTCATTTTAATGTTTTCTTCTGATACCTGGCTTTCAGAATCTTTAATTTCTCTCTAATCCCAATTGACCTCTTTCACCTTCCTTCATCATCTAGTTTAAGGAATCCTTAATTTCTCCTTGATCCCGATTGAAAATCACTTCAGCATTCAGCCTTTAAGATCTGATTTTTCTCAAATACCTTGCCCTGTAACACTTCTTTTATGACTTGATTCTATCCTATTTTATTGATATATCAACTCCATAGCCCAATGGAAAAGTAGAAAATACAACTATCCATCTAAATCAGTAATTCCACCAACAAATCAAAATCAAACCAAATCAATTTTACATAACTAGCCTAAAATCACTTAAAAACAACAAAGTTAAATAATTAAGAGAGCACATGATTTAATCTCCAAAATTGGTTGATAGTTACCTCTATTATTTCTTTAAACACACATAACAACCCTAGGGAAATTTCAGAGTGATAACAAGACGCAGCGGTGTGGAATCTTTGTAAAGAACTTGTGCACTACAGTAATGAGATGCAATCGGTGGGTTTGTACTAAGTGCACGGTGTCTCGGTGTGCCAATGTTTTGTGCACAACGGTGCTTTCTCTAGTTGAATGTACAAGTGCAGTTTAGGATGACAAATGCACTGGAAGAAAAACATTCGCAAAAACCTCCACCCGCCAACCTCCTCTAGTAACCTCTGCTACAAATGGATGTTTGGGCTATTTTTATAAGGGGTTCCTCAAAAAAATCTGCTTAGAGGGTCTTTTCCTTGTAGTGGGATGCACAGTTTTAGGGAGAGCATTATCCTTGTTGGATATAGTGCATTGTTGGCATTTTGTTGGTTACTGAAGTGTGTTTTATGGTCTCTCTCTATTGAGGTCCTTTGTTCTTGGTTATAATTTCATATCTATAATTTGATGTAAGGCTCATGTGAGACCTATGATTTAAATATTGTCATATTCAGTCATGTAGGGACTTTTTTCAAATTTGTAAACCCACTTGGCTGGGTGCTTGAGTCAAAAATGTAAACCCACTTGGTTGGGTAGTTGATTCAAATATGTAATCCCACTTGGTTGTGTAATTGATGTATGTATGTGTCCTTGATGATAGGATAGTTTATAGAGTATTTCAAATCTGTTTTGAAGCTTGAACATGAGTTTAAGGGGAGTATGGTCTATATAGTGCAGTGTAAATATCGGCATTCTTGTATCGGTCCGCACTTTGCTTTTGGTGTTTGAATAATGCTTATGATTGAAGTGTCTATCAAGTATCTACAAGTTGTGGTAATCAAACACCAACATGGTTTCCATCAAGTCCAAAGGGGGATATTGTTGGCAATATGATGTAATATGTTGTCCTTGATGGAAACCTATTTGTTGAATATGTAAACTTGATGTGTCTACAAGCTAGTTCAGATGTGACAGAGAAAGAAATTCCATTCAGTGATAGATTAATGATGAAGGTAAAGTTTCAAGAAATATACCCAGGATTGATGAAGGGAAATCACGTATACCCACAAGTTTAATGAAGCCAAGTTGTGTATATATCTATAATTTGTGTACATGTATTTTTTGTGGAGAAAAGTCATGTGTACATGTGGGTACAAAGAAGAAAAGTTGTGTATGAGATGGCGCACTAATTTTAACAATACCAAGGGTATTTACTATGGTATTATCCCACAATATTGAGCACAGTAACAACTATTTTATCCTATCCAGGAATACCACTGGAACTTGTGTGGTTTTTGGCTCATAGTATTGGCTAAGGCTCAAATTATATAAGGAGGAGAAGATCATAATGCAACAGTGTACATATGAATGAGAATTGAATGAATACTTCAGTCTGAAGTATATCTGCATGGATTGGGCTATATTAAATAGATAGATATGATATTTTGATGCACTCATGAATACAATAATGGATCAGGCTATTTAGACCTAAAATTAATATGTATTTTCATGTTCTCTTAATGAGTTGTTTAGATCGGTTGCCTGGCTCATAATTACTGAAATAAATGATATGATCTAAGTAATTTTTCTGTTATGAAGTGTTGCATAGTATTGTAATATTTATAAATCTATACCCTGGTTCATCATGGTGAAAGTTCATATACCCGCGGGTTCATTTCAGAAAAGGGGCGTATGGAAGTTAGGGTTTTTTTGAAGATTGCTGAAGAAAATGTCTGATAATTTTTATTGTGTTTTTGTTCTCTGTCAATGAAGTCTTCATGTAGATTTGGATTGCTTGAATATTTTTTATACTGCTAATTGATTATTTATACAGATTATCAGTGTATGGTTGGTTGATAATGATGGATTCTGCTCACTGAATAAGGATTCTGTAAATCTGACAAAGTGTGCATGAATGTCTCTGATTCGTTCTAAGTCTGGTTAGATCTCTAATTTCAGTATATAAAGATATATACATAGGTTGCTCCAAAGAAAAGTGCATATACATGCATGATATCGTAACTAAATCATCATATATAGTTTGGCTTATGAATGATCATGGTTGAAATTGATTCTGCATGTTAATACAGAAGTGTGGGTTTAATGATCTTATCTAGTTACAATGATATCACTATTCTGTTTGAATATTGGTTGATGGTTATTTAAATTTTTATACAAATGGTGTTGTGTTGAAGCTCTTGGATCCAGTGTGAAAATTTATAAAACGTGGTTTGCAGTGGTTCTGAGGGTTGAAGCCTTATGTGGAAGTCGAAGCTTCCTGCTAGTAGAAGCTGGTGATAAGTTCAAGGGATTGAAGCTCCCTTCTAGTAGTGACTGGTAAATAAGATCAGGGGGTTGGATCTCCCTTCCAGTAGTAGCTGGAAAATGAGAGAAGGTTGCAGCCTTCTGTAGGTGGCTGCTTGTGTACTAGTTCAACATTGTAAGCAGTTTTCTATGTAATAAATATTGAAGACCAAGATGAAAACATCGGTTTTTCTCTCCCAACTTGGGTTTCCACCTTAAATATTGGTGTTCATGTGTGATTTATTTTGTTTAATAATTTACTTGATTATTACTACACATATATGATGCTTAATGCACAACTGGTGATCTAGGATAACTAAAGTTTTTAAATATTTATTTCAACATTAAATTTATCTGGGTATGCGCATGCTTCCTTTACAAAAGTCATGTGCATATGCTAGTTGAACTAATTATAGGTGCGTATAGAAATTAGTAAAGTGAAAATAAAATATTGTGATTATTGTAGATACTGATTCACCCCCCCTCTCAGTATTTTTCCCTATAATGTGATGTCAATGTTATAAGTGGAATGTGATTCCACTATTAAGGTTGGCATGCCACTGTTATAATTGAAATGTGATGCCACCATTAAGGTCTCAATGCCATTACTTTAAGAGGAATTTGATGTCACTCTTAAGGTTGTGATGCCACTCAAAAACCATAAAGTGTGCCTCAGAAATAAATGTGGATTCCAAAACTCTCATATCATACAACCATTTCAATCTTAGATAGTGAAATCCATAATAAATAATGTGAGCCACTGACAATTATGTGAGCCATATCCATATAGAAAATTTGAGATTCAGATATTGATGAGATATTTAATGGAAAGTTAGAATTGTATGGATGGATAGTGGCAACAAGTTTGTTTTTGTTGATGTTAACAGGAACGGGGAACATGTGTTGGACAATTGGCATTAACTGATGGCTAGTGACAGTAAATGTGGTGGCATTAGTGTTAAATATGTGTGCATTAATGTCCACTAGGATAGATACGATGGAATTTAGGCCAACATTGATGCACATGGAGTGTCAAGCTCAGTGGGAACCCCATGGTTGTTGCAATATCTTGTATAGAATCATCATGGTAGTATTATTATTGGAGAATTCATAATATGAAGACTATTATGGTTGGGAGTCCCTGACTTTGGAGGAGATTCTTCCTAAAAAAATTAGGTCAGATGCTCTTGTATATGGAATAGTTTGATTGTGCTTGGAAATATTTTTTGAATGGTATATCGAAGCCTAAAAATGGTCGCTTGGATTAGGAGTTATTTCTAGTAAAAAATTAAGTGCCCCAAGTAAAAATTACAGAGCTATTATGGATGAAGGACCCTTTGGGGTGAGTTCATGGTTTGCAGTGTGGCCAAAGTTGACAGAGATGCTAATAGAATGACCAAAATAGGACTGGTCATACATGGATTAGATAGGAAGGCAGTGAGGAGCATGTTCATTGTCCATAAGGTGGATGCCCCATTCCAACACATCCTGACAAAGGTAGCTTGGAGGTACCACCCCAGAGAAACCTTAAGGTGCACAAGGGAATGCAACGGGAAGACATGGAGAAAATGAATAAGGGGATGCTTCCCATTGGTTGTAGGTGGAGCCCACCTAAAGCTTGCCTTGGTAGAGAAGTCCCAATAGTATTATCCTAGAGGTTTTTAACTGTGCATGAAATAGAAGTGTCGGGCGGTAGGCATTGGGACATGTTGGACCCTAGAATAATGTAGCATGAAGTAGCCATTGGTGGAGAATTGAGCAGAAGGAACCCACCTTAACAGCTTAGCCCACAGGCCTGGAGGAAAGGTGACCTAGAAATAATGCAAGGTAGAAAGCATAAGAGAGTTATCCTGAAATAATTTGAGAAATAAAAATAAATTGGTGAGACACCGAAATTTTTTATAAAAAAAATATACCAGACCCTTTTCTCTCCTCACTGACAACAAGATAAGGGGAGCATATAATTTTTCAAATATAATGTCAACATCATTGAATGGGAGTGTGACATGTGGTATTCATATTTGTTGTTTTTTGGCACCTGAATGGCCCATATCTTAGTGACACATGGACCAATCATAGGTCAAAATATGGCATAGATGACGTCATCATGACACCATCTCATATGTCCATACCCAAAAGGTTAACGTAGAGCACTAAGGGAAGTGATAGGATGAATGAGTAGTGGGAAATGTGGTGACTAACTCCTCCCAACAAAAATGTAATTGGTTCTTGTTTGCAATGGCGTACCCCATGGGACATATCATCCTGTAAAGGGAAGCTTGATAGTTTTTAATGTTCGACAGAGAGGAAGCATTAGGAAGGATGCATTGGGATGAAAAGGAATTATGGCACAACAGAAAGCAATGAGAAAGGCATCGGGAGGAACCTGCAATACAACTAAGCCCACAAGCCCAAACCCAAAAGGTTTACACAAAGGCAAGCTAATATTGCTGGGATAGAATGGCTACGGACTTAGCCAAGAAAAATGTGTCATGCAAGTAAGAGAACCAAGGGAACATAGAAGTTAACAAAGGTAATTAAGCCCTCACAAGCCTAAAAGTGAATAAGCACCTCAAGGCTTGAGCAGAGGTCGCCGCACCTAGTCTTGTGGTGGGAAAACAGGCTAGTGTCAGAGTGAAATGTGCTTGATGGTATTTTTGGTGGTTTTTAGTAGTTTTGTATAATAAAATAAAAAAGGGGTCGAGGTAATTTAATTTGAAAATGATTTTTTGTAAGGCGTATGGGTATATAGTAAATTTCATAGGAACTTGGATGAATGAGTCAATAGATAAAATTATTATTTGAGTTAATGGTGAGTTACAAGAGCTTTGATTCAAGACAATGAAGGACCCTCATGTGCCAAATAAAATTAATGGAGCTTGCCTTGAAACCAAATTAGCCACTCTTGATCTTCCTTGCATGTCATGAAGGATTAAATGGATAATATTGTTAAGTGCAGAAGATTTGATTACAGACGAATGGTTCATGCCTAAGGTACAAGTTGAACCTATAAGCAATTAAGAATCATGGAGAACCATGCAAGAGTAAAAATATGAACTAATAATTGAGTGTCATCCTAAATAAATGCTCAAGTGCCCATTATCATAATTAATAGTGTTTTAGTGGAAAAAGTAATCATATGTGCAATAGGATGTACAACCATGTAGAGAGTACACTCTTAGGAAATGCAGATGGTAGTAGAGATAACATTTTTCCATGTGTAGTAGAGGAACAAAACCCAATATTACAATTGAGCAAGGTGTAATGTATGCATCATGGTTAAGGGAGGTTATTGGAGAGCTCTATGGGAGATAACTACTAAGGAAAGAGGCCAAGTGTGCTTGTGCTACTATGGAAGGCCAAGACTACCTATGTAGAGGAAAGAGGCCAAGAGTATGTTTATGCTAATAATTGAGAGAGGCCAAGATATCATGTGTAATAGAAGGGGCTGAGATTTGAGTGCATGTTGCTGAGAGAAAAGGGATGAAAACTATGAGAATGTGTGTTGTTGTAGAGTGAGAAAAGACAAAGTGGTGTGTGGGTCGAATAAAGAGAATGTTGTAGATAATAACACAAAGTTGAAAACATGTAAAGAGGTTGTCATTTACAATGAACATTAGTTCCGTATTGAGAGTGGGTTGGATTTTCAAAACATGGAGTTGGTGCTTCCATCTACTGGGTATCTGAAGAAATATGTGGGTTTGGTGCCTCCTACAAGTTGTTGCTTGCATAAATCCAAGGAGTTACAATTTTGTGCTTGCAACAAATCCATGAATTTGGTGCTTTAGTTAGTGATCTAGTAAGTTAATCAGGTTTCTGTTGAATAAGGGAATTGGTGTTTCCTGCTAGTGGGTGTTAGAAAACAATAAAAGGGAGATGTTGATTCCTATAAGTTGTGGCTCACAAAAAACATTAATGTAATTGAGTAGGTTTTCTTATTTACATGAAATAAAAAACAAGTTTTTATGGTTTTTCTCCTGGAAGGTTTTCCCAGTTAAACCTCTGTGTCACATGTGTTTTATTCTCATGATGTGTGTGTTTATGTTGATTCATATGTATTTTAATATGATTTTTTAATGGTTAGAGAATTCCAAGTTTGAATGTTGAATGGAAATTGGAATATAAGTTTTAATTATCGTTAATATTGATTCAACCCCACCCCCCCCCCCCCCCCCGCCCTCCTCACTATTAACTTTGTTTCCAACAATTGGTATTAGATCCAATTTCCTTTAGGAACAACTTAACCTCTTGAACATAGATAAAAAGGAAACTATGCCTTACACCAGAAGGAGTCCCATATTTTAACAGAGCAGAGTATTCACTATGGAAGGTTAGAATGGATTCCTACTTAATGGCTTTGGATGTTGATGTATGGTGCTCAATATTAAATGGAGAAAAGAGTAATCTTAATGAAGAAGCCAAATGTATCATCATGAAAGGGCTATCAAATCCAAATGTTGATAAAGTATGTCATTGTGAGACAGTAAAGGAAATGTTGGACATATTGCAATGTTTTTATGGAGAAGATAACAATGTTTCTCAAGATAAGGTCGAAGAACCTTGTCTCTCAAGTATTGAATCAGAAAATGTATTTGTTGATAAGAATAAAAGGAAGAAGAAGAAGAAGGTGTTTTAAAGGAGTGATGCTCAAAAGATTGAAGGTTTTTCTCTCAGTGAGAAAGCTTTTACTCATCACTCTCGAGAGGATGATGAAGAAACAAATGAGAGGCCTTGTTGCTTAGAAGGTAAGTTATTTATTTATGATAAATGTAAATAAATAGGTCACTTATCTTCTAGATTCTTACAATAATTTTCTAAAGAAAATGATAGATGTGAATCTAGTAGTGATTTAGATAGACCTACTTTAGTAGAACTAGCAAATGAGGGATACTATGAAGAATAATAGAGTACATCCCAAGAAGAGAAAAATACTATCCCTCGTAATGATGAAGATGGAATACCCCTCATACCTGTGGAGGACTCCATGGACATAGAGAGGAATTTCGATCTATGTGGTGACTCAGCTACGAACTATGATAGCAAAGAAAAATATCTAAATTAAAATATATACCTTAGAAAGAAGTTGATATATACTCAAAAGGATATAAAGGACCTATCAAATTCAAATATCAAGCAACACAAATGTATATTTAAATTCTCAAAAGGAAGAGGCTAGGAGGTTGAATGGGATGTTGACCAATCAATAGAGAAGCTCATTGTGAGAGGCTATATTATCAAGTAGTCTCATTGAGACATGATCTAGATAGGGAAAGTAAAGAATTGTATCAGCATAAGAAGCTTTAGAAGAGAAGGAAGGCTTTGGATGATATATGTGGTAAACAAAGGTCCCTCTCATTAAGGTTAGTTTTGGAATCAAAGAAGATTCAAGCTCCAATAAAGCAAAGGTTGAAGGTTGAACTACCAAATCAAATGAAGTTAAAGATTCCAGCAACAAAAAATGAAAAAAAGTTGTTATACAACATTAGCGCAAAGGAAAGAAGCTACAACAAGAGGAGAAAAGGTAGCAACAGATTGGTAAGCGATGAGAGCAGCAGAAGACAGCCAATTAGTAGCAAGAAATAATTGTTCGAGGTAGAAAATAAAAAAACCATGGAAGGCACATGAAGAACCCGAAAAATTCCTTTCCCTTTCAAGGACAAAGCCTTCAAAGAAAAATTATCTTCTCTGATCAAAAACCTTTTCATGGTTATTGTTTTTCCTGCAAAAATTATGGGCATAAAGGCATAGATTGTATATGAAATGAAATAAAGAAAAAGTTGATGGGGGCAAGTAACCAAAGAAGGCATAATATGACTGGAAATAAGAGTGTGGGTAGCAATAGTATCTTTGACAAGAATTTTGTCAAATATAGTAGTCCTTTTGCCCCTTTCTTGTGCTATGTAAAATGTTACAATTGTGGAAATTTTAGGTACAAGGTAGCAAAATTGAAAGTATGGAAAGGTGACGCATACCTCTCAAAATATGTATGCTAATATAGCAGCTAAGTTTATCTCTAGTTCTCTATGTCAAAGTCACGCACTAAAAAGAGGAGAAAGAAATCATAAGAAAAATCAGAATAACATTTCCTCTGTTTTAGGCAAGGATTCATTTAGAACTCCAAGCTACAATGAGCTTACACCTCGTGCTAGCAAAAAAAGAAGTAACCCATTTAATTCTTATTTGAAAAGAAATAAAAAAAAAGCAATAATATTTGGTTGAAGATAGGAGAATTTAAATAAAATGTGAAGGATAAGTGCCCTCTAGATGTGGGAAAAAGAGCACATGGAAAGAAATTTTTTTATTAGGACTTGAAAAAAAAAGGTGTGGAAGAAAAAGGAGGACATTATATTCATGGGTGGTAGGTCCTTTGTTTCTCTTCATTGAAGGAAGATAATGACTCAAAGGAGACCAAAGAATTCAGGTGCAAGCACTCAAAGAAGAATAATAAAAAGTGCATCTAAATATTAGAGGTATGACCGAGTCCCTATGATGAATTTTTTTTGTAAGTTGGACTGTGATCTATTAATTATACAAAAATGATGTACAAAAACTTGTGGGACATGGATGGTTGGAGGAGCTTAGCCGATCCATGCCCTAATTTGTCTCCAAAATATCAAAGTTGGGGGATGCCCCTGACAGGGAAAACAACCCTTAAAGAGTCTAAGATAGTCATGTTCAAATAGATAAGCTAAAATGCTAATGTAATCTAGAAAGAGATCGTAAAGTAGATATATCCAAAAAAATACCAGGAAACTTGAGGAGTAACTGTCAAATCTTGTTTCCAACTTCGTTCTCAATAGGGTATTCTTCCATAATCTGGCAAGCATACTTGCATATGATCTCTTCTTCTTCTGCAGAGAGGATATGCGGGGCCCTCGAAGGAGATAGAGGAGGGGAGTTCACAACCAGAACCTCTACATATTCATCCTTATGCCATGTGCCATCCAAAAAAATAATCCAAACACATGTCTCCTCCTCTGTGGGAATATTTACATGGAGATTGTTGGTCTTTCGTGGTAGAGGTGGTGTTGATCAAGGAATCATTGATTTCCTGTATCTTCTTTTTCCAGTGGTGAGGCATGCAGCATAGGGCGTAGGGCTCACACTAGGGGAGAGTTCACTACCTAGGAAGTAGAAAGGGTGAGCCAGACCGAAGGAGATGGAGTCCACTAAGGACTCAGGAGTCACCCCCAAGAAGTGAAGGGTGTTTTCGCAGTGCGCGCGTGCATAGAGAATGCCTCACACATTACCCCATTCTCACTCTAGAGGGGGGGGGGGGCATAAGGTAGCTGATGGGAGAGGAGACGAGAGGCACAGATAGGACACATTGGGGGTGGAGGCAGTGGCAGAAATTTTGTGATTTGAGGGCATAGAGGATGCAGAGAGCGCGAAGAATAGAAAAATGAGCCTAGGAAAAATGGTTAATGAGGCAGAGAGAGTGGTAATTAATTCTCCAAGGAACATTAAAGGCTGGTGCTAAATTCTCCAAATGGCGTTAGGAGGATTTGATGCCAACCCCTTGACATACCTTAATGGCAGACGTAATTACCTACCATTGATTTGAAACATGCCAAATAGAATTTCCCATCCATCATCTATAGGGCAATCGATACCAAAGTTTTGCCTTCCACATATCATGTCAGCAATGTTGGCATGTGGAGGCCTTGTTTAAGGTTCCCGGCTAAAGTTGAGCCCCAAAGATGTCCCTTTCTTTCACCAGATTTCACTTCATTTCCTTTGTCCCTTATCAATTATAGGCTTAAATGATCAATAGGATTAATTAAAGTCACTTTAGGAATGTATACAATGACTGACTTGCTATATTTTCGTGGTTTTGTTGTTGTAGTAATTTTTGACTAGACTCAGCTACAGAATGCAACCATTCTGTAGCTAGTCGCCTATTCCACGGCTATCTTCATGTTCTCACAGGTTATAGGTGTCACTTCAAAGAAAAATGCATATGGTTGAATTCGACAACACTCCCCCATCATTTCTTGCTCTCTATGAAGTTTGAGCAAGAATCTACATGTGGTTATGCACGTGGAAGAGATCAAAACTAAGAAGCAGATTCCTACCAGGACAGGGACTCTACACATGTCTCCAGCAAGAGTACGAGGCTTCCACAAGAGGTCTAATTTTATTTTAATTGGGAAAGACACTTATCCCTATTTCCTCTCAAGGGTATTTATGTATTTATTTTATAAGAATGACTCGGGAGACCGAGAGACAGTTAGCTAGATTGATGTTTTGTTGTTAGATCTCAAAAGTCTGTAATACTCTGTTTCTGAAGAATTTTCCCTTTAATGAAAGACATTCAACTTCATTGCATGATATAATTCAATCTTGAGGAGATTTGTATGCTAATCCGGTGGTATAGGGCCCCTACTGCCCGAGAAGCTCTGTGCATATTGTTTAGATAAGTAACTTTAGCCTTGTTTCATTCCTAGTAGTTTTCTAAACTTTATGTTTTTATGCTCATTCACATCAAATGTTACAGCCAGTCTTGTTCTTATGAATTATTCCAAAATATCACTAACACTGAATGAGACATAGCTGTAGTATTCTAGAGCTTAGTTGCATTTTTCTGAACTTTATGTTTTTATGCTCATTCACATCAAATGTTACAGCTAGTCTTGTTATTACGAATTGTTCCAAAATATCACTAACACTGAATGAGATATAGCTATAGTATTTTAGAAATTAGTTGCATTTTAGTTTAGTTCTAAAACTCCAGAGGTTAATGGCACTCTAGTTCAATTCTGTTCACTGTATTTCAAGTTTGATTGATTGCATTCTTGTTCAGTTCTGTTTAATGTATTTCAAGTTTCATTAGTTAGTTGTATGCTAGTTATGTTCCATTAGACTTCAAGGCCTTCATTATTTACAAACTACTCTTGTTATTAATCTCTTCCAACACATCATCATATGGATAGGAATTAGTGATATCATTTCATGGCCTTGACCGTTCTGCAATCTCTTATAATTTTACAAATAGCATTTTTCCAAAACTATTCCAAAAGATTTCTAACTTTCGAATGAGGCTTAGTAGTGACAATTTGAGTTGCAGAATGGATTAATTTCAGTGTCATAGGTTAATTTAGAGTAGAGTTCCTTACTATGCTACAAATAATCTTTTCCAATTGTGTTCCAATAAATTTCTAACCATGGATGAGATTTTTGTGATATTGTAAGTTGTTGTCTACTTAGAACAACCTCATTGCATTAAACTTATCATTTTCTCAAGTTATTCCAACATATTTCTAATGAATGAATTGGACTGAGTTCATGTTATGAGTTATTGAGTTCATGTTATGAGTTATTTAGTTCTTGCTATG
Source organism: Pinus albicaulis (assembly GCA_034641835.2). Lineage (NCBI taxonomy): Eukaryota > Viridiplantae > Streptophyta > Pinopsida > Pinales > Pinaceae > Pinus > Pinus albicaulis. Next base: position 1,091,555,125 of record CM076578.1, read on the forward strand.
AGTTATTTTTCTTGTTAAAGTTTTGCATTTTCTGTTCTCAAGTGCCATACATAGTTTAGAATAGGTTTTTCTCTGTTTTAGTGTGACCAACAACTTCTCTTTACCAACACTTAGTTATTTTCCTCTTAGAATAAAAACTCAAAACCAAAAACATTAGAAAAAACACTAAACACAATGTAGTGAGAAACATATACCTAGGCACATATAGTGCACTTCACTTCAACAATTTACTAGCCCTGGTTGACAATTTATGACATCAATTTAGGAACACTAAGTTGAGAAAACATTTTGGTGCCATTGTCGGGGAAGTGTAACTAGGTAGCCTTGTTTATTACCTCCCAAAAACAATGACATTCGTAGAGAAAGAGACTCAAGGGGTAGATTCATAAGAAGCAGAAGCTTGATTTCTAGAACACCACTTGTTTCACCAAGACCAAGAGCCAACACACCTCCAACTCAAACACACATTCCATCCTTTACTGATCCTAGACTTCTAGAGAACTTAAGATCAGATATTCCATTAAAAATACCTTCCACTTCATTCATTGAACCTGTCTTAGAAGATGATTCTAGGACCCCTGCTAGGGACATAAACTTTTCAACTTCCATAGAAGAATCAACTATGGCAGAAGAAGGGGGAAGAGGAGTTTTTAATGGAGAACACACACTATTTGGAGGGGGTAGAGGTAGAGGTAGAGGAGAAGGAGGTAGAGGTGCAAAAGGAGAAGGAGGTAGAGGTGAAGAAGGAGAAAGAGGTAGAAGAGAAATGGGAATCTCTTTTGGGTTTCCTATAGTAGATGAAGAAACCAATGCAACTATGAAAAAAATTTCACCCTCCATCCTTCCAAACTTTTATGGACTCAAAACTGAAGATCCTGAAACCTTCCTATTTGAATTTGAAGTCCTATGTAGAACCTATGACTACTTACAAGATGCTCAAAAACTTAAACTATTTCCTTCAACATTGAAAGGAGCAGCATTAAAATGGTTTATGAGTTTGATCAACAGTTCTATTAGGACATGGGAAGACATGAAACAAGCATTTTTAGAGAGGTATTTTGATTACTGTATGCCAGTCAACCATAAGGAGGAAGTGTTTAAAATGTTACAAAAAGAGGATGAAAATTTGGAAGATTTGTTGGAGAGGTTTAACTATAACATCAAGAGGGAAAAAATGGAAAACTTAGATCAAGACACTTTGAAAGCTCTCTTATTAAAGAAAATTAGGGATGAATGGTTAGATATCCTTAACATGATGGGAAAAGGGGATATATCTCAGCTCACATTACCTGAAATAGCTAAATTATGTATCAACCTTTCAAGAGGGAAATCTAAAACTGTGAAAGGACCAAGAGACCCTGCTCTTGCAAGGGCAAGTAAGTCTGCTTCTGGGACAATAAGTAGGGCAGAAATAGGAAATATGCTTGCTGAATTCAAATATGATATTTTAGGGAGTCTTAGTGAACAAATAGACACCCTTAAGTTACAAAACAAACAGAAAACTGAATATGATGCCTTAGCAATATTTTGTCCCAAATGTAGAAAGAAGCATGCCTTGAGAAAATGTCCTTTGAATGCAAAAGTAGTAGAGACCTGTATAATTTGTTCAGAAAAACACGAGACCAAGAGTTGTCCTTCACTCCCTGGTCTTAAAGCTGTCTTTCAAGAATAAATTCCTACAAATTCCACAGAATCTCTCAATTTTTTCTCTAGAAGGCCTTGGCAAGGACCTCAAACACAAGGATTCCATGATCAACTGTATAATCAACCCCCACCAAATTGGAATTCTTGGCAGCAACCTTGGCCCCAATTCCAAAATCAATCTCAAACTTGGGCACAAAGAGCACAAAATCCCTATGGAAGATACTCTCAATACTATCAATATCCACCATATCCACATTTCCCTCCTCAACAAAATTTTCAACAAAATCCTCAAAATCCACCACTTCCATTACCATTTCCTTAGAAAAACAAATTATGGTGCCTAATTATGATTTCCTAGATGAGCTGAGAAATTTTTGTATTTAGATCCCAGTATTGCAAGCTATCAAGGAAATTCCAATCTTAGCAAAGACAATAAAGGAGTTGAGCATGAAGAAAACAAGAAAAAGAATAAGAGAGAAAAAGGAAATTCAACTGGCAGGAAAAATAGCAGATATCATGATGGGTAAGATTGTTATTCCAAACTATCTAGACCCAGGAAATCCAGTTGTTAAAATACACATCAATGGAACTGAGATCCAAAACACACTTATTGATTTAGGAGCAGCAATCAATATCATGAGTAGACAAATCATGGATAAACTAAAACTTCCTAATCTTCTTTTTACACCCACATTATTACAATTAGTAGACAGATCTGTAATCAAGCCTGATGGGGTAATAGAAGAAATTCCAGTGTCCCTAGATTCTTGGGAGTATCTTGTGGATTTTATGATCCTAACTCCTAAGAGTAATCTAGGAGGGCATCCTATTATATTAGGAAGACCTTGGTTAGCTACAACTGATGCTTTCATTAGTTGTAGATTCGGTGATATGTACATCTCTGATGGTATTTCAACCAAGAAATTTACCTTGTATCCTCTAGCAAAAACAATTACAGAATTAGATGATACTCAATGGATAGAGGATGAAGAAGACTTACAACCTCTCTTCACAATTTCAGAAATTAGTGAAGATAGCCAGATTCTGAATACCTTAGAAAACTTTGAATCCTCTTCGGAATACAAACATGAAAAATTTCAAGAAGAATCCAACATTGAGTTTTTATCATCAAGACAGATGTCTCTATATTCCATGGATAAATTTGGCAGCTCTACAATTGAGATATTTCCAGGTAAAACTTTAAACATAAACAAGAACCTAGAGAAATCTCAACAAGAAAAGCTAGTCAAGATATTACAGAGACATTCTTCTGCATATGCATGGGAGTACACTGATATGAAAGGGATAAGACCTAAGACTTGCACTCATCACATCTACATAGAGGAAAATTGTAAACCAATCAGACATCAAGACAAATGTCTCTCTATTCCATGGATAAATTTGGCAACTCTACAATTGAGATATTTCCAGGCAAAACTTTAAACATAAACAAGAACCTAGAAAAATCTCAACAAGAAGAGCTAGTCAATATCTTACAGAGACATTCTTCTGCCTCTTCTGCATAAGGCATGGGAGTACACTGATAATGAAAGGGATAAGCCCTAAGACTTGCACTCATCACATCTACATAGAGGAAAATTTTAAACCAATCAGACAACCTCAGAGATGGATGAATCCAAATCTTAGGGAGATTGTTAAAGAAGAATTGCATAAATTGTTAAATGTCAACTTTATCTATCCCATTTCAAATAGTCGTGGGTTTCTCCTTTGGTAATTGTGCCAAATAAAAATGGTAAATGGAGGGTATGTATTGACTACTGGGAATTAAACAAAGCTACTCTTAAAGATCATTTTTCCCTACCTTTCATAGATTAGGTGTTAGATACATTAGCTGGAAAAAAGTACTTCTCATTTTTAGATGGGTTTAGTGGTTATAATCAAATTCAAGTGGCACTTGAAGATCAATAAAAAACCACATTTACCTGTCCTTGGGGTACCTATGCTTACCAAGTATTGCCATTTGGACTATGCAATGCACCAACAACATTTCAAAGGGTAGTACTAGGAATCTTTTCAGATTTAATACATGATTGTGTAGAGGTGTATATGGATGATTTCACAGTCTATGGAAACACATTTGAAGAAGCCTTAGCAAACTTGGAAAAAGTTTTAAAGAGATGTAAAGAAGAAAATCTTTCACTAAGTCAAGAGAAGTGTTTTATGACGTTTACTGAAGGAATTGTTTTAGGACATCACATTTCAGGGGATGGGATTAGAGTTGATGAGTCAAAATTTGAAGTCATCTCTAACTTATCTATTCCAAGTTGTAAAAAATATGTTAGGAGTTTTATCGGATTTACAGGATATCATCGAAGGTTTATAGAGAACTTCACCAAGATAGCATCTCCACTTTTCAAATTACTTACTAAGGACTGTGAATTCAAGTGGAATCCTGATTTCCAGTTAGCCTTTGAGACCCTGAAAAAAAATCTTTGAAGCACCTATTTTAAGGGGACCTAACTAGAAATTACCTTTTCATATTTCAATAGGTGCCTCGGATACAGCTTTAGGAGCAGTATTGGGACAAAAAGACCTGATTCCTTATTGCATCTACTATACAAGTAAAAATTTGACTCCTTCAGAGTTAAATTATACTGTAACTGTAAAAGAGTTTTTAGTTGTTGTTCATGCCATAAACAAATTCAGACAGTATATAACAGGATATGAAACTTTTTTTCACACAGATCACTCTGTAATTAGATATCTAATGAAAAAATCAATTACTAATGGCAGAGTTATAAGATGGTTATTACTTTTACAGGAATTCAACATTACCATTCTAGAAAGGCTTGGAAAAAAAAAACAGTAGCTGATTTCCTATCTAGACTTCAAAACATCAAAGACAACACCCTAGTTGAAGATCAATTCCCTGATGAATATCTTTTTTCAATTTCTACTCAAACTCCTTGGTTTGCTGACATTGCTAATTATTTAGTTTTAGGAAAATTTCCTTCAATAATGAATGCAAGAGACAAAAGAAAGATCATTTATGACAGTGCAAAATATTCATGGGTTGCTAATGAGTTATACAAAATAGGTCCATATTTTATCATTAGGAGATGTGTTCGGGAAGATGAGATGCTTGAGATCCTCAAGGCATGTCATGATGAACCTTGTGGCGGACACTTTGCTAATAAAAGAACAGCTTATAAGATCCTTCATTTAGGATATTATTGGCCATCCCTTTTTAAAGATGCTAAAGAGTATGTCAAAAGGTGTGACAGTTGCCAAAGGGTAGGGAAACCTTCTCCTTCAGGTGAGATGCCATTGCAGCCTCAAGTACATATTGAACCTTTTGAAAAATGGGCTCTGGATTTTGTAGGACCTATTAGTCCTCCGTCAAGACAAAAGAGATATATATTAGTTTGCACTGATTATGTTACCAAATGGGTAGAGGCCAAGCCATTACTTTTTGCTAATGAAGCATCTGTAGTTAATTTTCCTTTTGAGGATATTTTTACTCGTTTTGGTGTCCCAAGGGAAATTGTTACAGATCAAGGAGCTCAATTTACATCAAGGCTAGTGGAACAAATGATGGAGAGGTACAAAATCAGGCACAAAAAATCTACTCCCTATCATCCACAAGAAAATGGTCAAGTGGAATCTACTAATAAGGTCATTGAAGGGATCCTAACAAAGACTGTTCATTTGCATAGAGGAGATTGGGAAGATAGGCTTCCTGAAGCCTTGTGGGCCTATAGAACTACATGGAGAAGCACACCAGGCCATACTCCTTATGAAATTGTTTATGGAAAGCAAGTTTTGTTTCCCATAGAGTTCCAGATTCAAACTTTCAAAATGGCAGTTCAGCTAGGACTTGATCTAACAGAGGCACAAAAGCACAGATTGGAGCAGATTAATGAATTGGATGAGATCAGACAAGATGCAGTCCAGAAAACAAGTATATTCCAGCAACAAAGGACTAGATGGCATGATAAGTACCTCAAGGAAAATAAATTCAAAGAAGGTGACTGGGCCCTCTTGTTTGATTCAAAGTTCAAATATTTTCAAGGTAAATTCCAAACACATTGGCTTGGGCCATATGAAATTATGAAATTTTTTTACAATGGAGCAATAAAAATCAGGACAATAGATGAAGAGAAGGTCACTTTTCTTGTAAATGGTCATAGATTGAAGCTGTATCATAAGCCACTTTCAAGAGAATAATTTGTCAAGAGATTCCAGGAAAACAGTGATGTGAAGTTAATGAAGAAGAATTTTTCTTCTTCATCAACTTAGTTGAATTTTCTGAATTCAAATGCATGAAAAATAAATAAATAAATAAAGTATAAACGTGAAAACTAATCACTGATTAGCATGTTTATACAGAAAAGATAAAGTGAAAATCAGAATTCTTTTGACACTTTAGCTTTTCAAATTTGTTCTTTTTCTGCAAGCAGCTATCACAAAATCATAAGTCTCACTCCATCATGTCTCACTTCATTCATATTTCATTCACTCCATTCATTCATATTTCATTCATTCCATTCATTCATATTTCATTCACTCCACTCATCCATACTTCATTCACTCCATTCCATGGTCCACCTCATTTTCATCTCAGATTTTTAAAATTTGATCTCTTTCTGCAATTGAATATTACAAATTAGAAGTTGCAGACCACTTTTCATATTTCACTCCACTTTACATTTATAATCCATTTCATTCCATTACATTTCACTTCACTCATGCTCCATTACACCATATTTCATGGTCCATTTTAATTCACTTCATACAACATTCCATTCCATGTTTCAAAGCTCCTACAGGTATATTCTGCAGCCAGCTAGACATTCTGCAGCCAGATATCCTGAAGGCAATTATCCAGCAACCACTTGTTCAACAGCAAATTGACCCTGCACACCTATGTCAACAAGCAAAATCAAAGGGATTTTGAAGATTGAAGAATCAATGATTTTCAAAGGAGGACAAAGCATATCAAAACCACAGAAATTAAAGGAAAGGCAAAGGTAAAGTTGTGAAATTATTATGATGACAGAATATGAAAGTTATAGTATAGTTAAGTCATGTATGATTCAAAAAGTTGTTTTGATTATTCGTGTTGATCATGCCTATTAAACCTATCATAAAAACTTTGGACAAAATCCCTTCCATTCCGCCATTTCAAATCATCATTTAAAACTTAACGGTTAAGTACTGAAGTGACCTATTCGGTCACGTCACTAGCCCGAAGTATTCAGTGATGATTTTGAATTTCTCACGAGATGTTTCCACGGTATTTTCTTCCATGATGGCTCTCAAACTCATTAATTCATGTGAATCACCCTCACCATATTTCACTCATTCTATAACCTCTTCATGTCATCCTTCCGTAGCTAATTCCTACTGCATAAACAGAGAAGGCACCTTTGGGGTAAAAACAACTCTCTAACAACCATTTTCACCGTGGATAGAAGAGCAGTAAATTGAAGGTTGAGAAGAGAAGCCATGGGTCTCATAGTAAGGTCCGAACCAGTCGGAACCAAATACTTAGAGGGTTACCCACAGATTAGAGAAATGCTACAGTAGGTTGGGTGGTTACAGTTTTTGGAAAAATTCAATGGTTTTCATAAAGAGGTAACTAAGACATTTGCACGGTCCTTCAATGGAGCAGAAGTTGAAATAGGAGATGTTAAATTCACTATTACAGAATATTTCATTGCAGAAGCAGCGGAATTACCCAGGCAAGGTGAACGATGGTTCAAAAATAGGGAATTTCATACCGAGGCATGGAGGAAAATGCTCAAAACACCAGGTATGGATATTTCCATTTTTAAGAAGGGCATTCCTAGCTCAGCACTGAAGAATAAATGGCGGAATATGTTTCTCATTTTGCAAAATTTTATAACTTGTGAGGGAAGGTTTGGTACCCTCTATGTTTATCATATTCGGTTAATGATGCATTTCTTAGATGAAGAAATCAATTTACCTTTTTTCCTACTTCATAGTCTGAAGAGAATGGCCTCTAATGTTCAAAAGAGGGTTCCATTCCTGGAAACCACTTTGTACCACCATGGCCTAGTTAAAATCCTAATTGAACATCATTTGAGAAAGGTGGGAGACAATTGGGATGAGTTTCTAGTGAGGAATCACTTTGAAGAACCCAAGGAATCTCCATCTGAAGGAAAACTTACAAGAAGAAGCAGGAGAAGGAAAATTTTCAAATCTGTTGAAACTAAAACTGGTAAGTCCATACAAGAGGATAGTGAGGAGATAATTTATGAGAAATTGGCTGAAATTAAGAAACAACTTAGAAAGGAGAAGATGATAAGAAAGTATGACAAGGAGAGAGGTGAAGGACCATCTTAACCAAGACGAAGCCACAGGCTTAGAGGTATATTGAAGAAAACAGAGGTTATACAAACGGGAATCATAAACATTGAGGATGAAGAGACACCAACTTCTATATCACCTGAGTACCAGTACGAAGAGGATCTTGATGAAGGAACTCCAGAGATAGACCCAACACAAAAAAAAATCTATAATTATGTTGAGTCATTAGAAAAGATAGCCTCAGAAAGTAGAGGAAGAACTCCTAGCCCATCAGGATCTGCAATTGATGTATTAAGAAGAGACAAATATGAGTTAGAAGTACTCAATAGGCACATAAAGAATGAAAATGACATTTTAAGGGAACAGGTTAAGCTGAAAAGTGATATGAATACACATCTCTCTCTACAAATGGAAAAACTGTACAAGGCTAGTGAGAAATTGAAGAAGAAAAACAAAAAGTTGAGCAGAGCACTTATACATTTGACATTCAAGTTGGTCATAAGGAAGCCTAGGAGGCCATTGAATATCAGGAAAATTAGAAGAAGGAGCTTAGATGTCCTAGCAGAAGTCTCATAATACATGAATTGATTGCATGAGGACATGCAAATACTTTGCAGTGGGGGTATGTTGAGCCCCAAATATGTCCTTTTCTTTCACCAAATTTCACTTCATTTCTTTTTTCCCTTATCAATTACAGGATTAAATGATCAATAGGATTAATTAAAGTCACTTTAGGAATGTATAAAATGACTGACTTGCTATATTTTCGTGGTTTTGTTGTTGTAGTAATTTTTGACTAGACTCAGCTACAGAATGTAGCCATTCTGTAGCTAGTCTCCTATTCCGCAGCTATCTTCATGTTCTCACAGGTTACAGGTGTCACTTCAAAGAAAAATGTATATGGTTGAATTCCAAAACACTCCCCCATAATTTCTTGCTCTCTACGAAGTCTGAGCAAGAATCTACAGGTGGTTATGCACGTGGAAGAGATCAAAACTAAGAAGCAGATTCCTACCAGGACAGGGACTCTACACATGTCTCCAGCAAGAGTACGAGGCTTCCACAAGAGTTCTAATTTGATTTTAATTGGGAAAGACACTTATACCTATTTCCTCTCAAGGGTATTTATGTATTTATTTTATAAGAATGACTCGGGAGACCGAGAGACAGTTAGCTAGATTGATGTTTTGTTGTTAGATCTCAAAAGTCCGTAATACTCTATTTCTGAAGAATTTTCCCTTTAATGAAAGAAATTCAACTTCATTGCATGATCTAAGGAAATATTGAGGAGATTTGTATTCTAATCCGGTGGTAGAGGGCCCCTACTACTCGAGAAGCTCTGTGCATATTGTTTAGATAAGTAACTTTAGCCTTGTTTCATTCCTAATTCAAGTAGTTTTCTAAACTCTATGTTTTTATGCTCATTCACATAAAATGTTATAGCCAGTCTTGTTCTTATGAATTATTCCAAAATATCACTAACACTGAATGAGACATAGCTGTAGTATTCTAGAGCTTAGTTGTGTTTTTCTGAACTTTATGTTTTTATGCTCATTCACATCAAATGTTACAACTAGTCTTGTTCTTACGAATTGTTCCAAAATATCACTAACACTGAATGAGATATAGCTGTAGTATTTTAGAAATTAGTTGCATTTTAGTTTAGTTCTAAAACTCTAGAGGTTAATGGCACTCTAGTTCAATTCTGTTCACTGTATTTCAAGTTTGATTGATTGCATTCTTGTTCAGTTCTGTTTACTGTATTTCAAGTTTCATTAGTTAGTTGTATGCTAGTTCTGTTCCATTAGACTTCAAGGCCTTCATTATTTACAATCTACTCTTGTTATTAATCTCTTCCAACACATAATCATATGGACAGGAATTAGTGATATCAGTTCAAGGCCTTGACTATTCTACAATCTCTTATAATTTTACAAATAGCATTTTTCCAAAACTATTCCAAAAGATTTCTAACTTTCGAATGAGGCTTAGTAGTGACAATTTGAGTTGCATAATGGATTAATTTCAGTGTCATAGGTTAATTTAGAGTAGAGTTCCTTACTATGCTACAAATAATCTTTTCCAATTGTGTTCCAATAAATTTCTAACCATGGATGAGATTTTTGTGATATTGTAAGTTGTTGTCTACTTAGAACAACCTCATTGCATTAAACTTATCCTTTTCTCAAGTTATTCCAACATATTTCTAATGAATGAATTGGACTAAGTTCATGTTATGAGTTATTGAGTTCATGTTATGAGTTATTTAGTTCTTGCTATGAGTTATTTTTATTGTTAAAGTTTTACATTTTCTGTTCTCAAGTGCCATACATAGTTTAGAATAGGTTTTGCTCTGTTTTAGTGTGACCAACAACTTCTCTTTACCAACACTTAGTTCTTTTCCTCTTAGAATAAAAACACAAAACCAAAAACATTGAAAAAAACACTAAACACAACGTAGTGAGAAACATATACCTAGGCACATATAGTGCACTTCACTTCAATAGTTTACCAGCCCTGGTTGACAATTTATGACATCAATTTAGGAACACTAAGTTGAGCAGACAGTTAATACCACCCACATTCGGGTTCTCGTGGTCCTTATGCATGATATTGATGCAAATCATCCAAAGGGAATCATCCATGACAAAATGTAAGTTAGAGGTGTAGAGAGGATGGTTGTATTCAACAACTTTGTTGGCTAGGAAGTCAGCTACATAGTTTTATTTTCTGCACACATGGAGGAGAGTAATGGCTTTTTGATGTTGCAACCAATGTTACAAATTATTGAAGTGAGTTGCCAATATCCAACTGTTGGTAAATTTTTCAGATGATGATCCGAATAGGAGGTGGGTGGCCGCTTCAATTAGGATCTACGAGTCCCCTTCAACTTCCAGTGGGAAGAGATTGAGCTCAATGGCAATGTATATGCCTTGGATGAGGCCCTCTAGCTCCACCAAGTTGTTGCTATCCCATCCTATGGACCCATAGAAGATGTGGAGAGGATTACCTTTAGAGTGTCTGAAGACTCCCCTAAAGCTTTCTTCCCATGCATTGACTTGGAGGCTTCATCAAAGTTGAGTTTGAAGAAACCATAAGGGGGAGGTGACCAAACTTCTGGAGAGGTGGAGTGAGTGTTGAGATGAGAGGAGATTTCATTGGGGCGGGCGAGACCCAAGCTCCAGTTGTTCCAAATGAGGCATTTTGTGATGGTTGTTGGTAAATCATAATTTTCCCAATGTGTGAGGGAAAAATTTTCCTTTAGGTAGCTACAAAATTTGGTCCATATCATTTCCTGAGGAGCAGAAGTGTCCTTGAATATTATATTTTTTCTTTCCTTCCATAGTGTCCATGTTAGAAGGCTGGAAATAAGCTGCCAAAGGCAATTGAGGAGGTTTCATGAGAAAGGATCCTCTTGCTAGTGATTAAGAGTTTGGATGATGTTGCCCCGAGCTCTGTTGGATATTTTACATAAAATTGTAATCCTATCCCAGAAAGTATTAGATAGGGGGCATAGTTCCAGAAGATGATAGATTGATTCAATATCATTCTAATAGAGTGGGCATCGAGAAGGTCCCACAAAGAAAAATTTCAAGAGGTTTCCCCATGTAATAATACGTCTTTTGCTGAGTATCCAAAGGAAAGTAGCAACTTTGAGACAGAGTTTGGAATTCTAGATCTTCATCCATAAATTGTTTTGTTGACCAGGATCTGCACAATGAAGAAGGTGGTATGCCTCCTTGGTGGAGAAGTTACCACTAGAAGTGTGGCCACAAAAAATAATATCTGGTCCCTCTTGGATTCTGATTTTCCATTTTTTAATTCAGTCTAGCTATCAAGGTGTTGTTCATTATGCAATTCTGCCTTCCAATAGTCTGTCGGAAGCCAATTCCAAAATCCTTGAGTTACTTCTTGAGCCCAGAAGTACTTGGCATTGTTCTACTCTCTTGCCTGCAAGGTGGTGATTTAGAGGGGGTGATGAAAGAGAGAGGAGAGGCTTGGAAACCACTGCCATGAATCTTCCCAAAATCTGGCTTGCATTCCTGATCAAATTTCCCATAAGCTATGAGCTTGTATGAGGTGTTTATGTTGACTGGAAGCCTTCTAAATCAAGGAGCCTCCAAGCTTGTTATTGAATTTGATTAAGTCCTCTCCGAGCCAATTTGTAGCATATTTGGCAGCCCATAATTGAGCCTAGGGCATGTGAGTGTTGGAAACCCACTTCCACCAAATACGAGAACCCATGATAATATTGTTGTGCTCAGGATCTCTTAGCTCAAGGCTACCTTGGGCTTTTGGAGTGCAGTCATCCTTCCATTTAACTAGCACCCATTTTCAATTGTCCTTGTTAATTCCCTAGAGAAAGGATCTCTGAATATTATGAATGGGTTTGAGGACCCACTTAGGAGTAGCAAGATCAGAGAAGAGATATAAGGACATATACTGTGAGACATATTTAATGAGGACTAGGCATCTCACTATGTTGAGTGTGTGAAAGGTCGAGGAGGTGAGTATGGCTTTTATCTTGTCCAATAAATCCTTCCAGGAGGTGTTCTTGATGGTAGAATCCATGAGAGGAGCACCCATATATTTGGAAGGGAATGTGGCAAGATTGGAGCCAAGGATCCTGGCGATGTTGCATTGAGTAATGATGGTTGTGTTGAAGAAGAATATTTGGGATTTTTTAGATTTGATAGTGGTTTCATAGGATTCAGAAAAGAAGTCAAGGAGGGATATAATGGTTCTGGATTCTTGCACCGAGGGATGAACCATGATCATGTTGTCTTCCACAAACTGTTGGTGAGTGATTGGAGGTTGGTTATGAAGTGAAAGGTCTCAGAGATCTTGGATGTTGATGGCATTCTTAATTAGACAAACTAGACCTTCTGCCATTAACAAAAAGAGAAATGGTGAAATTGGATCTCCTTTCCATATGCCTCCAAAAGGGGTGAAGGTGGCCGAAGGGAGCCCGTTGAAAAGGATTGAGAAGAATGGAGAGGTGAGAATGCTCATGATCCATCGGACCCAAGTGTGGCATAATCCAAAGGCTCAGAGAACCTGTTTGATGTAGGTCTAGCTGAGCTTATCAAAATATTTGGATAGGTCAATATTGAGTAGCATTTCGGGCCTTTTCAAAGATTTTAGAGAATGGATTACTTCATGGATGAGGATAATACCATCAAGAATCCATCTGCCTTCAACAAATGTCATTTGTTCCGGTGATATAAGTAGGGGGAGAAGCGGATTCAGTCTATTAGAAATAACCTTGGAGATGATTTTGTAAATTACATTGCAAAGGGCTATTGGTCTATACTTACCTAGAAACACAGCTTGATCCTCCTTAGGAATGAGAGTGAGGAAGGTTGCATTGACTGTTGGGAGGACCCAATGGGAGTTGCGTGACTCTTTAACAAGGTCCCAGAATTATTGTTTTATGACATCCCATAAGTAGTGGAAGAAATTGGTGGTGAAGTCGTTCAACACAAGGGCTTTACCCTCCTTAAGATAGAACACTGCTTTTTTTATTTCTTGCATGGTGTTGGGTTTAAGTAGCATCTGGTTGTGCTCTTCATTGACTAACTTTAGGATATGTTGCATTATATTCTCAATGTCTTCTTGTATTTGACTGTTGGGATATTTGAGGATGCATTTGAAAATCCAACAATTCTTCTTCTATATCCTCGTGATTCTCCTGGCATTCCCCATTTTGTGTCTTGAGGACAGATATTCTGTTGTGCATCATGTGCTAGATGGTGGTGCAGTGGAATAATCTAGTGTTCCTCTCTCCCTCCTTAATCCATTAGATCTTGGATTTTTTTTTTTTCCATATAATTTCTTCCCGATGTCTTTTGTCTTCCAGTTGGGTCATTAGAGTGGATTCCAGGATATCAGAATCTGCCATTCTTCCTTCTAGAATTATTTTTTGTTGGAGCTCCACCATTTTCTACTCAAATTATTTTTGGTTGTTGAAGATGTTTCCAAAGGAGGTTTGATTCTAGTTTTTTAGTTTGCCTTTGAGAATTTTGAGCTTCAGCTGGAACTGGAACATTTTTGACCTATTCGTAGGTATAAGAGAGGACCACCAATGTGTCAAGTTGAGGCCTTTCTCCTCTTTTTTCCTAAAGTTTCTTTATCATATTGAAGTCTCCCCCAATACCCAGAGAGGATGTGTGCGTTGAATATTGAGAGACTCGATAGTGTTCAAGAGGTCTAATTTTTGCGTTGCCACCTGAGGGAGGTAGAAATTTGTGAGATGACCATGAATGATGTTGCCTAGAAGCTGGAAAGAGGCCTGAATGAAGTTGTGGGTGGCATGGAAGTTCTCTAGATCAATTAGTTTCGGGTTGAAAACAATCGCTAGGCCACCCGAGGCTCCATAGGCGTCTACAGCTAGGGTGTGAAAACCTTTCCAAAGTCTAGTAAGGATCGTATCCAGAGTGATGGAGGAGCATTTAGATTCTTGCATAAAGAAAATCTTGGGGTTTTCTTTAGCTATTATTTTCTTGATTAACCCATGCTTGGAAGGGCTATTTAGCCCTCTTATGTTCCAAGAGATCAGCTTCATTGACAAATATGGGATACGATGGAATATAACCTGGTTAAAGTTGGATATCTTCCAGATTCTACCAGTTCTTCTCCCAAAATGACAAGTCGTTGCAGATTAGTTATTCTTCCTCTTTTCCTAGATTCTTTCAGAATGCGTTTGGTGTTAAGAAGTGTTCCTCCTTGGATGCCTAGAGTGGGGAGTTTTTGAGCTCAAGAGAGGATCTCCTCCAATTGCTGGGTCTGTTGATTGGGGATTGAGAGATGTTCCTTTTTCTTACATGCATCTTTGACGTCAATAATATCCAAATCTTCGTAGTCTATACTCTCTAGTTCCTCTTCCATTGTTATGTGTGTTTTGAAGGCAAAGCCCTTTCCTTTACTAGTGTTAGCAGATGAAGGATGCATGGATTGGGATTGCAAGGGTGTTTCTAGGGGGATCGAGGGCTTAGGAGAAGCTTATGGTTGTGTTTTTTCCTGCATGTGCGAATCTGAGAAGCTGTGAGTAGCAGTGGTTTCAATATTCAGGTTGCCTAAGGCATTGAAGTTTTTGCTGGTGGAAAGAGTCTTGGTATTTTGGGTTGTGGTCAGCTTCCTGGTGTGTCTTCTCCATCTGGTGACTTTTGTAAAGACCGCTGAATCTCTGGTGGAATGGTCTTTATTTGTGGTATAGCTTTGATTGAGGGGTCAATCCATGAAAAGATGTCCATGCATGTGGAATTTCTGGCATTTGAAAGGAACATGTTCATAATCCACAGTTTGTATCCATTCAAAATCATCATGGAGAAGGCTTACCTCATCAGGAAGAGTTTTGGCTATGTGCATGTATACGCAAATCCTGGAATAGGCTATATTCTTTTTTATTCTCATTTCATCTGCAATTTTTATGAATTCCCCTAGAGTGTTTCCAATCTCTTTCAAGGTTAGTTAATCCCAGTAGTCTTGAGGTAAAGAGTAAAGATGATCCCAAACTGGAGCTCAGCTGAAGTCTTCTTTGTCAGGGTTAAAACACTCAACCCAGTTTCGGTGAAAAATACTTGTTGAGTTGAAGAAGTAAGGGACACCATCTATGATCTTTTTCTTGTCTTCAATACATGTGAGATGATGTTGAAGAAACCCTTTGAACCCAGTTGGAGGTCGATTTTGCCTTTTGGATTCCATTTGGAGGCGATCCATCCAAGTAGGGATTTCTCAGTAGGCCAGAATCCCATGAAATTTCCTATCAAGGCATGATCTTTCATATATTGGATTTTTCCATTGATTTGCTGTGTGGGAAGCAAGATCTTTGTCCATTCTACTCCTTTTATAATATAGATGGAGGAGGTGAGAGTTTTTGTAGCTACAACATCGACAGAATAATTATTCATTATGGGATGCATCCCTGTGGGACTTATGGGTGGGACATATGTTTTTTGATGGCTGTTGTCAAAATATTTCACCACGCCATTAGGAGGAGGGCCAGGGGAGGGGGGATTCACTGTCCCCCCGTTGTGATATTCATGGAGAGAAGCCCTGCCATGCACAAGGATATGGGTAGGGAAAAACCATTCGAAGAGAAGAGCATAGGGAGATAACCGCAGGCTCGATGACCACCACAACACTAGGTCATGGTAGAAGGGTTTAAAAATTATAGAGCTAACATATTTCAAAAGCGGGTAATTCCCTATGCTGATTACAATAATAAATTTGTTTAATTAAAATATATCAGCATTGTGAGAGAAATTAAAGTGACGCCATCATGGTTTTTGACACAAAATTATGCAAGAATGCAATAAAATATAGAAGTACACACAAACCCAAAGGTGCAGTGGAAATAAGAATTCATTTCATTAATATCACATAACTGAAATATGCTTACAGATAGAATGGAAATAAACTAGCTAGGGTGCTGGTAGCTTATCTTTGAGAAGAGATGTGGTAGCTACAGGCCTCATAACTATGTTAAAATGAGGTTACAAGGCCTATTTATTATTTAGAAACAATGGAAAACCATAAACATCCAAAAACCTAACCCTAGGAGATGAAATACCAAAACTATGGGCCCCGCTTGGGTAAATTGGTACATCAACTTCCTAGGGACGTAACTTTTCCATACAATCTCTATTTGGCATGCACAATAACTCGTTATAAATATCTATCTAGGGACTACAAATTTTTAGTGAGAAACATGGTTTTCTCATTGTTAATGACCCATGTTGCTCCTGGTTTTCCCAAAAAAACGTCGTTTAGGGCCTCAAAATGGATCCAAAAGTTTAGGACCAAAAAAAATTGCTAGAAATAGTAAACAATGCTACAATTAAGAAAACTGAAAAACTAAAAGAAACAATGGTAGGGGTCCAAGTGGAATAGGCTAGTGGCTACAAATATATACCTGGATCATTCCTCTCCCCTTACAAAGAAATGGTCCCCATTGCATTGTGTTCCTCCGTGAGATGAGGAAACTTTTGCTGAACTTGGTCCTTGATGAGCCACTTGCCTTGGTGAAGGAGTTGGCCTACTTTGAAAACTAGATATAGTTGGATTCTTTGTTTTCGGGTGTTCTTGATCTGATCAGTTTTGGCCTGTTCCACGCAGTCTGGATTTAACACTGTTGGTGTGAGTTGTTCTGCCATGTTGGATGTGTCCAGTAGAGGTGGAAAGCAGGGCCAAAGGCAGTCCACATTGAACACTAGATGTAGACCAAGGAATGGTAGAATACTAAGCTCAGAGGAATTGTCCCCTACAACCTTGGTGATTGTTTATGTCACATATCGGAATGGGTGAAGCTTGCGATGGGGTCCAACGAGGTGCTCCTTCTGCAAATGTATCCACACTTTGTTGCCCACCTGGAAATTGTGTGGCACTCGATGTTGATCATGTCGCTACTTGTACTTAGCATTGGCTCTGTCCAATATGTCATGAACCTGTTGGTGGATGTTTTGAATTTGATCAATGAAGTTTTTCGCCTTCTCTAATTCAGACTGGACAGGAGATGGATCTGTCTGAGTAGTCACCAATGTCATGGCTATGTCAATGGGACATAGTGGCTACAATCCCAAGCCCACCTGAAAGGGGCTATGGCTAGATGATTTTTGGAGAGACCTGTTATAGCTATGTTGTACATAGGGGAGGCTCTCATCCCATGTACATGGATGATTTGATTTGTACATACAAATAATGTGTACGATCATCTTGTTGATGACCTCTGTCTGACCATCAGTTTGGGGATGGAAAGATGTGGACTTGGTGAGATTGGTGAGCTTGGTTTCCAACATGAACCAGAGGCTCGACCAGAATGTACTGAGGAACCTAATATCCCAATATAAGATGATAGAATGTGGGATCCCAAAGTGTACCCACACACATTCAAAGAAGAGTTTAGTAGTGGATTTTGCTATGACATTATTCTTGTAGGCTGTCATGATGGCCATATTCGATAATCTGTCGATGACAAAAAAAACACAATCATTGGCATGCATATTATAAGGAAGGCCTATCGGCTTGAGGGGTCCTAATCTAGGTTTAGAGTTTATTACACAACCAACAACCCTCCAACTACTGGCCCTTTTGACAATGACCTTCTTGCGCAGATCAAGCTCTCACTCGAAGCAGTATGGGGGGTTGTTAGAACTAGGTTTCCACACCCTGAGGAAGAAAGTAATGAAGTGACCCTAATAATATTGATTGAAAACTTATATTGATCATAAATAAATGTGCCCAATATAGAACAATGCTTATCATATGTAGATATAATCGTAGATCGCTTTAGCGCAGATATAACATGACAAAACCATATCTAGATCTAAGTAATGCATAATTACTTAAGTAGATTCATTCATCAATGTAAATTCATGCATAAATACCATAGATAATTGTGCAAATACAAATAATCAAAACAAAAGAAATGAAATCTAAAGACAGGAATAGTAGATAGATAACTCAGATCAATAAAAAAATGCTTTCACCAAAATCCATCCTTATATTAGCTTCAAGTCAATTCAATACATCAAAATTTTCCCTTACACATTACCCTTCTGTGCACACAGCTAGCGGAGTCTGCACACTACCAGGACTAGGTGTCTATGCACATAGCTAGTAGAAGCCTTTATACCTAATCTAGAAAAACCTTAAAAAAATTATTACAGATGCATAAACATTCAAATCATAACATTAAGTTAAATTATACTCCTTTCACTTAGACTCGATCTATCTATTTATATCATTCTAGCATGCAGATAATATGGTCTGAAAACATGGTTTGAGGCCCAGAGTTTATCCTTAAACACTTTTACATCAAAATAGGGACTTTTACCCACCCCAAAGCCCCTTGGCTCATTCGCACAGCGCACATATAAAAAACTTGTACCAAAATATACCAAAAAGTGTACCCCAGCGGACCCCTCTCCAACAGGCCCACAACACAAACATGTGACTTGTCTAGAGTCACTGGGGCATCTACTCCTTTAGCTTGGCTTCGAGTGCTCTGACAGATGATTTAAGAGGGAGCACCAAACTCTACGAAGCATCTCGTTGCACTTGAAAAACCAACTTCTTTTTGGTGGGCCCTTCAGCATCCAACTCTATACTTCACTGCCTTTAACATATTCTCTTTACGACGTAGATCCTCGATCTTGGTTTGAATGATTCAGCCCTCCTGTAGATAGCTGAGGCATTGTGGAAGAAACAGAGTGGGTGCCACTGTCTGGATTTCATCGAACTGTTGCTCTTTCCAGTTTAGCTCATTGCACAAATACTATACTACAAGATCATTATGTACAGACATCCATATGCCCATAGTCTCGTCTAAAATATTCTCACATTGTGTGACTACAACAACAATATTTTCAGTAGCTTGTTTCAATTTGGCTTCCCTTTTTGCACAGACCTCAAGGGGAGTCTCAGGGTGCAACTTCATTTGCAGATCCATGATTTGATGTACGAACTATGCATGGGCAGTCTTCACTTTAGCACATGGTGCTTACAAAGCAGCAACCAATCCTTCTAATTTTTCTTTAGGGGCATTTGTGGCTAGGAGTATTGTTGGAACATCACTGCAGAGTTGGTGAATTTTGGCTTTGAGTGAAGTGTGCTGGGATTTGGTTGCACGGAATGCTACTTCTGCAATTTGTTGTTTCTGTTATACGTCTTTGGCCTGCTTCTTGGATTCAACAGCAAATGTGTGAGCAACAATCTCACAGAACTAAAGTTCACCGGAAATCATGGTGTGCATCAGGTGCAGCTTTCCTAAAGGTAAAATAAACAATTTAATATTAATATCACCTACACCACATAATTGATTGCACTGGATAGCATCCACATGGATGGCTGGTGCGGGGATTTTCACAAGATGAGCATCCCCAGTTGCTGGTAATTCTATATCCAATGGTTGTGTGATAGTTTCTTGTGCATTGGTCTATCTCGCCTGAGAAACTCTCACTTAAATTAGGCTTAATTTAATTTTAAGTTTCTGGATCCCAACCTATACCACTTCCAGCGCAGTCTTATATTGCACTTCCATCTCTGACTAGAAATCCTCAGTCATGGATGCAAATATGTTAGCAATCGCATTCAAATCATCATCATTCAGTGTACAAACCTCTTCCCTGGAATCTTTAGATACCTTCCTCTTCTTCCTTGATCCACCAACGACTTGAGAGTTGTACTTCATGCCTTTAGAATTCTACACTTCTACCTGCTCCACTGTATCTTTTGGCACAGTACTATTTTTCTTGGGCTCATCGTATTTCTCCAGGGTTATAGTCTTGCCAGTGGTGGTCGGTGTGGGTTGTTTCTCTATAGGCTTCTCAGTCGGCTTCTCTGTTATTTTATCTAGTTGAGTACCAGTGCACGGATTCGTCAGTGTTGTTGGTGTCCCATGTTTTGATAGTTTGGAAAATCAAAAGACAAGGCAACATCAGAAACAATATTTAGAGTTACAGGATATATTCCTCCTACTCTCAGTGAGGGATCTCTCAAATTATTTGTTTTTTCAAAGGTTTATCTTGTGTGCTTTGAGTATTGGTTTTAGACTAGTTATTAAGTGAAAGTGTTTGTTTATTTGTTTGGTTGAATTGATACAGCTGAACACAAAAGGTCTAGGAAAGATAGATAGAAAGGGGAAATGTCAGCTTCATTGGGCAATGGAGTCAAAAAGTTGTCATGAAAAACTTATCAATGGATATGGGATATCAAAGGGAAAATCTAACTTGGCCGCAGGATCCTTTGGTTTTGGAATGAGATGGACATCAATGATTTGGAAAGAGAAGTTTAATTCTCAACAAAAGGAAATTGAAAACACTACTTGAAAAAAAAGAGCTATTTGATAGACAGGGCTAACCATGAATTCTACAAATCACACTTCAAGCAAATAATGACTTCAAAACCACTTTCAAAATGAAATCTAATATTCGGGGAACACCCTATTTCATCAAAGATTTTATTTCAAATGACTTAGAAAAAATAAAAGATTCACTGATAATTACGGTCATAGAAGAGGGAATACCTAAATACATCTATGATCACAACTATAAAGACCTTTAAGCCAAATGTTCAAGTGAGGGCAAGGGGCATGATCAGAACAAACCTTCTTGGATCACTGTAAACAAAGAAACTTCAAAGGGAGACTTCAATAAAAACCTTTAAGTGGCAGCAGACAAGCAGGGAGAACCATAAATCATGTTGAAACCAACTATTCAAAATATTAAGGAAATAAACAAGCATGAGGACTAAAGAGAGAGATTAAAGACTCTAAAATACCTTAGAAGAAGAAAACATAAAATAGAGAAGGATAAACAGGTCTAAGGTGCTTCCAAGAGTCATTTATTAGCCTAAAACTTTCATCCTACTGTAGTAAGAATTTATGGAACAAAATGAAAACAGGGGAACACATTAAACATTTCAGAATACTTCACCAACAGCCAAGCTCACGGATCCAACGATAGAGCCTTCTCACGAACAAGCATGCAACAACATCATCAGGGCTTCCAAGATTTCAATTTCTTCTTCAACTTCAACAAACTATGTATTATTTCAGAGAATTTCAGTATAACAACTAGTAAACAAACAACCAACATTTACAATGGATTCCTCAACAAGTTTTTATAGAGGAATGAGGAGGTCGAAAGAGAGAAAAGATCTTCTAAGTTCAATTAATACAGTTAATGCTTCTCAGCCTTTGATGGGCTCAAGGGAGAAGTTTACAGATATTTTCCTGTATTAATTGGTTTGTATTAAGTAATTTAAGCTTGTTGGAAGCTTATGTTGACTTTAAGGCTCTGTGTCATATTTTTCAATAATAATGTTGATAGTTTATATTAGCTTCTTTGATTCGAAATAACTATTCAGCTGTAAGGGGCAGATATTCTATGTTTTGGTCATTACTCGGCCTTTGTTTGAATGTTATGAAGTCACAGGTGGCAATCTGGTAGCTGAGAGGAATCAATTTTCCTCTGATGTGGCAATGGAGGCATCCTCTGTCCGATAAATATCCTTGATTTTCCTTTAACTTTGTTTTGATTAAATGGATTAGGCCTTTGATAATCAAATTTTAGCTGTAATCCATTAAACTATACAATTAATGATTAATCCTTCATTTATGTTGTGTTTGGGTCTTCGACACTGATACTCTTTGATTTGATTTAATCTTACTCTGTCTTGTTGATGTGCAGGTATGTACGAGGTCCATATGGCATCAATGCCCATGAGTCATCGATGAAACGTGAAATTGAACCCTATATATGGCTTTCCTTTTTATGAACGAAAGTCTAGAGGATCGTCATGCTTGGCTTTCATTTTCTTTTAAATCATTTGAAAATCATTTAAAATCTTGCACAATACAAAAACAATTAAGAAATCCTGCATATTTAGTAAAAAAATGCTTAGGAGGCTTTGGCTTGGAGCGTGGCTATTGGATGGCAACATCCGACAGTGGAGATTTGCGCATGGTGGTCAAAAGTAGAGCGGTGGGAGATTTTAAGTCAGAACTGTTGACCTATAATTAACCAAGAAGATAAAAGGTCAATATTAGTAGTGAACTAATAATGCGAAGGGGTCACATTATGTGAAAATAGAAGAAAATGCGAAGAAATAAGGTAAAAAACCCTTTGGCGGAGGAAAATGCAAAGGAATTTAACCTAGGGTTTCAGAATGATCATGGGTCGTCGAATGAGATCGGCCCACGAAATCAAAGATGGGGATCGCTCTGAGAAGTCCTTTGGCGAGGGTGGAGGGCGTGAGGGTGGAGGGCGGTAGTGTAATGAGAAATTAGAGATCTGAGGTCAGCGATCCGCAAATATCAATGGCGGGAGAGAACGCGATAGATCATAAAGGTAAATGGGAAAGGCGCTTTGGCTTAAACAATTGCGGTATCGCACGGAAAAATGGGAGACAAAAGAGAGTTTTCCTTTTGAATGTGATATGTGTTTGATGCCACCACATGTTCCTTTTTAATACCGCTTCATCGCGTTGATTTTCACGACTAACCTCCACGCTTAATTTTATGAGAAATGCGCATCATCGATTCGAGGACTCGTATCTCGATTTGGTGGAGAATCGAGAGCGATACTAGATAGATGTGCGGTGGATAGGAGATAGGGTGGTTTTATTATGAACCGTCCGATCAGGGGGTCGATGGTGGAGATTAGATCTGGAGGGAGGCAGGACCCACAAGGGTCAGGCCTGTCGGGTTAGGTATGAGCCGTTGGATGAATGAAATGGACGGCTCAGATTGTATCTAGGGACAAATGGAAATATAAACAAAGAGGAGGAAGGGTGAATAAGGACTGTTGATCTACAGAGATTAACGGTCGGGATTTGGCCAAAACCATTAGGAAGCGGGACGCATAAATCTTAGCCAAATTCAGGAAATTCAACCTGGGCCATTCGATTTGGACATGTGGACAACCCGGATGCAATCGGAGCTATCAGCATCGGCGAGGTAAAGAACATGGAGGCGCCGAAGAGATTGAGCGCTGACCGTCGATCTGCAGATCAGATCAACGGTGGAGGATGTGTCAAAAGGTGACCAATTGGGGGTGGGGAACAAATGTGCCCAATGAAACTTGTGATGCGATGTTGCGCTGATCGTTGATCGGTTTTTATATCAGCAATCGAGAAAGGGTTAGATTAATGAACGGAGGGACCCCTTACAATATATGAAAACCAAAAAATATAATGAAAATACAAATTTTTATGTATTGGGCAGGTAATATATATATGAAATGTTTTGGCGCCTCTCTATGGGGCCATTGGTTTATATGGAATGCGATAGGCCCAGGGCTTATATGTATAAGGGCCAATCGCAATCGGGACTTCAGGTCAGGCTTTTCAATCTACCCATTTAATTCTTCGATGCGATCAGCGCTTAGGGACTTAAAATCTTGGTCCCGAGTGTAGGTTTATATGGAGGAAAGTGGAGGGCGGGGGATTTATACAATGGGCTCAATCGCATCAGAAAAATGATGCGGGGATTTTCAATCTACCCATTTACATTAAAAAACATTGTTCTGGCGAGTTTAGACCGAAACTTAGGAAAAATAGGTTTATTGGAAAAACAAAGGAAAATAACAATCGGGAATGATTTATAACAATGTTTAGTGCCTGACTGCGGGCTCTATGGGTTATATGAAGAGGTAAAAAGGCTCATGGTTTATAACCAGAGGCTAATCACATCGGAAGTTTTATAAAGGCCGAAGACTTACGTTCATGGTTTTTTACTGATGTGATAAGCGCTTTACGAGTCTAGTGCCTGGTTGTAGGGCGCGGGCACATGGGGGGAAGTGGTTTAGGTTTAGCCCAAAGGGACTTAAACATACAGTCAGAAAAACTTATTTTTTATGAATTTTTCAATGTTTTTTGATGGATTTGGGGGTTTTGGTAAAGTCTAAAAATGAGTTTTAGACTCTGTAAAAGTGATTTTCATGAGGGGAAGAAGGGAAATCATAAAAAATAGAAGAATTCCATGGGGATTAAAGGGGAAAAAATGAAGGTTAATTTTGAGTGAAGGAGGAGAAAAATGGGATTTTACAGCAGTCTTTTTTTATGGAAAAACAACATAATTTCTGAGTTCAGAAAGGGAACAGCAGTGACAATTAACCAGAGGATAGAATATCTTATGAAGACTTTAAGCACTGACAATTTTTTCAATAAAATTTTTTCTTGAAGGTTGTCCAAAAATAATTTAGCCACCACTTGATATGAAAAAAATTTATAGGTGGCTAACAGTCGCTCCACTTGGGGATGGTGCCTTCTTGAAGGCATCAAGAATTTCAGACTTGCTTTCTTTGGAGGTTGATCAGTGCCTTTTCCATTGGGTGACCTTTCTTCATTTGGATGGTATTCTTTTTCTCTGAAAAATATTAGCAGCCATGAAAAATAATGAATTTTTATCAACGCACGCTTTCTACCCACCCAATCCTACTGATCTAACATTTTTTCTTCTTTAGAGTGCACTTGGATTAGCAAACTCCCTTACAACATTTTATTCTTTTGAAAGCATAAAATCTAATCTATTTCTACTTTTTATGTCTCCATGAACTCGTATTAAACAGTTGAGCTCATATGCTTCTCTACCTAATCTACTAATCTGTTAGGATTAAGCAGTCTAACAAATTTTTATTCACTAACTTCTAAAACAGAAATTTAAAAGCATACAAGTCAGGATTGGACAGTCTAACTTGTTGCTGATCTATGGAATAAAACAAAAAGCTGCACATAGATATTATTTTGCAGAAAATTAAATCAAAATGGAAGGCTTAAGATCTGAAAGTTCAAGCACTTCATCTTTTTTCAACTCTTTTTTTATTTGTTTGAGCTGTTCTTTTCTTGTTCTCTAGTTCATATTTTGAGCTGATTAGAACCAGTTTTACCTCTGTTTTGACTCAGGAATTAAAATAGATTGGAGTCATTCTTCTCTTTGAGAACTAAGGTTCAGATTTTGAACATGTTTGAACCTTTAATTTCTAACCTAATCTACCTACTGATAAGCCAAGATTAAGATGTTTGGAAAATCTAATTCTCTAACCTATCAGTAGTCAATTCAAAACTAAATAGCCATGATTAGGCTGTATGGCTAACTAGAAGTGTGTTCTTAGTAGTAGAATTTGAGCTTGAACACTTTTAGTTTTTGCTTCTCTTTTTTGGCATGGGGTTGTACCTTTATTTTTTTCACAATCTGCACTCTTTTCTCTCTTTTACTGTTTTTGTACTTTTATTTTTCTAACTTTGAATGCAACTTTCAGAATATGATATTTACAGTGAAAATTAAAATTCTTTGAAACTCATGATTCCTGGCAGAAGTAATGCTTTAGCATCCTGCCATTAACAGGACCTCCATACAGATCATCTCCATTCAATTCTTTCAATAAAAATGCATTGTGACCCCTCTCAGCATGAACAATATAGGGGCCTTTCCACAAGTTCTCAAACTTTCCATGTTTCCCCTTCTCTTCTCTCCTTGAATCCCATTTAAGAACAACATTCCCACCCTGGAAATTGTTTGCCTTAGTCCTTTTATCAAATATTTTTTTTACATTTTCTTGGACTAACTGCGTCCTTTCATAGACTTCTTCTCTGGTCTGCTGTAAATGGATGGTTTGGTTGATTCTCCTCTGCATATCATTCTCTTAAACCTACACTTCTTGAAGGAGCTTCATGACTGGAACTCCTGATGAGGTGGGGAAGACTGCGTCCATGCCATAGACCAGCTGATAGGGGGAAATACTTATTGACTTCTTTGTGGTTAACCTATTAGCCCCTAAGGCATGAACCAGCTTACTGTACCATGATTTCTGATTCTGTTCCAACATATTTTTGATGATATTGATGAGGCTCTTGTTGGAATATTCAGCCAATCCATTTCCTTGGGGATAGTAGGCAGTAGAATGCCCTAAGGTTATGTGGTATTTGTAACAGAAATCAACCATTTTCTTAGATTTAAAAGCAACAGCATTATCTGTTAAGATTTTTCTGGGACAACCAAATCTAGATAGAATATTTGTTTCAAGGAACTTGACAATGACATAGTCATTAGCATTTCTGGAGGGTATAGATTCTATCCATTTGGTAAAGAAGTCAGTGGCCATGAGGATCCCCTTATGTTGAGTTGAGGAAGATGGGTGAATTTCCCTAATGAATTATAAGCCCCATTGTTGAAAAGGTGCCTCAACTCTGATAGGATGTAATGGTAAGGGAAGGAGTTTTCTTTTGCCATCAAAAATTTGACACTTATGGTAAGACATGACTAACTCATTAGGGGAATTTTGAGGTCTAAAATGGGCCTCCTAAGGAAATTATAAAATAATAGTGGAAAAAATCAAATAAGATTTGATGACATCATCAAATTTTAGAGGGAAAAATGAAACAACTACTTTTTCAATTCATATTTTTAACTTATCTCCCAGCTCAAATTCTCGAGCAGAGTAATTCATGGATGCGAAATTTATTCCCCATCCAAGGAGTCACCATCTCATCCAGGGAGTACCCATGTTGCATACTTTCGATGGGTCCTACTACACGAAAAATGAGAAATACATAAAAAAAACGTGATTACAATCATGTTTTTTATGTATTTCTCATTTTTCGTGTAGAAGAGTTCATCGAAAGTATGCAACATGGGTACTCCTTGGATGAGGAATTAAATTCCGCATCCAACGAGTACTCCCGCTCGAAATTTGAGTAAAAATTTTGGGAGATAAGTTTAAAATACGAGTTGAAAAAAGTAGTTTTATTATTTTATTATTTTTTAATATTTTTACTTTTTTACTCCAAAAATGGTGAATCATCCATTATGGATGACATCATCATCTTGAATCCTATTGGTTGTTATAAAGTTTATTTTTGTTGTACATTTTTCTTATGAGGCCCATTTTAGACCTCAAAATTCCCCTAATGTCTGAGTGTATGGTAAAAGGGTAGGCCAATAGTGACCATATCTAAGATATTTGTTTGTTGTGGTCTTCCAGTAGAGGTGTCCTCCACATTCTCCGTCATGCAACTCATGCATGATTTTTCCTGCATCATCTTCAAGTAAACATTTAAGAAAAATTCCAACAAGATTTTTCCAATATAATACCCCATCTAAGATGAAATAACTCAAAGATTTTTGTTTCAAAAATCTAGCTTTATTTTTGGACAAAGGAGGGGAATTCAAATATAAAAGCACATAAATAATTTCAGCATACCAAGGAGAATTCAGAAATGTTACTTCAGTGAAAGGAGCAGTAGATTCTTCTATTTCTTCCAACACATCTACCATATTCATGTCTAGTGCTTGGAAGTTAGACTCAACCATAAGTTTTGCTAATCCTTGCCCTTTAACTAATTTGGTGGGCTTGATTTCTAAGTCATATTCAAGAATAGTTGCAATCCATTTTCCCCTTTTACCATCAGGGTCTTGACTTAGAATGTCCTTAACAACAGTATGTGGAACAAGAGAAATTATGTGAGAGTGTAAAATATAGACTCTAAAGTCCTTTAAAGCTTTCACTAATGCTAAGGCTTGCTTCTCCATGATGTTATATTTGAGAGGAGCATCTCTTAAGGCCCTAATAGAGAAGTATATTGGTTGTTCTTGCCCCAAGTCATTATTTTGAAGTAATACTACAGCTATTGTATGCTCAGATGCAAAAGAAAAGATATAAAAGTCTTTGGTAAAATCTAGACTAATCAGGACTGGTGTTTGAGTAAGCGCTTGTTTGACCAGTTCGAATGATTGTTTAGCTGGTAAAGTCCATTTTACAATGACATCTTTCTTAATCATGTTTGTAATGTTTTTTAATAGCTTAGCAAGGTTGGGGATGAACCTCCTCAAAAAATTAATCTTTCCAATGAAATATTGTAATTCTTTGAGGCTTCTTGGATGGCTGATCTGCAATATGCCATCTATCCTTGTGGGGTCTATTTTGATTCCCTCTTTTGAAATTATATGGCCAAGAATTTTACCTTCTTGGAGACCAAAGAGTGTCTTATTGGGATTCAATGACAAGCCAAATTTCCTACACTTCTAAAAAACTTTTCTCAAGTGAATCAAATGTTCTTCATCAGTTTTTGAGAAAACAATTATGTCATCAAGGTAAATGATTATGAAATAGCCAATATCTTCATAGAATTCTATGTCCATGGCACTTTGGAAGGTGGTCACTGCATTCATCAATCCGAAAGGCATTTTTACATACATAAAGGTGCCCCAAGGTGTGGTAAAAGCGGTTTTGATTTGATCACTTGGGAGCACTAACACCTGGTTGTAACTCAAGAAACCATCTAAGAGGGATATCATTTTTGACCCAACTACCCTTTGAATTATATGGTCCATTTTGGGTAAGGGGTAGTTGTCTTTTAGAGAATCTCTATTTAAATTTTTGAAGTCAATATAGAGCCTAATTTCCCCTGTTTTCTTTCTAACAAAAATTAAGTTTGATACCCATTTTGAATATCTAATGGATACTATGATCCCAGCATCATGCATCTTTTCGATTTCTGCCTTAAATAAAGGGAGTAAAATAGGGTTTATTCTCCTTAGTTTTTGTTTGAAAGGCTTTTGATTTTCTTTGAGAGGGATTTTGTGGTGATGATACTAGTATCATACGATTTCAGGTATGTGTACCCCCAAGCAAAAACATCTTTAAACTCTTTAAACAACTCTATGTATTGAAATTTTATGTGAGTTGGGAGAGTGATGGATAGTTTAATCATCTTGGGTTCTACTAGGCTGCCTATGTTATGTTCTTCTACATTTGTTTCAGCAGGCTCCATTCTCGGCTCTTTGGCTACATCGTTAAAGTCGAAAATGTGTTCTAAGGGTGTGAGACCTGTTGGAATTGTATCGTTATTGCATTGTAAAACTTCCAAGTCTTCTTGGTTTTCATTGTCAATTATCTCTGCTTCAAAAGGATTTTCATAATGATTTATATCAGCCGAACATGTCATTTCAACTTCTGGGATTTTTTCAATATATAAATAGTTTTATATATGGCTGGTTTCTGATATTGGTATGTCGAAATCGTTTTCTGATTTTAAGAAATCATCTATGTGTTTTTCAGAATCAAACACTTGCCAGTGATCTTCGTTATTAGGTACTACAGGCCTGTGTTTTACTTTAACACTAATCTGTTCATTTATCTCAGGTATTTGGCAGTTGCTGGCATTAAAAGCGAGTTCATTTGCTAGATGATTTAGTGCTCTAGGAATGAAAACAAGTTCATATTTTTCAAAGGTTTTCAATAAATCAAGGGCAGCGTTCTGATATTCCCTAAGCCTTGGATTTCTAGCTGAGTATTCTCCTTTGATTTGTCTTATGATAATTTTAGAATCTCCTAAGATTTATATCTTTTGGGCTTCTAATTGTTTAAGAAATTGTAATCCTAGAAGAAGTGCTTCATACTCAGCAATATTGTTAGTGCATGGGAAATCTAATTTATATGAAAAAATCTGATTCATATTTTGAATCCAATCACCTGCCCCTGCACTTGTTTTGTTACAGGATCCGTCAAAGTTTATTGTCCAAATTATATTTTCTTCATTTTCATTTTCTTGTTGCTGTTGATTTTCAATGTTTTGTATTTGATTTGAGGGAAGTTCTGATTGTTCCGGTAAACTGGTTGGGTCTACGTTTTCCTTTTCTTGTTGAGTAAGTTCATCTTCATTGCACAAGATAAAGGAATCTAAACTTGATTGAATGGAATATATTGGAGAATTTTTTGGTTTATCTATGTTGCTCACCATGTAATTCATGTGAGATTCCCTATATAGTCTTCTGTTTTGGTTAAAAACAGGGATGGTGGCATAAGACATGTCCATTTGAAGGCTTCCCTGAAGTTTGGCTCCCCATGATCTTGATAAGAGCATGCCATACTTAGGGGGAATGTCAGCTACAACTATGTCCATTACTAGACTCTTAGCAGGGATTTGAGCTAAGTTAACACATAAATCTTTGATTAAACCCAAACATTTGACTCTTCTTGAGTCAAAGGAATACAAATCTTTGTATGGTTTAGTAATTTCTAAGCCTAAGCTTTCCATTACTACCTTGGGCATTAGATTGTGTGAAGCTCCAGAATCTAACATGGCATTGTGTAAAATTTTCTCATGTATGTTCAAACTAACATAGAAGGGAAGAATATCCCCTTCTTGGTATTTTCCTTCAACTTCTGGACCAAATAACAACTCAGTTTTGTCATCTGTCAAGTTTAAGGTGTCAGTATCACTTCCTAAGTTCAAAGCTTTTAAAACTTGGTTTTTTTACACTTCTTGGGTTACAAGTTCAGCTAGGGGGATGGTAATTTTTATCTTGGCAATCTCTCCCTCAAGGCTGAAAAGAATAATTGACTTGTTCATATTTACATCTATTTTTTCAATTGAATTCTTTTCAGCAGTTTTGATTTGTTGAACTTTGTTTGGACTGGTAATTGGGATAATTTTGTTAGGACCACTAGCTGAAGTGCTAGGAGTACTCTGTTCAACATTTGGCTGGTTGTTTTTCTCTTTGTTTAAATATGGTCTTTTAGCCAAAGTGATGGGTTTGTCTGTTGTCTTCTTAGGCTGAATTTCTGTGTTTTTCTTGACAATAGTACTAGTGTTCTTATCTTTTGAATTATCTACGTTCCCTTTTCTCCTAAGATCATATTGTTTGTGTACCTCCATAATTGCATTTTCAAACCCCAATCTATAGTCATCAGAATCTTCATAGGTGCTTGTACTTTGATCAGAGAAGAAACCTTTTTCCTACTATCTGATCCAATCAAGTTTAGATGAGCTTCTCCCAACCTTTCCATCTCCCTATATTCCTCATATTGATCTACATAGTTTTGTTGGAATGGAGGTCTAACCTAATGGTCACTTTCCTTTTGCTTATCTTGATTGTTTTCTCTCCTATAATTCTGATTTCTATTTCTGTTTTGGTTATTTTGAGGTTCTCTTGGTGGCACTCTATCATTTAAGTTGATCTTCTAAAGCATCCCCTCCATCACCTTCACTAGGTTGTCAATTTTTGTGTCAGAAGTCGAGGTTGAGGGTAGCATGTCATCTTTATAGGTTACCCTCTTCTCTAATCTCAACCTATTTCTCTTCTCAATGATGTTTGCTTCTACACTCACAGCTCCTTTCTGCATGTCTTCTAAGGTTAAATAATCTATCTCCCTTAACTGATAATCCATTTTAGCATTAAAGCCTTCGGGATACCTTACTAAGGCCATGCCTTGGGGAGGTTTCATGTGAGGTGGAAGAGGATTGTAAATGCTATTGAGCCTAGTGGAGTAGTCATGAACACTTTCCCCTTGATTTCTCTTAAGGCTGCTATACTCTGCTAGTATTTGGAGAGGGTTCTTTTTGAGTTCCCATTTGTTGATGAATGTTTGATGCAAGTCAGGGAGATCGTTTATGTTGTTAGGAGGTAGGTTTTTAAACCATTTCTTTACATATCCTCCTAAGCTTTGGGCGAAGATCCTCATCTCCATAGTTTCTTCTTCTATATCCATGTAATCGAATGCATCCTCCATCCTATCTACATGATGTTGAGTTGTTGTAGACTCTTTTCCAGTGAAATGAGGGATTTTGGATTGGTAATCATTTGGAAAGGGAAGCACAGGTTGTGGTAACACTGATGGGGCATACCATGTTTCCATGGTTGGAAATAAGGGTGTATTTACAAGAGGTGGACTTACAGAAGTGAAATTGGGCTGAACAAGAGTGTTTTTCACAATGGTAGTATGGATTGGAGTGGAAGAAAAACTTGGGCCAACAAACTAATTTTGAGCAGACTTGTTATGGAAAAGGCTAAAGTGATGAAGAAGCTGGGAATCAGGAGGAGTGGAAGGTGAGGCTTCTCTATTGAAGCTTTGTTGCAAATCTGCAGTGTCAAGATCAGTTTGGTTTAAATCACCTTGAGATCTAGTTCTAAAGATGTTCTTTGTATGATGTAAATCAAAGTGTAAATAATCTAAACCAACATGGTTTTCAGGGAAAGATTTTGTTCTTAAGAGACTCCTATTAGCAGCTGATTTTCTAGAGTGAGAAGTCTGCCACAAAATTCTCTCTGGATTTTCAACGATTAAAGGAGGACTTGGGTCTAGATGGGATCTAGTGTTGATCTTATGTGAAGCCAGACTGTTTTTCAAAAATGAGAGAGGTTAAAGTTTTCGGGATTGTTTTTGGGAGTTTTTACCTCTCATGATGTTTTATCCAGTATGGGACTAGGCTTCTAAAATTATTCAAGATTGGTTAACATAGTCCTAAAGAGATTTAGGGACCTAGATGAGTAATAGGCCTACTGGGGCTAGTGGAGTCGCCAGGAGGAAAATATTTAGCTTCTATGACAGTAAAAATTGGATGGTTCCACCACCATGTTTATTATGAAGCCAAACCGAAACGTTTTTTGGGTTTTTCTGAGTTATTTTTCTTTTATAGGTTAAGAGAGTGTCCTAAATATGATTCAAAACTTAGCTAAGGTGTTTAAACATACAAAGTTCACTCTTATGGCTTCGTAACTGGTTCCTTCAAGGTTTGATAAGGTCTTCCAGGAATCCTAAGGGTTACTTAGTTTGTCACTGATTCAATGAAATCTTACCATGATTACCATTTTTGTTAGGCAGTGCTTGAAGGGGCTACTTATGTTATACAGGACAGGGAGTGTTTTTTTTTAAATATTTTACTCAGTGTCCCACCATGATCGCCATTATGTTGGTGTCTCGTGTTTTGATAGTTTGGAAAATCAAAAGACAAGGCAACATCAGAATCAATCTTTAGAGTTACAAGATCTAGTCCTCCTGCTCTCAGAGAGGGATCTCTCAAATTATTTGTTTTTGCAAAGGTTTATCTTGTGTGCTTTGAGTATTGGTTTTAGATTAGTTATTAAGTGCAAGTGTTTGTTTATTTGTTTGGTTGAATTGATACAGCAGAACAAAAAAGGTCTAGGAAAGATAGATAGAAATGGGAAATGTTAGCATCATTGGTCAATGGAGTCAAAAAGAGGTCATGAAAAACTTATCAATTGATATGGGATATCAAAGGGTGTTGGAAATATGTTTTTGGTATCCTATTATATTGAATTGATTGTCCTTGATGGCAACTCTCTGACAAAGGATGCGGATAATGACTGTATGAAGAACTCAGAAATCCATCAGCAGTTCTATACAAGAAGAATATAAGACTGAATGTATATATGCTTTTCCTGAATAGGTTCGATGTATGTATGCATCTTGATGATGGATAATTGAAATCCGTGATAGTTAAGAAACCCGATGTTGGGTTTGATGGTGCTCTATATACAATTAGAGGTGACAATGAAATACGATCGACTGTGTATCCTGACTGGTAGACAATGAACCAACGCGTGATAACCCTCTGTATTATGAAGTAAGGTGTTTATCTATGTTCCGAATGGTGGATCGAATGCACGCAGAGAACTGAGTCGAATAGTCCATAAGGATTTCATTGGAGCTGTATAACAGTATTGTGGTTATATGAACTGATAACGCGGAGAAACGAATTGGAAAAAGTACGCAGACGGAACCTGGAGTATAGGAGCGGAACCTTGCGGATGAACAGTGAACGCGGTTTAAGGCTGGAAGCGGTTTTTATCGCACCACCTTTGCAACAAAAGTGGTATTTGAGAATCGGGAGCGATTCCATAGATGGACCGACGCGTGTCCCCGAGCGACTTTGGAAAACCACCTTCACTGCACACCATCCCGCGTTATTTTTAGTGCTTCTATTCCGTGCGATATCTGTCCGATCAGATGAAGCGGCATGACGTGCTCTCAGTCGTTGGATGGGCACGCGGAATTGACAAAGGTATGTTGCGTTATTGTTCGTGCACCTTGGCCAAGCGATATCTGTCGGATCATTTGAAGATAAGCGATGTGCTCTTCGCCGTCGGATGTGGAAGGTCGGGGGGGTTCTAAATTATATTAATTGGGACCTTTTTTTAACTAAGGTTTGTGGGGTTAATAAAGGATGTTGAATATGTGAAGTTGGTGAGATATGAAACATGTGATGTAATGAACGTGGGTTAATATATGCGTTGATCTCACGAACACATAAACCTGGGGTCGATATATATATATATATATATATATATATATATATTCCTTGGGGAGTTCATAACTAAAGGAGGAAATTGGATTAATATCTCAATCTCAGATTGAGATATTAAAAAGCCTTAGAATAATTATCTAATTTCCAGACCAAGAAAATAGAACAATGAGAAGTTGTTTGGGGCTTGGGTAGACCTCGCTGGATTATCTATTTGATCCCGTCCAGGAATACCATCAGCGGTTGGATGGTTTTGACTCATGGTATTAATAAAGGCTAAAAATATATAAGGAGAAGAGGATTATAGTACAAGGTGTGCATGTGGAGGGGTTGTTAATAAATAAATCTCTTTAAGAGATATCTGAATGATTGAACTCTGATAGATCTAAATCTATGATGCACCTGTGGATATGATGAAGGTTCAAGATCTCTAGATCTATAAATGATGAATCTCTAGGAAGATCTGCAAAAGAAATGATGAAGACCTGGCATAAGTCTGATGAAGAAATTGAAGAAATTTGGAGGATCTGAGGGTTGAAGCCTTCAGTATGAAAGTGGAAGCTTTCTACTAGTAGAAGCTGATGCTAACATTAGGGGGGTCATAGCTCCCTTCCAGGTGAGGCTGGTAAACGAGATAAGGGGGTTGGAGCTCCCTTCCAGTTGTAGCTGGAAAACGAGAGAAGGTTGCAGCCTTCTGCAGGTAGAAGCCTGCGTACTGATATAAGTCTGCATCAGTACAATGTTGTAAAGGTTTTCTTTATAATAAATTTTGAAGACAGAGACAATAACAGCGGTGGCTTTCTCTCGAATTGGGTTTCCACCTTAAATACTGGTGTTCATGTGTGTTGCTTATGTGTGATGGTTTATTCTATTATTATTGCACATGCTTACTACTTACTAAACATTTGATGAATGAATGATGCAATGATCTAAGTAAAGAATTAAATGCATAATAAGACCTCTGGACATACGCAAGTTTTCTTAAGGATATCTGCATGTATACACGAGTTGGGTTCAATAAAGTAGCATATGGTTTTGAGAGAAAGAAAAAGAAAAAGTTTTCAATCAGCTCTAAATACTGATTCACCCCCCCCCTCAGTATTTTTCTTAACAATTGGTATCAGAGCAGGTCCTTCTAAAAAGCTTAGCCGCTAGAAGGAAGATCAATCAAGATGAGCAATCAAGATGGAACAACATCTATCAGGCCTCTGCTCTTCAACAGAAACAATTTAATCTTCTGGAAAACAAGAATGAGATCCTATCTTTAGTCTCTGGGAGCAGATGTATGGGCTATTGTTGAAGCAGGATATCAATATCCAGCCGCAGTACCAACAGATCCAACAGAAAGAAAGAAGTATGAAACAAATGAAAAGGCGGTTAATGCTCTATTGGGAGGTCTAAATGAATCAGAATTTGTCAAAGTCATGCAGCTGGATACTGCAAAGGAAATATGGGACAAAATTCAATATGAGAATCTAAAAATGTATAATGAGGAAAGCATTGCCATTTTCTTTTTACGTCTTGATGATATTGTAAATCGTATGAGAAATTTGGGAGAAACAATAACCGAATCTACTTTGGTTGAGAAATTTTTAAGATCACTAACGGCAAAATTTGAGTTAAAAGTTTCTGCTCTTGAAGAAAAGCAGGATCTTCAAAATCTTACTGTGGTGCAACTTCATGGCATACTAACTGCATGTGAAATGAGAAGAGGAGGACCATCTGAAGTCAAAGAAGCCGTCTTTAGAGCTTCTACAAAAGGAAAAGAAGTACAAGAGAAAGAAGGATCAGGGTATATCTCAGAAGATGATGAGGTAAATTTTGTAAAGAAACTCCAACTTGGCATAGGACGGTTCAGAGGTAAGCTTCCTTTCAAATGTTTTTCTTGTGGAAGAGTTGATCATTATGCTACCAAGTGTCCTCATAAAGAAACACATGAAAAATGGAAGGAAGTAGCAAGAAGGAATAAGAATCGGTTTAGCACTAGAAAAAGTTACTATACTCATGAAGACAATGATGGGTTATCAGACAGTGAGGAAGAATGTGAACAAGATCTTAGACTTCTCATGGCATTTGAAAGGGAGTCTAGAGAAGAAAAGGATACTTTTATGGATGCTTTAGAGGAAAATTATTTTCTTGATGAAATCAATAAACTCAAAATATGCCTAGAAGAAAGTAAAATATCCATAGAAACTCTAAAAAACCAGCTTCAAGAAAAGGAGAAACATAATGAGAAATTGGAATGTGAAATAGTAAGTCTAAGAAAAGAAATTGAGAAAGTAAAGACTTTGAATCTTAGATTTTCTAAAGGATCTGAAACCTTAGATGAGATTATCAAGGTACAACGTTCTCCTCTTATAAAGACAGGTCTTGGATATATCGAAGAATCTTCTCAGGCTTCAGCACCAAATTATCTAAAAGCAGCTACAGCTAGTATACAACATTCTGCCACTCAGCAAGGGAATAAAGAATCTTTACAGGTAAAGCATGACCATCTCAATTCAAAGAACACTAACAGGAATACCTTTCAAAGAAACACCAATCAATAGGTAAATTCAAGTAGAATATTTCATGATCGCAGAAATTTCTTCTTCAATGGACAATGTTTCTCATGTCACAATTTTGGTCATAAAGCTATTCAATGTGTTGCATATAAAACCATCATGACAAGAGAAGCAAGAAAGAAAAGGATTGATATTGGAACAAAGAAGAATACATATAACAACTTTTCTCCTCTTCAAAATGAAGTTGAATGTGCTTATTTCAATAACTTTGGCCATGAAGAATCTGAATGCAGGAGCAAAGTCCAGCCAAAAGAGCATTTTCCTTCAAGCTCCAAAGTGTGGAAAAAGAAGGAATTACAGGTTGAAAATTGTGGCATAGCTTTATTTGCAGAAGGTGAAGAAAATCAATGGTACATTGATAGTGGATGCTCAAAACACATGACAAGTGACAAAAACAAACTTCTTGCATATAGTGCTCTAGAAAAAGAAAATAATGTTACATTTGGAAATGATACTCCTGCTGTCATTAAGGGAAAAGGGTCTGTTTTTCTAAAAGAAAAGGTGAAAGCTAATAATGTCATGTATGTGGATGGATTAAAGCATAACCTGTTAAGTGTAAGTCAAATGTGTGATCAAGGAACTAAAGTTGTCTTTAGTTCAAAAGAATGTGTGGTACGTGATCTTGATACACGTAAAACAATTATAAAAGGAAAAAGAACTCCAAGAAACCTGTATGTATTGAATAATTGCAAAGAACAATGTTACTTGAGTAAATCTTCAGAAAACTGGCTATGGCATAGAAGGTTGGGGCATCTGAGCTTCTCTCAAATCAACAAATCAAGCAGACTTAAAGCTATTCATGATCTTCCCAATATTACTCTACCTGAAAATATCATATGCAAATCTTGCCAATTCGGCAAGCAAACCAGAGTACAATTTAATGCCAAGGAAGGATCATCAAGTAAGCCTCTTGAACTCATTCATACCGACATATGTGGACCTATGAGGAAAAAGTCACCACGTGGTGAAGAATACTATATCTTGTTCATTGATGATTTCTCTAGAATGTGTTGGATTGGGCTGCTTAAACACAAAGATGAAGAATTTGAGAAATTTCAGATCTTCAAAGCACTAGTTGAGAATGAATTAGATCTAAAAATCAAGTGTCTTAGATCTGATCGAGGAGGAGAATATACATCAGATGAATTCCTTGAATTTTGTGAACAACATGGCATAAAAGACAGTTTTCTATAGCTGGCACTCCACAACAAAATGGCGTAGCAGAAAGAATGAATAGAACAATTCAACAAATGGCCAGAGCTATGCTTGATGATTCCAGAACACCCGACACATTTTGGGGAGAAGCAGCACATACAGCGATAAATATTCTTAACAAGGCACATGTTCATGTAAATAGTGATAAAAATCCATATGAACTATGGTATGGCAATCCTCCCACTGTGAAGCACTTTAGAGTTTTTGGGAGCAAATGCTTTATCAAAAATAATGATGAAAAACTTGGCAAGTTTGAACCCAGAGCAGATGAAGGAATATTTCTTGGTTACTCCTCTAGGAGTAGGGCATATAAATGTTACAATAAAAGACTTTGGAATATTGTTGAATGTATTGATGTTGTTATTGATGAGTCTCCTGCAGCTCCAAAAGAAGAAAAACAAACAACAGATGAAGATGATGATGACATATATCCTTCTACATCAAATAGGAATGATATAGACAATGAACCCAATGAAGAACCTGAAGATGATTTATCTCAAAAAGCTCCATCCAGATATGTTCAAAAGAATCATCCAGAATCTCAAATTTTGGGAGAAAAGGGATCAGGTGTACAAACAAGAAGGACTCTTGTGGGATCTTCTAGCTATCTGGAATTTCTATCCACTATTGAACCACATAATGTCAATCAAGCTAGAAAAGATGAATGTTGGATTCAAGCCATGAATGAAGAGCTTGATCAAATTGAAAAGAATCACACTTGGGAATTAGTACCAAGACCTCATGACAAAAATGTTATTGGAACTAAATGGATATTCAAAAACAAGTTAAATGAGAATGGGGATGTTATAAGAAATAAATCTAGACTTGTTTGCAAGGGGTATGCTCAACAAGAAGGTATAGAATTTGAAGAAACTTTTGCTCCTGTAGCTAGACTTGAAGCCATAAGAATGTTTCTTGCTTTTTCAAGCTTCTAACAAATCAAATTTTATCAAATGGATGTTAAATCTGCTTTTCTCAATGGTGACCTAGAAGAAGAAGTTTATATAGAACAACCAGAAGGATTCATTTTGGGAAATGATGAAAAACTTGTTTGTAGACTTAAAAAAGCTCTATATGGTCTCAAACAAGCTCCAAGGGCATGGTACTATCGTCTTGACAAATATCTTCATCAACAAGGATTTTCAAAGGGGTCTGCTGATAGCAACTTATACACAAAAACTAAAAAATGATAAACTATTGATTGTGGTTGTATATGTTGATGATATCATTTTTGGAAGTAATGAAGAATCTATGAGTCAGAAATTTGCTTCTGTTATGCAGCAAGAATTTGAAATGTCTTTACTTGGGGAACTAACATTCTTTCTTGGCTTGCAAGTGCAACAAGCAACAGATGGCATATTCTTATCACAAGAAAAATATCTTAAGCAAATTTTGAAGAAGTATGGCATGGAAGAGTGCAAACTTGTAAGTACACCAATGATAACCGGATGTAATCTCAGTTCTCATGATGATTCTCCCACGGTGAATCAACCAGAATACAGATCTATGATAGGAAGTCTACTTTATCTCACTGGGACTAGACTAGACATTATGCATGCAGTTGGGATTGTGGGACGATTCCAAGCTAATCCAAAAGAGTCTCATCTTCAGGCTGTCAAAAGAATATTCAAATATTTGCAAGGAACTCAAGACTTTGGACTATGGTATCCAAAGAATGCTGATCTCACTCTTCATGCTTATACTGATGCAGATTGGGCTGGAAATGTTGATGATCGGAAAAGCACTAGTGGTGGTGCATTCTATATGGGGCCCCGGTTAGTATCTTGGTTCAGTAAGAAGCAAAGCTCTATTGCCTTATCTACAGCAGAAGCAGAATATGTGGCTGCCGCATCATGTTGCACTCAACTTCTTTGGATGATGCAAACCTTACAAGACATTCAAATCAAATTTTCACCTCCTATCTCCATTATGTGTGATAATAAAAGTGCTATCAGTATCTCAAAGAATCATGTTATGCATTCCAAGACCAAGCACATTCCCATCAAGTATCACTTCTTACGTGAACAAGTGCTTGAACAAAAGGTGAAGTTGGAGTATGTTCCCTCCAAAGAACAAGTTGCTGATATATTTACCAAACCTTTACCCAAGGAAGTGTTCGAATATCGCAGACAAAAGTTGGGAGTAGTCTCTGCCATGCAAAAGATCAGATCTACTTAAATATAGAAAATTAAATTGGATATGCGGATTTCCTGCAGGACAGTCGCAAGTTTATACACATAAAACCGCGTATGGGTATTTGTTGACAATTTTTTTTTTGGGTTAGCATTCTTCAGCACAGTTTCGGTGATATTGGGTATCTCTGGATGCACAGGTTAAGGGGGAGCATTGGTCATGTGGAAAGGATGCATTGTTGGCATTCTAATTATTTTTTGTAGTCTGATATCATGCTTGAGAATATTTGATCTTGAGTGGATAAGTCATTTCTGGTATTTCATTGAATATTATGTTTGAATATACAACATGATCTCAGGGGGAGCATGGTATTGTCGATACAAAGGATCTTGATCTATCCTTTTCCCTTGATGTCAAAGGGGGAAAATATTGTTAAATGTATCTCTGGTCATGGTTGCCATCAAGTCCAAAGGCGGAGATTGTTGGCAATATGTTTATGGTATCCTATTATATTGAATTGATTGTCCTTGATGGAAAATATTTGACAAAGGATGTGGATAATGATTGTATGAAGAACTCAGAAATCCATCAGTAGTTCTATACAAGTAGAATATAAGACTAAATGTATATCTGCTTTTCCTGAATAAGTTCGGTGTATGTATGCATCCTGATGACAGATAATTGAAATCTGTGATAGTTAAGAAACCCAGTGTTGGGTTTGATGGTGCTCTGTATACAGTTAGAGGTGACAATGAAACACGGTCGACTGTGTATCCCGACTGGTAGAAAATGAACCAATGCATGATAACCCTCTGTATTATGGAGTAAGGTGTTTATCTATGTTCCGAATGTTGGATCGAATGCACGCAGAGAAACGAGTCGAATAGTCCATAAGGATTTCATCGGAGCTATATAACAGTATTGTGGTTATCTGAAATGATAACGCGGAGAAACGAATTGGCAAAAGTACGCAGACGAAACCTATAGTAGAGGAGCGGAACCTTGCGGATGAACAGTGAACGCAGTTTAAGGCTGGAAGCGGTTTTTATCACACCACCTTTGCAGCGAAAGTGGTATTTGAGAATCGGGAGCGATTCCATAGATCGACCGACGCGTGTCCCCGAGAAACTTTAGAAAACCGCCTCCACTGCGCGCCATTGCACGTTATTGTTCGTTCTTCTACACCATGCGATATCTGTCCGATCAGATGAAGCAACGCGCCATGCTCTCAGTCGTTGGATGGGCACGCAGATTTGACAAAGGTATGTTGTGTTATTGTTCATGCACCTTGGCCGAGCGATATCCATCAAATCATTTGAAGACGAGCAACGTGCTCTCCACCGTCGGATGTGGAAGCTCGATAGCGCGGGGGGGCTGGTTCTAAATTATATTAATTGGGACCTTTTTAAACTAAGGTTTGCGGGGTTAATAAAGGATGTTGAATATGTGAAGTTGGCGAAATATGAAACATGTGATGTAATGAATGTGGGTTAATATATGCATTGATCTCACGAACACATAAACCTGGGGTCGATATATATATATGCCTTGGGAAGTTCATAACTAAAGGAGGAAATTGGATTAATATCTCAATCTCAGATTGAGATATTAAAAAGCCTTAGATTAATTATCTAATTGCCAGACCAAGAAAATAGAACAATGAGAAGTTGTTTGGGGCTTGGGTAGACCCCGTTGGATTATCTATTTGATCTCGTCCAGGAATACCATCAGCGGTTGAGTGGTTTTGACTCATGATATTAATAAAGGCTAAAACTATATAAGGAGAAGAGGATTATAGTACAAGGTGTGCATGTGGAGGGGTTGTTAATGAATAATCTCTTTAAGAGATATCTGCATGATTGAACTCTGTTTCTGATAAATCTGAATCTATGATGCACCTATGGATATGATGAAGGTTCGAGATCTCTAGATCTAGAAATGATGAATCTCTAGGAAGATCTGCAAAAGAAATTATGAAGACCTGACGCAATTCTGATAAAGAAATTGAAGAAAGTTGGTGGATTTGAGGGTTGAAGCCTTTAGTATGAAAGTGGAAGCTTTCTACAAGCTGGTGTTAAATCAGGGGGTCGAAGCTCCCTTCCAGGAGAGGTTGGTAAACGAGATCAAGGGGTTGGAGCTCCCTTCCAGTAGTGACTGGAGAACGAGAGAAGGTGGTAGCCTTCTACAGGTGGGTGCTTGCGTGCTGGTATAAGTCTGCACCAGTACAAAATTGTAAGAATTTTTCTTTATAATAAATATTGAAGACAGAGATGATAGCAGCGATGGTTTTCTCCCAAATTGGGTTTCCACCTTAAATACTGGTGTTCATGTGTGTTGCTTATGTGTGATGGTCTATTCTGTTATTAATGCACATGCTTACTGCTTACTAAACATCTGATGAATGAATGATGCAATGATCTAAGTAAAGAATTAAATGCATAATAAGATCTCTGGACATACAGGATATCCACGTGTATACGCAAGTTGGATTTAGTAAAGTAGCGTATGGTTTTAAGAAAGAAAAACTAAAAAGTTTTCAGTCAGCTCTAAATACTGATTCACCCCCCCCCCCTCTCTCAGTATTTTTCTTAACAAAGGGAAAATGTAACTTGGCCGTAGGATCCTTTGGTTTTGGAATGAGATGGACATCAATGATTTGGAAAGAGAAGTTTAATTCTCAACAAAGGGAAATTGAAAACACTACTTGAAAAAAAAGAGCTCTTTGATAGACAAGGCTAACCATGAATTATAAAAATCACACGTCAAGCAAATAATGACTTCAGAAAAACTTTCAAAATGAAATCTAATATTCAGGGAACACCCTATTTCCTCAAAGATTTTATTTCAAATGACTTAGAAAACATAAAATATTCACTGATAATTACGATCATAGAAGAGGGAACACATAAATACATCTATGATCACAACCATAAAGACCTTTAAGCCAACCGTTCAAGCGAGGGCAAGGGGCATGATCATAACAGACCTCCTTGGATCACTGTAAACAAAGAAACTTCAAAGGGAGACTTCAATAAAAACCTTTAAGTGGCAGCAGACAAGCAGGGAGAACCATAAATCATGTTGAAACCAACTATTCAAAATATTAAGGAAATAAACAAGCATGAGGACTAAAGAGAGAGATTAAAGACTCTAAAATACCTTAGAAGAAGAAAACATAAAATAGAGAAGGATAAACAGGTCTAAGGTGCTTCCAAGAGTCATTTATTAGCCTAAAACTTTCATCCTACTGTAGTAAGAATTTATGGAACAAAATGAAAACAGGGGAACACATTAAACATTTCAGAATACTTCACCAACAGCCAAGCTCACGGATCCAACGATAGAGCCTTCTCACGAACAAGCATGCAACAACATCATCAGGGCTTCCAAGATTTCAATTTCTTCTTCAACTTCAACAAACTATGTATTATTTCAGAGAATTTCAGTATAACAACTAGTAAACAAACAACCAACATTTACAATGGATTCCTCAACAAGTTTTTATAGAGGAATGAGGAGGTCGAAAGAGAGAAAAGATCTTCTAAGTTCAATTAATACAGTTAATGCTTCTCAGCCTTTGATGGGCTCAAGGGAGAAGTTTACAGATATTTTCCTGTATTAATTGGTTTGTATTAAGTAATTTAAGCTTGTTGGAAGCTTATGTTGACTTTAAGGCTCTGTGTCATATTTTTCAATAATAATGTTGATAGTTTATATTAGCTTCTTTGATTCGAAATAACTATTCAGCTGTAAGGGGCAGATATTCTATGTTTTGGTCATTACTCGGCCTTTGTTTGAATGTTATGAAGTCACAGGTGGCAATCTGGTAGCTGAGAGGAATCAATTTTCCTCTGATGTGGCAATGGAGGCATCCTCTGTCCGATAAATATCCTTGATTTTCCTTTAACTTTGTTTTGATTAAATGGATTAGGCCTTTGATAATCAAATTTTAGCTGTAATCCATTAAACTATACAATTAATGATTAATCCTTCATTTATGTTGTGTTTGGGTCTTCGACACTGATACTCTTTGATTTGATTTAATCTTACTCTGTCTTGTTGATGTGCAGGTATGTACGAGGTCCATATGGCATCAATGCCCATGAGTCATCGATGAAACGTGAAATTGAACCCTATATATGGCTTTCCTTTTTATGAACGAAAGTCTAGAGGATCGTCAT
This sequence comes from Pinus albicaulis, assembly GCA_034641835.2. Classification (NCBI taxonomy): domain Eukaryota; kingdom Viridiplantae; phylum Streptophyta; class Pinopsida; order Pinales; family Pinaceae; genus Pinus; species Pinus albicaulis. The sequence continues at coordinate 1,091,599,700 of CM076578.1, forward strand.
GCTTGGCTTTCATTTTCTTTTAAATCATTTGAAAATCATTTAAAATCTTGCACAATACAAAAACAATTAAGAAATCCTGCATATTTAGTAAAAAAATGCTTAGGAGGCTTTGGCTTGGAGCGTGGCTATTGGATGGCAACATCCGACAGTGGAGATTTGCGCATGGTGGTCAAAAGTAGAGCGGTGGGAGATTTTAAGTCAGAACTGTTGACCTATAATTAACCAAGAAGATAAAAGGTCAATATTAGTAGTGAACTAATAATGCGAAGGGGTCACATTATGTGAAAATAGAAGAAAATGCGAAGAAATAAGGTAAAAAACCCTTTGGCGGAGGAAAATGCAAAGGAATTTAACCTAGGGTTTCAGAATGATCATGGGTCGTCGAATGAGATCGGCCCACGAAATCAAAGATGGGGATCGCTCTGAGAAGTCCTTTGGCGAGGGTGGAGGGAAATAGTGTAATGAGAAATTAGATCTGAGCCATTGATCTGCAAAGATCAACGGCGGGGAGAGAACGCGATAGATCATAGTATAAATGGGAAAGGCGGTTTTGGCTTAAAAAACCAGTGGTATCGGGCAGAAAAATGGGAGAAAAGCGGGTTTGCATTTTTGAACACGATATGCATTTGAGGCCACCATGTGTCTTTTTAATACCGCCTTCATCACGTGATTTTCAAGAATTTCCTTCATGCTTAAATTGACGCAAAAATACGTGTTGACCATTGGATCTGAGGACTCAGATCTGATGGTGGAGAATCGAGCACGATACTGGATAGATGCACAACAGATAGGATATAGGGTGGTTTTATTATGGACTGTTCGATCAAGGGATCGATGGTGGAGATTAGATCTAGAGGGAGGGAGGACCCACAGAGGTCAGGCCTGTTGGGTTAGGTATGAGCCATTGGAAGAATGAAATGGATGGCTCAGATTGTATCTGGGGACAAATGGAAATATAAACAAAGCGGTGGAAGGGTGAATAAGGGTCGTTGATCTGCAGAGATTAACGGCTAGGATTTGGCCAAAAACATTAGGAAGCAGGATGCATAAATCTTAACCAAAGTCGGGAAATGCAACCTGGACCATCCTATCTGGACACGTGGACAGCTCGGATGCAATTGGATCTATCGGCATCGGTGGGGTAAAGAACATGGAGGCGCCGAAGCGATTGAGCACTGACCATCGATCTGCAGATCAGATCGATGGTGGAAGATGCGTCGAAAGGTGACCAATCGGGGGTGGGGAAAAAATGCGCCCGATGAAACTTGCGATGCGATGTTGTGCTGATCGTTGATCGGTTTTAGATCAATGGTTGGGAAAGGGTTAGATTATTGAACGGCAGGACCCCTTACAATATATGAAAACCAAAAAATGTAATGAAAATACAAAGGTTTATGTATCAGGTGGGTAATATATATATGAAATGGTTTGGCGCCTGTCTGCGGGGCCATTTGTTTATATGGAATGCGATAGGCCCAGGGCTTATATGTATAAGGGCCAATCACAATTGGGACTTCAGGTCAAGCTTTTCAATCTACCCATTTAATTCTCCGATGCGATCAGCGCTTCGGGACTTAAACTCTTGGTCCCGAGTGTAGGTTTATATGGAGGAAAGCGGAGGGAGGGGGATTTATACAATGGGCTCAATCGCATCGGAAAAATGATGCGGGGCTTTTCAATCTACCCATTTACATTAAAAAACATTGTTCTGGCAGGCTTAGACCGAAACTTAGGAAAAATGGGTTTATTGAAAAAAAAAAGTAAAATAGCAATCGGGAATGATTTATAACAATTTTTAGCGCCCGACTGCGGGCTTTGTGGGTTATATGAAGCAGAAAAAAGGCTCGGGGTTTATAACTAGAGGTTAATCGCATCGAAAGTTTTATAAAGGCTGAAGACTTGCATTCATGGTTTGTTGCCGATGTGATAAGTGCTTTATGAGTATAGCACCTAGTTCTAGGGCGTGGGCACATGGGGGGAAGTGGTTTAGGTTTAGCCCAAAGGGGCTTAAACACACAGTCAGACAAACTTATTTTTTATCAATTTTTTAATGTTTTTTGATGGATTTGGGGGTTTTGGTAAAGTCTAAAAATGAGTTTTAGACTCTGTAAAAGAGATTTTCATGAAGGGAAGAAGGGAAATCATAAAAAATAGAAGAATTCCATGGGGAATAAAGGGGAAAAAATGAAGGTTAGTTTTGAGTGAAGGAGGGGAAAAATGGGATTTTGCAGCAGTGTTTTTTCATGGAAAAACAACATAATTTCTAAGTTCAAAAAGGGAACAGCAGTGATGATTAACCAAAGGATAGAATATCTTCAGAATAATTTAAGCACCAAAAATTTTGTCAATAAAATTGTTTCTTGAAGGCTGTCCAAAAATAATTTAGCCACCACTTGATATGACAAAATTTTATAGGTGACTAACAGGTGTTTTGGTGATAGAGGTGGACACACCAGGTTCCAACCATGTGGGTGGCCATTATGCGGTGATTTGGAGCAGGTCATCTTTCGTACCTAGGTATGGTAAGTCATACCAAACTCCCTCTCTGAAGCCTTTCACGTGGATGTGCATATTTTGGAACGTGGCCTTGAAGTTAGCTATCATCTTGTATTGGTTGTATAATGTTGGAGACATCCTTGGCTTAGACTGCATGACCTGATATAGAGAAGCATCGAAAAGTACCCAAAAATCTTATTCGCCTTAATTGTGCGGGGCCTGAGAAATTCCAAAGTGCCACGTACCACATGAACTCACACATTTGTGTCTTGATCTCAGGAAACTGGGTTTCCTCTGGGGTGTTCCACCCAATAATTGCAACCAACAAAAAAAACCAAGCTTAGTGAAATTTCTTGCCTTATTGCTGTGCTTCGCGCACATTTTCCATAAAATCCTTGCACAAATAATGAAAACAATTGTAAATGGTCACTTTCTCACACTGTCCTATGAGAGAAATCATGTGCATGGGAGCCTCCTTTGGTATACATTTGTGAAATCATCTTGCAAGCCAATATGATCATGTTGAACTAAAAAGTTGGGTTGTTCACCTCTCTTACCACAAATCCTTTGCTTTTCCATGAGAATTGATACTTATTTTTTATCTGATCTGCGATGGATTTTTCCCCCGCTTTTCCTCCAAAATACGCAATATGATATGCGCCTGTAGTAAGGAAACCATTAAACCTATGGTTCAATGCAATATATATTGGAATGTGCTCTCCCAATCATAGTGCATCATCATGCACAAGTGCAAGTAGTTTCCGGACACAGATATCGTGTATTGGATTACACCCAAAGTGAGGGATCTGCAATAGATGCAACAGGTGTGCCTTCTGCAGACCAAGCACCCATCTCTTCAGCTCTAGGTGCATTACGCCCCCTTCATACTAGACTTGGTCAAGGTAGAGCTCTGGCGCGAGTTCAAGAAATTTGTCCAATTTTTCGATGTCTTAATCCTCCATTCTAAGCTACGGTACTTTCACAAACATGTCCCCTTCCATCGGGACATTTTCTAGGATCAATGACATTTGGATGCTCGTGCACACCTTGTCAAGATATTTGGGAATCTGGACCATTGGTTTGCACGGCATAACATAGTTCGACGACCACGATAATGAGGCCACCTAGACCACATCCTCATCTTCCTCCATAATCATTTATGGGAGCTCTGTTATTTTCCTTTTTAGACACTCAGCTGCAGTGGAATATGGCTTTGAAGTTTTCTTCTGAGAGATTTTCGTGTACCATATGACTTCCCCTTCTTAGACTTCGTGGGCACAGAAGTTTCAACAATAGGGACCTTGGGCATAGAAGGTTCATCTACAAGTTGTGTGGCCGTCATATAGGGTGGAATGACGTAACCCAACTCTGCGCGGCATAACTCTTCCTCGAATCCTAGATCCAAACCCATCATAGACACAGAGTATGCAGCGGAAATCAGAAAGCTCAAAGAAAATAATTCACTCAGAAAGCAAAGGGAACTATTGTGACCCCATAGGTCATATTTATACTTATGTCACATCTTCAATGGTTCCTTTTGCATTAATTTGTCTCCATAAATGACAAAACGGTCCCAAATATGGTAAAATGTCTTCTTTAAATGAAACCTAGACACTCCCATAAATGCTAATAAAGTTTTCTTTTCCAAATTTATTGTTCCAATGGCTAGTTTCGACACCTGTGCAACCTAGTCAACCTCCTTGCATAGCTATTGCATGTGCATCGCATCATTTTGTGCATATAATATTGAGATAACAAAAGCCATCTACAGATCACCCCCCCCCCCCCCCATCACAAGCTTATTGATTAGGTAATTTAAATCATAGTGGGTAGTGTCCATCTCTTCCCTCAATAACTACAAACTCTTTTGACATTCTTCATACCAATGAAATTTCACACCTTTTCTGAGTAATTTAGTCATAATAGTAGTTATCAACTCATATCTCTGAATGTGCTTACTATAGTACCCAAGGAGGCCAATCATGGAGTGCACCCTTCTGACATTCTCAGGGCGAGAGATCAAGGTTCCAATGACTATGCATTGTCCCCTAGGTTTCATAATTTTTATATTTCTATAGTTCACAAGATCTTTCATATGTGCATCCCATGTTGTTGGAGTGCATTCAATTGTAGGTTTTGTTGTATCAAAGATGACTTCTTGAATATTATGCAAAGCTTGGCCAATATTATCAAATCCACTCTCAAAGCTGAATTTAAGGATAAAAATATCTCTCAGCATAGACCATTCACAATTGCCTCGACGTAGCTCTGTCTCTAGATACCAATCAGTAGGTACCCTCCCCAATGTGTGAATAAACATGTGGACCCATTCAGGTCTTTGTTCTATGCCCCATACTTGATTCCATCTAGCTAATGTTTGTGTGGATCATCCTTGCCAGTGTAGACATCTTCCATTTTGATGGTTGGATATTCAAATCGTAGCCTCATCATGTGTGCACATTCAGGCATAGTCCTTTCAAGCTCCCCTATAAACATGTTTATATCATTTAATCCATCAGAGTGCAGAAATTCACATACCTCATATTTTATACATTATAGAGATCTGGTCACATGATTACAGCGCAGCGCAGATACATTATGCAGCCGATTCTTCTAGTTTTCTAGTACCTCATCTAAATTTGAGAAACATGAGATATCCTTTCCCCAATTAAGATTTACACATGTTGTTGGATTAATCCAATATTAATCATGCAAAGTCATCTTATATATTTGATCAATATCATCATCAATGCGCACATGTTCCATGTATCTTTGTCCTTCTGCGGGATCTAGAGGAATGATGACCCTAATTCCATTTCTTTCGAATTCCATTCTCCTTTTCTTCAAGTTTGTGACACCATGCATGTTAATAGCCCAGTCCAACCCTAGCAGCATAGGATAAGGATCAGTATCATCTACAATTTGTATGACTTCAAAGTCTTTCGTCACCTTAACACCCTCGATACTCACTACAACTTGCGGCAACCTCCCTAATGGAATGATCTTCTACTGGTTTTCCATCCGCAGTTGAATGGTAGACCACTCTAGCTTGGGTTCTCCCATGCACTGCCAAGTTTTCTTAGCTATAAAATTCGCACCTGATCCCAAATATAGAATAACCTGGCCCATTTCATAAGAAAAAAATTGTGTGCTGATACGCATCTCTCTACCCATTCTCTTCTTATTCTTATATTTATTGTTTATGTCTTATTGTTCTACAATTGACTGTTCCTTTTCTGTGAAATTATCCTTGAGAGCCTGAAGGTTTTCTACTGCCTTTTTGTTTCACATTAACTTCATGCATGCTTGTAGAAATGGCTTGATTTCTTCATCTCTTCCTACTTCCTTCATTGGTCTACTTGAGATTGATGCGCTACCTTCTGTAAATTCTTTTCACACTTCAACAAAATTTCCTTTGCACAATGTAGATCAAATCCTTATTTTTTCTCATGTGCCTTACAGATCCACACATCAGTAGCCAGTTTCTTTCCCTTGTCTTCATTAGTGGCTATACTACTCCCAGTGACCACATTCACATTGGGATATTCTTCATGGGTTTCTACTCTAACCATATGAGGATTCTATGTTGGAGTCAGCGTCTTCTTCTCCTACATTTTATGAATCAAGACACCAAAATATTCTATCACATGATCAAATTGTCTATAATAACTACATGATTCTCGAGTTGGATTAGGACAGTCATGTACATAGGGACCAAAATCGCCACAGTTATAGCAAATAGCTTTTCCTCTTCCTCGACCAGCTGATCCACCTTCTCTTCCTCTTCCTCTACACTAAAATCCACCACGCCCAAAGGGGAATGCTAGTGAGGTAGGCTCAACCTGAATCCTATATATTTCAACTTTATCCAACGTCATATCATAAGTGTGATAATGCTTCTCATCATGTCCCAGTGATGAACCGAATCTAAAAAAAAACTTATTCAACTCAGGTTGATACTTTCCTATCCTTGGGTAGGAATATGTGTCACGTATCCAATGATTTTACATATTGTGCACCATATGGGACTCTTCAATGGACTAGGACCTCCAGCATTCAAATAATTATTGAATACATGAAATTGATCTTTATGGTGCCCAAAAACTTTACATTTTATGCACCATACCTCCACGCAGACTTCCTTTCCCTTATCTTTTCACAGGTTTTGAATCTCTAAATGCATGACTTCCAACTGATTCTAAATTTGTTGGGTTCCAAGCACAACAGGTGCTGGGGTGGCCTCTAGTTTCATTGCAACCTCCACATCCTCAACCTGTGTGGAAATATTTTTCTGACCTAAGGGTTGGCGCAGATGCGGGAACTACATAGAAATAGACCATTCCTTATGCTAAGTATCATAGATGACAAATCCACAATCTTTGATAGTGTGCTTCAGCCTCTGATCTACTTCCCATATAGATTCATTAACCTCCTGATGAATCTCTTTCATTTCTATAACCAGCTGCATGTATGAATTAGGTTTCTTGAACTGCTCTTTTAGGGCATATTTTATTTGGTCCAAGGTGGCATTAGGGTTTTCTTGAACATATCTGATGTACCTATCTAATGTTTGATCTTGGAAGATAGTGGCTAGTTTTTCTTTCATGATATCATTATTATTAACCTGTTGAGCCTTCCATAAGACCTCAGTCACAAACCAAGAGTGCTTAGTATCCTCATTTCCAATGCCTTTGAAATTAGGTAACTTCATCGACGCGACCATATCTATGCCTAGGGGAGGTGGAGGTGGTGGTGGAGATGGAATGTGTGGTGGAGTGGGTGTTTTTTCATATGAGTGTAGAAGTGAATGGGGCTGGAAAAAGACTCAAGGATTTCTAGTGTGATGAATATTCTTCTCTAGATTCACTAGAGCTACTAATTTATGGTTCACATTCACTATTATATCTAGGCTTGAGAGGGCTATAAATAAATTTTCTAGATCTTCACGGTAAACTTTTCCACTATGCGTAGTTGGGCCTCTTCAAGGCATTCAAGCAATATGTTCACTCAGAGAGCCATGTTCACATAATAAAATTTTCAGCAACAACTTCAAAGAGCCCAAGACCTTACCTCTAGGGCCTTTGAAAAATATTCTTTCTGCTTCATAATAGGATACAAATTGATCAATGGAAAATTATGTCATAAATCCTCCTAAGAGGTGATCGATCCAATGATCTACTACGTGGGTGATCTTATTATCTAGTTTTTCTAATTGTTTAATAAATTAAAGAGTCCACTTAGTGACTGCGTCGTCCTTCACGTAGGCATTTAATTCTATCAATTGCAACAACCACTCCTACAACTTAGTTGAAAAGGAGCAAAATAATATCTCGTGAACTTCGGTATAGATGTATTTATGTACCCACTTTTCTTCAGATAGCTTAGTACTTTGATTCTCTTGGAGTGTGAATTCAAGGATATTTCTATCCAGCCAATCTTGTTATTCCTTCTGTGAAGGGTGCAACAACATCAAATATCCCTCAAAATGATCCCAATCCCAGTAACAGAACCATTTTTTGGCTTGAGGGGTCCTAAACAAGGTTCAGATTTTATCACACAACCAACAAATCCTCCAACTACTGGCCCTTTCGGTAATAACCTACCTGTGCATATTAAAGTCTCACCTAAAGTAGTATGGGGGCGTGTTGGAACCAAGTTTCCACACCCCAAGAAAGAAAATAATAAAGTGGCCCTAATCATAATGATTGCAGACTTATATCGATCATAAACAAATGTTCACAATATAAAACAATTCTTATCAGATGCAAAGAGAATCGTAGATCACTTTAGCGCAAATATAACATGACAAAACTAGATCCAGATCTAAACAATGCATAATTACTTAAGCATATTCATTCACCAATTTAACTTCATGCATAAATACCAGAGGTAATTGCAAAGATACAAATAATCAACACAGAAGCAATGCAATATAAAGAAAAGAATAGTAGATAGATAACTCAAATCAATAACATAATTCTTTCGCCAAAATCCGTCCTTATATTAGCTTCAGGTCAATTCAATACATCAAACTTTATCCTTAAACATTACCCTTCATGCACACAGCTATCAGAGTCCAAACACGGCCAAAACTAGGTCTTCGCGCACACAGCCAACAGGATCCTTTCTACCCAACCTAGAAAAACCCTTACAAAATTATTACAGATGCATGAACATTCAACTCGTGACATCAAGTTAAGTTCTACTCCTTTCACTTAGACTTGATCTGTTTATTTATATCATTCTAGCGCGTAGATACTATGGTCTCAAACCATGGTTTGAGGCCCACAATTTACCCTTAAACCGTTTTACATCAAAATAGGGACTTTGACCTGCCCGAAATCCCCTTGACTCATTTGCGCAACGCACATATACAAAAATTGTACCACAATATACCAAAAAGTGTACCCCAGTGGACCTAGCTCCAAAAATGCCTGACATGTAATCCATAGAGATAAATTCCCAAGCTCGATTAGGGGTAGGCAATAGAGTATAGAGGCTTTTCTTCTTAATGGTCAGTTTGGCAATGGTGCAGGTAGTGCAGGACCTGATGTACTTCTAGACATCCTATTGAAGGTTCAACCATTAGAAATAAATCTGTAGTACTGCCAATTTTTTTCTCAACCCTAAAATTCCCAGCAACCCGACTATAGTGCGCTTCCCAAATCATCTTGGAACGCTTGCTTGAAGGAACACAAAAGTGTGCTAGTTGAAATAGCAATGAATCATGGAGGTGAAGATTTGGAACTTTCTTACCCTCCAAGAGCATCTTTTAAGTGTGGCTGAATTATGGATTTCTCTTGTAGAGAAGTGGTCAATTAGAAGTCTCGTTCCCACAAGAGTTGAGCACAGTAGTTATCATTGTGATCAGTGGTTGGTTGAGGTAGTATGAAACATTATTGGTGCTTCCATTCTTGTAGTTGATGTTCAAATGAAACTGTTGTAGATATGTGAACCACTTCTGAAGGTGATCATTCTTCAACTTCGCTTGTGTCTGTATGAACTACAGGGGTCGGTGGTCTGTGTGGATGATTGTTTCCTTCCCAAAAATGTAATTCTTCCATTTTAGGCAAGCCTGCACAATGGAATACATCTCTTTTTCATAAGTGGGATACTTCTGGTTTGTGTCGAACAATTCTCTTACTTTGATATGCCACTAGATTCCCTTGTTGAGTAACAGCTTCCCCCATAGTATAGAATGAGGCATATTTCTTGATCTCAAATGGTTGTTGCAAGTCTGGTAATGTGAGCATTGGGGAATAGCAAAGGCGATGTTCAACCTCTACAAAGGCCTTCTATTGAGATTCATACCAAAATAATTTTTCTTTCTCTCTTCCCTTGGTGACTTGGTTCAAGGGCCAAGTGATATGAGAGAATTCTAACACGAACCTGTGGTAGAAATTGGCAAGAACCAGAAATTTGCAGAGCTCTGTTAGAGTGGTTGGGGCTCACCAATCCTGAATGACTTGGATCTTGGCTAGATCCACATGAACCCCCCAGTCATCAGATACTGAACTTGGGTCATGCCAAAAGTGCACTTCTCTGAATTGGCACACAACTTGTGTTGACGTAGTGTTTGGAGGACTTGTCAGATGTGGTGGAGGTGCTCTTCCCAAGTCTGGTTGAAGATCAGGATGTCATACAAGTACACTACTACAAATGAGTTGGTGACTAGCCAAAATATGTATTCCATCATCCTCATGAAGGTTTCAAGAGAATTCATAAACAAAAAAAGCATGACCATCCATTCGAAAATGCCCTCCTTGGCTTTGAAGGCAGTCTTCCATACATAGTAGGGTTCGATTGGTACCCGGTGATACCCAAACTTCAAGTCAATCTTGCTAAAATATTTTCCCTGTTTGAGTTGGTCTAGAAGGTCATCAATCCATGGGATCAGGTACCTATTCCGGATTGTGATCTTCTTCAGCACTTCATAGTCAATACAAAGTCTCCAAGTCCCATCCTTCTTCTGCACCAACATGATCGAGCTCCCACAGGGTGATAAACTTGGTTGGATGTGACCTTTCTGTAGATCCTAAATCTGCCTCTTGATTTCATCACTCTCCAAAACAAAGCATGGATATATTGGTCCATTTTGCATTGACGCACCTGGGGTAAGATCAATGGGGTGCTTGACTTGATAGTGCAGTGGCACCCTTGCAAGTGAGGTGAAGATGCCCCCATACTCCCACACGACCTTGTCCATCTATTATTGTAGTGTGGAGGAGCTCTATATGGAGGTTTTGGCCACAATATTCTTCTTTCCATGAGGGAGGATTATCAGGAAAAGAAATTTCACAATTTTGGAAACGATCTTACTACATTATTTTTCACTAACCAAAGATATGGTGGTACGCGGTGCTACCTCTGGTACCATATACAACATATTTCCAAAAGTAACAATAGAAATGTGAGTTTAGGACTCATACACAGCATGTCGCTTCCACAAGTATGGTTGGCCTAATAATACATCAGAAACATCAAGAGGAGCAAGGTCACATAATACATCATTATGAAGGTCTTGATGCTGTAGGGAAGGCGGCACTACTGCCTGATGTGGATATCCCGTACTTGGTGAAGCCACCCGATGGTGTATGGTTGTGCATGTGTTGTGGTCGGTAAACCCAATTACTTCACGATATATGTTGAAATTAGGCTCTTTTGGCTCCCGCTATAGATAGTGAACTATAGTGGGGAACCCTTTACCCACATCTAGGAATGGAAGAGGCAATCCCCCTCCTATGGATCTTTTGGTTCATCCTTTTGGATATTCATGGTGATAATAATGGTGTTGAGCTCTGTATCAATAATATGATATCATTTATCATTCCCCTTGTCGAGTTCTAATTCAAAGTCGGAGCATGCATTTGATTTATAAGCCTTCAACTTAGCCACCAATGACTGCTTGGCCCAACACTCAATTGTTATGTGAGTGGAGCTCTTATGGAATTCACACCACTTTCCTATGTCCTTCTTTGGTTTCACAGTGCTATTCTTTTCTTGCAGCTTTGGAAGGTTATCCTGGGATCCCCTGACTTGGCTTTGTCCTTTATTTTTTGGTTTAGGGGCACCTTTTCCTTGTTTCTGATTCATAGATCCAAAGTCTCCCTTATTCTGTTTGAAATTATGCTCAATCTTGACAACATAATGATATGCGATGCCAAGTGAGGATATGTCGAGTAACTCCATTTCCTCCGGAGTTTATATGTGGATAAAAAGTCGATACTTCAACACCAAATGTTTCTCTTAAAAATTGATACTCAATTTTCTGCGTAGCATATGGAACAAATTCGTCAACTCATGCACATATTGATCCCTTTGTTGTCGCAACGTCTTCCTTGTATGTACCTGTCCCTGTAGCTCCCCATGGAATAATAATGTTCCTTGTTGGAATCTCAAAAATAATTTGAAGTGGGTGCAGCTGAAAACAGAGAGGTTTCCCTCCCATCCTTTTTCTCAGAGTAGGTTTCCCACCAGTCCTTGACATGGGGGGTGGCTTTGAGGAGTGCAAAAGTAATATTTTCGTACCTGGAAAAATCATGAGCTATGAAATACCCTTCTAATAGATTCAAACACCTATTTATGGCGTATTCATCTATTTTTCCCTCAAATATGTGAATGTAAAAGTTTACTTGTACCTTAAAAGGAGTTGCGCCTCCAAAGTGGCTGTTGGATGCAGATGCGCCACTTGTGAGCAATCATTGAAGAATCTAGGAAAAGTTATCCATCATTGCATTCCTTTGTTTCTCGAGGGCCTCCTCGAGCAATATTTTGATAGGATATCTTGCTCCCTCGTCTTTCACTTCGTCCCACATGGGAAGCTCTTAGGGTTTGCGAGGCTGGATTTGCAAAGGTTCAACCAGATCGAGCTCTAACTCCTTATACCCCCACCTCATCGAGGACATGCAAAGAAGGATAGAGAAAGAGTAGACCACTCTGATACCACTAATTTTGGAATTATGAAGTAATGCAATAAAATACATAAATAAGCTTAAATTCAAAGGTGCATCGAAAATAAGACTTCATTTCACTAATATCACATACTGAAATATGCTTGCAGACAAAATGGAAATAAACTAGCTAGGGCACTGGTATCTTATCTCTATGAAGATATGTGGCAGATACATGCCTCTAAACTATGTTACAATGAGGCTCAAAGGCCAATTTATTATTGATAAACAATGGAAAACCCTAAACATCCAAAAAACTAACTGTAGGAGATGAAACGCCAAAAATATGGGCCTCTTTCAGGTAATTGGTACATCAACTTCCCAAGGACGTAGCTTTGGCATACAATCTCTGTTTGATGTGCACAATACCTCTTTAGAAATATATATCTGAGGACTACAACTTGGAGTGAGAAACATAAATTGATGACCCATGATGTTCCCAGGTTTCCTAAAAATGTCGTTTATGGCCTCAAAATGGATTTGAAAGTTTAGGACCCAAAAAGTGCTAAAAATAGTAAAGGGTTCTACAATTGAGGAAACTGAAAAAATAAAAGAAAAAATGGTAGATGTCCAAGTGGAATAGGTTGTTGGCCACCAATATCCACTTGGATCAGTTTGAAGGGGAGTAAACAATAATACTCTATGTTGTGGAAGAAGATGAGCTACAACATAAGTGTGCAATGAAGAGAGGCCCAAATTTGAGTCATGTCCATAGGATCATATCCCCATGCAGAAGCATGGAAGAAGATCTATGAGATCATAGAGAATTGGTTCAGGGGGAGTTGCTTTAGTAGAACTAGTAGGAAACAATCAACAACTTCAAGAAGAGTTATTTTTCAAGAAATGAAAGTTTTGCATCCTGGGTGAAATACCCTTATTTCATTTAAGTTGTGAATTTGATTATGCCTAGAAATATTATGTTCATGAATAACACAATTGGTATAATATTTTAATTTCCCTTAGTTTTCAATTGGTATCGTTATGTCAATTGGTGGTCTAGATTCATTTGGAGTAACTTTTTCATGAAAATGGGTTTTTAATTTTTAGAAGGAGCTTTACAAGTTTTCTTGGTACAATATCTCATTTGTATAAATTTATTGGTACAATTGGTATCTTGAAGGATCAGACTCTATTTTTATAAGTTTTATCTCTAGGGGATAAGGTTTCAGCATGATCAAGTGAAGTGAGGACAGTCTTAGCAGCAACAACAAAAATAGTGAAGAGCAAGCTCAAATGCATCACTAATAGTTGGTGTTTGCATGTAGAATAAATACCATGAGAAATTTTATTTGGTATAAGTTTCTTTTAATTGGTACAAAATATGCATTGGCAGAGAAAGTCTTGAGCCAAAAACCATAAGAGGACCGAAACTAGATGATCTTTCACAAGATAGGTATTATATGTTCAGGTGGATCATAACATAAGTGTCCAGTTCCTAGAGTAGCAGTAGCTACAAGAATACATAAGGACGTGTTTTACTAATACTTTATTATTTCATATGTCCCTATCTATGATGGTTGCAGCTAAGTTTGGATGGTATATTTTATGTCCCCCTCAAGAATATATCATCCCTTGAAGAAGAATTATGCAGAGAATAATGAAAATTAGCGGCCATACCCCTAGTCATTGATAATTAAAGGGAGAAGAAGGAGTATCATGTATCCCTTTACCATTGATGGAAAAGGAAGAGAGTAAGTTGTGGTGTCCCAAGAAAAGAAATTGGTGGAACATGCAAGGAGAAGTGTTGAAGCAACAAGAGAATTGCCCATCAATAAGGAGAATTAAAGAGGTGTTTCCATCAATGTCAAAGGGGGATATTGTTGGACAGTTGGAATTGTCTAGATGGGTAGTGGAAACAAGTGTGTTGGAATTGATGTCAACAAACATGGGGAGATGTGTAGGACATTCGGAATTTTATGATGGCTAATGACAGAAAATATGGTGGAATTCGTGTCAACAAGTGTGCATTGATTTCCACTACGCTAGATATGATGGAAACTAGGTTAGCATTGATGTGCATGGATTTTCAAGCTCAAGTGGAACCCCATGGTTCCTATAGTATCTTGTATAAAATCATCATAGTAGAAATATTATTGGAGAATTCTTAATATGATGGCTATGATGGTTGGGAGTCCCTTCCTTTGGAGGCGATTATTCCCTATAATTTTAGCTCAGATGATATTAGAGATGGAATAGTTGAATTGTACTCATAAAGATCTTTCCAACGATATATTGGAGCATGAAAATGGCCATCTGGATTAGGAATCATTTCCAGTCAAAAGGTAAGTTCCCTAAGTAAAAATTTCAAAGATATTATGGTTGAATGAAACTTTGAGGAAATTTTAAGCTTTTTAGTGTGGAAAAATCTCGTGGCGCTGCTAATGGAGTGACCAAAAGAGGATCGAGCATACATGGCTTGGACAGTGAGAAAATGGGGAGCATGGTCATTGGCCACAAGGTTGAGCCCCCATTCCAACACATCCTGGTGGAGGTAGCTCAGAGGCAACACCCTGGAGAAACCTTAAGGCACAAAGGGAATGTAGTAGGAAAACCTAGAGAAATTGCATGGGAGGAAGGCTTCCCATTGGTCGTAGGCAGAGCCTACCTACAGCATGGCCCAATGGAGAAGGCCCCATAATATGAGTCTAGAGGTTTTAAGTGTCGATGTAGCAAAATGTCAGGTGGCAGGCCCTAGGATAAGTTGGACCCTAACACAATGCAGCAGGTAGTAGTCATTAGTGGAGAGTGTTGAACCCTTAGTTAAACTGAGAGGGGGTGGGGGGGGGGGGTGAATTAGTTTAATACATTCATGGACTTTTAAAACTTTCCTTTAAACTTAATTACACCTTCATTTCATGATCAACTTATTATATAATGAAACAACAATCTTATTATGTGAGCAACAAGTATTATGCAGATTAAATGCAGAACATCAACACATAATCATCATGCACATGGACAAAAAATATAAGTGGAAACCCATAAGGGTGAAAACCACATCTTATTATAGTTTTGATGCAAAGGTAAGCTCCAAATCCCTCTCACCACTAATTTTCTATAGGCTCCAACCAACAGGAGGCTACTACCTCAAATTATACAGCTACAACTTGCAAGGAAGATCCAACTCCCATCTATTTTCTGCAGGCTACAACCCACAGGAGGCTCCTACATCAACCAGCTCCAACTGGACATCTATCAAGCTACAATTTGATATGGTGTTGAAGCCCTGAAAATCAGGTCTACAACAAGGGGGATACCCACCCGGTCCGGACCTTGGTTGGCAACTCCTTTTTTGTTTGGTATAGTGGGTCCAACTGGGGATAATGGGACCAGTTTCCCAATATGTGTGTGTGTGTTGATAATTGATATTTCCTTTCTAAAAGTTCCTAAGTAAGATGCTTTTATTCTAACTCTAATCTAATAACATGCAATTGTATTCTAATAAATAGAAATATCTAATTCTATACTAACCCGAGATGTAATCTTTCCATTATGCGATCTAAAATGATTTCAAATAACAATTGGTAATAAAGATCATTCAACTATTATAAGAAAAGAATTCAATGAAGATAAACTACTTTGTATAAAAAGTTAGAAGAAACAGTTGTGAAAAACATATCGCATAATAAGCTACTCACATATTAAGCATAAATAAATAGCTATCACCGTACAGAAGTACCAAATGATAACTCAAGCATTCAAGCATTAATATATAAAAAAATGAACATGAATATCACTTTAACACAAAGGCAGAAATAGTTAAGAGATAAAAGTACCATTTATAACTAGTCTACTCATGAGCTTCAAGTAATAATGATTTATCTCTTCTTAATCCAACATCCACTAAGAGTACAAAAGTGCAACATTAGTAGTAGATATTAAACGCAGATATCAATAAATCTTGTTCCATTCATTCATCAAAACCTCCTCGGAGGGTGCAAAAGTGCATGTTTTGAGGACAATTTTTTGAAAAAATTCAGGACCCTTCTCTAAATGCATGAGAAGGGTTTAAATACTATTAACTAAATCTAAAAATAATTTATTACAAAAATGTAGGATACGGTTTAAATGACCGTCCTCATTTCAGGCAAAAATAAATCAAAATTGATACTAACACTGAATCTAAAACTAAAACTAACAACTACCTATTTGTGAATCTGTTCTTTGAAATCACAAGAGTTTAGCATTTGTTTGAGAAGAGTCGGCCGGCTGACTTCAGACTTTAACTATCCCATGAAAACAGAATCGGCAAGAGCTGGTGCCATCTTCTCGGTAGAATTGATGATACATTTGAGATTCATGCATTGGCTATGTCATTTTACCAAACACGCCCAGTAAGAATCCCAATTTAACTGAGTTAATCTTTTAATTGATTCTACCTTTTCTTGAGCCTTCTATCTCCAGCCTATCTATAGTTGTTGTGCTTTCGGTAGATACCCTGGAGTGCTTTCTGATATCAGATTTGCCTTGTGCAAATTTTAATTTCTGCAATCAATAACATTGTTTGCTGATGTGGCTGCTTCTTCTGCCGCTTGCTCTGCTTTCCTGATTTGTGCATCCCAATTATTAAAGAGAATTTCTTTGTGATTGTCGTCGATTATTGGGGAACCTGCTCTTTTCCCCTCCTTTGTTTCTTTCCAAGCCAAATATTTGGTAACTCTTTTATCAATTAAATCATAATCATGTCGTAAGTCTACGACTTGATTAGTGATTTTATCACTTTCTTCACAATAAGAGTTCCACTGTGATATTCTTTGGCACAATATTTCCTGTTGCTGCAGTAGTTGATCATTTAAGGAAATGGATTCTGTGATGAATTCTATAAGCTTGGGATCATCCTTCTGCATCTCTTGTATAACCTGTAACTGTTTTTATTTTTCAGCCAAACTATT
The DNA here is from genome assembly GCA_034641835.2 of Pinus albicaulis. NCBI lineage: Eukaryota > Viridiplantae > Streptophyta > Pinopsida > Pinales > Pinaceae > Pinus > Pinus albicaulis. The sequence continues at coordinate 1,091,617,038 of CM076578.1, forward strand.
CTGGTACCCTATCTGCATTTGTTGGAAGTCTTGCTGTAATTTTTCAAGCTATTTTTGTGCTTCGTTGTTGGCGTTGGCTTGTTGCAGTTGTTGTTGCAAAACCTGTACTTGATCTTCTTTGTCATTTAGTAATTTCCGTACCTCAGATGCTTTATCAATCGCTATAGAGGCATATGCTCTTGTGATCTAAGATAATTTGGTGAGATTTTCAGTGGGATCAGTGGTAGGATCTTGCCATAGGATTTCTAATTGCTCTGCATCATGAGAGAGCACATTTTCCAATTTCCTTTTCTTTCTTTGTCTTCTTACCACTGCCTTGTGTTTTGGACTATAAAATACATCAAGAGGAGGAATTTCCTCTATTTTGAGCATAATTTCATAGATGGGGTAATGGGAATATGTTCCATTTCTGAGACATTGCTATTTATTTTTGTGACTATATTTTTTGTTGCATGTATATTACTCACAGGTGTCTGTGTGTTATGTCCTTCAATATTGATTAAATCATTGAATGTCTCCCATTATTTATCTAGCTCAGTTCTGATTGATGATTGTTGTACGATGAGAGGGGGAAGATTTAGCTGTGGAGAGATCAAAACCTATTGTTGTGGGAGTTCCTTTGACTGGGTAGTATCCCTTACTGACCCTTCACTTTTATCATGGTCATTTTCAGACCTCTTAGAGTGTTTTGACGTTTCTCTCCCTGACTTAGATTTAGATCTACCTGTGCCTGAACTTCCACTGAGACTAATACTGGGAGTTGGTTCATTTAAGGGTTCCAAGCGTAATTTATCCAAAGGGATACTAGATAACTTCCTTTCCCTGTATATCTTGAACTCTTGAAATTTTGCTGGAGGAAATCGCATTTGGGCTGAATGTAGAACTTCTTTAAGTGTACCTTTCTCTTGGAACATGTCATCAAAAAGATCATCTTCTTTAGAAAACACCTTTATTTTGACTGCAGTAGTAAAATTTTTAGCAATACCATAAGGGTCGAACATTCTTCTTGGAAATTTGAACAAACGTAAACATGTTATGTTGTTTACTTCTTTGAATGCATGGCCTACATCAAATAATGAAAAGGCTCCATAGGCCACAGGAAATTGTGGCCAAATAGCCTTCCTTTTGTCCTTCAAATCTTTAGTCAAACCTCCTTCTCCGCAGGTTTGATAAGCAATTTCTCGTGCCATGAGTTTATCAGGAACATACAAAGGTAAGACATGAGGGGAAGCGAGACTTCCAAATACCCTGACATATGTAAATAGTTCTTCTCCAAACCATCTTGCGACAGGAATTATATCTACCTCTGCTCCAGGAGAAAACCTTGGAGCGTCTTTATCATATAACATTTTATACAGGGGCAACATGATTCCATGACATATCTTGTAAAAATAGGGAATGAACTTGGAATCCCACAATTCTTTATGATAAATATGAATGGGTAAGGGGTCTTGAGTCGTCCATTTCCAACCCATTAAAGGAAACTTGGAAATATAACAGATTGAATCCAACACATATGCAGATAAGTAAAAAGGGGGATAAATTCTCTGAGAAACAGTTCTTTTAGACCGGTAATTCAAAATGGTTGTGGCTAAGTTATCAAATAATATCTTAGCCCAATCCACAATAGTAGCATTAACAACAGAATTCAATAATGGTAGCCATTCAGATGAAAATTTATTAATGTCTAGCTTCCCAAAAATCCTACAGAGCATAGCAGCAGCAAAGCAATACGGGGAGGTGAGAGAACCAATACTATACATACCATGTTTGTCCTTTTTAAGTGGTTCGTCTCTCCTTGACCAGTCCTTGGTGCATTCTGCCAGATTTTCATTTTCTTTAGCAAACTTCTCCATGAACTGTTTGTTATAAGTCGCCTGTGGCTCTGGTAAATGATACACGAGTCTCAAATCTTGTGGAGTGAATGAGCCAAGGAGTTCTTGAACCTGAGTCTTAAACTGTCTATTTGTAATGTCAGTGTTGTCCATTACCCATTAAACCATGTTCGTGTATGGAAGAATTTTGGGCCTCTCCGCTATCCGGTGCAAGAACGAGCAAGCTATCTCTATAATAGACACCTCAGAAGACCCATGTGAACCTACAGTAGCTGTAACCTCCATTACTCTGGGATTCTCTTCCTCAAGTAGACTGTGCATGCCTTCCCAAGTAGTAATACTAGAATCTTTGTTACAGGCGGTGTTTGTATACAAGGGCATCATTTCTTTGTCTTCAGAACTCAGAGCCTTGTCTTTCTTTCCCATAATATCCTGAGTACTGCTTTGAATAGTTCTCTGTTCTTTGTTCCTGCAGTTTACAAGTGAGATGAGAACAATGATAAAAAAGGTGACGGGAAAGCTTTTAAATGCTGAAGACATATAAAATATACCACCTTACGTGAAATGGCTCTTCGATAATAACAAAACCATATTTCATTAATGATTGAAAACCAATTCATTTATTAACATTAAAGCGCATTACCAGGCCTCGGTTTACGGAAATTTTTTTTCGTACAATGAGCCTTAAAGATCTGCGATAAGGCGATCTGCGATTTGCTTCGCAATATCGCAGATCGCAGTATTGCAGATCGCAATCTCGTGGAATTGCAATATCTCAATACTGCGATATCGCAGAATCGCAAAATCGCAATATCGCGAAATCGCTGGAGCGTAGCATATAACAAACATCTGTTAATGTGTTTTTCTGCAAAACATGATTTGCGATATGTGCCATCGCATATTGGTGGTTTGAGGTTTTTATCATAAGTGATATTTGAGGCATGCGATGCGATGAATATTTTTTAGTGCATAGTATCGCATTGTGATCTCGCAATCTTAGAATTCCGCTTGTAAGGAGGTATCCATTACCTTTTTGCGATGCGATATTCCTTTAAGGAATGAGTTTTATTCTATCTTATCATAAAACTTAAGTTTTTTAGATTTTTCAAGGGGTATTCTCCTAAGTCTATGATAATAAGTTTTATTGAAAAAAGGAAACACAAGCACTAATCGATTTTTTTGAATTCTTTTTGACTAAGGGCCCCCACTTATTTAGTATTAGTGATAATACTAAATAAGAAGGGGGGTTGTTGCTGACCACAACAATTGGCGATTCACTTGGAAGAACCAGTTATCTCTGCTTTTCTTTTGAATTTTCTAAACTTCCAAAACAGAAAATTTTTCAGAAAATCAAACTTTATTATAGAAAGACAAAGTACATTATGCTTTTATCTATCAATGATATTTCGTTTCTTCTATATTTAACTTTGATTGTTTACTTCCTCAAGCTAGTCCTTGTATCTACATCAGTCACTACTTGGTTTATAAAGATAAAAACAAAGGCTTCTCTGTAAATCAGTTTTAAATATGCTCATTTGTCGTAGGTAGAGCCTCTGCTGCCAGCAGGCGTTTATAGCCTCGACAGGGTTACCTGTTACCCAGCAATGATCATGTATCCTACTTAGAGAAATATACAATTTTCAAAGAGAAATCCATATCCACACTTATTGCTTTCATTTTCTTTTTACCCTTAAAGAACAATGTCTTGGTTTGGTAGCCAATTTATGACAGTGCCATTCACTTGATTTATAACTTTGCTGAACAAGCTGGCTCGTGATGAGACCCCTTGTCTTTTGATTGCAACAATCTTGAGTCATTGCCCTGTTGTGGTATGCAGTATTGGCAAATTCAGCAAGCTATAATATCTATGATCATGATAAGTCGGCTCGTGATGAGACCTCTTACTCTTTAAGTTAAAGTGTATCATTGGATTATTCCCTGAACATTGTAATTTCCTAAGTGGGGAGGAAGTCATTGTTTCCTTAAGATAGCTCTAGACGACAATGGTAGAGTTTTTTGAAAGAACTTTTCTACAGAGAATCTTCGTTTTGTTATTGATACCTTTCATTGGACTAATATAAAACAATTTCCCACTAAAGGTCATTTTTATCAAAATTTATAAGGTTTAAACAAGAATCATTTCTAAGTTTAAAGCCTTTAACTGTATCTTTCAATAATAATGATCAATTTTCTAAAAGAATTCTATTTATACAAGTGAAAAAATAAAATCTAAAAGAGAATTTGTATATTTTTCGTGAATTGGAAATGTAACCATTTACAATTGGTTTTATGATGAACATAAAGAAAACTAATATACAAAATAGAAGAATGATCTCCTATGGAAAATATTTTTTGAGGATCTGTCCATTAACAGGTAAAGACTCTCTTTTTCCTGTAAAATCCTATAACATAAAAGTAGATGGACCTATGACTTCTGCGATTTGGAAAGGGCCAAGCCACATTCGTTGAAATTTCGTATGTTTCCCTTTTTCCTCATGAGCCTTGTCCCATTTTAAAACTAGATCTCCCATCTGAAAGTCCTTTCTGGATATCATGTTTGAATCAAAAGAAGCTTTTACTAATGCTTGGTGATGAGCATGAGTTATTTTGGCCTGTTCTCTTTGCTCTTCTAGCTTAATTATTTCTAGTTGCCTTAGTTGTAAGGAAGAAGTTGGTGCTTCATCAATATATTGAACTAAGGCCAAAGAGGGAATTGCTAGATGAGTTGGAAGAACCACTTCTTTCCCATAAACTAAATTAAAGGGAGAAGTGCCAATGGAGGCTTTTTGCGTTATTCGATCTGCCCATAAAGCATATATTAAAGACTTATGCCAATTTTTGTGATTTTGATCAATGGTTCACTTAATGATTCTGATTAAGTTTTTATTTGTAGATTCAGCTAACCCATTCCCCTATGGGTAATAATTGGCAGAGTATTTAAGTTTGAAATCCATTTTGAGTGAAAATTCATTCATAGCATTACCAGAAAAATATGATGCATTATCAAACATTAAAGAAAAAGGTAAACCAAACCTAGTGATTATGAACTGATCTATGAACTCGATGATATGCTCAGCATTAGTCGTCTTGAGAGGAACTACTTCTACCCATTTAGTAAAATAATCAGTTGTTGTAAGGATATACCTATGTTGTTTAGAAGAGTGAGGAACGATCTCACCTATTATGTCCAATCCCCATTGATCAAAAGGTTGCTCAATGTTGACTGGTTCCAGCAGCAATGATTTCTTCTTTTGTCTCCCAGCAGCGGTTTGACAAATTTGATATTTCCTTACGTAGCTATGTGAGTCTTTGAATAGTGTGGGCCAGTAATAGCCTACGCGGAGGATTTTATGTGCAGTAGCATCTCCAGCACAATGTTTGCCTACTGGCCCATCGTGGAGTTCCTGCAAGACTTTTTCAGCTTCAGATTTCTCAAGACATCTAAGGAGAACAGAATCATAATTCATTCTAAAAAGAACATCATTCACGAGCTGATATTGTTTAGCCTTCAACCTTAGAGCTCTTTTCTTGGTGTAATTGAGATTTGGAGGAGCATATCCATTCTTTAAATAAAATATGATATCAGCATATAATGATTCAACATCGTTTAGGCTTACCTCATACATTTGTATCTCTGCAGATGGTGTTTCAGAAATAATCGATGCTGCAGCTAGCATTTTGCAAAAGCCTTGACCTCTTACAATACTCGCTGGTTTTATTTCTACGTCATATTCTTGTAAGGAAGTAACCCAATTGGCTCTTTTCTCACCCACATCTTTCTGTACTAGGATATTTCTTACCGCTGGAAACAGTACTATGATTTTTGTATGGGTTTTAAGTAGAAAGGGTCTGAAATATTTAATTGATTTGAAAACAGCATAAGCTTGTTTCTCTACATTTGAATAATTTAACTCAACCCCTTGTAAATTTGAACTAAAGAAAGCAATTGGGGCTTCTGCCTTATCTTGATTTGTTTGAGTGAGTATCGCAGCATATGATTTATCAGAGGCAAATGTATATAAAATAAAAGGATCGGAAAAATTTGGAGTTGCTAAAGATGGAGCGTTAACAATTGCTTGTTTGATCAGATTGAATGCCTCATATTCGTCTTGGTCCCATTTGAAGTTTGAGTTCTTTTTAATCATTGCTTTTAAAGGAGACACAATTCTTGAAAAATATGGCACAAATCTCTTTACAAAATTAATCTGGTCAAGGAAATATTGCATAGATTTCTTGTTATGAGGTAGGGATATTTCGGAAATCTCCTTGATTCTGTCAGGATCAATATGAATTCCAGATTTTGATACTATGAATCCAAGAAGTTTTCCTTCACTTAATGCAAAAAAGGATTTTTTCGGGTTAAGTGAAATTCCATACCTTTGACAACGTTGGAAGATCTGTTTTAAATCTCTAAGATGATTGCCTCGTTTCTTGGAATATACAGTTATATCATCCAAGTAAATTACCACTGATTTGTTAACTAATCCCTTGAATGCGATGTCCATGGCTCTCTGAAATGTGGCACCAGCGTTGATCAGACCAAAGGGCATCTTTTGATATGCGTAAGTGCCCCATTTGGTTCTGAATGTGGTTTTCAATTGATCATCGGGATGGACCAACACTTGGTTGTAGCCAGAGAAACCATCCAAGAAGGACATTAATTCTGATCTTGCGACTGCCTGCAGTATTTGCTCCATGGGAGGCAAAGGAAAATTATCTTTTTGGCAGGCTTTGTTAAGATTTCGAAAGTCAATGCAAATTCTAATGTCTCTGTTCTTCTTTCTAACGGGAACCATATTGGAAACCCATTTAGAATGTCGAACGGGAAAAATGATTTTGGCTTTCAATAACTTATTGAGTTCAGTTTTGATCTGGTTTTCTAAATTGGGATGGATCTTTCTCAGCTTTTGTTGGACAGGTTTTTCATCGTTTATCATTGGGATAGTATGTTGGATGATAGAAGTGTCATAAGTTTTGAGTTCATCGTAGTTCCAAGCAAAGACACTTTTGTATTGTTTCAAGAGACGAACATATGCTAATTTTTCTTCAGGAGCTAGGCCAAGGCCTAGGTTGATATTCTGTGGTTTGGTATCAGTTCCTAGATTTACTAATTCATAATTCAAAGTTGAACTTTGTAGTTTTGAATTGGTAGATCTTTTGAATCGATCTTTCAAATCATAAATGTCTTCTAACTTGACTACTGACTTTGGCATAGCATTATTAGTGCTATCTTGTTGCAATTGTTTGTCATGTTGGTCCTCATCAATTATCTGATTGGTGTAAGATCCTTCAGATGTGAGGAAGCTTACAATATCAGGATCATCGTTGAAAATCCTCCAATTGGTAATGTTATTAGGAATCGAGGGTCTAAAGATTAATTCGATTGAAAATCGATCAGGGCTATAGTCTTCTGAAGGAATGAGCTTGGAAGCTACGTTAGCTAGGAGGTCTACACTAGCATTCTGGAGTCTGGGGATTGATGAAATATTAAATGCTATAAAGTGTTCAGTCAGATCTTGAACTAAATATTGATAATGCTTTAAATGACCTGATAAACAATGTATAGTATTGCGTACCTGTCTGATTACAATTTCAGAATCTCCGAAAACTTGTAGATATTTGATGTCTAATCCAATTGCTTTGTATAATCCTTGGACTAAAGCCTCGTATTCTGCAGTATTATTGGTGCAATCAAACTCGAGTCTGCAAGTTAGCATAATTTTGTTTCCCTCTGGACTAATCAACACGCATCCTGCTCCTGCTCCTTCATTAGACTTAGAACCGTCAAAAAATAACTTCCAAAATAAAGATTTATTTACAGGAGCATCTATAAAATTAATACATTTAGAACTATCTGTTTGAGAAAAAATTTCTATTTGAGATAAAACAGAATGTTCTAAGTAAGGTGAAGTATGAGCATTAAAATTTCCTAAGAAAGAATCAACTGAGTAGTTGCCAATGATATTATTGTTGTATGCTACCGGTTCATTTTCTCCTTCCAGTTCTGTTACTATGTATTTCTGATGTTTTTCTCGCTCAACCTTTATCTGATTTGGTTTACCATTGTGAGGGAGCCACATGTGCGACCAATCAGTTGCAAAGTATCCATGAAGTTTTTCTGACCAATCTCTGCTAAGAATTAAGCCATAAAATTCTGGAATATCTGCAACTAAAATGTCGATAACTTGACATACCTTTGGATTAGATGATAGCCTTATGGTAACCTGATTTAATTCGCCAATCACTTCAACTTGCGATCGATCTAGCTGGACTATGCGCACAACAGATTTTTGTGGTTGAATGTTCAACTTTGCACATATTGATTTTGGTAGAATATTAGATGAAGCTCCAGAATCCACTAAACAATTATGCAAATTTTTATTGAAAACTTCATAAGTAAGAAGAAATGGGGGAGTATGAGATCTCGACCTTCCTCCAATTAAAGCGATATTTTCTAGATCAACTTTACTAATCACATTAGTTGGAGGTCTTCCCATTTCATGGGAAGCTTGAGAGATTACAGGGGCGAGGAAAGGCTTTTTTGGTACATCATGTAATTCTTTCAAAAGTACCTTTTGATGGTGTTTTAACTTTCTCAATTCATAAAAAGTGATGTTAGCCCTAGTATTCTTCATGTATTCTATGATATTATACTCCATTTCATTCGAAACGATCATCGTTTTTGATGGAGTTGATGAATCTGTTTGGACTGGGCTAGTTTGAGTCACTTTAGATGTCGTTTTCTTGGCTGTAAATTTATCCTTAGTCATTGAGCTTGCGCTCTTTGGCTTAGGAGTAGGTTGATGAGGATCAAGTTGATTTCTACTTTGAGTGCTAACTGGGGATGCCTCTTGATCTTCTTCATCTAGGAGGATGAAATCCCACATACCTTGTACCTCTACAACTTCTTCTTCATCGGTAGTTTCTTCAGTAGCAATCTCCTCTTCTTCTTCTTCTGATTTAGCACTTGTGATAGCATTTGGCGGCTTTGAATCAGTTGAATGGTTTCTTCTATAAGGCTTAAACGAATTTTTAGAAGATCTTTCTGCCACTTGTCTCTTAATGTCAACCATTTCGTTGGACATGGTTTTCAGAACTTTTTTCAATCCTTCTAAATCGAATGGATTTTTCGATTGTTTTTTCTTGGGGTCTTCCTTAAGAGGCTATTCCCACCAGGCAGGCCACTAATGTGGTAATCATTCAGTTTATTGAGTCTAATATTTTTTCACGGTTTGGTTGTCCGCATAAAATAGTCATAGATAATGTAGCTGCTTTCAAATCCAAAAGGATGATCGACTTCTGTGACAAGTATCATATCAGGCTCGAGCATTCAAAAACATATTACCTGCAAGGTAATGGGTTGGCTAAATATTCCAATAAGTCATTGGTAAACATCATCAAAAAGTTGCTAGAAGAAAATAAGAAGAATTGGCCCAAGAAGCTGATCAATGCTATGTGGGAGGACAAAGTAAGCACAAATAAGTCCATAGGTATGTCACCTTTTCAGTTAGTATATTGAGTGGATACTATCTTTCCGACCTCTCTTATTTTTACGGCCATAAAAATATTGCAGGAAGTAGATAGTGAGCCCAATGACATTCAACACATAATCAATCAAATGATCCATTTGTAGAAATATCAAGAGGAAGTATTTCAGAATACCACTAAGCTTCAATGAAGATCAAAAATACCTATGACAGAAAATCAAAGGTGGATGATTTCAGTGTGGGAGTTATAGTTTTCCGATGGGATGCATGGAATGAGGAAAAAGGAAAGCACGACAAGTTTGAAAATTTATGAAAATTACCATACAGAATTTCATCTCTTAGAGAGAAGAATGCCTTTGTGTTGGATGAACTTGATAGGCAAGATTTTTCGGGAGGACCAGTCAATGGTAGGCTCTTCAAGCACTACCTCATTGATTTTTCCAAATATTCTCATTTTCATTGTACATGCCAGTTTATTTTTCTACCAAGTGTGAAGGAGTTGTCATTGAAGCTTGAAGCCTCAGGTGAAGGCCATAAGTTTTCTTTGATAATTTTTTGTTTTAGAGAGTTTGTAATTCATTTTAGTTTGTCGATTATTTTCAGTTTTTTGAGTCATTTCTGTTTGTCAAGTCATTCCAGTTTTGAGTCTTGTTTATTATTTTTGACTCCATGCCCAATGGATAAGGCTACTTGTTCTACGATGTTCTTGCCACCCCCTAAGGTGCTACCATCCTCAACTAAAGTCAATGTTAGTGTTTTTCAGTTATGTCAGTCACCAGTGATAAAATTATGCTTTTTCAAATGGTTGATAGGGTCTTGGGCCAAATTTGTATAGTTTCAATACGTTTTCAAATACAAATTTGATAATTGGTTAGTCTGCCTAGGTCAGTAATAATTCTTACATCTCCATGGTCAATAAACATCATCATGTTCAGGTCATTACTTTTTACAAGAGTGTCTTGGTCATTATGGTCATCCTTCAGTTTATCTTTCCATGTACTGTTATCATTAGGTCATAGGGTCAAAATCATGAAAATATGTCATTCACTATCAAGGTCACCACTAAGAGGATTAGTAATAGGGAAAATTATCTATAATGATCTCAAGAAATGTATTTTTATATTTATCATGATTTAACATATGTAAAAAGGTTCCAAATTTGCAAAAGACAAGGGGGGGCCACATTACCAGCAAGGAGAAAAATCGATTTATAGCCTTTTAAAATACCAACCAAGCATTTCATTATCTCATTTAAACTTCATGAGACATCATTCAGTCATAAAGGATCTTGCCACCCTTTAAAGATCAGTTTCTTGCCTTGGAAAGAAGAATTCTTTTGTTGCACTGCGCTTTTCTCTACGTTGCTGCATTTTTCTTCAAGAAGTGAAATCTCCCTTCTCCAAGGGTTTTTCCATCAGTTTTAGGCTCTAGGAAATCAAATAAAGTAACTGAGTCTCCAATATACCTATTTTTCTTTTCATTTCATGCTTAAAGGCTCAGAAATCCCATCTCCTAGGGTTTTTTGTGTTTTTGTTCAAGAAAGTGTCTTTGGTTCAATTTGTTGAGAAAAACCCTCAAATTGATGCTCACTCACCCTCCCCCACCTTTCATACACCATAATTTATACTTCCCCTCATTTCTTTCCCTCATTTTTACCATTTTCCTACAAACTCTAGCCCACATTACACTTTCCTAGACTAGTGTTGTGTTTTTCCCTTCTTTAGCACTTCCCCTCACTCATTTCACAAAATTCCACCTACCTACACTCCCTAACATCTATCCCTCCTCCTATAAATTTTCCCAAGAATTTATATACCCTTAAACCCCTACATCCCCCTCCATTCCTAAAACTGCCCAAAATCCCTTGTTTTTCCTACACTAAACCCTAATTTCCCCTCCTAGTGAGCTATGGTTCACTATGGATTCAAAGATAATAGAAAAAAGGAGGCATAAGGGAGGTCAAATCATCAAATATGAACCAAATATAGTGTAGGATATTATGGCATCAAAATTTCTTAAGAAATCATTCTAGGATGTAGGTTGCCTTGCCTTTTTCCAAAAGATTGAAGAACTTGGTTTCATTAGTAAACTTACAAGTGTCTTTTCCACCAGTCTAAGGAGGGATAAGGTGGCCATTGCAATGGTTTTTTTTACTCTATCAGAAAAGGCTTTCCATATCTACAGGGATCCCAAATCATGGAGATATTTGGTTCATAAGAAGATACCTAGATATTGAAAACTACAAGATGTTTTTGAAGCCTCCATACAAAGCTACTCCAAAACATATTTTCCCATTCAAACACTTTCTTCAAAATTATGCCCCTCTCATGAATATGATCATGAAATATTTCACATGTGAGGGTAGTTTCTCAAGGTTATATTAGTACCATGTGATATTACTAATGCATTTCACTGGTGTAAAAGCTCTCAACCTACCTCACTATATTTACAGAAGCATGGTAAAAATGGCAAAGAAGATGCATAGAAAAGGAGAAGATCATCTTGGTAGATTTTTCCATCATGGCTTAGTGAAAATATTTGTTTCCCATAATCTCACATAGATCAATTTGTCTTGGGATGGTTTCATGCAGCCAGCTTCACTTTCGTCTGCCCCAACTCAATCAAGCAATCACTCTACACCATTGACTTCACCAAGGTAGCAAGAAGTAGGTTCTACAAGTAAAAAATGTAACAAGAACACATATGGTTGATATGAATAAAACCTACACTAGAGGAAATAGGTTGATGTTTGTTCCTGGCAGTGTGGAAAGGGATCAACCTACTATAGCAGTTGAAGATACATCAACACATCAACAAGAAGCATCATTTCAAGAAGAATAATAGGTACATGTTGACACTCATATGGAAAACATAAATATGCGTGAGGTAAAATCATCTAAGAAAATCATCCAAGAGAAGGAAGTTGAGATTAGAGAGCTAAAGTTCAAGTTGTCAAAGTCAAACTTCATGATCACCTTTCTTCAACTGGAAAACAAGCAGCTCCAAGTCAAGCAACTTTTACTTAGCAAGGCCAAGGAAGATTTGGACAAGGATAGTGGAAAATTTAAGATAGTGGTTAATGTTGATGATTTAAAGGATCAAGAAGAGTAGGTCAAATGAAGGAGGCCAATAACAAGAGGTATTAAGAGGTATCTAGAGCAAAAAACTGAACCATCTCTACCATTAGATCAAGAAGACTTTGATGACCTAATTACAGTTGAAATTGAGAAGGATAAGGAGTTTTCACTTGACAGGGTAAATTTCCATTTAGATAAGCTTCTTGATAAGGCTAATAGGAAGAATAATCTTCAGAGGCACATGGACATGCACTATTTCACAAGGAACAAGATCTCTCAAATCATAATCAAGCAATTTAAGAAGAAATTGAGGCAAACCCTAATGAAGCAAAAGGAGAAGTAAAAACTTGATTTATTGGCTAAAGAATCCCTCATTTCCTAACATATCATCTCCTGAATTAATGGGGCAAGTTTGGGAAAATTTTGAGGAAATTTTGCAAATTTTTGAGGAAATTTTGCAAGTTTTTGAGAAAATTTTGCAAAATTTTGAAATTTTGGTGTTTTTGGCTGGAACAGTAAATTGTAGAACAACCAAAAGCGCAATGCCTGGGCGTTGTGCCTTTCCCTCCGAGGTCCAAATGATCTAAAGCATAAATAAAATGATATATACTTACCTTCATATCACATCTATCCACTTTTGGTTCCATGTCATCTAAGATATTGGGAGAAAACTACAAAATGGAGGCTAAAAAACCACTTTTTGCCACCTTTTTGACCCAGGCACTACGCTTTTAGAGTGACCTTGGGAGAATACATTTTTCTTAGCCTTGGATAGGCCATTTTTCTTTCTTAAGGATTCTATGGAAAACTATAGATCCTAATATTTCCAATGGTACCTTGATATTAGGATTTGGATCTTAGGAAGGAAATCAAAATTTCCCTACAAGATGGTGTTGCGCTTTTCCTTGGTGGCACTGCTCTTTTCCTTCTTGTTAAATTTTTCGCATTTATTTGGTCAAATTTGGTTTTTCATGATGTAATTATTTTTTTCTTTAATGTATCTAGTATATATTAATGTAAATAGGCTTGTTAATGTCATCTTTATGTAATTTTGAGGATCATTAATGATGGGCAGGTCAGTCAAAGGCTAAAAGGAGAGTTTGTTTTAACCTCCATAGTCTTAGGTTTTGTTGGAGAAATTTGTGTAAAATATTCCTATCTTAAGGGATTAGACCCCTGAGAGAGGGGAAGATGGTTTTGGTCTATATGTATCTATTTTTCAATCAGATTCAAGGTTGGACATCAGTGAGTAGGAGGCTTGGAGTCTTGTGTATAGTTGACATTTGCAGAAATACAAGTTGAGTTGTAGCTATTATATAGGGATTTAATGTGGCATGATTTTGTGGCAATTTTTTTCTAATGTAATTCACTTTTATGAATGACTGATTCATCTTCTTTCAATATTTATTCTTTTCAATGATCTTCCTATAATATGTTAAACATAATTATTTAAACTTATGCTATGTTTTGGTAGGAAGTTCATGTTTATGTTGTTCATATTCTGATAAATGAACTCATTTTTTTCATGCTCATTTTGATCCTCTGATTTTCCACCCTATGCTAGAATTTACAACCTTAAATTTCGATTGAACATACCTACCATGGCCCTTTGTATTTTGCAACTACAATCTTATATATATTGTTAGTATGAATCCTTTGTCGAAGTGTACGAAAAAGGACCACTTTAGCTACGCATAACTAATAGCCCTAACAACAAAAGTGGCTGCCAATATCTTCAGATCTGCGGTTAGTTAGACAAGAAAAGAGCTGCAAAATACCAGATCTATGCATGGAAATACATTAAGCAGGAAAAACAAGGGTTTGCTCCATATACCAATAGACAAGACGAGAACAATTTTTGAAAGAATTTTTGTATTAATGGGGCACTTGTGAGGAAAACTAGAAGGAGTATCCAATTCCCCTCAGTGGGATGGGTTCTTGGAAGTCCTCAGCACTTCAGATCTAAGATTTCTCTCTCTAGTTGATGTAGAAAACCCAATGCAAAGAGTAGAGCTCAATGGGAGCAAAATGATGGAGATATGAGACCAAGTGTATAGATCCAGAGTGATCTAATAGGCAACAAAAGGTGAAGAATGATGGGAAAAACCCTCCTATTTATAACAAAATATTGGGTCATTCTAGATCTTGGTGCATGATTAAAATAATGTTAACCAAATCTAGATCCACCTTTTATGGAATATTTTATTATATTTGTTGGAGGGAAAAGGTATTTGACTCGGGTCAAATCCCTTGATTAGTCAAAAATAAATAAATAAATGATTTATTTATCTTTTTAAGGAAGCGGTTAGAAGATAATCAAATAAATAATGATTTATTTAATTATTTAAGGAAGTGGTTGAAAGATAATTAAATAAATAGTGATTTATTTAATTATTTGTGGGTGATTTGGTCATATTTAACAAGGAGTATCATCTAAATAAGGTTTAAATGATTATTCCTAGAAAATAATAAGATAAATAAAGGTTTATCTAATTAATTTCTTTGATTTTGGGTTAAACATGACTGGGAATAATAATTAAATTATGGTTTAATTAATTATTCCATGAGGAAAATCAAACAAATATGGGTTTGCTTAATATTTCCTTTTGGGGTTTCCTGTTTTAACATAGTGAAAGCGGTTTTACTTAGGGTAAAACTGGTCTTACATGGTGTACTTGGGTCCATCTAATGATAATAAGTTAGATGACCAAAAAATGGTGTAACAGATTGCCCCCCAACATGCGAGTGTCAGGAGCAAATCGTATGACCGAAGTACGTTGTAAGAACACAATCACTAGACAACAAAAGGGGTGTCAGAGAGAGAAATGTGAGGTAGATAGTGTGCTGAAGGACTAGACCCTGAGGAGACGAGACTCACAGGTGCAACAAGTCTCTTTTTATGAGAGGGTACCTGTGCTGAAGGCGGCGGGGGAGGCATACCTATGCCCGCCGAGACAAAGTACAAAAGAATAGTGTGTCCAGTAAACAAGGGACCAAACCATAAAGTACAACTGGCATAATCATGAGCCAGATAAAAATACAATGAGGAATCCCACATACATGCTGTGCCTGGGATAACAGCCAGGACTTGTACAATAATATCTGAGTACATGAGATACAAATACAACCCAAATGCCCCCTGCAAATGGGGAAGGGCTCACAAAATCTGACTGATACATGCAAATCGAAGAGGCGCTGCAAGTGGCTATGGCCAACATCATCAAATATCTGGAGCTGCATCAAAGGATGAAAAGAAGAGGTCATCCGGGCATGTGGGGGGCTACCTGCAGGGCCACCCCCTCATGAGGGTTGAAACATCTCACACACACCCGGGAATCATCAAGAGCTGCTGCTGGATCACTGGACCATCAAGTATATGAATCTCGATCATGCTGAAGGAGCTGGAGAAACAATCAAGCCAAAGGGAAAGGAGATATCCCTTTGCCTGATCCGAGACACCGAACAAGAGTGGAAGCTGGAACCAAGGTACACCGCCCTCTAGACCTGGCTTCTGGAATGAATGAGCTGATGTCGACAGAAGGAGGTCCGCCATAGTTGAGGCAATGAGAGACCCTCAACTAAGGCACGAGAGAAAAGAGTAGAGCGACGGACAGACTGACACTAATGATGATAGTGAAGTGGAAAGGACCGAGTAGCTAATGGATGACTTCCCTTGCTAGAGCATAAAGGGCATGAATGACATGGCAGCGACTGACACAACATCATCAGGGATGGGGGACAGTGGAACTGAAGGTCATAATGTGCGACACAAGAGAGAGACCAAGCAATGACGGATGGGGGGCTATAGTGGGGTACAAAGGGACTCGGTATAGACTCCATGGAGGGAATGATGACTCAACTTGGATGCTCTAAACAAGGGCGACTCGATGGTGCTGCCACACAGTAAAGGCCCCAATGGGGGACCATGGAAACAGGAGTACATGATGGGAACTCATGAGAAAAATCAACACGAATGAAGACAAGTAAGGAGGCAAGATGGTGCCCCAAGTACAAGTGTCGTAAGTGAGGAAATTCGATTTTAAGGAGAGGTGAAGTGACCCTTCTTGGACAAAATGTGTCTTGGTGAAGTATCAGATCACAAAAAACTAACAGATACCCATTTGAGAGTTCGGTGAGAGCTTTCCAACGGTGCAGATGGTTCGTCAAACGGGGCTACGGTGTGGTCGCAACAGTCGAAAGAAGAAACAGGGGTTCTCTTTTAATAAGGCAGTTTTCCCTCCAAAATCACTCATTTGCTATTGTTGTTGTGGTGAATGTGGAGAGGAGAGAAGGCCCTAAATCTTGCGGTGAACGTAGCGGACAAACCGACCGTTGGAATCGCGATCCGTCAGTTGCAGGTAAGAGGTCTAACCTTTCTCTTGCATTTTGATGGATTACATTTTCAGTTTAGGGCCTAGAATCCCAGAAACAGCCCCTCCTTCATCTCTACGGCCGGGTCGCACTTTTTGGGGCAAAAAGTGCGACCTAGGACGCAGGTATTAGGGCAAAAAGTGTGACCTGGTCCAGAAAAGAGCAGAAAACTGCGACCTGGGTGATGAGGGGGTTTTGGTGCTGTTTTATGGCTGGAAGTTGGGTTTTGGTGTTTGGTTATGGTTTTCCCGATCTGTACGCTGACAAAAATGATGTGTTTGTGCAGGTATGGCAGAGTTACGGGTCAACTGGAGAGAGAGAGATCTGGGACCACTATGGACAGAGATCCAGGCGGATCAGGGCGTCCGCCGTGTTTTGGCCAGATTTGGGGTTCTCAAGTTTTTGGAGAACCCGTTGATGAGAGCAGGGGAACCGTTACTGGCCCGGATTATCAGTTACTGGGATCCAGATCAGGAGATCTTTGTAGTGCAGGGGCATAGGATCGAGATGATGGTCCAGGATGTGTACTTCCTGACTGGTCTCCCGCCACTGGGGATGGTGGGAAACACACAGCCAGTGTTGCCGCGGGGGCGGCATATCATGGAGTTCGTGGAACGCCATTGTCGACCGGGTCTCCAAGTCAAGGGGACTCAAATACCGATCGGGGATCTAGAGAGGCTAGAAACCCGTGCAGTGGCCGCAGCTGTGCTGCGAATCCTGGGCATCCAGGCGTTCCATCACATCACTGGGGGGCAGATGATGATAGTGGAAAGTGTGTTGGGTGGGACCTACTATGGGTGGGCCCAAATGATGTTGGTGTTGCTAAAGCGACAATTGTCACTATGCAGGCGGCAGGTGAACCATGACTGCTCATATGGGACTTTGTTGTGTGCCTTCTTCTTTGAGAAGATCCCGACCTTGAGGCCTCGTATACAGCTTCCAGATGGGGGCCCGAGAGAGCCCAGGATGCGCCGTTGGGGATGGCTACTGTGCAGAGGAGGAGGAGGGGCGGTCGGGCGAGTGTTTCGACCGGAGTTTTTTCCCATTGGGATTAGATGCCATTGTACATAGACGACTATCCCTATAGTGGGATGAGCTACTGTGGAGATCCGGATCTGCCACTTCCGCCTGGTCGAGTCTGGGGGCCTGATGGTAAGTGACAGATTGCTATTCTTGTGTGGGCATGTTAAAGTGTTTGAATAGTAATTGATGGTACTGATTCATGTACTTTTGGTATGCAGATATAGCACTGGTAAAACCGGCCGGATATATGGGACGACCGACAGCGTCTGGAGCTACAGGTCCAAGTGGGTCGAGAGCGGCGCAGAATGAGGATGCAGCCACCTTGCTGGAGGACATCCGCCGTAGATGCGAAAGGTTGTTGACCGGAGTATCAGAGCGCGGGTGGCAGGACTTAGACGACCAGTTCATAGAGCCATGTGTTGGTCTACCCTCGGAGTGGCGAGGTGTCATGCGGCGCATGGCAATGGCCGGTCAGGCTATGCGCGATCTACATGCTGCAGGGTCAGAGCCATTGGCCCGGGAGCCTCCAGATAGTGATTAGGGGTGGGGCATGTGGTGCCCCCTATGATGTATGTAGGGGCAGGTGGTGCCCCCAGTTTTGGGTTTTTTTTGTAACATGCTATGGGCATGTCGTATGTATCAGAGTAGATGGACTCTAAACACATGTTTTGCGACACATATTATGGATATGCATCATTTTTTGATGGTTATTAATGTTATTGTCTTGTATGAAATGTGTGTGATAAATGCCAATCTAGAACATGGTTTGCAATATTATCTACATAGTGATTCTGTTCTCGAGGTACAGGGTTGAAAGTTATGGTTTCAAATGCACGTATCAAGATTTTCACTCGTAAATAGCGTCTAAACAGCACAGGGTTATGCACACGATAAACACCATTTAGTTGCATTACAAGAAGTAAGAAATCCAAACGAACGTGCAGATGGAGGATGCGGTGAAAGAGGGCATCGGCTAAGAGACCACGCAATGCATCATATTCGGCCTGATTGTTGGTGGCAGAACCAATGCATACCCCGTTAGAGAGAACAAGGGCATGCAAGGGGGTGAAGATGGCCCAACCTACCGAGGCTAGATTCCTGGAGTAGCGACTTGCACCATCGGCGTAACCGATAAAGGGTGTGGACGGGGGGTCCTGCAGAATGGTGTGACAAGACAACAAATGAGGGGAGGGAAGATAATGACGGCAGCGTGAGTGTACAGAAGTCATCGGGCGGCAATCACAGGAGGGAGTGCAAGGGGCAGGATGACCATGACTCATACAAGGTGGTATATGAGGGCTATTGGAAGCATGGTGAGGACTCGGGCTGCGGAGGTCAACAGAGACATGGGTGGAGTGATCTCGTGTATGGGTAGGAAAAGGGTGGTCAAGGGACACAACAGGGGAGGATGCAGATGGGCTAGGCTCCGAGTGTCTCGCAGAGGAGGATAGGTAAAGAATGGTTACAGTAGACTCCGTCATCTGAACATCAGGGGGGGGAATGTCGATGGGAGCGGGGGGATCCTCAGGCTGGCCTGAAGCGTACTGCGCGAGGATAGGAGAGGCAGATTGATTTTGTTCAACCTCATACTCTCGGATTACCTCTAAAGAGGCGCGGTAATGCGTCAGGTGAGGACAATGGTGGGAGTAATGGCCATGAACGCCGCACAAAGCACAGGGCTTGTTGGTGCGGAGAGTCTTGGGGTTCTTGGTTACGGACGGAGAAGGAATGGGGGCTTCAGGGACCGTAGACTCGGGGAACGCAACTTTAACCATGGGCTGAATACGGGGCAACTCGGGACAAGCATGGGTGGCATGACCGGTGACATCACATAAAGCGCAAGGCTTCGCGGGTGGCGGAGGGGCCGGGTCAGTCGTGGTAGTCTTGTCTTTGGGTGCCCCCTTGCGGGCTTTGCCTTTCTTCCCGGGTGCCGTCACGACAGGAGAAGGGTCCTGTGGAGGTGCTGGGGGCACGGAGGCAACAGAGGAAGCTAGGGGGACCGGTTGAACCGGTGTCAAAGCCATATAGGGTTTGGGGTGACCAGGAGGGGTGGCGGCTGGGGGATCAAGGTACCAGACCGGTATGCCCAAGGTCAAGTTAGGGAGAGAGAGGGTGGCCATGACGGGGACAGAATATACTCCGGGAGGGGGAGCTAGGAAAGGGATCTGCCCAGCAAGGTAATGACCAGGAGGGACGGCTTCGAGATGGTTAAGGCCAGGAGGAACCGATCCAGGAGGGTAAAGGGGTTCAGGGATACCAGCTGTAGGGGTAGGGCCAGAAGGAGGAGGTCCGGCTGGCTGAGATGAATGGCTAGGAGCGGGTTGCGGAGGGCGAGGAGGAGGTTGCTGACTAGCCGAGGCAGGCCGCTTACGAGCAACGTGGGACGATTGCATCATGCAAACATTCGATGAGCTGGGATTGGTGACAGGAGGGGGGGGAAGGTTAGGGAAAGTTCCAAGAAGGGAGGAATATTTGTAAACGCTGGGGGAGACACTGGTCAAGGAATCAACGGTTTGCTTGTTGGCTACAGAAGATATGGTCGTCTCAGGGGAGGTCTGAGATTTTGGCTCATGATATGTCAACTGGTCAATGGTGACTATCTTTCCATTATGGGGGAAAGACATCTTGCGAAAGACCGCGGATGGGACAGTAGACATAGCATAGGTGTAGCTTCGCCCCAATAGAATTTTGTAATCTAGCGGGGCGTCGATGACTTCAACGTCAACGCAAACAGTCTTACCGGCGAGGGTGATAGGACAATTACGAAACAGGCCGATGGGATGGGAGGCATGACCGTCCCATGCTCGAAGGGTGATCGTGGAAGGGGCTAGCTCAGGGGATCCGAGTTGCTTCCAAACCGAAGCGGACATCACGCAGGTGGATGCCCCCTCATCAATGATACACCGGGACACGTTGGCGTTCCGGATTTTGACTGGGATTTGGAAGGCGACGGAAGGAGGAAGAGGAGGATGGTCCGATTGAGTGGCATCGAAAACAATCATTTGGTCATCAGCAGGATCTACAGCGCCCACAGCAGATAGTAGAGCCTTCTTTTGGGAAGGGCACGACTGGAGGAGTTCCAGTGTGGAAATGGCGGCAGGAGATTGCGCCAAATCATCTACTATGATATACGAATGGGCAGCTCGACTGGGAGCAGCGTTTCGACGTAGTGGGCCCTTAGGTATCTTGGTATGAACCTCAACTTTTGGTTGAGGGATATGTAAGGGGCCACTGGGTGACGAAAGAGGCTCTGGAGAACCTGAAGAAGGAGGCTCGGGAGCAGACTGAGCAGGAGGCTTGGAGTACTGGCGAGACCGAGTTTGAAGGTGAAGATCGACGGACAGGTTAGGTTTGGAGTGCATCATAAGGATTTGGTAATCAGAGGAACCAGAAAGGGAAGGGGGGGTGGCTACCTGCTGTCGGGTAGCCACGAATCCTTGCTGAGGGAAAGGATCAGTAAACACAGCTGGATGGGTAGTGGCCACATTAGGAGGAGCACGGGGGGAGGCGTGCTGTCCGTGCAATGTGGCTTGAGACTCCCACATCTGCCGCATCTGGGGTAATAGGGGACAATCGTGGGTGTAATGACCATAAACACCGCAACATGAACAAGGCTTACTTGTGTGAAGCGGCCTCTCTGGCTTGGACTGAGTGCCCTGTTGCTGGTTGGTAGTGTTAGGGTCCACACCAGGATTGGGTCCACGGGTACCAGGGGCAGATGGGTTTGGATTGCCTCTCCGCCTTCTTTGAGAAGAAGGGGGATTGGTTGCGCCCTGCTGTGCAAATACTTGCCCTGGAGGGGGCTGTAGGTGCTAGTGCTGGGGTTGAGGAGGCAAAGGAGGAGGAAGCGCATATGCTGGAGGAGCTGGCGTACCAGGCTGCGGATAAGGGTAATGGGTAGGTTGGGCAACATTGAGGTAAGCAGGAGGTTGGGAAAAAGGAGGAGGCATGCAGTATCCTGGATACATGCTACCGGGAGGGGGGAGAGTGCTGGAGGAGCTGGCCCCTCCCTGAGGGAGACCATAGCCCATAGGAGGTTGAGCGTATGGATGGGAAAGGGCTCCAATGATACCGTCGACGGAATGAGATGCCCCTAGGGCGTTAGCGCCACCGGGCCTGGGGAGGTCAGGAAGAACGGTATAAACATAACCAGATTGAGCGTAGATCAGGTCATATTTCAAGGCTATTTGGAGGGCGGCTTCTTCAGTTTGAGGAAAGTGAGAGGCGACATCTTTGCCGATGGGAGCGGGAAGGGTGCGAAGGAACCAGTCCATGTAAACCCGATCTTCGAAAGGAGGGGCTCGACATAAGCTCCGTCTTCGTCGCCATTCCTGAACATGGGCGGAAAGGCGTGTTGAAGAGGATTGCTTGAAGGAAGTCAAGAGCTCCGTGCCAGTATCGTATCGGAGAGGGAGCTGGAAGTATGACAAAAAGGCTTGGGCAAGAGTCTCAAAGGTGGTATGGGTAGAGGTGGCTTGTTCGACATACCATTTAGAAGCTTCGCCGGTAAGCGTGCGTTGGAACAAACGAAGACGGATGGAGTCATCGGTAATGGAATTGGAGGAACACCACATGTGGAAAGACCGGACGTGATTGGTTGGATCTTCGCCATTAAGGCCCTCGAACTTAGGGATATCAGAGGGCAGCTTGGTGGGCATAGCAGGCCAGGTAGCATTGTGGTGAATGGGGTCATTAATCAACTGATGGAAATCGGGGAGGCTGAGGCCTGCAATGTACGGCAGCACAGGGGTGGCCGGGGTAGTGTTTGTGGCGGTTCCGCTAGAAGTAGGTCCGGCATTGGGGCCGGGAGAACCGCTAGCGTTAGGCCCTGGACCAGACATAGTGAAGGTAACAGGGGGAGAACCAGAAGGAGAAGGAGGACCCGATGAATCAGGGGAGGAGTCGGAGTGCGGACTCGAAGGTGGACTGGCTCGACGACGGCGGTGCGGAGCAGGTCGATCAACCGGAAACTGAGGGTGAAGGCCAAGAAGTCTCCGGGAAAGGCGCCTTGGGGGCACAATGATGACAGGAAGAAGGAAACCGACAGGGGCAGAAAGGGACAGAATCAATTAAGGTCAAGGGCAGAAAAGGTGCAGTGACAATTGATTTTAGAGTCTTTGCCAGGCGGTGTTAACCAGGCGCTTCTTCGCTTAGGGTTAGTGTGTGGCGTGCGTTAATTTTAATTTTTAAACCCTTTCCATTTTGAGAGCAAGAAAAAAGTGTGCTGCGTAGCTGAAAATAAACCTACAGAGAACAGTATATAATGCTGAAATAACAGAAAAATAACAGCTACTTGTGCATCTATCTAACCCAAGAAGGTGGGTCTCTCAAAACTAATCTGAAAAGAAAGGGAAAAATCTAGGCAAAACACACGGAAAAGAGGCCAATAGATCTAAGGTCGAAAGGGACAGGGATCTAGAGGATAAAGCTACTGAAAAGAGGTGCAGATCACAGCCAAGAGACAGAGGCAAGGTGGCTGGAAAAAGGAAGGAAATCAGCAAAATGGAGGGGGCAAGGGGGAGGCCCAGAAAGTAGGTCCAAACAAAATGACAGGAGGTGATTTGAAAGGAAGAAAGGTTGATTTCAAAGGATCTGAAAGGGAGGTAACAGATCTGGAAAAAAGGAGGCTAAAGCTCTGAAAAACAGACGGCTGAAACAGCTTAAAACTCTTCCACAAAAAGTGGAGGGTACTAAAGCCCTAAGGGGCTATATTTCCACTTAGATGAGTAAAAACAGATCAGAACTTGGTCAAAAAAGGTTGAGACAGAGGCTGGAGGACCCTGACAGAAGTTGCAGCAAAACCCAGAAAAATTGTAGAAAATTTGCTGAAAAAATGGCAGGTCGCAATTTCTGACGTGATTTCAGTGCAGGTCGCAGGAAACAGGCTGAAAAGTGCGACCTGGAGGTCCAGGTCGTAGGTTTGGGGCCAAAAAGTGCGACCCCCCGTTCCGGTTGTCTCGGCGGCAGATTTTCAGAAAAGTTGCCGTCTCAGTTGCGGCTGGTGTCGCTTACCTGCGCAATAGGGCCAGAAACACACGGAAGTTAGAAATTTTAATGTTTTAGGGTTTTATGTGAGAAAAACAACATAAAATAGGAAAAATAAATAGCTGAAAAGAAACCCTAGGGTCTGAAGTAGCTAGATATGCAGGAATATGAAAAACGACAGCGGTCGTAATTTAAAACCCGTGTGGAGTCGCCATTTGTTAGTATGAATCCTTTGTCGAAGTGTACGAAAAAGGACCACTTTAGCTACGCATAACTAATAGCCCTAACAACAAAAGTGGTTGCCAATATCTTCAGATCTGCGGTTAGTTATACAAGAAAAGAGCTGCAAAATACCAGATCTATGCATGGAAAGACATTAAGCAGTAAAAATAAGGGTTTGCTCCATATACCAATAGACAAGACAAGAACAATTTTTGAAAGAATTTTTGTATTAATGGGGCACCTGGGAGGAAAACCAAAAGGAGTATCCAATTCCCCTCAGTGGGATGGGTTCTTGGAAGTCCTCAGCACTTCAGATCTAAGATTTCTCTCTCTAGTTGATGTAGAAAACCCAATGCAAAAGAGTAGAGCTCAATGGGAGCAAATGATGGAGATATGTGACCAAGTGTATAGATCCAGAGTGATCTAATAGGCAACAAAAGGTGAAGAATGGTAGGAAAAACCCTCCTATTTATAACAAAATATTGGGTCATTCTAGATCTTGGTGCATGGGTTAACCAGATCTAGATCCACTTTTATGGAATATTTTATTATATTTGTTGGAGGGAAAAGGTATTTGACTTGGGTCAAATCCCTTGATTTGTCAAAAATAAATAAATAAATGATTTATTTATCTTTTTAAAGAAGCGGTTAGAAGATAATCAAATAAATAATGATTTATTTAATTATTTAAGGAAGTGGTTGAAAGATAATTAAATAAATAATGATTTATTTAATTATTTGTGGGTGATTTTGTCATATTTAACAAGGAATATTATCTAAATAAGGTTTAAATAATTATTCCTAGAAAATAATAAGATAAATAAAGGTTTATCTAATTAATTTCTTTGATTTTGGGTTAAACATGACTGGGAATAATAATTAAATTATGGTTTAATTAATTATTCCATGAGGAAAATCAAACAAACATGGGTTTGTTTAATATTTCCTTTTGGGGTTTCCCGTTTTAACATAGTGAAAGCAGTTTTACTTAAGGTAAAACTGGTCTTACATGGTGTACTTGGGTCCATCTAATGATAATAGGTTAGATGACCAAAAAATGGTGTGTAACATTATATATGGCCTAGTTTCCTTGGCCTCTCCTCCTGATCCTACAAAAACCATAAATTATCAAAACCCTAAAGCTCAGACCTAGCCTAATATCTTTACCCTTCTTCATTCATCTTTTGGCTGCAATATCACAGAGAGATCCCTTTCTGATTTGGTAGGGCTAGCTACCAAATCCCAAGTGGTTTGAGATAACCTCCGTTGGTTGTCATTCTCAGCCTTCAAACACTATGGAGGATAACACTTATTATCTTGTGTTGTGTAAGGTGAAATTATTTGTAAGAGAGGGTTGTGGTTTTGTTCATTATTTTATTTTAATACAAATTTTGATTAAGCTATAATTTTTTTATTAGTTATGATTTTCAGGTAGAGAATTAAAATTTCACTTGTGGTTTTATTTTTATTTTTGTTTGGTTGAAGAAAGTTTTTCTATCAATATTTTGCATGTAAATTAAAATATTTAAATGATAAAATGGTGAATTTAATTAGATTTTATATATATATATATATATATATATATATATATATAGTTAGTTAGTTAGTTAGTTAGTTTAATGGGTAGTTACTAATGTTGTTGGGTATTTGCCTAGCTCCATGATAATAATTTCCCAATTTAAATCCCCCTAGGTTAAGAATATTAATTTAAACTAATAATTGTAGTAGAAATTTCATCCATGAATATGAAAATGGTGAAGAATACTTTAGTCTTCCCCATGGAGGTTTCCTTAGAACATGTGTGTGCATATGTAGATATATATACACTAAGAAATACCTTGTCAAATTCTTTTTTATCTCCACAAAGATTTGGGTCAAGGTTGGCTCAACCACCAATGGAAATAATGCTTGGTAACTATAAGGTAGTTTACTAGATTTATACTTGTGACCTTTGGCTCCCCTAATTTGGTTTCCTTAGGTTAGGTGTATTAATATATACTCATGGGTTTACTAGGATTTCCATCCATGAATGTGGGGAACCATTCCTTTTGTTTACAAACAAAGTTTTCCAACTTATAACCATTGCAAGTGCTCAGTTTTGCAACCTACAACCATTGCAGGTGCTAAGTTATCCAACTTGTAACCATTTCAGGTGAACTGAAGTGCAGAGTGCGTTGGGGATAGAAACACAGTTTTTAAGTTGATTGACCCAAAAATCAGACTTTTTTTAGAATTGATGCTTAGGCCTTTCCAAAGGGATAACGAAAAAATTTTAAGGATGTTGATTGATCTAGGTTTTTAGGCATTTTAAATGAATGCGAAAAAATGACCTATAACAGAATTCCCTCTAAAGTACAAAGTCATAAGTAGTGGTTGAGGATTGAAGTGATTTTCCTTATGAAAAGTCTAGATTAAGAATATATTGGTCAACATCATCACGTGTTAAAATACATATTAACAACATGATATTATTATTGAGGGAGGCATACTGATGCTCAACATATAATCCAATATGCATGTACAATGATCTGAATGTCTAGTCCATTTAAGAAAAAGTGTGGACACACGCCTGGATGACTGTCTGAATGATCATAGCCACCATACTTTGTAATCTCGTATGAATCCTAAAATCATAGCCTAGATGGATGAAACTAAATATGAGGTCTTCTACCTCGCCACTCAATAGTACGATTCTGGCCATGCAAATAAATGAGTTGGAGTCGAACATGGTAGACACCATCTGATTATCGGCCAATGATTTAAGTTGTTAAAATATGTGAGAGGAACCACTGATAATGATAATGGCTTTCAAGGTACCACAGTAAAATCTATATGGTGTGAATAAATGAGCTAAAGTCAAACACGACATAGAATATTTTGGTCGATGGCCAATTATGAGAACTTCTCATTGAAAGTGAAGAAACTTTCCATTGAGGTATGTAAGATCCAAGGTACTAAAAGGAGTTTCTAAGTCAACTTCCTATATAATGTTTTGATGTAGAGAGGAAGCGACTCATCATAGGAGGGCCTTGAAATATCCCTCATCAATGACATGAAACAGGTGTCAAGATTTGAGTTAGAATGATGTTAATGCAGCGCTAGTTTAGGAACAACAGACATGAAAGAATGCTTAATATTATTGTAGCAGATGTCAACTGAAGGAATTCTCTTGAACATATCGGTGACACTTTATGGACTTGGAAGCATTGAATCAAAATTGATTATGAAGGATTTTGATATGGTGTGATTAACCAACGAGGGAAAAATATTTCCTAACCCAACAATCACAGAGATAAGTGAAAGAGCGTCATGTTCAAAAATGACTCACTATCATTAATAGGTAAAATACCCCATTTTCCCAATTTCCCAACCATTTCAAGCTAGTATCTCTTTATTTTTGACAGCCTTGAGGAGGATAATATATGCTTGATCTTTAAGTTCATCCTTGCGATGAATCCTTTTGAGTATATTTAACAAACCCTGACAATGAGTGTTTCGGTCCCGTCATGTTCAATGAGTCCAACATTGTTTTATGGTTTTAATGGTCCAAAGTAGGTGTAAATATACTTCTCTTTCATGCTTAGAGAGCTTGAAAAAAAGGTGAAAAAGAAAACTTCAAAGGTTCCTTTTCATAAACTTAGTCTCTTGAGTCTAAAAAGGCTGAAAATGACACTTAGGAGAAACTTTTAGTCATTTTCAACTAAAGTATTATTTTTTTGTAAATAATCTATCCCATTCCGAAAAAGGGTTAAACTTATACTTGGAATACATCCTTTCATTTACTTTAACGAGTTTAAAAATACAAGTGCTCGACAACATTTTCATGTTTTGGGAGTCTGAAAAGAGTTGAAAGAGGACTCCTCTTGGAGGAACGAGTGGTATAAAGGGTAGAAACTTGTTTTGTTCATGGTGGAACTTCTCAAACACGTATAGTTCAAGAGACAGGATAATAATACCACTCATCGTAGCGTTTCCTCTAGAATATTTAAAGCACGAGGTCAAAGCAAATGATCATCCAAGAAGATGGTGAAGATGGAATGATAAAACCAATGCTCGGATGGGCCTCCAAATTAGACATGAATTAAGGCCCATTTGACCATCCTTTAGCACATTAAACCTATATTTTTGCATTAAATGACATATTTTTAACTTTAATAACTTCATTATGAAGGTTTAGATATAATTTCATATCAGTGCCTAATATTATTTATTTTTGTAGAATATTGTGAGAATATTGGGTATATTATGAAGAATTAGATGAAGAGGTAATCTAGGGACTTTCTCCCTACTACAAGAGGATAAATATTAGATAATAAATGAACAAAATATAATGAAATTATTGAAAAATTCTAGAGCTCCACTTATTGTGAAAATCTAGGAATGTGTTCCCTACCATTTAATGCAAATTCCTAGTGTTGGGAACTTGTTGAAGGTGTTGTATCTTCCAGAATTCAGGGGATATCCCCGATATGAATTCCCAATTAGACCTCACACCGCTTGCCGTAGGAGTCCCATCTAGAACAAAGGCTAAGTTTCCTTATTCTTAAAGATATTCTTTGGCTCTTGCTATCGATAAGAGAGAGAGATACCAATGTACTTTCGCAAAAAAAGAGGGGTGTGCCTCATGAGTGTCTGATTGCAAGTGTGTCAAGGTTATTCTACTACAAAATGGGGTAGAGAGATAAAATTGAGCCTCTAAGAGAGAGGTAATAGTACCACTCACGAAGAGAGACACGTGAAATGAAGGATTTTGTAATAACCCAAAATAGGGAAAATAAGCAGTATTGGGAATATCTTAAAATATTCCAAAAATGGACTGCTCACTAATGCATTCACCAGAAAATTCATTTCCAGAAATATATGCCATAGAAATGAAAATCATCACTTGGATCCATTACATATATCCATATATCATCTAAGTCCAATAGGAGATCAGAAAGAAATGAAACTAGGTGAGGTAAACAGACCTCCCACACTAGTGTAGCTGAAAATGACTAAAAACCCCAGACACTGCTATTCAGAAATAATACATAAAAGAGACTGTGTATTATTATAAGGGTTTTAACTTATAAAATAGGAGAACAAGTATATCTACTCATATATTAGTCAATAAGGCTTAAGAACTGAGATCTAGTCTCCTTATACAAAATACAAGAGAACTCGGGAACAGTTTCTTGTCATACACTCTACATACAAATGTGATCTTCAGAAAATTATTGAATAATCACTGCAAGACTGAAGAATAAGATTTTATAAGGCTGAAATATGTCTTATCTGATGTATATCCTTCAAGGGATTCCTCCCATGAGAGGATGAACCTCTCAATCACAAGAAAACACTGCAACAGAGCCACTAGACCATGCACTAAAGCTTCCTCCAAAAATAATGCATTCCCTATCTAGAACAGTGCTGGGAATGTTGGGGAAATGTGTGGTCTGATACCACAGATCTGAAATGAGCTCTATACCTCTCCAAATAGATCTCTCGATAGAAGGAAACCTCCCTCCTATGAGAACCTAGCTCAGAAAAGTGGGATTCCAATCCCTTCCACTGCTGCACCCTGCAACACTGCACAATAACCTGCTGAAGCTGCGTTGCTGAAGTAGGATGTAGCTTGGCCTAAAAACCTGATGTGGAAAATTAATGCAAACTCCTCCAAGAGGCTCCTCAAGGAAATAGGTGGGATTCCTGCTCGGGAACACCTGGTACTAAACAACACGGCAACCCTACTAAACAGCAAGAGGAAGCAAAAGTATGAGAAGACCAAAATAATATTATAAAAACATGAATAATAATGCTTCCATCCTCTTCCTTAAATAAAATATGAGTTTTATTGCCCTTGTCCCAACTCAATTAGGTCATCTCCATCAAAATATTCATCTCCCTCCAAACTGTGTTATTCCTTCTTGATTCCTGCTCCTCCACAACTGCGTTGTTGACTTAGTCAAAGTATACTGAATCAACTTGATATTATCATTGTTCACACATGGAGGTGTTTTATTAAGCTGCAAGGAGTGTCTCCTTTCACACTTGAGGTGTTTTTATTCCTCCTTAGGAGACTTATGGGCTTTTCTACCAATTTATTCACTAGCTAAAGTTATTGCTAACTCTAATGTTCCATTTAGCTTTGAGGCTAAAATTTGAGAACATTACATTCCTCCCCTCCAAAATATTTTCTTGTCCTCAAAAAAATGTGTAGGGAGAGAAAAATTTCTCCCCTCCTCCTATTGTGACCTCCCATCAATGGCCTCCATCACTGCATCAAGATATCCTGCAATAAAACTGCCATCCAATGTCTCCTCCCAAGTGTGCAAAACCAAATGGCCCACATAAAT
The DNA here is from genome assembly GCA_034641835.2 of Pinus albicaulis. Classification (NCBI taxonomy): domain Eukaryota; kingdom Viridiplantae; phylum Streptophyta; class Pinopsida; order Pinales; family Pinaceae; genus Pinus; species Pinus albicaulis. Next base: position 1,091,647,373 of record CM076578.1, read on the forward strand.
CAAAGATGGAAAGTGTGAAAGAAAGCCTGCTTGCTATCCCATGGCCTCCAAAAAGTAGGAGTGATGACAAACATGGTGAATGAGTGACTCCCTCACCCATGCTATCATCCAAATGAAATGAGCCATCCTAGGTAGCCCATCAAAAGAATCATCAAACCCGGTTTTATACAATGTTTTGGGGCTGCATGGAGAGATTGGATTCTGCAATCCAAATGATTTCTCTTTCCATTTATGGTAAACATGGGGCTACCTCTGTCCTTGGGCTAGAATAACATGGCCTTCAAGAATGGCCCAAGCTCCCCCATCAATCAATTTAGCCATGAAGTGCCTCCTCAAGTTCTTCAAGTGGTTCCTCCCACAAGAAGGGAAAAAGTGTGATGTGGAAATCATGGTTTGCCCATGGATTCTCCTGAAATGTACATGTAAAGTGGAGAGAATCATGCTCCCAATGGGCATCTCCAATAACTTCAGCACTCTCCAAACAATTCTTTCCATGAATATAAAAATATCAGCAATAAATGGAAGCAAAATACAATAAAAACAAGCTGCCATGTGACAACCGGAGAGTGGTCCATAGTTCCACCAATGGAACCAGCGCAGTGCACCCTTGGCCTGCATCAAAACATAAATTAACAAGTGCTTACCCAACCACTTGTTTGCTTCCACAATCATCTCATAATATGGAAACATGAAGATACAATGTGGTGTCAATGGTGCACACCAAGAGTCATGTGGCTTCCCCCAAAATCCACCAATAAGGTAGCGAAAATCAATGCTACAAGTAGCTGCAAGTACATCATCATATAATATGCAAGAAGTGATAATTCTTCTTGATACATCATGCTGCTCAAACAAGGAAAATAAGTACAATAAAAAATGTGAAACTATACCTCCTCCATCATGTACTTGAGATCTTGAGCTGAAATGGCTCAATCTTTACCTCATCTCCAATGAGTAGGCAAGTGGCTGTGACCTCCTATATATCACCATATGGGCTATGCATCTCTCCATATGCTGAAATATTTCATGTTGGATGCCCTCCCAAGTGAACTCCTCTACCAGAGAGATGTATGCATCATAATGCATGGAAAGGAAGTCCTCATGTGTTGCAAGTAGCAACTTCTCCTTGAGACTAGAAGCTCTAGACAAGAAGACTCTGCCATGAAAATAGATGACCAGATCATCCACCATATACTCATCATCTCTATCCAAGTCATCGAGAAACATGCATGCACCAAGATCCTTGGAGTACTCTACTAAGAGCTAAGACCTCAAATAGGGATCAATCCTCCCAAGTGACAACGATGGTGATCTGGCATCTGAAGCTCTCCTCATGCTGTTGCCTGCTACTTTGACATCCCCCATGCCAAATTCTCTCTCAAAAATCTTCACCTCTCCAAAATACAAGAGTGATGAATCCAAAGACAAGATGTCTTTCATCAATGCTAGATTTGGTGGCCTCCCAGGTGGAATTCCCCCATGTAGTGAGACATCAATGTCAAGAGTGGATTGTATATATGGTTGGGAAACCTTGCCCTTGCCTTCACATCGCAGTACAATCTACCTCATCTTTGCATTAGCTCTCTAAAATAAAGAAGGGTGTGTGCCTCTCATCAAATGATGTTTCCCTCCCTTCCTACCTTCTCCTCTCATCTATAATGCTTCACAATCATGTTGTTCACTGATTGTGCTCTGACCTCCATGTATGAGATTCTAAGGAACTCCTTGCAAGGATACAAGAATACCTCCTGTTGGAACATGTGATCCTCCTTCCTATGCATGAGGTATTGGATGTGCTCTAGATGTGATAGCGTTGTTGCCCTCATCCTCCTAAATGTGTATGGGAAACATCTCAACAATTGGATCCTTTTGTGAAAAAGAGATCCCCATGCCCTTTTCTTTATGAATATGAACTAGAGGTCTTATCTCTAACAATGTGTAATGAAAGATGTCAGATTTTCTCACGGTTTCCTTAAGTGGGGTTTCCTCCGTCACATGCAAGGTTTTTTTTCTCTCAAGTTTTTCTTTCTCATGTGTCTTAGGAAGTTTCTCACCAAACCTTCCCATCAATGTTTTAATGAATCTTGCATAAGAGGAAGTGTTTGCATTTTTTAAAGAACAAGATTCAAAAATCCACCATGCATAGGCCTTACCTCTAAGATGCAGTGCTGCAATCCTGATGGCTTTATCTTCATAAATATGGTGTTGCAGAAAATAGGAGTCTAGCTCCTTCACCCAAGCTCGAGCTAAACATGTAGGTGAACCTTCAAAAGTAGATAGAAGAAATATATCTGCATCCTGCTGCTTGCTCTTCTCCACCTGGATCTTGAAAAACTCTTGGAAATTGATATAATCTCTAAACCTCTCAGTTTCAGATTCATACTCTTGCAAAAAATCACTAAGAGTTCTCCTCTTAGGCATTCTCCCTCCTTCCATCCATCTCAAGATATATCTGGGCACTTTACAGCGTTGCGCATCATGGTGTGTAGCTGCATGCTCACACTCACCATGTGCAAATATAAATTCAGCTCTAGATCCAAACTCCTTTGGATATCCCATCTCCATTCTTATTTTCTTCAGCTCTCCTTGAAAGCTCTGCATAGATTTTGGAAGAAGCTTTGTAAGCATGTCTTCCTTTATTTCTTCACATAATGGAGCCTTCTCTTGTCTGTCTATCTCTCCTGAAATTATAATGGCCTGAGATCCACAAGTTGAGCCAATATTGAAGCTTTGATACCACTATAATATCCAAAAATAGGGAAAATAAGCAGTATTGGGAATATCTTAAAATATTCCAAAAATTGACTGCTCAGCAATGCATTCACCGAAAAACGAATTTCCAGAAATATATGCCATAGAAATGAAAATAATCACTTGGATCCATTAGATATATCCATCTAGCATCTAAGTCCAAGAGGATATTAGAAAGAAATGAAACTAGGTGAGGTAAACAGACCTCCCACACTAGTGTAGATGAAAATGACCAAAAACCCTAGACACTTCTATTCAGAAAGAATACATAAAAGAGACTGCGCAGTATTATGAGGATTTTAACTTATAAAATATGATAACAAGTAGATATACTCATATATTAGTCAATAATGCTTAAGAACTGAGATCTAGTCTCCTTATACAAAATACAAGAGAACCCGGGAAGGGTTTCTTATCATATACTCTACATACAAATGTGATTTTCAGAAAATTACTGAATAATCACTGCAACACTAAAGAATAAGTGTGTAGAAGGCTGAAATATGCTTGATCTGATGTATATCCTTCAAGGGCTTCCTCCCATGACAGGATGAACCTCTCAATCACAAGAAAACACTGCAACAGAGCCACTAGACCATGCACTGAAGCTGCCTCCAAAAATAACGCATTCCCTAGCTGGAACAGCATTGGGAATGTCGAGGAAATGTTTGGTCTGCTACCAAATATCTGAAATGAGCTCTATACATCTCCAAAAATATCTCCCGATTGAAGGAAACCTCCCTCCTATGAGAAACTAGCTCCCTCCTATGAGAAACTAGCTCAGAAAAGTGGGATTCCAATCCCTTCCACTGTTGCACCCTACAAAACTGCACAATAACCTACAAAAACTGTGATGCTGAAGTAGGATGTAGCTTGGCCTAAAAACCTGATGTGGAAAATGAATGCAAACCTCCAAGAGGCTCCTTAAGGAAAGAGGTGGGATTGCCGCTCGGGAACACCCGGTGCTAAACACCACAACAACCATGCTAAACAAAAAGAGGAAGAAAAAGTTTGAGCAGACCAAAATAATATTCTAAAAACATGAATAATAACGTTTCCATCCTCTTCCTTAAATAAAATATGAGGTTGATTTCCCTTGGCCCCACTCAATTAGGTCATCTCCATCAAAAGATTCATCTACCTCCAAAACTGTGTTATTCCTTCTTGATTCCTGCTCCTCCACAACTATGTTGTTGACTTAGTCAAAGTATACTGAATCAACTTGATATTATCCCTGTTCACACATGGAGGTGTTTTATTAAGCTGCAAGGAGTGTCTCCTTTCACACTTGAGGTGTTTTTATTCCTCCTTAGGAGACTTATGGGTTTTTCTACTCATTTATTCACCAGCTAAAGTTACTGCTAACTCTAATGTTCCATTTAGATTTGAGGCTAAAATTTGGGAACATTACAGATTTTGTCTAGCACACAGTAGAATAGTCCACAACAGATGTGAGGGTAATTACAAACAACAACTTAAGAAAGATCTGTCAAGTATCCTACAAAATATTCCATAAGGACACAATTACGAACACAGTAATATGAGAAATATTTTTCTAATATGTTAATTTTTAAATATTTATCTATGTGGTTGTGTAGTCAATTTAGCGTCCTAAATTTCTAACATAAATTATCAACCAGGGCTAGTAAAATGATGAAGTGTGGTGCACTATATGTGCTTAAGAAACCTACTTCTTACTTTGTCATTTTGATGTTTTATTGATGTTTTTGGGGGTTTTGTCTTTTTAGTAATTAGTATGCTACTCTATGTTCAAAAAATGAAATCAAAAGTATGTCAAAAAGAAAAGAAAAAGAAACCTTAGACTCAAAACAGAGTGTAATTGTAAATTCTATCTCTAATTAGGAAAATGATGAAAAACAAAACATTCTAATCCATGGATATCCTAGCTTGCAAATGAACATGAAATGTAACTCAACATAATACAACCAAATCTCCTTCATCTAATATTGTTATGTTGGAAGAGCTTTTAAGAAAAAAGAATGGTTTTAAGATAATGAGGATCTTTTAATCTAATTGCAAAAACTTAAAACATTATAGTGAAATCTCATTCATTTGATAAAGGTTTGTTGGAAGAGCTTGAGAAAAATATTACTATAATGTAGTAAGGATCTCCTATGAAATGCTGAAACAACTTATAACATTACAACTAAATCTCATTCATGAGTTAAAGGTTTATTGGAAGAGCTTTTTGAAAGAGATTAATCATAATGTGATAAGGATCTTCTATGAAGCAAAACAATCAATAACTCACAATACTACAACTTAGTCCCATTCGTGAATTAAAGGTTTAGTGGAAGAGCTTGTGAAAGAGAATAATTACAGTATAATGAGGAATCTGATCTAAAATTGTGTGAACAAAATATTTCTTATACAGAGATTAACAATAGGGGCTTTTACTGGTTATTTCACCTTTACTAGAAAGGATGAAACCAGAAGCTTTTAGCCCTCTTATTGACTCTGCCTAAAGAAATATAATGTAAACACTAAAAACTAAATAACAGAAAATGAAATGCTAATAACTCAAAATATCACAATTGAATCCCATTCATTTAATAAAGATGTTTTGGAAGAGCTTGAGAAAGAGACTAACTGCAATATCATGAGGATTCTTTATCTAAGCAAATGACAAGAAAAATAATGCTAAAAGCTATGATTTCAAAAAAAATCTAAGTAAGGAAATATGACAAAACAGAATTGAAAACAACTTATCTATAAAACATGCAAAATCCTCCTTGGATAGCAGGGGCCCTCTGCTACCAATTTGGTGTAATCCTTAGCTCCTTGAAGATGTAATCAAAACAACATCAAAGAACTTATTTATTAAGAAAAACTCACAAATCTACATCCCATTCCATCTTAAGCTTTGTTACAAAAGACTCTCTATTCCTTTTCTCTCCTTCTCTTATTTCACTACTTTCTCATTACCCATGATAGGAGAAAGCTTCTCCTATTTACAAAATATGAGGAGTTATCTCATTAATGGGAGTCCATGAATCTCTCCCTCCATCTCTAGAGTTACAATCAAAATAGAAAATGATGAGACACATGTCTTTCTAGAGTTTCAACACAACTAAGAAATGAGACACATATCCTTTTAGAGTTTCAATACAACAAGGAAGTGAGACACATGTTCCCATTATCCCATGATCTTCTCCAACCAAATTCGAATTTGGCCTTAGAGTGCCACATAAGGGTCTTCTAGAAGTATTATTTTTGACCTACACATGTCACAAAATTCATAACACATATATAGATATATGAAACTATGTTAATTTTCTAGTTTCTAATCATAAATTCACTTTAAATACATAAAATAAATAACTTTGGAAAACAAGGATCCTAACCCATATATTTATGAAAATGGTTACTTGATGTAGGGTTTTAGGTCAGATGGATATGAAATAAGAGCTAAATGGTTATGACATAATGGAAATATGTATGAATATGGAAAACACTTTTGAGACTCAACAGTGGTATCAGTTTTTAAAGCCAAAATTGTATTTTCATTAACAATGTATTCATATCCATGTAATATAAATAACCATAAACTATAATTGGAGATAGAACAATTTATGCAATGACAAAGAAGACAATATTACAACCATGAGACACATAGATTGGTCCAAGACCATGGAAAAAATCCATTGTGGGGGACACCCTTTCAAATATTCTTCTTCTATAGATTGTCTTCAAAATATTTCAGCAGAGAGTACAATGAGCCTAATACATGTATACAATGGAAAAAAAAAGATTTTATCTATGGATCAACACATCTACAATAGAAAAACATGAAACCAATGTATCACCAATACCAAGTGATGTCACTTTCCCAATTATAGTTATGGATCCAGAATATTGTCAATGATTGTTCTGATGCGACGGTGACTACGTGACAAATGAGTGATGACATTGTGTAAGAAAATAACTAAGAACCAAACTCAAACTACCCAGTAATTCTCTTAGTTGCAGCCTTAACATTCCAAACCTACGTCTTTGGGGCTCTGAGCTACTACCACATATTTATGAGCCCATGGCTTAGGGTCTAGACACAGTAGAACCCTAGCCGCGCCCTGAAGCCATTCAGCCAACGAACTTACTAGCTAATTTATGGTCTCAACAAGCCTAGCTAGAGGATTTACCCCAGCAAAGATGCTATCTTAACTCTTCCTACCAAGGAATTTGGCCTAATAGACTTAGATCTAAAATGTGCCTCTATTTGTGATCTTGATCCATTGCATGAGCCTCTTGTGATGTACCTGTGCGAGACAGAAATAGAAAATATGACAAAAAACGAAAGCAACATGAAGAATATCTCATGAGAGAATGTATGTAGTTTAACTTTGGGTTGCTTCTATTTATAACTTTGTGAGGGGCCACTTGGGGTTTTGACCAAATCAACATGCGGTTAGCCCGGCCCCTAAAATAATAAAATAAATCATAACTTAACTTCAACTTAACTGATTGGGAAAATCTATGGGTCGATTTTGATCCTCTCAAAAAGAAGAATCTAATTAAATTATTATTTAATCATCTAAGATGTCCTATGTGGAATTTTATCCTAGTTGAAAAAATTAACACTCCCTCTCAACTAGGAAGAATTCCACTTTGAAATCTATGCTTGTAGTTATATTCATCAAGGTGAGATCATGGTTCAACTCAATCTGCTGAAAATTTCTTGAATCTAGAATAAGAAGAAGAATCGAGGAGCAATAACTTCTACCTGCATCTAAAAACAAGATAAATCATCCCATAAGGGATCACATCTCTGACCCTAGAGTTTCATCAGGGAGCCCAGTCTCAACCCGAAATCACAAAAGGGGTGAAAATATCAACCCAATCATGTTTCCTACTGATCTTCCCATCTATGAATCTCATCTGTCAAGTGGTATAACACCTGCATCATAATCCACTTGAGTTGTACACAGGAAGTACACTCTCAACTCATTGGCCAAATGAGGAGTGGTATTCCAAAAATGCCTTACTTGTGAGTATGATGATAACTAGGGTATACTCTGTAAATACCAAATAGGGGAGCAACATTTTACGACCCTATGAATATAGGGAGAAACATTCTCAACCCTAGGTAAAAAATAGGGAAGTTCCATACTGTCCAGAGATCCCTCAACCCCAAGATCCCTTCATCTCAATTCGTCACCCTGAGAGCTCAAATAGGGTAGGAAGATTTAGCTCAGTGTCCTCGATCAACGCTGCCTCTTATCTAGAGGGGATACATCCATCCTAGTTTGTTATCTGAAAACCAAGAACTTCTTTCTTATTAATGCCTTGGTGAGAATATCTGTAGTCGGATCATAAGTCACAAGGTGTTAGAGTCTAAAAACTCCTCTTTGTACCATGTCATAGATGAAGTGGTATAAAATTTCGATATACTTGGAATTGTCATGAAATACAAGATTCTCTTCGAAGTGAATCCTGCTCTTGTTATCATAGTATATCATTGTAGTGTATAAAAATTTGACCAAGGAGCTCACCAAAGATATTTCTTAACCATACAACTTGATATCTTGTTATGCTAGCAATAATCTACTCTTATTCTGTGGTGATCAACGCTATTGACTTCTTCTTCCTTCTCATTTATGATATCATGGTAGAACCAAGACTGAAACAACATCCATATGTACTATTTCTATCAGTGACATTACCTTCCCAGTTAGCATCAGTGTATCCATGAAGTTCGATAGATCCAACAGAGTATCTTAAACCAAGTGTTATCGATCCATGTAAGTATCTTAATACATGCTTGGCTACGATCCAACACAAATGAAGGGGATTATTCATGAAATGACTCAATATGTTTACTACATAACATTTATATGTATGGGTGTTCACAAGGAACATCAAGCCCCAGTCAACTATCTATACTCAGATGGATTTTCTAGATCAGGCCTAGTTATTTTACCGCACAACTTCTTGAAGTCCATTTCCATCGAAGTGACCATGGTTTTTCACTCAGTCATACCAAACCTTTATAGCAGCCTTACCACATAATTTCACTGAGAGAAATATTTCTCTGGGCATTTTCCATAACTCAAGGCCCAAAAATTAAAGCATGAGACCTAGGTCTTTCATCTCGAATTCAGAGGCTAACTTCCTATTTCATTAAATTATCAATGGTTCACTCCCTGTTAAGAATAAATCGTCAACATATAGAACCCGAATCAGAGGCATACCATGAGAAACCTTAAAATATAGGTTGGGGTCAGCACTGTTTCTAGTGAAACCTAGTTTCATTAGATAGTTTTCAATGTGAGCATACCAAGATTAAGGAGGTTGCTTCAATCTATACAGTGATTTCTTCATCCTAAAAACATGTGTTGTGTGATCTTCCACTTCAAATCCCTGTGGATGTTCCACATAGACTTCTTCCTGTATCATACCATGGAAGAAGGCGGTCTCTACATACATCTCATGAAGTGACCATCCTTGACTAGCAGCAAGGGAAACTATCAAGTGGATAGTTGTATATTGAGCCACATGAGTGAATATATCATCATAATATTCTCCCTCTTTCTAAGAGAAACCATGAGCTACAAACCTTGCTTTATACTTTTTGATGTTTTCATTAATTCCATGCTTGATTTTGAACAACCATTTTGATGTCACAACAGACTTCCCATGCGGTCTTGGCACAACATCCCATACATCATTTTTCATGATCGATTCATACTCTTCAGCCATGGCATCCTTCTAAGATTTTTCTTTGACTGCTTCTTCAAATGAGGATAGTTCATCTTGTATCATGGTACTCATAGCTACTACATAACCTTGATACCTACAAGGTTCCTTCCTTTCTCTTAGTGATCGATGAACAAGAATATTCCTTTCACTATCTTGCAAAGTGTTGTGAAGCCCAAGCAGTATTTTCCTTGAAGTAGGATCACTAAGAGGTGGATCTAATGGATCCATATGCTCCATGGGTGTATTATCATTATTTGACTCGTGAATAGAAGTGATATCAAGAATATCCTTATCATCATCATCTTCCTTGAGAAGAAAAGGAATATCTCTTAATTTATAAAGTGTTTCATCTTTATTGAAGCTTACCTCTCTGTTAATTTCAACCTTCCTTTGACCAGGAATATATATTCTATAAGCCTTGGAGTTTTCACGGTAACCCATAAATATACCTTTTCTACCTGTAGCTTCCAACGTATTCCTTTTGTCCTTTGGCACATGAAAGAATATAGGGCATCCAAATACGAGAAGATGACTTATGTCTAGTTTGTTACCTATGAAGATGACTTTTGGAGTCTTATTCCTCAATTCTTGATGAGGTACTCAGTTCTTAACATATACGAAAAAATTGATTGATTCAACCCATAGAAACTTAGGTACCTTCTATTCATGAAGCATAAAATGAGCAACTTCCAATATCGACCAGTTCTTTCTTTTAGCTACGCCATTTTGTTTAGGTGTATAAGTTAAACTAGTTTCCTTCTTGATCCCTTTCTTCTTGCAGAATGCTATGAATTATTTTGACATGTACTCTCCTCCATTGTTGGATATGAATACTTTGATCCTTTTCTTGGTTTAATTCTCGATAAATGCTTTTAATTCCTAAAATTTGTTGAAGGCTTCATCCTTGTGCTTGATGCAATATAACCGTGTCTTTATGGAGTAATCATTAATGAGGGTGATTTAAAATAGATGGCCACCAATAGAATGAATATTCATTGGACCACACATGTATGAATGGATGAGATGGAATATGTCATATGTCTTGTTCTTACTTGAGGTAAATGTTACCCTTGTTTTCCTTCCACTAGTGCAACCAAGACAAACTCCTTCATGCTGAGCTTGTACATCGAGAATGCCTGATACTAGTCTCTTCAATTTCAGAAGAGAATCATAATGTATATGAGCCATCCTGCGATGCCATAATTCACTAAGATGATTGGTGTTATGGGCCAATGTAAAGAGTGGTCTTCCTTTGACCTTGTAGAGTCCCTCAGATCTCATTCCTAATTTGAATGCATATTTCATATGTGAATCAATAGGCCAAGTTAAGAATTTTCCATTAATGAAGGAAAACCTCATCCCTTTATCTTCCAATGCAGATATAGAAATTAAATTATTCATAAGTCCTTGTTCATACATGAAATCATTTAACAATATTTACTCCCCAGTGTTTAACTAAAATTTAACCAACCCAAATCCTTTTACAGGATGAGTGGAGTTATCTCAAAGAATTATCTTTAACCTAATATACCTCTCTACTAGATTAGAGAGGACTTATTTATAACCATAAAAGTGATGAGTGGCCCCACTATCAACTAACCAACTATCCCATTAATCTGGTGGAGAAGAACTAGTAAGTGCAAAAATAATAATATATTCATTTTTATCCACAATATTACTTTCATACCTGGAAACTCTTGGCCTCTTTTGAGATGGACGATATTCTTCATAGTCGCTTGATGAATCTCTTCTTCTACTCTCATACCTTTTGTCACAATTTTTCCTTTTATTGTATTTCCTTCTTTTATTATAGTTGTTGCTTATGTTGTTGTATCTTGGCTTCTTTCTCTTCTCTGGACAGTCACTAGCATAGTGACCTTTCTTGTGGTAGTTGTAGCATTCAATGTGACCAAGTGATCTCCCATTTATCCCTTTTGAGTTTTGATGAGGCAGTATTCTATATGGGCTTAATTTGGATTTATTTATTTTGTTATGGGAAACATAAGCAGCAGGATATCCTTCTTCATGTTTCTGAATCCTCCCTCTTTCTATCATTTTGGATTCTTCCTGAGTCATCTTCCCAAAAATTTCATTAAATGACAGAAGAATATTGTTGTTGCTAATAGTAGTAATGAATATTTCCCAAACAAGAGGGATACCTCTAAGAGTCACGATAACCAAATCTTTGTCAGGCACATATTCACTAACCCTTAGGAGTTGATCTTTAAGACGAGAGATCCTCGTGATGTAAGACTAAACAATCTCATATTTTTTCATCTTCACTTCCTTGAGTTGGTATTTCAACGTAATAATATCATTCACATTGTTAACTTCATACATGTCGGCTATATTATCATACATATCTTTAAACTTCTTCAAATTACCAACATAAGCAAGTAAGTGATCTTGTAACACATTAGCTAAGATTTTATTTACTTTGGACTCACCTTTCCTGTACATGTTCTTGATGTAGGTGGATGCATCTTCTAAAGGATCAGACATGTTTCCTTGAATGTATTCCAGCACATCATTGTTGTCTGCAATGATACCTCATATGACTTTCCATGCAAAAAAGTTAGAAGCATCACCTAGTTTCTCATGCTCCTTGAAGGTAGAGGAAGACATCTCGAACTTGGCTTATATATCTGCTCTCTGATATATTTGTAGATCTGCTCTCTAATAAACTTGTAGATATTCTGTTTAATAATTTCACCTTTACTTCTTGTCTTCTCTTGGGCTTTTCCTCCACCTTAGCTCTAATAACATGTTAATTTTTCAATATCTCTCTATGATGTATTAGTTACTTAAGCCTAAATTAGACTTTCATTAATAGTGTATTCAGATATATGCAATATAAATAACCATAAATTGTAAATGAAGATAGAAAAATGTATGCAATGATAGAGAAGACAATATCAAAACTATGAGACATAGAGATCGGTCCAAGACAAGGAAAAAACCCCACTGTGGGGGAAACACTTTAAAATATTCTTCTTTTATAGATTGTCTTCAAATATTTCAGTAGAGAGTGCAATGAGCCCATTACATGTATGCAACGGAAATAAACATATCTCATCTATGGATCAATATATATGCAATATAAAAACATGAAACCAATGTACCACCAATACCAAGTGATCTCAACTACACAATTCTATATTTGGATCCAAAATACTGTCAATGAATTTTCTGATATGACTATGACTGCGTGACAGATGAGTGATGATGTTGCGCAAAAAATAACTAAGAACCAAATTCAAGTTGCCAAGTAATTATTTGATCCGCAGCCTTAACATGCCCAACCCACAGCTCTGGGGATCTGAGCCGCTACCACATAGCTCTGAGCCCACGACTTAGGGTCTGAACACCCTATAACCCTTACCATGCCCTAAAGTCGTTCAACCAATGACCTTACCAGTTGAGTTTTGGCATCAACAATCACAGCATGTGGCTTTACCCCAATAGAGCCACTACCTCAATTATTCCTATCCATGAATTTGGCCCAATAGACCCAAATCTAAAATGTGCCTCTGTTTATGATCCCGATCCACTACGCAAGCCTCTTGCAATGTACCTGTGTGAGCCAGAAACAAAAAATATGACAAAAAACCAAAACAACTTGACTAATATATCATGAGCGATTATGTGCAAACTAACATGGTGTTGCTTCTATTTATAACTTTGTGACGGCCCGCTTGGGGCTTTGACCAAATCAACATGTGGTTAGGCCAACCCATAACATAATAAAATAAATCATAACTTAACTTCTCCTTAACCGATTGGGACAATCTATAGGTCGATTTTGATCCTCTCGAAAAGAGGAACCTAATTAACTTATTATTTTAATCATTTGACTTGTCCAATGTAGAATTTGGTCTTAGTTTCAAATATTAACATACTATCCTATGGAATATTCCACAAGGATGGGACAATAGTTACAACCATTACACCACGTTCTCAATAAGATAAACACTAAAATAGTTGAAATATTTCAACTATCTTAGTACATGTGAAAATCAAACATGAAGTAAAAACATCCAGATTATAGTATTACAAACATTCATAAGTCATGCGTGAAGAGAATGATGGCTTTGAAAGGCTTTTTTTATTAAGTAAAAGTTTCAAGACAAATATATACAATGAAGATCACTAGCTCCAATATTTGAACATTGGAGCCACTCCTTACTCCCCAAAATATCCATATATTCTCTTTATTTCTTTGTTGGTGGAGCCAAGGTGAAAAATTCATTTGCTCATACAATGAGGGAGTATATATAACCAAGGGTGAATTTTTGACTACCCTCATGACTATTTGACTTCCCATGAATTTTCCACTTACATGACTCTTTGATTTCATGTGTGTCCTTTGGACTTCCACTTTACAATACAATTGTTTATAATGAACATTATATATAATAGTGATGTAGCGACACGACCACTTATGACATGAAATTACATGACACTGCTGACATGGATTACTTGATGATGTGGCAATGTCAAGTCATCATTGCTACTGAGAGTTAATTGTCTTTGTGAAAGAGCTCTCCTTCACTCCTCTGCAAGCCTTGGTGATAGGGAATCTTCAATGATCTCAAGTCTCAGAAAGTGGTCACAAACTAGTGTCCTTTCGCTTTCTCTTGATTAATCGTCTTGTAAGTTCAGTTGGAAGAGTGTATTTGAGCATTACTTATTCCTTCCTTTATTAATTTATCATCTCACCATGAATTGATAGAGAATTTTTTCATGTGATTCAATCATGACGAGACGACAACAATCTGAAAACCCCTAGTCTAAGATGATACATTCTGATCCACAAATGGAGCCCAGGATAGGTGAAAAGTTGGGAAATGAGGCTTAGTGATAGCGCAACTGTGTAGCTTAGGAAATTAAGGGACAAACTTGAACCTTGAGACTACGAAATGCACAATTTAGGTTTGGCCAAGGGATATGACTGCGCAGTTTCCGAAATAAGTGGGGACAAGAAGAAGGGATGAGAGATGGGAAATCCAACTGTGTAGTTCAACAGGTTAAGAATGCCTGGGTGAATGTGCAGTGTGTATTTATAAGGCTTAGCATATGATCTTGTGTCTTGAAGTTGCGAAGTGTGTAGTTCAAGCTAGATTGAATGCCTCAACTGTGAAATTTTGTAGGTCAAGGTCGGGTGGTGGTCACCAAAACTGCACAATGGGGACGGTCTTGGGAAGCTATCACAACATAGTTCCAAGCAGCAAGGTCTCATCCAAAGGACTGATACTGCAAATTGAGCAGCTCAGGGGAGGCCCAGAGAGGTTAAGTTGCTTGGTCAGGAAGTTTTCTAGAAAATGACTAAGTGTGGGATATGTGAGATCGATGTGAACATTGATGAGTTTTTACTGTGATCACACGCCCAAAATATGTGATGACTCAAACAACATATATCATCTGATACATAAATAAAAATCATTATTCTCTATGTGACAGCTTTCTGAACAGTTACGATAAGTGCGACACCAAGGACACACTTTATGATGACTTTGACAGAACTTGTGCAACAGTGCTTAGAACATTGTAAATGAGTGCGAGGGATGCTTACATGGTTAGAAAAACTCATTTACGCAAATATAACCTATTGAAACCATTGTAACAAGCTCATATATTAAGTGTGATAGCTAACATTCCAAAAGGAGAAACTTTTCCTATCTTGCGAAAGGGATCACAACACTTTAATAAAAACAATGAAATGAACTTTAATGTTTACAAAACCCATGAAAAAGATTGAGTAAGGCTCGAAAATTTGGTATAGGCTAAAATTTTGGAGGGGGTTGTCACAGCTACAACACTTGGGGAGACACTGGTAGGATTCCATCTTCTCTATTTTGGTTAAATTCTTTTGTGCAGGGCCTTAGTTCTTTGGGGAGTATTGATTCATTTTGTAGATCGCTTCGATTTCCCCACTTACCTCATGAATAGACCAAGTCCCCATCATGCCACTTCAGTTTAACTCAACAAAGATTAATCTTGATCACAAAGTTTCAAATAGGGGGAGGGTGATGCAGATCATGAGTTTAATATTTCAGAGTATAAGTTTTCATCCCTGATGTTTATTCAATGCCAGTAGGCTTGGATAGTACCCTGAAAAAGTCACTCCAGGAACACAAACATTTCTTCATTGCCAGAGATCCTGAATAGTACCCTGATGGAGTTGTTTTATTTACCTCTTTATGTAGGAAGCCTTTCTCTTCTTTCACCTTTATTATTTTTTGAAAAGAGGATTATACATTAGCTTTTATTTATTTTCGGTAAAAGTGAGATCCCAACTTATTGAGAGAAGAAGAGGTTATTCCTTCAGAGAAGTATGGAGGTTCCTCTAATTTAGTTTTTCTTGTTTAGATTTTTCCTCCTCCCCTTTTACTGATTAGATAAGCATGAGAAAAAAAAAAAACAAAAGAACTGAGTAAGGAGACAAGGTTTCCTAGGTAGACACAAGTTCATGGTTAGCCCAAGGCTTTCCTTAAGGATGGATCATATTTTCCGTCAGAACTTCATCGGCCAAAATACATAACAAATATAAGGAAGGCGGACCAAAGGCTAACCGAATGTTGAAGTGTCACATGGCTCCTTAGACTTCATCCACAAACACAATTTGAGAAACCAACACGAGGCCAACACTTTATTGAAATGACAAAAAAAAACATGCGACAAAAGGAAAGAAACGAAAAAAAGAATAAGAAAACAAAAGCATACTATGTACATAGTGTAGGGCGCAACCCCATATTTTCATTGAAAATAATGCCTGAGATCTTGGCCATTGAGAGGGAGAGATTCATTCTTCCCTTTAAGTGATTGAATACAATAAGAGTGTTGGCCAAGCTTCTCATGTATAATGAACATTCCAATCCAAATGGATTGAAACTAAGTGTGTTTTCCTTTGTCTTCATGGAAAGACTAAGTCCCCCACAATGAAGAATTTATTTCCTGTAAACTTAGAGTGTTTTCCTATGTCTTCATGGAAAGAATAAGTCCCCCACACTGAAGAATTTCTTTCCTGTATACTTCTTTTCAAACCACCTCTTGATATAGTTTTGATGGAGTAATAAATTTTCTTTGGATTTCAATCTCTCTTCCTAAAGCTTATGAAGGGTGTCCATCCTACACTGTACCAATAAACATCGCTTTCCTTGTGATTCATGGGAAAATTGGAGAGCAGGAAAGTAGATGTTGGGAGGGAGGGTGGATTCTTTTCCATACACCAGGAAGTAAGGGGAGGTGTTCAAGGAAGGCTTAGGTATGACTCGGTCAACCCATAAAGCATTTACCAAAGTAGATTGTCAAATCCTTTGCTCAGAGAATGTGGTCTTCTTAATCATATGAATCAAATTCTTATTCATGGATTTAACGATACCATTCCCCTGAGGGTAATAGTTAGCAAAATGCTTCAACATTATTCCATTTTCCAATGAAAAATCATAAAGTGTAAGTGATGAGAAATACGTTGCATTGTCAAAAATAAGTGGCGTAGGAACTAATGAATTCCTGATCATTCACTTGTTTGAGCAGAACTAATTATGTCCAACGTGTGAAGTAATTTGTGGTTTTGAGAATGTAGTGATGATGCTTTGACGACTATGGAAAGATTTCGCCAATAATATCTAAGCCCCATTCTTGGAATGGTTCTTCCGCTATGATAGGCTGTAGTGGGGCCGATGATGTCTTATTATTGTTAGCACACCTAACAAATTAACCGATCAAACGAAAACTATTACCTGAAAATGATAACTCTAACAAAAAAAAAAACCAAAATAACATGAACAATAGTCTGAAAATGAAAAGTGTTGATGCTGGAACAACCTTTTTTTTGGGATAAATTTTCAATATTTTTTAAAAATAGAAGGGAAAAGCCTTTTTTTTGGTGCAAAAAACACCTTGAAAATGAAAAGTGTTGATGCTGGAAATAACATCTTCTTCTTTTTTTGTGGTAAATTTTCAACGTTTTTTAATAATGATGTTAAAGATAAAATATCATGACTCTGAAAAAACTTAAAGTTCCTACTATATGCATGACATTAAAGATAAAATATAATGTCTCCTTCAAAATTCGAACAATATTTAGGCATGGTATTAAAGATAAAATATCATGTCTTTGAAAAGCCTTAAAATTCCAAGTATGACATTAAAGACAAAATATCACCTCTATGAAAAGTCTTAAAATTCCTACAATTTTCAGCCATGTTGTTAATATTATTTTAAAAAATTATTACCATTTAATTTATATTATTCATTTTTGTTTTAAGTTTCTCATATTAATAACAATTTATTAAATATAATGTCTTTTTTGTATAATGTATTGAAGTCAATGGATAGGAAAAACTTCACTTATGATGAATGAACAACTTTACAAAACAAATGAATTTATTTGTGATTTTGGACTTTTTCATACCCTCTGCATTAAAACATTTGGATTTTTTGAATTTTTTCTAAATATTTTGTTTTTAAATAATTTTAAGATTTATAAATATGCAAATTGTTTTTTAAAAACTATATTTCATTATTGAGAAATATATGTATTTTAATTTTATTTCCATATATAATAATAATAATAATAATAATAATAATAATAATTTAATATCAAAATTAGATTCCTTTTGAATTTAATAAATTTAAACTAATAAACATATTGAATATTATGAAAAAAACAATGTCGTTACCAGAATCCTAATGACCAATAACGAAGTACACCAACACCAAAAAATTATTCTGCTATACTTATTACTTCGACATTTTTGTATTTTAACATTTATATTTGTTCAAATATATTGAGAACATCAAAACATTGAAAAAATACAAACTAAAACAAACTAAAAACTAAAAAAATTAAAAACAAGTAAATAAAAATATATATTAAAACATAAAAATAAAAAAAAATAAAAAAATAAAAAATAAAAATTTAAAAACATGACCCCAAAAAAATACATTATAAAAAAATATAAAAAGAAAAAAAAAAAACCAAACATAAAAAGAGTAAAAAACAAAACAAAAATAAAATAAAAATAAACAAACATAAAAAATTTAAATAAATAAATAAAATAAAAGGAAAATATTTCCAAAAAAAAAAAATTAAGAAAATAATTTGAAAAAAACATAAAAAATAAATAAATAATATTAATGAGATAAATTAAAAAAAAAAAAAAAACCAAACCAAAAAAGAGACAATACAAACCATTAAAATAAAAAAAATAAAAGACTACAACAAAAATAACTAAGAAAAAAAACACTTAAAATTTAAACCTATAAAATATATATATATATATATATATATATATATATATATATATATATATATATATATATATATATATATATATATATATATAAACTTGTGAAAAAAAAAACAAAAATATACAAAAATAAATAAAAAATGAGAAAATTAAATTTAAAAAAAAAACCAAGAAACATCAAAAAAAAAAAAAAAATTATTAAGTTAGAATATAAAATAAAATAAGCAACGTTATAAAAAATAATATAATTGAAATATAAAAACTAAAATTAAAAAATAAAAAATTAAAATAATTAAAATCAAAAATCAAAATTAAAAAAAAAAATAATATAATTTAAAAGGAAAATTAAAATAATTCAAATTTATAATTTAAAATGATTAAATTTAAATTTAAAATAAAATTAAAGTAAAATAATTATTAAAAAAAATGAAAAATAAAAAATAAAAAACATAATAAAAAATAAAAATACAAAATACAAAACATTTAAAAATAAATAAAAACATTTAAAGAAAAAGGAATATTTAAAGACAAAAGAAATGAAATGTATATTAAAAAAATTAAAATAAATTTAAAAACAGGCCTCCCGCCAAGCTGGCCATGGCCCGCGTCCCATCCCCGCGGCCAGCTAGGCAGAGGGAGGTCGATTTCGGGACATCCCCCCACCCAAGTAGCGATCGGGGTTGGGCCCTAGGTAGGCGAGGAGTTGCGGTAGCTCCCTGACTGCCTACGGCCCAACCCCCGTCGCCACCAAGGTGAAAGGTTTTTGAATTTTTTTAAGATATATTTTTTTTTAATATATATATTTAATTTTTAATTTTTTTTTATTGTTTTTTTAAATGCCTTTTTTAATGATTTTTTTTAATAGTTTTTATTTTATTATTATTATTATTATAAAATTATTTAAAATTGTTTTTTTTATTTAAATTATTTTAAATTTTTTACTTAATTATTTTGATTTTCTTTATTTTTTAAAATTTGTTTTTAATTTAATTGTTTAATTTTAATTATTTTAATGTCCTTTTTTTCTTTAATTTTAAAAATAAATTGTTTTTGATGAAATATATATATATATATATATAAAGGTTGGTAGGTCTACATCTTCATCATGTCCAATATATCAACTCTGTCGAGGCGAGGAATTGAACCTATGATTTTGCATCAAGGAGTGACTTGACAGAGCACTCGATCACCATTTATCCAAGATCCCGTGGACTATATCTTTTTTTATATTTGATTTATTGTTTGCCATGTTTTTTATTTTTGTTATGTTTTACTACCAACATGAAAATCACCAGCATTTAAAAAAAAATATCCACACTTAATACATTATAAAATTTAAAGTGTACAAACTAAGCCCTCCAAACAAAAATGGTTGATGTTTCATCAACACTTCTAAAAAATAGCATGAAAATCACTAACATTTTAAAACAAATGTTCATATTCGATACGTAAAAAAATTTAAAGTGTTAAAAATAAACCCTCTAAAAATAATTGGTTAATGATGCATCAACACTTTTCAAAATCAACATGAGAATGAGTAATATTTAAAAAAAATGTTACATAAGAAAATTTAAAGTGCCAAAAATATTATCCAACAAAAAAGGTTATTCTGAATAACCATTATTCAAAATCGGGTGTTTTTTTTGCTACCTCAAAAAAACGGGCAATCAGTAATTTTCTCGTTTGATCGGTAACTATGCTACCATTGACAGACTTGACATTTGCAGGTATAAGCATGGGAATCTTTAAATATTGTGGGCCAATAGAAGTTGTCCCGCATAACTTTATGCGTCGTTGTGCTTCCACAAAATGCCCTCTGATTGGTCCATCATGGAGTTCGTGTAATACCTTCCTTGAATCGTGTGCATCCAAAAATTTGAGCAATACTTCTCTTTCTGAAAATCACTCCATGAACCAACTAATATAATAAATCCTTTAGCCTTAGTGCTCTCTTATGTCGTGCGAAAAAGTGGGATGGCGCGGTGCCATGCTCAAGGTATTGTTGTGCGTATGAGTACCAAGAGTTTTTGTTGATAGTGGGGGTGGTTCGCTCGATTTCATACATCTCAATTTTCTTCTCCCGCCCTGAGGAATATTCTTCTTCTATTGATTCTACAACTTTTGCTGCTATTCAAAAGAGCCCATGGCCCTTTATCATGTGAACTAGTTTGATCTCTAAGTCATACTCCTGCAAACCAGTCATCCAGTTCGCCCTCCTTTCACCAAGCTCTTGTTGAACGAACAATGATTTGAATGCTAGGTGTAGGACGAAGATAATGCAATGATTTTTCAATAGATAGGGCCAGAATGATTTCACCGCCTTGTATACTACATAATATTGTTTATCCATAGCGGGGTAATTCATCTCAAGTCCTTGTAGACTTGCACTCATGAAAGAAATAGGTCGCTTGCTCTTCATATTATCCTTTTTTGTAAGTACAATGACAATAAATGTGTCAGAAGCGAAGGTATAAATCCTTATTGAAATCTGGGTTGTATAGAGCGAGTGCTTCCATGATCGCCTTCTTGATATCAAAAAGCACATCCTTTTCCCTTCTATCCCATTTATAAACAATGTCCTTCTTTACCCTTTCCTGTATTGGTTTGAAAATTTGAGCATAGTCGGAGATGAATTTGCAGAGTAAGTTGATCTTCCTTAAGAAGGACTGCATGGGCTTCTTATTCACTAGGTAGGGAATTTGTGTGATTTCTTTGACTCTATCTAGGTCTACCTTAATCCAAATTTTTGCGATAACGCGCCCCAAGAAGTTACCCTCGGATACTTCAAAGATGCTTTTCTTGGGATTTAGAGATATCCCATACTTGTGATATCACTCGAAAATATTCTTCAAATGGCGTATGTGATCTTACCTCTGTTTGGAAAATATGGTTACATCAACTACGTGGAACACCATGCAATACCCGAGTAACCCACACAATGCGATGTCCATGGCTTGCTGAAAGGTAGCACCAGCGTTAATCATCCCAAATGGAATTTGCTTGAAAGCGACCGTTCCCCACTTCGTTTGGAAAGTAGTTTTTAGTTTGTCAAGCTCTCTGACTAGAACTTGGTTGTATCCAGAATACTCGTCAAGAAAAGAGAGCATCTCAGACCCCAGATATTGTTTGTAAAATTTATTCCATGGACAGCATGGGGTAGTTATCTTTGTACGAGGCATGATTAATATTTTTGAAATCGACGCACAAGAAAATTTCCCCAGAAATTTTTCTGACTCGGACCAGATTCGACACACACGTTGAGTTTCACACCCTGTAAATGATCTGAGAATCCAAAAAATTTATTAATTATTTCTGGATAAGTGGTTCAAGAATGGATGGACTTTTCTCAATTTATGCTGATATGGATTGGCCCCTTCCTTTATTGGTATAAGATGCTAGATGATTCTTGTGTCATAATTTTTAAGCTCATCATAGGTCCACACAAATATGTCTCAGTACTTCTTGAATAGGTGGATGAAAGCTTGTCATTCTTGTGGTGTACAAAAAGTACCAAGGTTAACATATTTTGAATCCTCCTCTGTTCCCATATTGATTTACTCATGTGACAGTGTGGAACTATGAGTTTTTGTGTTTGCGGGTCCTCAAAAGCAATTCTACAGGTCATAAATTTTTTCCAAGGATACCACACCCTTGGGGATGAGGTTTCCTTTATTCTTACTAGCTTCATCCTATAATTCTTCTTCATGCTCATCCTCATCAATTGCTGCATATTGGAACATGTCAATTCTTTCCATGAAATGTAGTATCTATTGGCCATCATCAAAAACATGAAAATTAGTGACATTATTGGGAATGGATGGTTTTTAAATAATTTCAATAGAAAAAACATCCCTTAATGGGATAACCTAACAACAACATTAGCTAATGCGTCCGCAATTTCATTTTTTATTCTAGGAACATAAATAATATTGAAAGCTTGGAAATGAAAAATTAAGCGCCATACCTCTTGTTGATAACTCTTTAGATGAGGTGAAACACAATGAATGGTATTGTGTACTTGTCACACCATTACTTCTGAATCACCTACTTATTTTAACAATGTGAAATTGAGGTCGATGGCTCTTTGTAATCCCAAAATGAGTGCATCATATTCAGCAGTGTTGTTTGTGCACTCGAAATCCAAGCGGCTTGAGATCAGGTCTTTTCTTCGCATTGGGTCTGCTAGAACGCAACCAGCTCCCAATCCATCTTGTGTTTTTGATCCATCAAAATAAAGAGACCAAAAATCATATGTACAAGGGTTTTCAACCACATTATTAATAGTACTACTATTACTACTACTAACTGTACATAAGTCATTTTTACTAGTTAGACTAGGAAGGAGCTCCAACTGTGTTTTTGGTGGGACTTGAGATGGTTGTTCAAGATAGAACCCTAGTTGTGTTCCCAGGAAGAAATTGTGAAACACAAGTTCTGCAAAGGCCATAGGTTGTGTTGTACCTTAAGAGACAATCCCTTGGCTATGGTAGGGAATCAGTGCTTAAGAAATTTATATAAATGTGTCATAGAAAGATTGGTCTTTGTTTAATCCCCTTCATATAATTATCATTAAACCCTCAAAGATCAAACACAATGAATGTCCCACAATGTTATTATTTGTTGATATAGAATGGAATGATCCGAAGAACATGAAGGAAAGAAGCCCAAATTGATATGCTGATGTACAGAATATATCAACTCAAACTTTAAAAGAATTATAAGATAGGAAGAGTTAAAATGAAGGAGCGCCTATTAAGGATTTTAACTCTTATTCACACAAGTAAACAGAGACTTGTGGCTTCATTAATTCATTTTATTCAAAGAAAGAAAACACATAATGTAAACTGGAAGACATATCGATATCAACAAATTCTAGAATCTTGCTTTTCATTCATTAATCATTTGAAATCTAAGTACAAAAATTGCAGTCTTAAGGTGTAATATCCCAAAATGGGTCTTCTCAGCAATGCATGCACAAAAAACGAATTTTTCAGAAACATAATCATAAAAATAAAAATGCAACCCATGATTCCATTAGATCTGACATTATTACACTTAGATCTAAGAGAATATCAGAAAAAATGACTTTTTCCTAGTTAAACAGGCCTCCCATGCTCAAAACAGCTCAAAAACACTGAAACCCAAAGACTACTACAAATAGAAATTACTGCAGAAAGAGATAGCGTGGTTTATTGAGGGTTATACTCAAAAAATGGAGAGACAAATCAGATCTGATGTTTTATTAATCAAAAGAGCACAAAACAAAGATCTAGTCTCTTTTACATAGATCAAAGATGACCTGGCAAGGGTTTCTTGACAGAAATGATATACATGAAATATATGTTGCAGATCTATGGCTGAATCACGTTGTATGGCTGATCATGCAAAGAAATGGTTGTAGCTCCTTTTTCTAGCTTTTCCGGAAGAAGGATGATCCTCCTCCTGGGAAACTAGCTCTTTAAACAAGGGATTAAACCCCTCCACTGCAATACCTTAAGAAATAATGCAATTTCTAAAAGGAAATGCATTATTGCTGAAGGTAACTGCTTTTCCTAACACTATATAGTGGAAAATGCAGCACAAAATGCTCTCCTTAGATTTCTTAAACAAGATATCCAAGCAAGAGTGGGGAATTCCCGCATGAGAAAACCCTTGCACTAAATAGTGAAAAAAACTTAGCTAGATAGCGAAAGAATGCAAAGAAGTATAAACAGACTACATACAAAATATAATCTTCAAAACATTCTCCATATGGTTTCCATCCCCTCCATTATATAGTTGATGAGCTTCCTCACCAAGGGTCCCACCCAATTATGAGGTTGCTTCCGTGCAAAGGTTCCTTCTCCAAAATTATGCTGTCTCCATTTTCCTTGCTCATCTTTTTACAGCACTGTTTGATTTAGTCAATCTTGACTGGATCAACCTTGACTGGATCTTCATGCCTTGTCTCCTTTCACACTCAAGGTGTCTTCATTTTGACTAGCTAAATTGATCTTCATTCACATTGAGTTGTCTTTATTTAGGATCCACTCCTCATATAATAATGTTGTTGACTTGGTCAAACTTGACTTTGTCGACACATTTTAGACCCTGTTCACACATGTGGATGCTTGATCTGGTTATTACATGATCCCTTTTCACATTATGAGGGATTTTATTCCTACTTAAGCAACTTATGAGCCTCCTTGCCCACTTATTCATCTAACTAGATTTTAAAAGCAAAATTAATATTCCTATTAGTTTCATGCTAACTTAGGAATATTACAGTCTTCCCCTCCCAAATGTTGCTTGTCCTCAAGCAACTGCAAGGGTGTTGCAAAATCTCCCCTCCTCCTCTTAGGGCCTCTTCCTCCAATAGTCTCCACCATTGCTTCAGATTTTCTGCAATAATTCTGTCTCCCAAGGGTTCCTCCCAAATGTGAAAGTTGGCCTTTGGTGGATAAACCAAATGGCTCGTGGAAACCCTCTTACTAATTAATGGCCTCCTCAAGATATAAGTGATGACAATCATGGGTAATTCCATCATCAATGAAGGACTCCCATCTCCATGCTATCATCCAAATGAAATGAATCACCTCCCAGCTTGGTAATTCATATAAAATATCCTCCCAAAGGCTCATGAGAGGTATTTCCTAGGTGCTCCAAACAATCATATGGTCTACCTCATAAAGATAGAAGAGATCAACTATGGTAGCCATATCTTTTCCCATGCTTCCCTTGAAACATGTAGTGCAAAAAGTGTGGTAAATTTCTTGCCCCAAGGACACATCCAACCAATGTGTCTTCCCTCCAACCATGTCCTCAACAAAGAGAAGAACATTTTCAGCATATGGAATCATAATTAGAGTCATGCTAGCTGCCATGTGAAGAAAAGAAGAAGGAAAATGGTCCCTCATGTGCAACCAGCATAGTTTTTCTCCTAACTGCCATAGAATAGGATATGACAAGTGTTTGTCCCAACACTTGTTTGCTTCCCCGTCCTTCTTGCATGCTTGGAGAAGGTGTATGATGGTTGGTGTTAATGAAACACACCATGAAGAGTACCTCCACTCTCCAAGATCTCCCAAGGAATGACCAACATCACCATTTTTCATGGCCCAAAGTGGCTCATGAAGCCCATAAGAAGAGGTTCCCCCTCTTGGAGCAAAGCCCTGTACATGAGTGTTTAGAAAATACAAGCATATAGTAGATACATCATGATGTTCATAAATACAACTTTACCATACACTTGATTCAAATTAGTGAAGTAGCTCATGGATGAGCTCCCTCTCACACCCAATGAATAAGGAGGTTGTAATGATAACTCTTCCCAAGAGCTATGTTCCACCTCAACCAGCAAATGATATATGCCCTTCTTCATATGAGAGTGCATCTCCTCTTTGAAGTTCTCCCACATAAATCCATCTAATATAGTATGGTACATTTTAATGAAACCAGTGGGTTTAGAAAGCAAGATCTTAGAGGCTGCATTAAGTATTTTACACTTGAGCTTGGAGTCTTTAGTTAAATAGATCTGATCATAGAAATAAATGACTCCATCAACTACTTTATACCTCCTATCCATCACTTTCCCATCAAGAACCTTACATGTGAAGAGGTCCTTGGAATATTCCATCAAGAGTTGGGACTCCCAATAAGGATCTAGGCTCCCTAACAATGACAACGTTGTAGAAATCTGAAATGCAGCCCATGTCATGACATGGCTCTCCTCTTTGACATGGTTGATGCCAAAGTCACATGTTGGAGTACTATCAACTTTCTTTTACTGCCCTTCTTGCAGCTGATCTTTCTCAAAACAAGATTGAAGTAGATGGAAGTCAACCTCTCCTTGAAAATGTTTTGCCTTCCAAAACTTCCTTAACTTGGCCCATGCATGCAAGAGTGTTGATATTCTCTTTTCATGTTCAGAAATCTTCTTTGTGTGTGAAAATATCATTGTTTTCCCCAAATATATGGAATGGCCTTTTGAAATCACCTCCATGTCATCATAGACTTCTGAATTCTCATTTTTCAGCACAAATAGATGAGTGGGAGATAGCAATGTCAATTTTAGAAAATTGATTGCCTCTCCTTTGATAGAAATAGCTAAAAAATCACACAATTACAGAAACACAATCATATATTATGCACAAATGGTGTATGTGTAAAGACACTCACACACACTGATTACATCCAAATTTCTCTATTAAATAGAGTTTCTGAGATCCAACTTATTCCTAATTTAGAGAGAGAGGTTGAGAGAGTTTCTCAACCATCACAAACCAACTTCTCAAATATGGAATGTAAGCATTAACTCCAACATCCCCCCTTAATGATTACATTACATGAATTTATTGAATTCACTCATAAATAACAAAATAATCAAGCTTATCAGTAGATGCTCCATCAATTTGCCTCATAACCCTCAGAAAGGTGTAGTTGGCAAGTTGGATTCCCGAGTTTGCTTCCTCAACTCTCGAATCAAGGACCTCCCGAAGTCAATTACTGGACATCATCCCAATCTGTCGCATAACCTCACTAGGAGACCACTTCCACGTCTACCACTAACAAGGGATCCTTTCCTGGATCCGTAACTGCCATGCTATCTAGAAAACCATCCATATTGAGCCTTACTGCCACTTAATCGCTTCGAAAACAATTTATTGCAATCACTGAAATCCTAGTCATTCTATGGACGAGCTCCCATCCACAGAAATACATGGGTGCTAACCGATGTACTCGATAGTTATCTAGGAAAGTCGTCTAGATATAGAATGTATACAGAATCAGTTTTACAAAAAAATAACCTTTAACTGATTATTTACCTCGCTTAATCTACAAACAAATTATAATACTACTAAACCACAAATATATTTCAATAACAGCACGACCACTAGCTAAAACTTCCATGACTCCATTTTCTGTAAGCGGTATATCCACAATCTCAGTAAAAAGCTTCAAATCATTCCACATACTTTCTCCTCTTATCGATGGATGAACACCCCCTCGCTGAATTTGAGACAGGACTTTTCCAATGTCAAGGTAACCTTCTTCACTAAATGCAGAATGCCACTTATGTTCACTAAGTGTTTTTCCAGCCTTCGGTTTGAAACGAGTTTTGGGAATGACATCGCAATCAGGTCGAATTTCATAGAAAAAAATTGATATTTGGCATATCTTTCTTCATGAGCTTCATCACAACAAATTTAATGATAGACGTTTCGCTGTTGTCCCCCGTATATACCAATTCCATTCAATTCTTCTGTACGAGAGTAGTCGATGAATAAACTAGTCCCATAACACATTTACAGGAAATTTTCCTAATTAAATACTTGGATCCCCTTTTCTGCCCAGAACTGCTCCACTGCCACTAATAGACGGACCCTGCACACACCAAAAAATGACTAAAGCCCCCGCAAATCAGTTCGGGGACTTCCCTCTAGACGGCTTCCCTCAATGTGAAAGCCTGGTAACCAGGAGAGACCCATTACATAATATAAAAACCCAGAAATATCATCACCCAAAGCACAACACACAGGGCTCTGATCCTGTGCTCTGATACCATGAAGAAATAGCTAAAAAATCACATGATTATAGAAACATAATCATATATTATGCACAAATGGTGTATCTGTAAAGACACTCACAACACTAATTACATTCAGATTACTCTATTAAATAGATTTTTTGAGATCCAACTTATTCCTAATTTAGAGAGAGAGGTTGAGAGAATTTCTGAACCATCACAAACCAACTTCTCAAATATGGAATGTAAGCATTAACTCCAACATCCTTTGAACCCATAGAAGATTCTCTGCATTGTGCTAGCTTCTCCCAAGGCTCCTTCCTTAGCCAAATATGTAAATGCTACTCGTAGTTGGGAGAACACTTTATTTTAATTCCAATTAGGGGGTCTCCCTGGTGGAATGCCTCCATGCAAAGAAACATCAAGGCATAGAGCAGGATGCATATGTGTGTGGAAATATTTGTCCTTGCCTTCATTGCATAAATCCTCCTGCCTTCTTTGTGTATCCACCTTCTGAAATAAAGAGGGGTGTATACTCCTCATCATATGATGCTTGTGCTCCCTTTTATCTTATTCTATCTTCAAGATCTCACCATTTGATAATGATGGCACATGTTGCACATGGACTATGTCATGATCTCCATATGTGAGATTCTTTGGAACTCCTTGCAAGAGTGCAAGAGTTTCTCTCCTTGGAGCAAGTGGTCCATCTTCCTCTTCATGAGGTCCTAGATTTGCTCTTGATATGATTGTGCTATTATCTCCAACATTCTCTTCCTCCTCATCAATAGTTTAAAATGCCTCATCATCAATAAGAGACCTTAGATCTCGGTCTTCCTTTGAAGGAGGAATCTCCATGTCTTCTCCTTGAGAAGTAAGCTCTTCATGCAATGGGGAATTTTCCCTTGGAAATATATCATACAAGCTTCCATCCCATTCAATGGTTTTTTGAAATGGAGCTGAGTTTATGGAAGGCTTCCAACCCATGCAAAATTTTGTTTGATTTGGTTTGATAAACTCCATAGAAGGTGTTTCATAATATTTTCCATCAAACCTTTCCACTACTCTTCTAATGAACTTTGCATAAGTAGATGTATTTTCATTATTTAAGGAAAAAGATTCAAACAAACACCAAGCATAAGACTTAACCTCAAGATTCAGTGCTGCTACTTTGATGGCTTCCTTTTCTGAAACTTGATGTTGTTTCACATAGGTGTCTAGCTCCTTCACCCAAGCCCTAGCTAGACATTTAGGTGATCCATCAAAAGTAGATAGAAAGAATATACCCACACCCTGTTTCTTGTTCATTGTGCTTCTTTCCTCCTTGATCTTGCAAAACCCTTGGAAGTTCAAGTGATCTTTGAATCCCTTAGATTGAGCTTCATACTCTTGCAAATAATCACCCAGAGTCTCCTTCTTTGGCATATTTCCTTTCTTCATCTTCTTTGTCATGAAAAAGTGGCTAATAGAGCATTGTAAATCTGATGATGTAGCTGAATGCTCACACCCATAAGATGAGGAATTAGAGCTTTCCTCGTGTATAGATCTTGCATATATTTTTGAGGGACTTCCATGTCTTTCCCTCCACATTTATTTGATGTCTTTGCTTGTACCTTGCAGAGTTTGAGAGAGAATTTTTGAGAACCTCTTTCCTTCAGACAATAAGGGTTTTCTTTGATCTCTCTTGCAAATCTTCTCCTTCCCATGAGAATACTCCATAATGGTTGAATAACATAGGCTAAGCCAATATTAAGGCTCTGATACCACTGTAATATCCCAAAATGGGACTACTCAACAATGCATGAATAAAAATGCATTTTTTAGAAATATAATCATAAACAGAAAAATGAAACCCATGATTCCATTATATATGACATTATTACACTTATATGTAAGATTATATCAGAAAAAAATGACTTTTTCCTAGTTAAATAGGCCTTCCATGCTCAAAACAGCTCAAAAACATTGAAACCCCAAGACTGCTACAAACATAAATTACTGCAGAAAGAGACATCGCATTTTCTTGAGGGTTATACTCAGAAAATGGAGAGATCAATCAGATCTAATGTTTTTTTAATCAATAGAGCACAAAACAAAGATCTAGTCTCTTTTACATAGATCCAAGATGACCCGAAAAGGGTTTCTTGACAGAAATGATATACATGAAATATCTGCTACAAATCTATGGCTGAATCATGTTGTATGGCTGAAGCACTACATAAATATGGCTGATCATGAAAATAAATGGTTGTAGCTCCTTTTTCTAGCTTTTCCGGAAGAAGGTTGATCCTCTTCTTGGAAAACTAGCTCTCCAAACAAGGGATTAAACCCCTCCACTGCAATACCTTAAGAAATAACACAGTTTCTGAAAAGGACTGCATTGTTGCTGAAGGTAACTTCTTGTCCTAACACCAGATATTGGAAAATTCAACACAAAATTCTCTCCTTATATTTCTTAAGAAAGATCTCCAAGCAAGAGTGGGGAATTCCCGCATGAGAAAACTCTTGCACTAAACAGTGCATCAAACTTAGCTAAATAGCCAAAGAATGCAAATAACTATAAACAGACCACATAAAAAATATAATCCTCAAAACATGCTCCATATGGTTGCCATCCCCTCCATTATATCGTTGATGAGATTCCTCACCAAGGGTCCCACCCAATTATGAGGTTTCTTCCATGCAAAGGCTCCTTCTCCAAAATTATGTTGTCTCCATTTTCCTTGCTTATCTTTCTATAGCGCTATTTGATTTAGTAAATCTTGACTGGATCAATCTTGACTGGATCAACCTTGACTGGATCTTCATGCCTTGTCTCCTTTCACACTCAAAATGTATTCATTTTGACTAGCTAGATTGATCTTCATTCACATTGAGGTATCTTTATTTAGGATCCACTCCTCATATAATAATGTTGTTGACTTGGTCAAACTTGACTTTATCCACACATTTTTGACCCTGATCGCACATGTGGATGCTTGATATGGTTATTACATGATCCCTTTTCACATTATGAGGGATTTTATTCCTACTTAAGCAACTTATGAGCCTCCTTTCCCATTTATTCATCTAATTATATTTTAAAAGAAAAACTAATATTCCTATTAGCTGCATGCTAAATTAGGAATATTACAAAAGATCCAAAACTCATATCCCTTATTTTTCTTGTCTATCTCATTAAATACAATATAAAGCAGTTTGTAACTATTGTAACTGATCCTAACTACTTCAACTACTTGGGACTTCGTCAACTATCTATTACATGTCCTAAAAATGTCTTATTACAATTACATTCTCTTTAAAAGAGGAAACTAACATGAAATTAAAATCCTAATCTATATGTTGAATGTGAATTGATGATGATGTTGCTAAATTTCCTTGACTGGCTAGTTTATCCTTCTTTGAAGTCAAGGGGTCCTTTGGTAAATCATTCATCCAGGCTCTAAATTTCTTCGATATCTCAATGTTTTTCTTGGGTGAATGGATCAGCTTGTGATATTCCAATCTGAAAGCAGTGATTCTGTTGAAATATGGTCTTTCTGAAAATAGAGTTTTCACTAACCACAGCAGCTGAAAATTTCTTTGAAGGAAATTGATCACTATTTCTCCTTTAAGAACCTGAATCTTTTCATGAGTACTTCCTACCTTACTTTTTTCCAACACTAGTAAGGGTTCATAAGAATTCCATGATAAAATACCACCTCCAATACCCCAACATGATGGAAAACCTGCTCTTGCTATTTTATCACATAATTTATCAAACCGGTTCACTGCTTCCTTAAGCTCAATCAACCTCGTTTCTATAGACTTCTTGCAATCATTTTTGACAATCATCTTATTAATTTCCACAGCATATAAAATCTTTTCTTTAATTTCATTTTCTTCCAACTCCTGATCTATTTTGGAATCACTGAAATTAATGAACTTTCTTACCCAAATGTCCCTATTAATTGTCTTCTGCTTATCTTTCATAACTTGTTCTTCAAACACCTTAATACTACTATTTTCTTCTACAACAACAGTCATAAAATCCCACATTGTTTTCATTTCTGCAATAATATCATTCCAGATGATATCCTTAACCTGTATTAAGGATATATTTCCCTTCAATTTTTCTTTGAGACTTTTAATCTCAGCATCAGTAGTTTGGCAGTCTATTTTGTATTTACTGACTTCTCCCTCTATGGCTTGTATGATCTTTGTTGTTGTTTCTAAATCAGCTTGTGCCCTTTTTCGATCTCTCTTTCCCATCTGTAATTCAGTGGTTAATTGAGATATTTGTGCTAATGGATCTTTATTACCTGATAGAAAAAAAAAATTGCAAGTATGAGATTCAATATGATTCTGCAATGACAATGCAATTTTCTTTAATTTAGTGATTTCTTCTTCCTTTTGCAAGAGCTGCCGAAGAATTTTTTCTTTCTCATTTTCTATCTCTACAACATCTGCTTCCATGGAATGTTCTCCTGTAGGCAATTTCAATTTTTTCTTCTGTATAGAGATTTCTGATTCACCACTTTGCAGAAGCTTATGTACAACAGACCTCTCATTGGAGTCTACTACAATCTTCACTATAATATTTTTGAGTTCTTCGTTCTGGATTGTCAAAGCCCTGGAATTGGCTTTCTCTAACTTTAACTGCTTGATCATTTTTTCAAGCATATTTTTAGCCTTCAGTGACATTGCATTAGTTTTGGTTACGTCATTCACAATCAATTGACCTATTTTCATATATAGATTTACTTTTTCAAGCAATGGAATTTTCTTCACATCCACAGTCAGATTCACAGTATTAAAATTATTGAATGAACCAATAGACATGTCAGAGGGATGTGAAAGGGAAATATTGAATTGATCCTTTTCAATATCCATTGCAATTAGAAGTCTCGTTTGATCCAGGGCTATCTGGTACTTAGCTTGAGCCTCCATGCTTGCCTTCATCTTCTGATTTCTTTCTGCAATCTAGGAAAACATTTTTTTGATTAAGGGCACTTGTTCCTGAGTGCTTTCATGTCTCCTGGGTGAAGCGGGAACATTTTTCTCATCTCCCAATTGTAATGAGAAACCAGGTTGAGCATCTACCAAATCTTCATTGAAATTTGTTCTCTTCTCAGTCCTCTGTTCTTCATCCTCTGAATCAATCACTGCCTCTTTACCTCTCTTATTTGACTTCTCTGATATGACAAGAGTATGAACATTTGAGCTCATTGAACCTGCAACACCTTTACTTTCCATTTTTTCTATATCAGATCCTCTCTCATGAATGAATGTTGAATACCCATTTTCAATTCTCCTATTAGAAATCACACTAGGGTCATAAGCCCACTTCTCTCCTAAAATTAAGTGCATTGTCTCTAAGATCTTAGTGACTTCATCAATTTCTTGTCTCATATTAACTATAAAAGGACCAACAATCATTGATAATTTAAACATATGACCTTTCTTCATAGGCACAAAGTGTACTTGATCAACATTTAAAATTTTCCTAATGAACTCCAAAGTGAATAATCTCATAGGCACAAAAACAGGAAGCCTATAAGGCTCTACACTAGCTCCATATAGTCTAATCTCATAATTTTCTTCAAAGACAAACCAATCACCAAACTTACAACTTGTCCCAAACTCCAAGAACTCTTGAGATTTTGGCAGAAAGCAAAGGGGAGTAATTCCATTCAAAATTTTATATGCAGTAGACATGAAATGACTAGCAAAATCAAATAAACCACCGTCATTCTGCTCTTTCCTCACTATGTTTGTCCAAAAAACTAGTGACTGTCTTTTCTTATTCATATCCATTATATTTAATCCCAGATGCATGAATTCTTCTACATTTTAGTATAAGAAAAGGTAAATAACAAGAGAATGAAACCTAAATGAACCTATCAGTGATAGGCTCATGAGCTGAGAGATGAAAGCTTCTTGCCAATAAGATGGAATATCCAGCACCACTCTTGACTTCATCATCATGGCGAACATTTCCATAACTAATTTGTGCACTATAATATCATCATATTTTCCCAAAATCTTTGCAATGCACTTCAGCACTGGTCTGACTTCTATATCAAAAACCTCCATGGAGAAATCTTTATTATCAGGAGCAAACTGTTGTGTAGTTGGCTTCAGAAAAGAGATGAATTGGTTGTAATCCTAACCTGCAAGACTATGATAATGTGCCATCAATGAATCCTCAGTAAATTGAACATATGACTCTGACTCAAGGTAACATAGAGCATGCCAAATTAATTGGACTGAAACCTACAGAACATTTTCACCTTCACAGTTCATTACAAAACACTTCCCTTGGTACATAACAGACACTAGCCAATACACGAATTTGGGGAAAATATGTGTTCTTGGAATACATGCTGAAAATACACCAGTTTTGACCATGGCGGTATAAATTTGAGAGGCCTCATTGTTTAGGTAGACATAATGATAAAACGAAAGGTGGTCAAGGGAAAAAATAGTATCCTAGATATCCCTCTCAGTGTCCATGAGAGGGATGTGACTGGAAGAACCTGACAGGGATGAGCGCTTAGCCATAATTCAACTTAGGATAGTAGACAATTGACAGGGTGACAAATAATTGACAGGATGATAGACAGCTGAGAAAAACACAGCGCAGAGAAACTTTCAAACACAAACTAACAATAATAACCTCAGAAAAATGAGAATCCTTCTTAAATAGGTGGCGCAGGATTTAAAATTAAATGCTGATAAGGTGCGCCAAAAAATCGTTAGGAAAACTTGATGTGGACTACAACTATGACCAACTTGGCTGCATACGTCACTATGGGAGGCCTCGAGGTACGGAGAACTCATTTGTCTTATGCCCCCATAGTGAATCTCAACTGTTGATCTGGGTTGCCCCCACAGTCAATAGGGTCAACTGCGGAGGCACTCTCCTCGTTAACCCACACACTGAAAGTGTCCGCGAGTTGAGCCTTTTACTCAGCGTTTGATAAATCTTCAAATCCCACTCCATAAGATGCTCGATATTTAGTCTGTGAATTGGGACCCGCTTCCATAAAGACTTAAAGTATTTAAACTTTAAACTTTAATATAATGAGTAGATACATATTTATGCTAAAGTATATGAAATTTGATGCTTTAATATATCTTTTGATAATTTTCTATTTTTTTGGTATTTTTGAAAATAAAAATAAAGGATATGGAAAATGAGCCATAACATTTGGCTCCACCTGGGGATAGTGTTTTTTGCCACAAAACACCAAGAACCGCAGATTAGTGCCTTCACATCGGGCATGGAGTCAAATACTGTTTGATGAAAAATGTACAATGAAGGAAACCAAATATGTACAATGGTGAACCATCAAATTTCAATGCTGGAAATAATGTTTTAGATACTTCCCATTCACAGGAAGCTCTACTATTTCTCCATCAATATTTTCTAGCATAAAAGTGTTATTTGATCTGACTTCAATAATCATGTATGGGCCATACCAGAGAGGGTCAAACTTACCATGCTTTCTTTTTTCTTCTCTTCGGGTATCCCATCTTAATATCAAATCTCCAGTTTGGAAAAGAATCTCCTTTGCCTTCCTATCAAAAATGGAATTCATCTTTTTGTGATAGGTGACCAAGTTTTCCTTGACTTTATTCCTGTTGTTGGGCCATGAATACGACCACTTTTTAACATTTATTTCATCCATTTTTACTCTTATTTATCATGTCATTTATTATAATTTATCATATAAATCCATTTTATAATGATTTATGCTCTTATGGATGAATATTATTTATTTTCCTTTATTTTTAATAAATTGATATTATTATGCATAATTTTAATAATGATGGTTTATTAATATATTTTGTAAGATCACTCACCATTTTAGCCTCTAAGATATTTTCCATATTGCAGATTTTATCTCCAAATCATCATCAAATATTCCAACTCAGAAATTCGCTAGAATAAGAAGTGACAGTTTTGCGGTTGAGATTATGGGCAAATGAAGAGGAATATGGAAAATCCGGACATGGGTTTTGTCCAAAACGGACCAAATTAACTTTTTTAAATTATTTTTCCCAAATTCGGCATGTACTGAGAGAAACGCAAGGTTCTTTGAGCATGATTTTCTCAAATTTTTTGTTGTGGCCATCCTCCAAATTATCTCAGCTGCAAATCCAAATTCGACTTACTCTTGTTGAAATATTGTTGGAAATATATTTTGTGGTTGATCAATTTGTTGGGAACAATCCAATATTGTTATGAGAGATCATATTTACTATTTAATTTCTCCTCTTTCTGATTATAAAAGGGGAGCATGTATTATGTATTGAAAAAGGATGGATGAGAGATGGAGAGATTTCCTGTTGTAATTACACAATTCCTCATCAACTCTCATTGATTAAACAGAGATCGACTAGTTGTAAACGCTTTTATGCATGATTAATACAAGAATGTGTTTCCGTTTAACTTATTAGTTCTGCAGTAGCCCAGCGGCGTTTCACCGATGGTTGAGGGCCCGACCCTAGTGGATCGATCCGTTGTTTGTATTTCTACTCTTTTAATTACCGTTGTGTGATAATTGTGATTGGTTTTATTACATTTGTAAAGTTAATTAAGTTGCTGTTGAATTGTTTATTGTTGTGTTGCGTAAATGAATTGCATTTATGTTCCATTTCGACAAGAATCTTAATTTCGGTTTTATTCATCTTGTTATTGCTTATAAGCTTTTCTATTCAATATTTACTTCATTTTCTATTCCGTTGGATTTCTTAATAACGTTTTCTATCGACGGGATTAATAGGATTTACTATCTGATTTTGCTAAGTTCATGTCTGCTGTTCAGATTCATTGGTTAGCAATTGTTGTTCAATTCTAGTGAGTTGTTCATTTCTAATTCGTTAGTTCTGAATCGCAAAAAGATTGTTTATTTAGAGTTTGTTGTGTATGCACATAGATATTAAATTACAGATTTCTATTCATTTCCAATTATTGCTTTTAAAGGAAGTTCTTCTTAGTTTATTTTCAATGGCAGTTAGTTCAATTTCAATTTCATTTTGATTGCTTAAAGAGCAGGAGTGTCAACTGTAGAGAACACTAGTTATTGTTTCCAAGTTCCCAGATTGATTGCCTTGTTCTAGTTTGATTTCAATTGCATCAATTTCTAGAGGAATGAGTTATTTCTATTGTATCCTCGATTGATGTTTGCTGAGTGAATAGTTGGATTTTAGAGCATTTGATTTTATGTTGTTGTAGTTAGATTTTTTTTCAAGCATCTGTTACTTTTGTATTTGAAACACTATAATACATCTTGCAAGGTGTTACTCTTAGATTGAATTTTTGCCTCAAACAGAGTACACTCTTGAAATAAAAAGTCGTTCCTGGATTGATAATTAATGTGAGATAAATAGGTGTTAAAAAGATACCTTTTATACCTCAACATTTTGGCGTCGTTACAGGGGAGAGTGTATGTCATTTAGAAAGAGTGATGCATATTTAATTTTTTTCTGCTTGGGAAGAATTGGGTATTAAAGATGGAAGGTAAGAACCTACGCACCTAGCAAGGAACACACTTGTTCACTGGCCCACTTCACAGCAGAATTGAGTGAAAGCTTAAGGTAGGAATGAATGCTTGCGTTTTCTTGAATTTTAGAGGTAGAATTTTTGAAAAAAAATCTTGTAATTCCACTCGAGTGGTGATGTAAGCACCACCAATTTCACTAACCAATTAACAGGAACATTGGAAGGAGGATACTTAAATAAACACATGAACAACATCTTCTATTATGGTAAGAAATGGCTCACATTTCAACTTTTGAATTCCCTATCAAGGATCTAGGAGGAGTGACATAAATGCACATAATTCCCCCATTGTCTCTACCAAATTTTCATGTTTTGACAAATGAAGATCCAGATACATTCTTATTTGAGTTTGAAATACTTTGTAGAGGATATGATTATTGTACTAATGATGAAATATTGAAATTGTTTCCTTTTACTCTAAAAGGAGCAGCTCTCCGATGGTTCATGAGCCTAGGTGGGAACTGCATCCAAACATGGGAGAACATGAAGAACATACTCTTGAAGAAGTACCAAGACTACTGCAAATCCAATGAAGATATTTTCGGTATGATACAAGGGGAAGATGAAAGCTTAGAGGACTGTGTAGTGTGATTTCGATATAACCTTCAAAAATCAAATCATAATCATTTGGAAAAAGAGATCTTGAAAACACTCCTTCTTAAAGGAATCAAAGATGATTTTTTAGAACTCTTAAATCTGATAGGAAAAAGTGATGTTTTTCAGTTATCATATGATGATGTTTTTGAGTTGTGCATAAGGTATTCAAGAGTAATTTCCAAGGCTGGTAAGAATTCTAGAGAAGTTTCTTCTTTCTTTTCCAAATTTACTACAATAACAAGAGACATAAGAGCTGAAATCAATGTTTTATTTGAAAATTTTAAATATGATTTTATTAGCTCTCTAAAGTCAAAATTGAATGTTTTGCAAGTTCAGAAAAATAAAAAATTTGATGAAGTGTTTTTCCCTCATAACCGAAAGGAGCATCCCATAGATAGTTGGTCTTCCTTATCTAGGATGGAAGTAGCATATCAAAGAGATGGGGAAGCTGCAGCAAGGTCAAAACCATGGAAATCATGGCCTACAGGTATGGTTCAAAACACTTCCTCTCCATTCTCTTACTTGCATAATTCGTTATGGAATACTCATATGTTAGGGAAGCCATGCCAATCTCAATATAACCACTACCAATCTTGTCTACAAGTTTGACATGGTTCATGTTATGATTTTATGACTACTCTCCCTCATCTTGTAGCACAAACACATCTTCTAGCTCTTCCACAACACCTTTCTTGCCTATCAAAATCATCCACTCAACACAATCAACTACATCATTAAGAGGCTCCATTCCCTACACAATTTCCTACTCAACTCATTCCACACCCTCACCATAATAAACCAGTACAACATGCTTACAGTGTTGAACTACAAAATTTACGCGCCCTTCCCACCCATTATATCTCACATGCACTATTGGAGAAAACTTACACTGAGACTCGGAATGTATCAAATCCAAAAATCGTAGAAGTTATGAAAGAAAATGAGGTTTCTTCTAGTTTGCACCAAAAAACCATTTTAAAAGCTAAAGAACTTCATAATACGATTTCTATGGGAAATCAAGAAAGTAAGGGATACATTGAAGATTGGTTTCACTCCATTTGTTTGCAGTATCATTCCATACTTCAACAAATTTTGGCACCATCTTTTCAATGGAAGTTGGCTTCTCATACCCTAACTTTTATCAACATGCATTTTTCAAATTTGTGTATGTATATACTAGAGGCCTTATTTCGGAAATGGATACACTGGAAATACTCTTATACATAATCATATTAATTTTCCAAATCAGAGTAGGCTAATGTAGAAGATAAAATAAATAAGGAAATAAAATAAACACATTTTTATTTATTTTTGTAAAAATAGTTGTTTTTGTTGCAACACGCTGTGAAATCAAAATTGATGATAAATACTCTAATTTATTTGTGTATGTAGATGAATTATATTGCAAATAACAATTCTACAAACACTTATATTCATTTTTATCATCAATATGAAAAATTTCTTGAATATCATATTTTTTGGCTTACGGGTTTGATGAAATTTCTGAAAACACAATTGGGACAGTCATGTTTTGGGGGACCAAAAGTGAATATTTTAAAACATGTTCCTATCCTGAGTATCCCTTGATGCCTAATTTCCAACCCAATTTGAATCACTCCATTTGGATTTGAAACGAAAAAGTTAGAACCAAAACATTGACAAGGATTCTAGTAGGCAGCTCAAGAACAGAGTTGGGACAGTCATTTTTTGAAGGCCTAAATGACTATATTTTTAAAACATTTTTCTATGGTATATTATTCTATGAATCTAGATTACAACTCAATTTTAATCACTCAATTTTGATATCGTATGAGGAATTTATGACCAAAATACTGTCTTTCTATCATAAATCAGCACTCTTGAAACTCTATTTTCTCAGTTGTTCACTAGTGTGTTTCACCCATCAATTATTCTTGTCTTAAAAAATATTTCTATTGGAAATCAATAAATGAATATAATTTAATCTCCAAATTGAATCATTTAAATCCACCATCAAATGAAAGATTTATGCTTGAAATATCAACTGTTGGTCTAAGCTGGAAAATCGAAAATGATTTTATTATGCAGGTTGTTCTAAGAAAATTTGACATATCATAGCATTGAATTTTTAAAACCTATTTCTATTGGAGATAAACCTTTGAATTAGCTCTCATTTTTCTTTGGAATCACTCAAATATGATAAAAAAACAAAGAAGTTATGATTGAAACACTGTAGGTTAGCATGATTGGCCACTGCTCTCCCGCAGATAATAAATTAATTTTACTTTGTCCATGGATTTGTTCTACAGAGTAACTACTTGTTAGTTTTTTGCATAATTATTAGATTAGGGGAGCCCGATAATCTCTCTTTCTCCATGATTTAATGTTTTATTGCAGGTATACACTCGTTTTTTTTAGGTCTTAGCATAACAAAGAAGGTCAATTTATGGACGAGCAATTCTTGAAAGATATTTTAGTAAAATAAGGGCATTTCATCCAGTTCATTACCTAACAGATTCATAATATAAGAAATGAAGAATTCGTTTCCATTTGAAGATTCATGCCACTAGTACTAAAACATTTTTCAAAAAGATCATTTTTTTCCATTAACAGATTGATATTCTCTTAGGATATAACATCATAGCTGTTGTAACTTAATAAAGTGTTGTTTCTTTTCTAATTTATTTTATGTTTTTGTGTTTCAAGTGTTGATCCCTCCAAATATTATTTTCCACTCCATATGAAATTAAACAATAAGTATGCCACCATGCAAGTTTTAGTTACAAAAGGCAATTCTTTGGCAACACCAATTCTGTAAAAAAAAAAAAAAAAAATTACTCTTTCTTGAAACCTGTACACAAAGTTTGTTTTCTTTTACTTTGCTTGTTTTTTTGTATATAATTTTATTTCTTGAACCGCTCTTAAAGGAACATCACTTTCGTTGTTTCTTTCGAAAGGAACAGCAGTATTGTTGTGAGTGTTTTTGTTGTTCCTTTCGAAAGGAATAGCAATATTGTTGCGAGCGTTTTTGCTGTTCCTTTGGAAAGGAACAACAGTTTTCACCGTTTATTTTTGTTGTTTCTTTCCAAAGGAACAACATTTCCGCTATTAATTTTTGTTCTTCCTTTCGAAAGGAAAAACGGTTTGGCCAATTGTTTTTTTTGTTCCTTTCGAAAGGAACATCATTTTCGCAGATTGTTTTTGTTGTTCCTTTGCAAAGGAACAACACTTTTTGAATGCATTTTTCTTGTTTTTCAACAAAATTTCTAGCACTTTTTGTGAATTTTTCATGACTCTTTGAAAGGAAAACATACAATTCATACAAGGATACACAAATTAGAGGTTACTAGAATTAGCTAATCAAGAGAAATTGTCTTTTTTAAGAAATTTTTTGTAGTGATAAGAAAAAGGAAAGGACACAACCATCTATATCCCTTTGCTATCTTTATTTTCACTAAAATTAATATGATCGATTATCTTTATCATGTTGGTTCTTCCCTAAATTCTCATAACTCTCTTTGATTTTTATTTCATTGAATAAGAATAAGGGCATATTTTCTCTATTGAGATGCTCAGACTTCTTCCACCATCCCTACTCTTAAGGAGTGTTGAGCCACCCTTTATATATAAATATAGAAGTGCTATATGTAAAGAAAAAGAAGAAAAAAAATCTCTATATGATTACTAACAATTCTATGATATGACAGATGGAGAATAGGGGGTCTCATCAAGAGCCAGCCTACCATGATCATAAGGGAGCAGTGAAGTGGCATTCCCATTATGGCCACCACACCAGGGATATGATCCAATGGAAAACTCAGAAAAATAAAAAGTCCTTGGAACAGAGGTCTCATCACGAGCTGGCCTGCCCATCTTTCACTCCTTCCTGGTGAATGGCATTGTGATTCATCTAGTTCCCAAGTCAGCACAGTGGCCTCCATCATGACATCACACAGCACTTCCCTAGGCATAAATAAAGGATAATGGTTCCAAGGGAGAGAAAGCAACTTTGTCAAGGTTATAGACACCTATGGGCAATAGAGCTATGTCGATGGTATTGGAGTCATATTTTTCACAAATCAATAGTAATGATGAACCATTTTCTTATATCTTTATCTAATATCAAATGAGAGTATGCCCCTAAACCCTTTGTTCGGAACCGCTTATGCATGAAATTTATTTATAAATCAATCATAATGGTTTATGTGGATAATGACCGCATAAGTATTTTTTTCACATCAGCTGTCATTTTCCCTTATTTTCGAATCATTACATAAACATTTCCATATCTACTCACGATTTCAAAATATGCATTTATTTCAGTAATGCGATAATTTGTTGATCATATCATAAGTATGTATGTCTTTCCATGCTGTACAATTGTTGTGCAGTACGCTACTCTTCTATTTTCCACAATATTAATACTGCATTTCTACAGAATTTTTGTTGATTGAACTTTTGGCATACATCTTATCTGTTGCTCTTCAAAATTAACACTGTGGATTCAAGAAAATTGCATAAAGAATCATGATTTGTTTACAGGAGAACAAAAAGTATGGGGGAAAATTCTATTCGCATCACGACCACACTATTACAACTAATAGCAAAGCCCCACGCAACTTGCGAACACGCACAATTCTTGAGACATGATGTGCTTGCATGGCTTCCACCTTTTTCATCACTGTCAGTATCTGCTCAACCTACATCAGCTTCAACAAAGGCCAGTCCCTACATGTCATTCCACATTTTTTTTCAAAGGTAAAACTTGAGGTAAAATAGCGTAATTTTCTAATTTATTATGAATTTAGGAGAATTTCATGAAAATCCATTGAGCATTATTTATCATCATTCATTCCACATCTTTATCACTTCCCATTTTTCAGATACATCTCATCTTTCAGTTTGGGGGAGTGTTGATTTCCTTCATTTCTTTCTTATGACCATGTCAGTAATCTTATTTATTATCCATTGATATTCTTATTCATTCTCAACACCTCCCTTATTCCATGTTGTTTTACACCAAGCATAGATTTCAACAGATTGTAGCAACCACCTCTCTTTATTTTCTAACATTGCATGAGGACATGCTAATTCTTCAGTTTGGGGGGGGAATTGCTACACATGAGGGATGTTTTCTACTTTTATTCTCATTTAAGGCATACAATTCATTTTTATACAGTGCAGAAATTGATTTGCATATATCTTTAAAACTATGAACTGAATTCTTGTGCTTTCTGGATAACAAAGAGGTATCATTAAAATACACAAACCAAGATAATTTCACACTAAATTAGTTCATAAAATTTTGAAAATTATGCACTATCACCTACAACCATTTTGTTTATATCTCATGATCCGTGCATCAAAACGATCTGATTTTTGAGAAAATGGTTAATGAAGTTTGTTGTTACTTATGTCACATTTTTCTGCAACTTCATATACATATAGTTGAACGTCAACTGTAAAAATTGTTATGCCTTTATCAAAATTTCTAAAATTGACATTATTTCAGGAAAAATTCATTTGTTCCATCCATTTCATGAGTTGGGATGAACAATTTTCTTTGCTTGGTTAACACATGGGTTTTGTCTTTGGGTTGCATGAGGACATGAAATATATTAATTTTGGGTGTATGTTGGGCCGTGAATATGACCACTTTTTAACACTTATTTCATTCATTTTTACTCTTCTTTATCATGTCATTTATTATAATTTATCATATAAATCCATTTTATAATGATTTATGCTCTTATGGATGAATATTATTTCTTCTCTTTTATTTTTAATAAATTGATGATTATTATGCATAATTTTATCAATGATGGTTTAATAGTATATTTTGTAACATCACTCACCATTTTAGCCTCCAAGATATTTACCAGATAGCAGATTTGATCTCCAAATCATCAGCAAATATTCCAACTCAGAAATTCACTGGAATAAGAAGTGATAGTTTTGCGATTGATATTTTGGGCAAATGAAGAAGAATCTGGAAAATCTAGAACATGGGTTTTATCCAGAACGGACCAAATTAACTTAATTTAAGAATGGTTTGCCCAAATTCAGCCTGTATTGAGAGAAACGCAAGGTTCTTTGAGCATGATTTTCTCATATTTGTTGTTGCAACCGTCCTCCAAATTATCTCAACTGCAAATCCAAATTCGACTTG
The DNA here is from genome assembly GCA_034641835.2 of Pinus albicaulis. NCBI lineage: Eukaryota > Viridiplantae > Streptophyta > Pinopsida > Pinales > Pinaceae > Pinus > Pinus albicaulis. The sequence continues at coordinate 1,091,691,895 of CM076578.1, forward strand.
CTCTTGTTGAAAGATTGTTGGAAATATATTTTCCGGTTGATCAAGTTGTTGGGAACAATCCAATATTGTTATGAGAGATCATATTTACTATTTAATTTCTCCTCTTCTGATTATAAAAGGGGAGCATGTATTATGTATTGAAAAAGGAAGGATGAGAGATGGAGAGATTTCCTGTTGTAATTACACAATTCCTCATCGACTCTCATTGATTAAACAGAGATCGCCTGGTTGTAAACGTTGTTATGCATGATTAATACAGGAACATGTTACCGTTTAACTTCTTAGTTCTGCAGTAGCTCAGCGGTGTTTCACCGGTGGTTGAGGGCCTGGGCCTGGTGGATTGATCCGTTGTTTGTATTTCTACTCTTTTAATTACCATTGTGTGATAATTGTGATTGTTTTTATTACATTTGTAAAGTTAATTAAGTTGATGTTGAATTGTTTATTGTCGTGTTGTGTAAATGAATTGCATTGTTGTTCCATTTCGACAAGAGTCTTAATTTCGGTATTATTCATCTTGTTATTGCTTATAAGCTTTGTTGTTCAATATTTACTTCATTTTCTATTCCGTTGGATTGTTTAATAATTTTTGTTGTCGGGATTAATAGGATTTGCTATCTGATTTTTCTAAGTTCATGTCTTCTGTTCAGATTCATTAGTTAGTAATTGTTGTTCAATTCCAGTGAGCTATTCGTTTCTAATTCGTTAGTTATGAATTGCAAAAAGATTGTTTATTTAGAGTTTGTTTTGTATGCACATAGATATTCAATTACAGATTGTTGTTCACTTCCAATTCTTGCTTTTAAAGGAAGTTCTTCTTAGTTTATTTTCAACAGCAATTAGTTCAATTTCGATTTCATTTTGACTGCTTAAAGAGAAGGACTGTCAACTATAGAGAACACTGGTTATTGCTTCCAAGTTCCCAGATTGATTGCCTTATTCTAGTTTGATTTCAATTGCATCAATTTATAGAGGAATGAGTTATTGCTACTGTATCCTCGATTGATGTTTGCTAAGTGAATAATTGGATTTTAGAGCATTTGAATTTATGTTGTTGTAGTTAGATTTCTTTTTTAAGCATCTGTTACTTTTGTATTTGAAACACTGTACTACATCTTTCAAGGTGTTACTCTTAGATTGAATTGATGCCTCATACAGAGTACACTCTTGAAATAAAAAATCGTTCCTAGATTGATAATTAATGTGAGATAAATAGGTGTTAAAAAGATACCTTTTATACCTCAACACCTGCTTTCACTCAATTCTATCACCTTATTCAGTCTTCTTATCAATGCATTAGGTTATTCTTGTGCTTTTTGAAGAAAAGAAATTACTGGGCTAGCTAGCTGAGTGGGAAACAAACCTTCAGTACCATATAATAATTCATAAGGATAATTACCAGTAAATCTTCTAATAGTCATTCTTACTGCCCAGAGAGTAAATATCAAATTTGAATCCCAGTTCTTCTGATTCTCATTAATTTTTTTCTTCAAAATCTTAACCAATGTCTTGTTGGAAGATTCAACTAGCCCATTCCCTTGAGGATGATATGTTGTAGAATGAGACAAAATGACATTATATGTTTGACAAAAATTAATGAATCTGACTTAATTGACTACCTGAGCATTGTCTGTTACAATCTTCACTGGACATCCAAACCTGCTGAAGATGTTCTCTTTCAGAAACTTCATTACTATTAGATCATTTTCTTTTTTGGTAGGTATTGCCTCCACCCACTTTGTAAAATAGTCAGTGGCAGTCATAATACACTTGAACTTCCCACTTGATGGTGGATTAATTTCTCCAATGAAATCCAATCCCCATTGTATAAAGGGTTCTTCAACAAATACAGGGAGAAGAGGTAGAGGAGCTAACCTTTTATTTTGTGCAAACAACTAACATTTTTGGAAACTTCTAACCACTCTGTATACATCAGCAAATAAGGAAGGCCAGTAAAAACCTGATTTGAGGATTTTATGAGCAATAAATTTCCAGTTATAATGGCCCCCACACATACATTCATGGTACTCTTTGATAACTTCCATTGACTCTCCTTCTGTCAAACACAACAACAAAATGCCAGCAGGATCCTTCTAATATAATTTAGCATCAATTATAACATAAGGTTGATATTTGAGTTTAAAAGCTCTGTACTTTGTTCTATTTATTGAGGGAGGACAAGAGAAAAAGCACAAATAGTGAATAATATCCTTATACCAATCAAAGCAAATAAATTTGTACTTGATTGCTGACTTTGTGCTACTTTGACTTGTTTCTTCAACAACTTCATCCAAGGGTGCAAGCAGATTAATTCCTAGAGCTTGAAAATTAGATTATGTCAGTAATTTTTCCAAGCCCTATCCTTTTACCAACTTATTAGGCTTAGTATCTAAATCATATTCTTGGATTTTAGAAATCCATTTTCCTCTTTTTCCTTCCACATCACTTTGAACTAACACATCTTTTACAACTAAATTAGGTACATATGCTACTATTTGAGAATAAAGCACATAAGTCCTGAAGGCTTTCAATGATTTAACTAAAGCATATACCTTTTTCTCCAAGATATTGTATTTGAGTTCTACACCTCTAAGAACTTTACTGAAAAATGCTACAGGTTTTTCTTTTCCCTCTTCATTCTTCTACAGCAAAACAACAATGATGGTAGAAGGTGATGCAAATGAAAATATTTGGAAAGGCTTTTGATAATCTAGGCTGATAAAAAATGGAGCTTCTTGAAGAGCCTCTTTAATCCTAGAAAAGGATTCACTTGCATATTTATCCCATTTCACTTCAGCATTTTTCTTCAGCATATATGTTATGTTTCTAACAATCTCAGCATAATTTGGGACAAATTTTCTCAGAAAATTAATTTTCCCTATAAATATTTGGATATCTCTCTTACTTCTAGGCAATGGGATCATTTGTATAGCCTCAAATCTTGCTGGATCAATTTTCACCACTTGATTTGAAACTATATGTCCCAACAACTTACCTTCCTCCAAAGCAAAAAAATATTTCTTAGGATTCAATGATAACCCAAACTTCCTGCATTTTATGAAATCCTTCTGCAGATGCTCCAAGTGCTCAGCATCAAAAATTTTAAAAATAGTCACATCATCCAAATATATGACTACAAATTTGTCACCCACAAATGTTATATCCATGGCCCTTTGAAAAGTAGCTCTTGCGTTCATGAGACCGAATGACATTCTAGCATACATGAACATTCCCCAAGGTGTGGTAAAAGTTGTTTTATTCTAATCTTCCTTTTCAACATCCACTTGGTTGTACCTAGAGAAACCATCAACCGTGGCTAACCTATGAGCTCCAGTCACTTTCTGTAGAACATAATCCAGCTTTGGTAAAGGATAATTGTCTTTTAGAGAAGCTCTATTCAAGTTCCTGAAATCAACACATAATCTTATCTCTCCATTCTTCTTCCTAATAAGAACCAGATTAGAAAACTAGTATCTAAGTGGGACTATGATTTTTTCTTGCAGCAATTTCTTCACTTCTTTTTCAATTGGGGCAAGTTATAGTGGATTAATATGCCTGAGCTTTTGCCTGTGAGGCTTAACCCCATATTTTAATGGTATTTTATGCTAAATAATATCTAAATCATATGTATTTAAATATTCATAGGACCATGCAAACACATCCATATACTTCTTGAAAATATCAACACACATTTCTTTATAATCCTTAGGAAATCCTTTGTACAACTTAACCATCTTGGGCTCCTGCTGATTTCCTAAATTGCAGTATTCCATTTCGCCCTCCTGAGATACTTTCTTTTGGTTCACTGCTACATCATTTGCATCGAACAGTCTTTCAAGAGGAACCAAACCTTTGGGAAATGTATTATCTTTCAGCTGAATTATCTTCTGATCACCTATTGATTGCTTCAGGTTTTTCAAGACATCGTTCTAATCAATTTGTTCACATTCTTGATCTATTTCACTATCTTCAAAATTTCCGATCATCGTTAGGAAATGATTGATCTTCTCATCATCCTCAAAAACCTGCCAATGATTTACATTATCAAGAATTGAAGGTCTATGCCACTTAATCTCATATCTCAGTCTTGGATTAATTGGTGGCTTAAATGTACTAGCTGCAAATGCCAGTGAATCTACCATTATGTTTTCTTCTCTCGAAATAAACTGAAGATTCAAGGCTTCAAAATAATTTTCAATTAGGTCCCACACTTCATTTCTATAAGAACTCAATCTGGGATGTTTGGTTTGACACAAATTCTTAATCTATCTTATTATCAACTTAGAACCACCAAAAATGAAATACATTGAATTCCCATTTGTTTAGCAGTTTGATGACTCAAAATCAATGCTTTGTACTCAACTACATTATTGGTTGATTCAAATTCAAGCTTAAAATAAAAAGGTAAAAGATTACCTTCTGGAGATATGAATAATAACCCAGCTCCTATGTCATCCTTTGAGTAGGCACCATCAGAATAACACTTCCAAATTTTATTTGAATCTAGCTCCTTATGTATAATTTCTGAAGAGAGTTGTTTCTGTGAGTCTTCAACAAATTCTTCATCTTCGTGCATCATAAAATAAGAGAGATCCTCTTTCTCTTGACCATAGATAGGAAAATTTCATGCATCTTTCTTTGTGGTAGTCTTTACAAATATTGTTTCTCTATATAACCTCCTTTCTTCCCCATTAAACACAAGAATGATAGCATATGTGAAGTCCAGCTTTAAAACACCTCCAAGCTTTTCTCCCCAAGATCTGGACAAGAGCATACCAAATCTGGTTGGAATATCTGCAACTACTACATCCATCATAATACTCTTGGCTAGAATTTGGGCTAGAGAAACCACCATGTCTTTGATAAGCCCCACACACTTCACCCTTTTGAGTCAAATGAATAAAGGTCTCTATAGGTCTTAGTGATTTGTAAATTTAATTCTTTCATCACAAATAATGGCATAAGATTATGTGATGCACCAGAATCTAACATACAATTATGCAGAATGAAATCATGAAGAAGCACTGATATATAAAAAGGAGGAACAGAAGAATATACCTCTTCCCTATGTGGACCAAAAGTGACCACTGGTTTTTCTACTTGTAAATTCACAGTATCACTAATATCATCAGACTGAGAAATATAAATAATTTATGCAATTTCCTTCTTGTAACTAGGTGCTTTAGCCAACTCAAGCAAGGGTACTTGAATTTTGATTTTTTCTAATTCTTTGGACAAAATAAAAGCTTGATTATGTTTAATAATATTCTCAGGTTCTTCTTGATTCTTGTTAGAATTAGCATTTTTCTTGGGTACAGTAACAATCTTCTCCAAAATATTAGAATCCATAGACTTATTCTGGGAAACCTCAACTTGTTTTTCATTTGCAGTCACTAAATTCATAGGTTGTTTTTCCTTGTATAATTGTTTTATTGAGTTCTTTGATTGTGGAGTCGCCATTGGAGAAGGGACTGACTCTGGTTCTTTTTCTTCATCATCCTGATTTCTTAATCTCTTTTTTGATCTTAAGTCATACTTCTTATGTAGTTCTGCTTGCATAAAATCAGTGAATTGTTTACAATAATCATCCATTTCTTCTTGATCAAATGACACATCATTTTGTGTGCATTCTTCTTCACATTTCTCTTCTTCCTCATCATCATCCATATAAACAACAGATATTTTATCTTTATCCTCTTTCTGATCATCCTCAGTAGATTGTGAAGGTGTTGCTTCTATATATAAGGGTGCTTGAACTTGATCTTGATCTCTCCTTTCCCTCTGCAAAATTTGTAAGGGCTGCTTTCTGAACTGTGGATTGAAAACCCCATTGTTTTGCTATGCAGGCTTCTTATTGTCTAATTCCATCTTCACTAATTTATTTGACAAATTCTTGATAACCTTAGTCATGTCATCAATCCTTTGATCCTGTTATGACTCTTCTTTAGCCTTACCTTTGTCTTGAATTGTCTGCTTTTCTTGTGCTTTTCCAGCAGCCGTCATGTTTGCTTCAATCTCTAAAGCATCTGTTTGAATTTTTTCAAGAGTAGCTACTAGCATATCTTCTCTCTCTCAAAGTAAAACTAAAATCTAATACAAATGCTCCAACAAAAACAACTCTTGCTCCAATAGGAAGGGGTTTCATTTCTGCAGGTAAACTATTATACAATTTTTTAAATCTTTTAATGAAATCATTCATGCTTTCATTATAATTTTTCTTAATAGCATTAAAATCTGCCAATGAATAACCATGATCTCTCTTTTCACCCCATCTTTGGATGAATTTCCTTTCTAATTCGTCCCAATCATTAATTGAGACATTTAGGAATGCTTTAAACCATTTTCTTACCTCTCCATTCAAAGATTGTACAAAAAGTCTCATTACTACATCAAGATGTTCAACATTTAAATTTTCATCAAAAGTTCAAAACAAAGGCAAGTGTTGTTCTACAGTTATTTCATCTTCACCAGTAAATCTAGGAAGAAATTTAAGGTACTCCTGAGGCATTACATTCATTGGTTGTGGAAGATTTAATGGTGCATATCTATTCATCAAGAAAGCAGGAACAGGGGATGCCACGTTTATGTCTTGATTAACTGCTCCTTGATTAGGTGGGGTTTGTATACCAGTTTTAGATGTGGATGGATGAGGTAAACAACTGATATGGGAAGGGGTTGATGAATAATAGCAGAAGAATTGGCAACCGTATTAGGCTGAGTTTATGTAAATGTAAATGAAATAGACTCAAAAGATTATTCTTCTAACTTTGGTTCTTGGAAATGAATAGGTGGGGACAAGGATTCTTGTTCCGAGAAAATGAGTTTCCGGGAAATATCCTTGGATGAAAGGGTATGGGAACTGCTTCCTGGTGCAGAGAGTGTAGCATCAAGTGTAGAAAGCATTCTTGATTTTTGGCCTTTTTTAGAAACGAACTTCTTAGGATCTAAAATAATAGGAGCTTTCTACTGAGAGGTATTTGACCTCTTATGTGGCCTTTTATATTCCAAAATTATGAAATAAAGATACAACCTGATATTTCCTCCTCTCTGAACAACCAGAGGAAATACGAACAAAATGCAGGGAAAGAACTTTACTTCTTCGGTCCCCGGCAACGGCGCCAAAAAATGTTGTACCTTAAGAGACAATCCCTTGGCTGTGGTAAGGAATCAGTGCTTAAGACATTTATATAAATGTGTCACAGAAATATTGGTCTTTGTTTAACCACCTTCATATATTTATCATTAAACCCTCAAAGATCAAACACAATGAATGTCCCACAATGCTATTATTTGTTTATATAGAATGGAATGATCAGAAGAACTTGAAAAAAAGAAGCCCAAATTTATATGTTGATGTACATAATATATCACCTCAAACTTCAGAAGAATTATAAGACAGGAATGGATAAAATAAAGGAGCACCTATTAAGGATTTTAACTCTTATTCACACAAGTAAAAAGAGACCTGCAACTTCATTACTTCATTTTATTCAAAGATAGAAAACACATAATATAAACTGGAAGACATATCAATATCAAAAAATGCCAGAATATTTATTTTCATTCATTAATCATTTGAAATATGAGTACAAAAATTGCAGTCTAAAGTTCCAAAACTCGGAACCCTTCTCTTTCTTGTCTATCTCATTAAATACAATAGAAAGTATTTTGTAACTGTTGTAATTGATTCTAACTACTTCAACTACTTAGGACTTCGTCAACTATCTATTACATGTCCTCAAAATGTCTTATTACAATTGCATTCTCTTTAAAAGAGGAAAATAACATGAAATTAAAATCCTAATCTATATGTTGAATGTGAATTGATGACGATGTTGCTACATTTCCTTGACTCGCTGGTTTATCCTTATTTGAAGTCAAGGGGTCCTTTGGTAAATCTGCCATCTAGGCTCTGCATTTCTTCCATATCTCAATGTTTGTCTTGGGTGAATGGATAATCTTGTGATATTCCAATCTGAAAGCAGTGATTCTGTTGAAAGATGGTCTTTCTGTAAATAGATTTTTCGCTAACCACAGTAGTTGAAAATGTCTTTTAAGGAAATTGTTCACTATTGCTCCTTTAAAAACATGAGTCTTTTCATGAGTATTGTCTACCTTACTTTTTGCCAACACTAGTAAGGGTTCATAAGAATTCCATGATAAAATACCACCTCCAAGACCCTAACATGATGGCAAACCTGCTCTTGCTATTTTACCAAATAGTTTATCAAACTGGTTCACTGCTTCCTTAAGCTCAATCAACTTCTTTTCTGTAGACTTCTGCAATCATTTTTGACAATCATCTTATTAATTTCCACAGCATATAAAATCTTGTCTTTAATTTCATTTTCTTCCAACTCCTGGTATGTTTTGGAATCAATGAACTTTATTGCCCAAATGGAACTATTAATTGTATTTTTCTTATCTGTCATAACTTGTTCTTCAAACTCCTTGATAATACTTTTTTCTTCTGCAACAACAGTCAGAAAATCCCATATTTTTTTCATTTCTGCAATAATATCATTCTAGATGATATCCTTAGTCTGTATTAAGGATATATTTCCTTTCAATTTTTCTTTGAGACTTTTAATCTCAACATCAACAGTTTGGCAGTCCATTTTGTATTTACTGACTTCTCCCTATATGGTTTGTATGATCTTTGTTGTTGTTTCTAAATCAACTTGTGTCCTTTTTCGATCTCTCTCTGCCATCTGCAATTCAGTGGTTAATTGAGATATTTGTGCTAATGGATCTTCATTATTTGATGGAAAAAAAAAGAGCAAGTATGAGATTCAATATGATTCTATAATGACAATGAAGTTTGATTTAATTTAGTGATTTCTTCTTCCTTTTGCAAGAGTTGCTAAAGAATTTTTTTCTTTCTCATTTTCTATCTCTGCAACCTATGTTGCCATGGAATGTTCTCCTAAAGGAAATTTCAATTTTTTTCTTCGGTATAGATATTTTTGATTCAGAACTTTGCAGAATATTCTATACAACAGAACTGTCATTGGGATCTACTCCCATCGTCACTCTGGATTTTCAAAGCCCTGGAATTGGCTTTCTCTAACTTCAACTGCTTGATCACTTTTCCAAGCATATTTTCGGCCTTCAGTTCCATTGCATTAGTTTTGGTTAGGTCATTCACAATTAGTTGACTTGTTTTCATATGTATATTTACTTTTTCAAGAAATGGAATTTTCTTCCAATCCACAGTCAGATTCACAGCATTAAAATTATTGGATGAACCAATTGACATGTCAGAGGGATGTGAAAGGGAAATATTGAATTGATCCTTTTCAAGATCCATTGTAGTTAGGAGTCTCGTTTGATCTGGGGCTATCTGGTACTCATCTTGAGCCTCCATGCTTGCCTTCATCTTCTGATTTCTTTCTGCAATCTGAGCAAACATTTTTTTGATTAAGGGGACTTGTTCCTGAGTGCTTTCATGTCTCCTGGGTGAAGCAGGAACATTTTTCTCATCTACCAATTGTAATGAGAAACTAGGTTGAGCATCTACAAAATCTTCATTGAACTTTGTTCTTTTCTCAGTCCTTTATTATTCATCCACTGAATAAATCACTGCCTCTTTACCTCTCTTATTTGACTTCTCTGATATGACAGGAGTCTGAACATTTGAGCTCACTGAACCTGCAACACCTTTACTTTCCATTTTTTCTATATCAGTTCTACTCTCATGAATGAATTATGAATACCCATTTTTAATTCTCCTATTAGAAATCACACTGTGAGGGTCATAAGCCCACTTCCCTCCTAAAAGTAGGTTCATTTCATCCAACATATTAGTGACTTCATCAATTTCTTGTCTCATGTTAACTATAAAAGGACCAACAGTTATTGGTAATTTAAACATATGACCTTTCTTCATAGGCACAAAGTGTACTTGATCAACATTTAAAATTTTCATAATGAGCTCCAAAGCTGATAATCTCATAGGCACAAAAACGAGAAGCCTGTAAGGCTCTACACTAGCTCCATATAGTCTAATCTCATAATTTTCTTCAAAGACAAACCAATCACCAAACTTACAACTTGTCCCCAATTGCAAGAACTCTTGAGATTTTGGCAGAAAGCAAGGGGGAGTAATTCCATTCAAAATTTTATATGCAGTAAACATGAAATGACTAGAAAAATCAAATAAGCCACCCTCATTCTTCTCTTTCCTCACTGTGTCTATCCATAAAATCATTGACTGTCTTTTCTTATTCATATCCATTATATTTAATCCCAGATGCATGAATTCTTCTACATTTTGATATAGGAAGAGGTAAATAACAAGAGAAGGAAACCTGAATGAACCTGTCAGTGATAGGCTCATGAGCTGAGAGTTGACAGATTCTTGCCAATAAGATGGAATATCCAGCACCACTCTTGGCTTCATCATCATGGCGAACATTCCCAGAACTGATTTGTCCACTGTACTATCATCATCTTTTCCCAAAATATTTGCAATGCACTTCAGCATTGGTCTGACTTCTATATCAAAAACCTCCATGGGGAAATATTTGTTATCAAGTGCAAACTCTTGTGTATTTGGCTTCATAAAAGAGATGAATTGGTTGTACTCCTGACCTGCAAGACTAAGAATCCTCAATAAATTGAACATATGACTTTGACTCAGGGTAACACAGATCATGACGAATTAATTAGGCTAAAACCTAAAAAACATTTTCACCTTGACATTTCATTACAAAACACTTCCCTGGGTACATAACAGACACTAGCCAATACATGAATTCAGGGAAAAGATGCGTTCTTGGAATACATGCTGACAATACACTAATTTTGACCATGGCGGTATAAATTGGAGAGGCCTTATCATTTAAGCGGACTTGATGATAAAAAAAAGGGTGGTCAAGGGAACAAATAGTATCTTGGATATCCCTCTCAGTGTTCATGAGAGGGATGTGACTGGAGGAACCTAACAGGGATGAGCGCTTAGCCATAATTCAACTTAGGATAGTAGACAATTGACAGGGTGACAAATAATTGACAAGATGACAGATAGTTGAGAAAAACACGGCGCAGACAAAATTTAAAACACAAACTAACAATAATAACCTCAAAAAAATGAGAATCCTTCTTAAATAGGTGGCGTGGGCTTTAAAATTAAATGTTGATAAGACACACCAAAATACCGTTAGGAAAACCTGACGTGGACTACAATTGTCACCAAGTTGGCTACATACATCACTGCGGGAGGCCTCGAGGTATGGAGAACTCATTTGGCTTATGCCCCCACAGTGAATCTCGACCGTTGATCAAGATTTCCCCCGCAGTCAATAGGGTCAACTACGGAGGCACTCTCCTCATTAACCCACGCACTGAAAGTGCCTGTGGGTTGAGCCTTTTACTCATCATTTGATAAATCATCAAATCCCCCTCCATAAGATGCTCGATATTAGTCTGTTAACTAGGACCTGCTTCCATAAAGACTTAAAGTATTTAAACTTTAAAATTTAATATAACAAGCAGATACATTTTGATGCTAAAGTATATGAAACTTGATACTTTAACATATATTTTGATAATTTTCTATTTTTTTGTATTTTTTTAAATTAAAAATAAAGGATATGGAAAATGAGCCACAACAGGTTGATTTTGTCCATTCAAGGGAGCCACATTGTATTTCATATTTCTCGCTAAGTTTACTCAAATCAGGTTGTCTCTGCCCTAATATGGAAGTCATAAGTGATATTAGTTTGTATCAAAATATCCTTGCAGTTTACTTGACCAATGTTCACTTAATAATAGCCCATATGCTTCTGGTATGTCTACAATTACTATGTCTATGCATTAGTGAACTCGTTCATTGGATGATAATCAAACGATCACATCTTTGAGTTTACAAATCACATGGACAAGGATTATGTCCAGTGGAATGATATGCATATCAATTTTTCTACATGTTTTGTTGATTTTATTTGCTATAAACAATGGCATTACGTTTAATGCTGCACCAGATTCAACCAAGAAATTTTGTATGTTGAAATTAAATATTTCGAAAGTTAGGAGAAAGGGTGGGAAGAGAGTGTTTACTTCCAATGATAAAACATGAAGAAAATAGTTGAGAGAGTCAGAGTACATACATGAAACCTTATCTGAAGGGGTAGGATTACCTACAGAGGAGTGTCTAAGTGCTTGTAATAGAATGTTCTTCTTGCTCTTGATCTTTGTTAAGTCGAATAGTGAACTGTTTGCACGAGCTTCTTCATATTCTAAACTGTGTTATATTACATAGTAGGAAGGATATTGAGATTATTCAGGGTATTATCTTGAATTTTTACTTTTGGAGTAATCTTATTATCTTTATTTCTTGCGGAAGCATATTTGGCTGAGACCGCTTTCTCAAACTTGCTTTGAGTGTTTCGCGCTGAGTTGACCGATGGATTGATTTTCCTTAACAAGGCTTCTTTAAGTTTCTGCATATTCAACATTGTTGTAATGGTTGGCCTTGGCTTCTTAAGTTGTAACGGTTATTCTACTCCTGGGTCAGGGGGTCACTCAGATGATTTTTCTAGGTTTTGTTATTTTGGGCTACAGGTACACAGTTGAAAATTTTTACCACATTCCCAACACTTGGAGTCTCCTCGGTTTTTTCATCTTGTTCCTTTTCTTCTTCCGGTCCTGTCTACTCATCAGCAAGTACCATATCATAGAATTGCATATAAATGGATTTCATAGCGTGATTCCATTGTGGGAATTTTTTCTCGGAATGATAATCTTGATGATATGAACAGTATTCATTCATTCCCAACTTGTCAAGATTCAATGCTACGTTTGAACTTTGCGTAGATTTTTCCAGTTGGTTAGTATTTATACTTGAATTTGTTATTATTTTAACTAGGTTTAATCACAGAGGCTTTCTCCTACCAGTGGTTTTACTTGAATTTTTTTTAAGTTATACCAATTCATTTAACAAGTTCTTCAACAAGCAGGTCAAGTTCTCAAGATCAGATGATTCCTTCACTTTAGCCTTGTTTACTGGGGCCTGAGATCTTTTAGTTGAATCCTTGGAGTCCTTCACTGGTTCATCATCTATAATGACTCCAACTGCGCGTAGGTATTTCTCAACCACAATTTCCTCTCCAATATTTTACGAAAGTGATGTTTTCACAGTTCGCTTCACAAACTGCGCAATGCTTGCTAACAAGGCATAACTGTAGTAGTCATTTGTGATGGAGTGATGAGGTTTCATGTATTCTATAAATATGATCAGGACATAATTGAAACTTTGATTGAAATATTTCACTTTCTCTTTTGGCTCCATTTTCAGGCTACCTAAGTCTTTCAACAACATGGCACGGGTCTTGTCATCAGCAAATGTTTTGAGAAACATTTTATTAAAGCCCTTCCAATTCTGGATGGAATTTTTGGGAAGACTTTGGTACCACATAGATGATATACCATCCAAGGTACATGGAAAAAAAATTCATGCGATGTCATCATAGAGTACCTCAGGTATTTGCAAATTTAGGTAAAAGTTGTCAAAGTGGTCTTCCGCTTTAACCATTCTGTCAAGGTCATACTTCGTCAAAAGGGTTTATGGGTGCATAGAAATTTTATGCAACACACCCGGAAGTGAAAGTGGGCCCTGATACATTCAATCCAGATCTTGGTATTTCATGTCTGTTAATTTTTCATTAAGTATCATTGTTTGTTACTTTGATAGTTACATTTCTTCATTAACATGTTTCATTCACCCCAAATACTTTTTAAATTGTACATATCTATATCATTAACCATTATAAAATGAAACTATATGGAAAGAAAAATACCATCATCATCATCACCTAAATAGTGGAAAGTAAAAGATCAAAGGAAGAGAAGCATGAACACATAGAGACACCAGGATTGGTCTGAGACTAGGGAAACACCCACTACGAGGAAAATCCTTGGAAATTATTATTCTTAGATATTCATTGAATGATTAGAAATAAGAGTAAAATTATCCATGAGTACATATATTTACGATGCATAAACCAAATATCATATTAGAATTAAAACGATACCCATAATTTTGCATGAAGGAAACTGAATCTAAGAACTAAAATGCACTCACATTGGCTGCAGCAAACTGATGAACACGGTTGATACTGAATGAAGAATGAAGATACATTTGTAGCGGAAAAAAATAGATATGATCCATAGATCTACTGATCTATAATACCAAAACTCGGATATTAAATATCACCAAGTGATATCAACTGTGAAGTCCTAGATATGAATACAAGAGACTATCAATGATGCCCTAATGCAACTGTGATTGAATAAATGAAGTCTAAAAGGATTTTGCAATCACCTGAAGGTGATAAAACTTTAATCTACCCAATAAATCTCTGATTTGTGGCCTTAACACACTCAACCTACAGTTGAAGTTATCTAAGCCGCTACCACCGTGTTCTATTCTTGCAGTTGCACTTCAAATCAGCTTGATCTGACCTCGGGACTTTGGCCATGCTCTTAGCAAGTTGTGCCAGTGGATTTGGAAGCTTGGATGGAGGCACAACACAACCTTCTTGTGGCTCTGCTGACCTAGGCCACTACCGAGGCCTTTCCTGAACGTGAGTTTGGACCAATAGATCTAGATCTGAAATGTGTCTTAGAATCTGACCCCGATCCACTGCATTCCACTACGCGAGCTCCTTCCTACGTACCTGCGCAAGACAAAATAAATTGATGGGTGTAAATCATAGATTGCTTGAGCAAGTTTGAAAATGAGCTTAAGCCAAAGTCGCGGGTAAGAAAGGCCTAGGTTAGCGGAGCCATGGGCAGGGTGTGTTGTTCTCGCAGCCAATGTGCCAAAGCTGCTAGCACAACTTTCTAAGGGCGTGAACAAATTTCTGAGGAGAGATTGGGCTGATCTAAATCTAAAATGCGGGCACAGAATGATGTGGTAGCGGCTCAGAGTCCTTCAGCCACGGGTTGAGTGTGTTAAGGCCATGACTTAGAGAGTTACTAGAAAGATCAAATTTGGATCACCTTTAGTTTATTGTGCAATGCTTATATACTTCATTCTTCATAAGAGTGTCATTAATAGTCTCCTAGATTTAGATCTAGGACATTTGAGATGATATAACTTGGTGATCTATTGGATTTGAGTTTAGCATGTTAAAGCCACGGCTCAGAGAGTTACTGGGAAGATAAAATTTGGATCACCTTCAGTTGATTTAAAAATGCTTCCATACTTTAGTAGTCTAGTCATAGTTGCGTCAGAGCGTCACTGACAGTATCCTCGATTCAGATATATGACTTTAGAATTGAGATCACTGGGTGATATTTTAGATATGAGTTTTGGTATTATAGATATGTAGATCTGTGGATCATATTTGTTTATTTCTACTATAGATGTATCTTCAGTGCTCATTTAGTATCATTCATGTTCATCATATTTCTACAGCGAGTGTCAGTGAATTTCGGTTCTCAAATTCAGTTTCCTTCATTTAGAAGTATGGGTATGGTTTTAGTTCTTGTATGATATTTTTTTTTGCGTCGTAAAGATATGTACTCATGGATTATTGTACTCTTGTTGTTGAATCATTCAATGAAAATATAGGAATAAAATTTTCCAAGGGTTTTCCCTGTAGTGGGTTTTTCCTTGGTCTCAGACCAATCCTGGTGTCTCTATGCATTAATGCTTCTCTTCCTTTAATATTTTACTTGCCATTTATTAGATTATGATGATAATGATGGTATTTTTCTTTCTGTATAGTTTCATTTTCTGATGGTTAATGATATAGATCTATACATTTTCTAAAGTATTTGGGGTGAATGTAACATGTTAATGAAGAAATCTAACTATAAAAGTAAATAGAAATGCTACTTTATGAAAAATTAACATGTTATTAGAGTTGGTTGAAGAAAATCCATGCGGATCACTTTTATGGAAGCAAGAAGAGGTTGGTAGAGACCTACAAGAATTCTAGGGTATGAAGAAAACCCTAGGAAATCAATGGATAAGGGTTTGAGAGAAACCCTAGTTTATGGTAAAGTATTGAGATTTGGTATATGAAACCCTCGCATGTCCTTTGTGAATATGTTCTAGCACTTGGATCGATTTTACAGTTGACCTGGTTATTGATAAAGTTTTTGATTGAAGACAACATTGCTTTATGATATATGGTTGACTCTTGAAGCTTGATTTGAGAGTGAGAGGATCATCTCTCATTGAAAATAAGTACTCCTTGGCTTATAACCCTTACTCTTGCTTATGCTTATAGATCATATTTTATGATTATTGTTTCTAGTCTTTATTTCCTGCATGTTTATTTGAGAACCTGGATATATCTAACTTCTGTGATGAGATTTGATGAGAGGATCGCTCTTGAGGATATTTGGAAATTCAAGAAATATAGCTAGATTTGGAAATGAAGGAAATTTGGGTAGATCTGGAAATGCAGCCAAATCTAGAAAAGGAAAGATGGCTCGAACCAAAAAAGGTAAAGAGGCACTTGTGCACTAGAAGCTACCTATGTGAAGGTGCACAGGTAATACCATAAGGCATGCATGATATATTGTTTTAATGTTATGAATTAGCTACTACATTATATGGCTAGCAAATCCCTTCAATATATTGAGAATTCTTACTTCTCGGACGGCTCATGCATGCACATATAAGAGTGATTGAGATTTATTTTGATGAAATAGTGCACTTGGTATTAATAGTTTGATCATGATGATCTATCTGATTCTGCGAGAGAACTTGATGTGACTGTTAATCTTGGATATATTGGCATAACTTAATATATGGTTAACATCTATTGATTTGAGATCCTGATTCTGATTTTAGTGTGTAATAATCTTGATTCTAGATACACATAAAATTTGTTGGATCTCTTATGTAAGTTTACCTAATTGATATGCTATTGATAATACTTGTGATCAGCATGATGATATCTCATAGAGAAGAGTAATTTCACCTTGTTGGTTTATCGATTAACCTAACTTGATCGTATTGATTATATGGATGGCATTGGCAACCATGATTATAAAGGAATATTTATGAGATTGATGTTACATATAGATGACTATTTGTGGTTATAGCACGCGATGAAATAAAAATTGTTTAACTTGATATATTGTTATTGGGATCTTAAGATTGTGTTATCACATCAACCTGTCTCCTTGATCTTTCTAGTCCAACCCTTGATGAAATATGGATGACATAATAGATATGTGTTAATGATAGATCTGTTATTTCTTAATCCATGTAAAAACAAGTTGATGACATGAATGAAATAGATCCCCATTTAGAGGGAGAACTGATTCTTACTCATGATTTCTATTTGAAATATGATTTAACTATATGAAATTATTAATCCACAGCAGAAGGTTGAGCCTCATTCACATAAAGAAAGGCTCATATATGTGACCATTCCTAATAGAAACAGGATTGAATTTTTGTATATCGAATTTGGTCTATAATCTGAATCCATGGATCTCTGATTTTTTTTTGTCATTGTAAATTGATTTCTGGTATTGTTGGAATTTAGCATGAAATCAGATGGTCACTTGGAAGATGTCAGTTTTTCAGATGTATTACATATGTCAGTAAGATATGTTAGCTGGGAAATTCCATATGTTTGAACCGCACTTTTGTGTGCAGGTGATAGAAAAATTCATATAGGTATGTCATTATGTTTAAGGATTGTACATCATGTTTTGGTTAATTGATGTTGATATGTGTTTGGTACTTTTGACATGATGCTTAATGATTGATACATGTTTGGATTTATGGATCTTACCATGATTACGCATTTTGATTTGACATGATTTGATCTGGTGATGGTTGACTTTCACATATGACTATGTTATGCCTGAACATAGTGAACTTCAGTGTTGTATGTGAGTATACATACATATGATTATGTATTGGCCCAATTATTCCTAGAAAAATAGTTGTTGTGATGTAGTATGAATATGCATGACATAATTTTGATGTGTATGCACTTACATCGAATGATGGAAATGGCCTATAATGACATATTAAATGTTAGACTTGAGAGCTTGACATGAATGTAGTCAAGACTTGATATGTGTGCTACCTCACTCTGGTTGAAAGAATTGATGACTTTGATAATAGTTTTACATAAGATTGGATGATATGATTGTGTTAAAACAACATTGATTTGTGTATGGTTGGTTATGTTGGCATGGTAAGGCTTTATGTTTGTAGAGAGTATTGCGTGATGCAAACTCCTTGATTCAAATCTTTTTATATTTGACTGATATCTGGTGAAGTCAGGATAATTAGTTGCAAGGTTTGATCTTGATGTTGATTATCGATTTGGTTATGCATCCTTGATAATTGATAAGTATCTGAAAATATAAGAAAGAGGGAGATTTTTTTTTTTTAAATATCGTAATGATTTGTCATGGCATGCCAAATTGATTTATGGAATTTGGGAAAAAGGAATTCCATATTGCAAGACTTTTTAAATTTATTTGTGTAATGTAAATACTTGAACACTCTGATTTAGCATTCAAATATTGATTGAATGTGATATGATATATGTTAGTTGGTTTAAGCATTGATCTGTATATGATGTGTATAGAACATGATTGAATTCATGATTCAGATGCTTCACTCAGAATTTCCACCAAACATATTCTATTGGTTGAGATATTTCTCCCATGATATGTAGTTGCATCAATGAACTAAAAAAGTTTTGGATTAGTATTGATGAGAAAATTTGGATGTTGCCTTCATATGAGATTTACCATGATATCTTAGACGAGAGGTCCATAACATGACCGAACTCGGATAAAATGTTGTTATCAAGGCTAGTTGTGAGGCATGATGTAGAATCTCCTTTAGAGAGATGATCGAGCATGATCTGGATAAGACATGGATACATGATGATAATAGAGAATACCAAATATGTATATTTGGAACTATGTGTTCTCCATTCATTTGAGACAATGTAGTTGTTCAAGACAAGTTGATGCTTGTGATTGACACCTCCATGAAAGGGGGATGGTTATAGTATCAATGTAACCTTCGTGAGAGGGAGGATGATTATAGTTTCCATGCACATTTGACACCTACATGAGAGGGAGGTTGGTTTTGGTATCTTATTATTGGTATCTTGGTGTGATTTACGTGACTATGTATGTTCTAACATAACACTTGATTTGATGTCCTGTAGGTACAGGAATCAACAAGTACCAAATGAGAGAAACATTGTTCGAGGACACTGAGCTAGATCCTCTTCCTCTCTATAAAGATCCCAAAACGAGGAATTGAGACAGAGGGATCCTCGGGTTGAGGGAACTCTAAAAAATAGTGAATATTCCTTATCGGTCACCTGTCAGATTTATGTTATCCTTTTCTGTTTCGACAAGTCGAGTATCTCCTCCATCGTTGGGTCATTGCAGAGTATACCCCTGTTGGCATCATACCTACAAGTTGGGTTGTCTTATCAAGAATAACGCTCCTCCTTTGGCCAACAAGTTAAGAGTATACTTGGGGTGCACAAACCAAGCATGTTATGATGCAAGTGTTCTACCACATGGCTATTCAAGGTCATCGATGGGAATATCAGTAAGAAATAGGATGGGTTGGGATAACCCTATGTGATTTCAGGTTGAGAGTGAGTTCCCCGATGTGAAATAACCATAATCGATTCTAGGTTGACAGTGAGCTCCCAAATGTGACACCAGGGTTGATATGTTCTTCCCTACGTGGATGGGTATCCTATTTTCTAGATACGGGGTTGTAGAGGTATAACTCCCCCATGAGATTCTGGGAGATGTGTTCCCTGAGATGTGATCCTTGTTGATGTGATCTCTGTCGATGATATTCTAGGTAGTCTCCTGATGGCAAGGACTCCAGAATGATAGCCTGATGAATGGAGGTTGGTAGCCCAAGCTCCCCTCTAATAACAAATTATTCTTCTAGATTCGAGAATATTCAGCATACAAGTAGAAACAATAAATATATAAACAAAAGTAAGCATGAATATTACATTGATGATTTGTAATGAGAAAGGTTCTCAGCATGACGACTAACTGACAGAGATGTTCAGTGATGACACATGATGATGCATGAATATCAAAATGGCATATTGATCTATGAACAGATTTCAGTAGATTGTGTTGAGTTGTGATGGCTCCATGATACATAGAACTACAAAGAAGAGATTGGAAAGTGGAATTATTCCTAGTTGAGAGAGAGTATCAATTTTTGAAACTAGGGTCAAATTCCACATTGGATAGCTCAGATGATTAAGATAATAACTTAATTATGTTCCTCTTTTCAAGAGGATCAAAATCGACCTGTAGATCTCCCCAATCAGTTAAGTAGAAGTTAAGTTATGAATTAATTTAATATTTTAATGAGTTCATTAAGTATGTTGATTTGGTCAAAGCCCTAAGGGGTCACTCATAAATTTATAAATAGAGGAAATCTCAAGCTCATTTGCACACTTTCTCACATGATCTATGATTTGCGCCCATCATTTTATTTCTTCCATGTTTATGTTTTGGCTCGCACGGGTACATCGGAAGGAGCTCGCACAGTGGCACGCATTGAATTGGGGTGAGAGTTTAAGACACATTTCAGATCTAGATCTATTGGGCCAAAACCGTGGGTAGGAAATGCCTAGGTTAGTAGAGCCGCGAGTAGGGTGTGTTGTTCCCACAACCAAGGTGCCAAAGCTACTGGCACAACTTGCAAAGGGTGCGGCCAAAGTCTTGAGGTCAGATAGGGTTGATCTGAAGCTTAGTTGTGGGCACAAACCATTTTAGTAGAGGCTCAGAGTCCTTCAACCACTGGCTAAGCATGTTAAGACCACGACTCATAGAGTTACTGGACATATCATATTTGGATCACCTTTAGTTGATTGTGCAACGCTTTCAGACTTCAGTCATTTGGTCACAGTTGCATCAGAGTGTCATTGACAGTCTCCTGGATTCAGATCTAGGACTTTAGAATTGAAATCACTTGGTGATATTTCAGATCCGAGTTTTGGTATTATACATACGTGGATCAAATCTATTTGTTTCCACTACAGATGTATCTTTAGTCCTCATTTAGTATTAGATGTGTTCATCAGCTTGTTGTAGCCAGTGTTAGTGTATTTTAGTTCTCGGATTCAGTTTCCTTCATTTAGAAGTATGGGTATGGTTTTAGTGCTTGAATGCTATTTTTTTCTGCGTTGTAAAGATATTTACTCATGGATCATTATACTCTTGTTGTTGAATCATTCAATGGATATCTAAGAAGGATAATTTCCAAGGGTTTTCCCCATAGTGGGTTTTTCCCTGGTCTCAAACCAATCCTGGTGTCTCTATGTGTTCATCCTTATCTTCCTTTAATATTTTACTTTCCATTTTTTAGATGATGATGATTATGGTGGTGGTGGTATTTTTCTTGCTGTATAGTTTCATTTTCTGATGGTTAATGATATAGATCTATACAATATAAAAAGTATTCGGGGTGAATGCAACATGTTAATGAAGAAATGTAACTATCAAAGTAAAGAACAATGTTGCTTTGTGAAAAAATAACAATCTCTTCATCTTCTTCCTCCTCCTCTTCTTTATCAGAATCTGATAACTCTTTTTCTTCCTCATCACCTGCTAACCAATTGAAGGTTACACCAAAGAGTAGGGGGTTATCTCCTTCTCCACCACTGAAAACTAGAGGCTCTTTTGCATTCTCCATAAAAACTGTAATTCGTAGAGGATGGAGAGAAATATGTCTTCGAATGTGGCCAACACTCCTATATAGGTAGTCTTGTTATTTTTTGGAGAATATGGAAGACTGGATACTCTTGGTATCAATCCAACTACTCTTGCGAACTAACGGGTTATGGGAGGGATAGCCTAAATCTAATTATATGAGATTTCACAAGTTCTCGTGGGATGTGTCTTAGAAGAGTCACCAACTTCAAGTGCACAAGCATGGGAGGTAAAGTGTACATTGTTTCCTTGATCAGGAGATGTAACTTTGGGATTGAAGGTTCAGGCCCTCTTGATAGTGCGATATATATTGATGTTGTTGGATCCGCTAATATTCAATGGATCTTCTTGATATGAAATACCAATTATACCTCACACCATTTGGCATAGGATTCCCATCCGTAACAAAGGCTCAGTTGCCTTATTCTTAAATATATACCTTTTTTTGCTGTCAGCAAGAGAGAGTGATGCCAATGTACTTTCACAAAGAAAGGGGGTGTGCCTCGTGAGTGTCTAATTGCAAGTGTGTCAAGGTTATTCTACTACAAAATGGGGCAGAGAGATAAAACTAAGCCTCTAAGAGAGAGGTAATAGTACCACTCAAGAAAAGACACACATGAACCAAAGGATTCCATCTAACACCCAACAAAATATTCCACAACGGATGTGACGATCATTACACACAATAGATTAAGAAATATCTATCAAGTGTCCTACAGAATATTCCACAAGGATATGACAAAAATTATACACACAGTAATATGAGAAAGGTCTATCTAATATCTTGTGCAATAGTCCATAAGGATGGGACAACAATTACAACCATTACAACACATTCTCAACAATATAAGCACTAAAATAACTAAAATAGTTCAACTATCTTAGCACACATGAAAAGAAAACATGAAGTACAAACATCCATAGAATAGTCTTACAAACATTCATAATCCATGCGTGAAGAACATGTTGGCATTGAAAGGCTTCTATTATTAAGTAAAATTTATGATACACACATATATAATGCACATCACTAGCTCTAATAGTGGAGTGTTCGAGCCACTCCTTGCTACACAAAAGAACCAAATATTCTCTCTATTTCTTTGTTGGAGGAGCGAAGGTGAAAAAGTCCTTTGTTCATACAATGAGGGACTATAGATAACCAAGGGTGACTCTTTGAATACCGTCATGGCTATTTGACTTCCCATGACTTTTTCACTTACATGACTCTTTAAATTCATGTGTGTCCTTTGGAATTCAACTTTACAATACAATTGTTTACAATGAACATTATACAATAGTGATGTGGAGACACCACTTATGACATGACACTACTGACATGGAATTCTTGATGATGTGGAAATCTCAAGACATCGTTGTTGGTTAGAGTTAAGTATCTTCATGAAATATTTCTCCTTCATTCCTCTACAATCCTTGGTGATAGGGAGTCTTCAATGATATCAAGTATCAGAAAGTGGTCGCAAACTAGTTTCTGTTTTCTTTCTCTTGATCAATCATCTTGTAAGTTCAGCTGCAAGAGTTTCTTTGAGAATTATTTCTTCCTTCCTTTCTTCCTTTATCATCTTGCCATGAATTTCTAGAGAATATATTCCTGCAATTCACTCATGACGAGATGACATTAATATGAAAACCCCTAGTCTAATATGATACATTTTGATCCACAAACTGAGCTCAAGATAGGTGATAGGCTAGGAAAGGAGGCTCAATGACTATGCACCTACGCATTTTAGGCAGGAAAGGGGTGGCCTTGAGCCTTGATATTTTTTAGTGCATAGTTCAGGATAGGATGATGGACATGATAGTGCATTTTTTGGAATCAGTGGGGACATGTAGTAGGGATGAGAACTGGAAAAGCCAACTGCATAGTTTAGGTGGTCAAGGAGGCCTAGGTGACTATGCAGTGCATAGTTGTAAGGCTCATGGGATGAGATTGTGTATTGATGTTGCAAAGTGTGTAATTCAAGTCAAGCTGAAGGCCTCAACTGCGTAGTTCTAGAGATACAGGTCGGGTGATGGTCACAAAAACTACACAATGGGGGAAGTCTTGGGAAGATAACACTTTTCACTATGCACTACCAAGAAGCAAGGTCATAACCATAGTAATAAGATTATGCAGTTCATAACTCAGGGGAGGTCCGGAGAGGTTGAGTTTCTTGGTCGGGAAATTTTCCAAAAAATGACGAAGTGTGGGACAGGTGAGATCAATGTGAACATCTATGGGTTTTGATTGTGATCACACACTCAGCATACTTGATGAATCAAACATCATATATCATCCAAGACATATAGATAAATCATTATCCCCTGTGTGATAGCTTTATGACCAATTATGACAAGTGCCACACCAAATATAAACTTTACGACGATTATGATGACGCTTGTGCAACAATGTTTATAACTTTGGAAGAGTGTTACAGATGCTTACATGGTTATAAAACCTAATTTATGCAGACTTCTTGAAAATATTGGAACAAGCTAATAAATTTAGTGTGGTAGAAAACATACCAGAAGGCGATATTTTTCCTATCTTATGAATGGTATCACAACACTTTAAGAAAATCAATGAAATTAAATTAAATTTTTTTGACAGCCATGAAAAATACCGAAGAATGCTTAGAAACTTGGTATAGGCTAAAATTTTGGAGGGGGTTATAGGAGCTAAAATAGAACTAGATCCATTTTTTGAGTTATTTTGGAGGGGAGAGTTTCCTCCTTTCAAGGATAATTCTTCCTCGTCACTTTTTATAAGTACCAATTAGAATTGGCTTCGAGGGGCATGTATTTCTTAGTCTTCTTGTGGAGAAAACTTTTTATTTAGCAGCTCCACTTTCATATCCAGTAGGGATGTACCTGGATTGATTCAAATAATGAATTTTGGTGCCATTTTTAGCTTCTAAATATTTTTTTTCCTTCATACCACTTTAAGTATCCCTAGGTTTGGCCATCCAAGGAGACTCAAAGCCCTCTTGCACAATTTCTTTATTTTATTTGAATATCTTTTTCACTCACATCTCTTATTTCTACATTAGTGTTTGTGTCTCTTTTTTGTAGGTTACATTAGTTCAATTATTGAAGTGAGTTTTTTTGTAGGTTATTTAAAGTTTCCCAAAAATGATGCATCCATATAATAGATTTTAAAATTCATATTCATCATTGAGCTACTTGGATTGGCTTACTAGTTCATAAATAGAGAATTCCTAGAAGTCTCTTGTAGCAAAATAGTAGTAATTTTAAGTTATTTTTTAGAATACGTTAATTAGATTCATTTGAGTTGATTCCACTTGTTTTGAGTCATAAAAAATTCAAGTTAATAATAAAATTTACCTCATATAATTTGCGCTTGATCAGGTTAGGAATTTGATAGGTTAACTAGCTCACTAATTCTTGAATTTCCGGTTTTTATAGTAATTTTCTACTATTTTTTATCACATGTTAACCGAGGTAATTTTGAATGATTCCACCTGGAATGGAGTCCTAGGAAAATACCTCTTCATAAAAAAATTTCACATTTCATTTTCATCTGATTTTCTTGGGTATTTGGCAAGTTATATTGACGAGTAACACTCATGTAGCAATATTTCCACTCCTATAGCAATCATGTAGCAGTATTGTAGAAAAGTTTTTTTGAGATCTTCCTTCCCAAAATTAATTGTAGAAGCATATTTATAGCCTACGAATTCTTTGATTCCACTTTGGTTGAGTTGAGGCTTGGTTGGGTCGTCATTTAGCTCTTACATTGCTTCCTTCTTGATTGTTGATTTTTGCAATTAGTCTATATTTCCTCTTTTCAATTTAATTGAAGAAAAGTGTGCTTTCTTCAATTAAATAGAATATATTTCCTGCAAAATAGAATATATTTCCTTTAATTCCATTTATTTTCAAGCAAGATAGATTATATTTTCTTATTTTTCATTATGATTTACGTTGTTGCAAATAGAATAGGTTTATTTCATGATATTTACTTTCCAAGTAGAATATATTCTCTTATTTTTATTTACCTTTTTCCGACTTAGGATTGGTGGCTTACCTAAGATATTTTCTCATTTGAATTTGTTCCATTTCCTCCTTTCACTCGCATTAAATTAAATCAAACTAGGAAGAGGAAGTTGTTTTCTTCACATACAGTGTCATCCCCTCTTAAGTTTGTATTGACTCCCGGTTGAAAATTTAAGTCAATAGCCTCAGGAGTTGAAAAACTATTGTTGCAATATTGGGGCTCATCAAGCTCATCTAGCATAAACAGACTGATAAAAAATGGTAATCACAAAGGCTAAAGCATGGGATATATTTCATTTTTATACAAGCTTGAAACAAGAAAAACTATGCTCGAGAATACTTGAAAGTAATTTCATTTTTACATAGGCTTGAAACAAGGAAAAAATATGCTTGAGAGTTTTTGAACATGGTTTAATTTTTACACAAGCTTAAAATAGAGAAAAAATATGCTTGAGATTAGTTTCATTTTTACACAAGCTTGAAATAGAGAAAAACTATGCTTGAAATTGGTTTCATTTTTACAAAACCATGAAACATGTGAAAAATATGCTTAAGAGTGGTTTCATTTTTACACAAGCTTGAAACAAATAAAAACTATACTTGAGAGTGGCTTTCATGCCCCCAACATAATAACAAAATTCTAGGCGCATGCCCCCCAAGTTTCATTTCATTCGCCTAAGTAGACTATTGGTTACTAATAGACAAATGGAATGAAGGTTCATTTACGAGATCAAGTGAAATACTCGACTTGAAATCTACGATATATAATCAAATACTAAAATTGGAAGGGGATTGGTTTCCTTTTTTAATGATATTAACACGAGAAAATAATTATTCTTATGGGACCTTGTTTTATTTTTTAACGAACTTGACACAATAAAAGGAACCATGCTCTAGGTTCTTGTTTCATTTTTTAACAAGCTTCACACAAGAAAAGGAACTCTCCTTCGAGACCTTGTTAGCTTAGTAACCTTATCGAGGAAGGTTAATTGGTTGTGAGGGATATCTAGGATATGGAGAGATGGGTTGGGCTACTAAAATTTGCATCTGACCTTGATATGAATTGTTTTGATAATTAGAATAACCTATACCAAGTTTTCCAGTCCCAGGAATGTTTTGATATTTTGGGTAGCCTTTATATTTTCAAAAAGGTTTAACTTTTAAATATTGTCCTAAATAAATTTATTGCATTTTTTTTGTCTAACCAATAGGAGCTTGGGGTATTTCTTGTAGTGGTTTCCCTAACGGAATTCGCATCATTCCTGGAACATACTAACTAATTGACACCCATGCCATGCTATAAATGGGTTGAATTAATTGTACCTAATGAATAATATTAGCAAGTGAGTCATTGCTTGGAGGGGGTTCCGTGTGGAGGGTGTTCCGTGACAATAGGAGAAATGTACCCTTATTTGATAAGATATGAAGAAATAAGAAGAACCTGAGTGTTATGAAATTCACTCTCAAAGGGAAAAGTGTGATCACCTAAAGGTGGAATTGAGTCAACCATTTTTTTCAACCACTGGTTGGTTGGGAACATACTCATGGGATTCATGTTCAGAGAGAGTGGGATTGACTGAAGTTGGATTTGAGTCAATTACTTCATTAACTAGTGGAGGATTAGAATAAAGCTTCCAGTAACCAGTCAGAAGTTGTGGTTGAGAATCTATAAGTTTTTCCAACACTTTTGAGGCTTCATCCATATAAGTACAATGGCGAATAGGATGATTCCCTTCAAAACGTATAGAGAACTCAAATTTACCCTTTTTACCATGGACCATACTATCACTAGTTGATGTTTTATCACCAGCACAATATCTAAAGGCTGATGTGATGATCATACTTCTAATACTCATGGAATACTATGGAAATATCTAAGATGGTGGTCACCCTTACTAAGCTTGAAAGGGAATTTCACTTTACGAGCCTTGTTGGAAAGTTTCTTAGCATTAGTTTTCATTCATAGAAATGGTTGCTTGGTTTCATCCCTGCTTATTTTGCTTCTTCTCTATCTTCCTTTTGTTCTTCTTCTTAGCTTCTTGGTTACTTGAATCAAGACATTCACTAGGTGAGGAGGAAGAAAAGGATGAATAAACAGCAGGTGAAGAAGGAAAAGGGTAAACTTTAGGATCAACTTGATATTGAGATTGTTTAGCTACATGGCTACTTGGATTAGTTCAATTTTGGATATTTGGAACCAAGGAGGTTGAAAAAAACCAAACTAATAAACCAGACGCAGACCTGGGAAGGGGCAGTGTTGCAATATTAGGAAAACCAATGTTTTCAAAAGAAGGAAAAGGACCAAGATTCCCATCGGGAAGGGGTTTACATGACTGGTACAAATCAAAATTGTTTTCATTAGTCTCAACTTAGATATTCTAGGAGTTTTCCATGGTTAATATGGTGTTCCCACGGATTAATTAATCGATTTTAGAAATTAAATACACAAAATAAAACAAGGGTAGCTAGGAATATAAGGATTACCAAGTCACTTTATGAAGCTGTGGAATATCATTTCCAGTATGCAAGTAAACTCCACGAATGTTGTGTTTGGTGTATCATAGATAACAAGGTGGTCGAATTGATTACCTATGGTAGGATATTAACCTATAAGGGACTTCCCAAATATCCAAAATATACTGGAGGTACGTGGTAGTGCGATGCAGCAGCGGTGTTTTCCGTGCGTCATGTACTATAGGAATTATTTCGATATATGTTTCCTATGTGGAGAACCTTCTGATATAACCAATGGTACGTGAATAATGATATCATATACTTATGTACATGGGATAGTGACTACCCTCATAATGTAAATCATACAAGTGACGACAACTCATACATATAAATATGTCGAAAATCATCTCTAGAATAGAACTCTATATGTGTTTTTAATGTTTCAAATGCTCCTTATATTAATTGAATAAATTTTATGCTGATCTTCAATTAAGTTTCAGTTTCAAGGCTCATGACAGGAATTCACCTAAACTTCCTATGATGCAACGAGCATGATGAAAATAACTCTTTTTCCTTCAATGAATATATCTATGAAAAGGAAGAAACAAACAATGATGTATCAAACAAAAATGCAGCAAACAATATCTTCCTAACTACATCTTTCAATTTCACTATTTCGAATTCAGTTCAAAGCCACGAAATATGCCAAACCATGCATTGTAAACTATACACAATTTCCCTCAAAAAAATGCAAATGTAATCTATGTACAATACTTGACCACCTGGTAAAAATCCATGTAAAAAATATATAGGACCATGGTTGATGGGACACGTATTCCAAGCTAAATGGTGGGAAAAAAATTCTAGTGAGTTTTCACTTCGGTTTATTATGGCTAAGGAAATTGGAAAAGGTAATGGAAAAGGCTTCAGAAAGGAAAAGTGGCATTTATTGGAATTTATTTATGAAAATAATGTAAATTAGGAGAAAAGGAAGGTGAAAGGTCACAGGTTGCATGTGAGGAGGAAAATGAATGAAAATATTGTAAAATGAAGAAAATATAGGCCTCATCTATAAAAAGGCTTATGAGGATTAGTTCATAGACATTTTTCAGTTGAGTTTTGGAGCTCTCTCTCTATTATCTCTCTCTCATACTCCTGGAAATTTAGAGTTTTCTTAGAGCACTTCAGCATTGGATCAAGAATAAAAAATAAGGAAAAGGAAAGCAAGGACCAAGCAAGGAAGGGAAGGATCTAGAAGCTACATTGGGATTATTTGTAGGTATCGATTTGCAAGTATCGATTTACATGTGTGATTTTCTTGTTAGATTTGGAATGCATGGTTATGCATGTGTGTTATTGGTTTTATTTTTTTCATAGGCATGGGTTTTTCTAGTTGTGACAGTGTTTTTCAGCCTATCCTTTCCATTTATGAATGGCCATGGTGGGATGTGGTTCTCATGTTTTGGTTGAGTTGGATTTCGAAAGGAATTCGAAACTAAGTGAGGTGGATCTATGAATGAACAAACACATGGCCTATTGATCCCTGAACTGGACTGTGGATTGTGGCAAATCCACTGTCCTAGAAACCCATGAATCAGACTATGGGTTTCGGTAAATCCAACTATTGTGTGCCTAGGTGGGCCTAGGAATCCTCAACTGGTGAATGGTGGGATATACGGTAAACCATAGAGGTGTGTGCCCTCATTCAAGCCTACTGATATGGTGGGGATTGCAGTAAATCCTAGAGGGTGGAGTCTAAATCAGGTATAGGAATCCTCAACTAGTGAATAACAGGATATACAGTGAATCCTAGAGACTTGAGTCTCGATTATGGCCTAGTGGTCCCTGGATTACACTATGGATTATGGGAAATCCTAGAGAGTAGGAGACATTAAAGTTCCTCATGGTGTAGGTGGAAAAATCTGGTGGCATCCATGTTTGTTTACGGTCTAGTGATCCGGTGAAGATCGCAGTAAAGCATTGTTATATTGATGAGGATGAGGTGGTTTAGCCTCGGGAATTATTGCCTTATTTTGGTTATGATTCCGACATTCATGCTTAGAATATGGTATGTGAGTGATTGGCTAGAAGAAAATTTTGATTCAGTCAATCTATGGTCGAGTGGTACGTGGAATTCCTAAACCTGGTTGGATTTTGCATTCATTAATTAGAGTGCTTTATCCTTGGTATTCAATGTGTAAATGTACTAGTGATATGTGAATCTTATGAACATTGTATCCTTTTTATTTTTGTTGTTTATATGTTGGGTATGAGTGTGTTTCATGACAGTTATGATGTATGTCTCTCATAATTTTTTTATTATTTTGTGAAAAAATCATGAATAAATTACCCAATAGATGATAATGCAGATAATGTGAGAAGGAATAAATCCTTCTTGGTGATTCTCAGATAAGTATGAGACCCCTATACTCAAATATGTTGTTTAAACTTGTAGATTTCATATGTGTGATATGTTCGACGAAATGACTGTCATGGTTGGGCTTGGTTAGGTCAATTCCTTGATCAAGTTTTTTATTATAGGATTTTTCTTGGTGTCATTTATTGTCTCAGAAAGTCTCATCAAGTTTTGGGTAGTGGTTTGGATACTAGCCATGAAAAAGTGGCTTAAATATCACCGTCTCTGGCACAGAACTGGCTAAAAAGGACTGCAGTCTCTCCCTTACAGGAATTGTTGGAGAAATTATAGGGTTATAGTTGCATGCATTCCTTGTCATGGGATCCCCTAGTGGTTTAATTCGTTTGAAGGATGGGTTAACTCAGGGGTTGGGAACCAGGAGTGGTGTATTCGTTCCTGGCGGTCCTATAGCACCTGAGGGGGGTATATAAATTGTTGGTTTGTCAGTTTCACTTCCTTAACTTCACTTAGGGAGTTGAATCATATCATAGTAACTCTTCATCACACGTTTACCTCGGTGTATCAGTTAGCTTGGGTAAATGTAGGAGGAGGGAGTAACAAAGTGGTATCAGAGCATGGTTCAACACTTAGATTGGATGGGAAGAATGTATTTTTCATGCATGTATATAGTTTTTATATGTGCTTGTTATGCCTGCATGGTAGCGGTCATTATTACAATTTTGTTTCCATGTTGTTGGGATGTGTTCGTCATGAATGCATGACTATTGTATATGGATTTGTTATGCATGTCAGTATCTTTATGTTGTTATGCATGCATTTTCATGGTGACGTTTGTCATGCATGAGGTCATTGTATGCATATTAAGTCATCATGATGTGATTGGTATGTTATGATTCTAATGTGTTGCCTGAGATAGAGCAGGAGATGCAGATCATCAAAGTGAGGTTGTAGCACTGGACCTCGAGGTAAGAGAATATCGCCATAGTTTTTTATATGGTGGGCATGTAAGTGTGTTGGTTAATGGTTGTTATAAGAATTAGGGTTATGTACATTCTTTTCATTTTATTGTTGTTGTGGTTACATTCATGATAGATTCTAGTTGGTTAGTGCGGTCGTATGCACATGTCGGATAGTCATGCATGGTAGTAACTTGTTGTTATATGCATTATGGTTGTTGTTTTATGTTAGTTAACTTGTTGATTATGCTATATGTCGTTTATGAGTATGTTATATGTTGACTTGTTGTTGTTTTATGTTATTTAACTTTATGATTATGTTTTTTTATGTTGTTGTTGTTGTTTTGTGTAATTTAACTTGATGATTAGGGTTATTCCATTAAGAACTTGATGTTATATGTATCATGTTGATATGGATTGGTCTGTGTAGATGGTTATGGTTATGAAATTTAGGTATGAGATGATATATTTGTGATATTTTGTTGTACTAATCTAGACTGAGTGTGCATATGTGATTGTTATGCATGAATGAAAATTTTTTATGAGTTTATTATGTGAAAGTTTTAGCTAGTTACTGATATCATGACCTTATCTTTGTTTGAGTTTTGTATTGTGAATTTATATCATGATAAACTAGATTGATTGTGCAGACAAGGTAGCCTCCCCTAAGATACATCAAGGTATGTCTTCTATTTGATGTTTTATTTTTTGATTATGTCATCTAGTTGATTTACTTAAAATGGTATCTTTGAAAGTTATTTGAATGTTTGATCAATAGCATGATATGAGTATGTGTCTGTAATATTTCACAAAGGAATGGTCTTGTTTTAATATGTTTGTACTAGCATAGTATGTGTTGAGACATTTGATATGTACTTGAGTGTAAGTGGGTGTTAGTTTGAGTATTATGACTAATGAATGTGAGTTGATTGTTGATTATGACATGGTTTTTAGTCTTGGTAAAGGTTTATTTTAGATTAATATATATGATGCCTTGATATTTGGAACTTGTGATTAACATGTGTGAACAGTTGGAGGACAACATGCTTGGTATTATAATGGTCAGGTAATAGCTAATTTTTTTGTAAAACTAATATTTGGGTGATGTGATAACACTTAATGAGAATCAATTGCAGTACGGTGAATGGTAAAAGAAAGAAATTGGGTGATAATTCATTTGGCTATGTTTGGAAACCATAATTATAAACGAATGAATGCCTTTCATACAAGAATTATTCTTAACCTTGATTTTGTCTGACATTATGTGGATATATGTTATATTCATGAACATGTATTTGACTAGTATATTAGCTAGTTTCTAGTTGTAGCTGGATCTATCAAGGGGTTTGGAGTCCCTTGAGAGATGGCATAGATGTATTCAGTTAAAAAAAAATGTGCTTGGCATAATAAGGTAAGGTAACTGATATATTGTTACATTTATTTATACCCTGAAAGTTGTGTGTATATGGTAGTGTGATGCAAGGGATTGCATGGAAAAAGAAACTTCCATTAAATCTTGAATAAGCCTAAGGTTGAGTTTTCCCTTGGAAACATTGGGAACCCATGGATTTGAGTCATGGTGTCTGTTGGAAAACTTGTGCTTTTGGCATTTTATGGTTTTTTTGTGCTTGATTTATGGTTTATTTTATGTCTTTTCTATGGCCATACCACTTGTTTTTGGTGTCATGATGCTATTGGTGTTTCATAGTTTTCTTTTTTATTGTTTCTTGTTCTTTCATTTTTTTTAGGGTCTTAGGAATTGGTTGTGAAATATTAAATTTAATGGATCTTGGGAAGAGTTGAATGAAACATGACAAATTATGTAAAACTCCAATGAAACTTGTTGCATGAGTAAGGGTAGTTCAAGGAAAGAGTGTGATATTCGGTTGGACTAGTTGGGTCCACTAGGATAAATGGATGATGGAAGGACATGGCAGGAGAATGGTAACATGAAAGGTAGAATAAAAGGGACTTGAGGTGTTATATTCCTTGGCTATGTTGGGAATTGTTGTCTCAATGTTGTGTATGTTGTGCATGGATAAAGGGAGTTATCTTAACCTTGACCTTATGATATTTGGTAATTATGGTGTGATCATGTTTATGCTAATGTTTATATATATGCATGTATGTATGTAAGTATGTATTTCATTTTCTTATAGAATCATGATTTTCTATTGTTGATGTCTATATGTATGTATGTATTTTTTTCTCTCACGGTGTCATCAAGAATCATTCTTGTGGAGGAATGATTGCTTATGCCAGTGAATGGAATAAACAAGTTCTTGGTTATGAGGAATCAAGTGGGAAGATTACTCCTGAAAAAAATATGAGGTCAGTATCATGAAGATATGAATTTGTATTATATGCTTGTAATATTCTTATGTTTATTATATGGACAGGTAATGCTGAGGGATACATCAGCGAAATGAAAGCAATGCGATATACGACATGTTGGAACAAACATGGATAGTGGAAAGACACTAGAAGTAATTTTGCTTGGTAGAGTCAGTGTGCAGTCTATGGATGTACAATAATATTGTTGTATGTATATTGTACATGCATCACCTGTGATGTTGTGTGCATGTGGTGTTGTGTACATGTTGTTATGAAGTACTGTGTACAGATGGTTTTGTGCACATGTTGGATATGTGGTGTTGTGTACATATGGTGTTGTGCGCATGTTGGATATTTGGTTTTGTGTAAAAAAGGCGCTTTGTGCATGTTTCATATGTATTTTTATGTACATATGGCGTGTTTTACATGTTTTACATATGATGCTATGTACATGTGGTGTTGTGTATATAATTGTACATGTGGCGTTGTGTGCACTTAGTTACGTGTACATGTTGTACATGGGGTGTTGTCTGCAGGTAGTGTTGTGTACATGGCATGCATGTGGTGTTATGTACATGTCATGGATATGATTTTTTGTACATGTGGTGTTGTGTATGCATCATGCATGTGGTGATGTGTACATGTGGTGCTTTTTGTATGTTGTGTAGGTGGTACGGTGTACATTGAGTGGTACTATGTGCATGTCATACATGTGGTACTATTGTACATGCAGTATTATGTGCATGTCGTACATGTTGTGTTGATCACATGTTGTATTGTATACATGTTGTACATGTTTTTTATGTTCGTGTGGTGTTCTGTATGTGAATTTTGTAGTCGTGGTATAGTGACATGTATATTTGTTGTGTTGTACCCTGTGTATGTATATGTATTGTGTTTTACACCGGGTGTAGGTGTATGTATTATATTGTTTTGTACACCAGTTATAGGTGTATGTACTGTTTTGTGTTGTACACTAGGTGTAGGTGTATGTGTTGTGTCATACGCCGGGTGTAGGTTTATGTGTTGTGTCATACGCCGGGTGTGGGTGTATGTGTTGTGTCGTACGTCGAGTGTAGGTGTATGTCTTGTGTTGTACACCAGGTGTAGGTTTATGTGTTTTTTCCTGTGTTGGGTGTAGATGTATGTATGGTGCGGTGTCATACACTGTGTGTGGATGTATGTGTTGTGATGTATGTTGTGTATGTGTGCGTGTTTGAAGAAAAAAAAAAAAACTGGGTGTTTGTTGGGTGTGGCAACCAGTCTGGTGTGTGTACAAGAAAATACAAAGGATAAACATAGAAGAGAAGGACCGATTAAAGGATAACTATCAGTATTTTATTTCATTTTTAATTATGCATATGATCTATGATTCTAATTCATGATTATTACACGTTACCTATGATTCTGGTTTATGCTGATTACATGTGATATATGATTAAGTTTTATGATGGTCGCATGTGATTTATGATTTTGATTATGATGGTTGCATTTTTTGTTAACCAGATGTTATATGTTTGTACATGATGATTTCTTCAAGATCTAGTTTGACTTGTTGTGACAGGAAGTAAACAGAGTTACAGGTGTACCTTATTAACAAGCTACTAATGAGGTATGATTTGAAATTATTTCAATTTATTTTAAATCTAATGGCATTTGTGTGCTTGGTGTAGGAAAGCATGGAAATTTCTGGTTGGGTGTTTGAAAATCACTGCAAGAATTAGCATTAACACCAAAAGGAATTGGAACAGGCAGAAATATCTTGGTAAAGCACTTCAGGAGCAAGGCCATTATGGGACATGGTACCCAATAATGTCCATTGATTTCCATGAGCATGTTATGATAGGTATGATGGTTTTGAAGCAAATATTTTCCTTGGTTGTTGACCTGTCAATGCGAGGAATCCTTGCCAATGGATGGATCATCTGGGATAGGGGATGCCAGAGAACTTGGAAGGTGAGTGATTTCATAGAAGGGGTTGGATGTATTTCCTGAGGGATTGTGCAGCAAAGAAGGGAAGGTTGGGGATGAATTTTTTTTGGTCATTAGAATTTCCAAATGGAATCAGTTGCACATTGGGAGTCTGCCCTTGAACAATGAGTCAGTAACTATTCACTGAGAGGACAAGGGGCACAGGATTGTAGCACTGGATATTGGATGCATGCATCATATCCTTTTATTTATTGGTTGAGAAAATGTGCATATGTGTATATTATTGTAAATATTGTATTGTGTTGGATTTATGAAGCTCTATAGACAACATGGTTATTTTTTGGTTGAATAAAATGTGATGAATTATTTGTGGTTATTATTGTAAATACCGTAATTAGTTGTTTTATAAAGCTCTGGTAAAAAATATTTTTGTCATGTTTTTAGCAGGCTATCATTGTAGATACCGCAACAAGTTGTGTTATATAGCTCCATGGGAATTTTTTTTTCTTTCAATAGTCTTATTCATTGTAGGTGTCATTAAACACTAAGGATGGTGTTCCTCTAAGGGGGAGGGTTTTGTAACAGCCCTGGTTAAAAATCCATGTAAAAAAATATATAAAACCAAGTTCATGGGACACGTATTCCATTTTGAAGGGTAGGAAAAAGATCCTTGTGGGTGTTCATTTTAGTTTATTATGGCTAAGGAAATTAGAAAAGGCAATGGAAATGGATTTGGAAAGGAAAAGTGGCATTAATTGGAATTTATTTATGAGAATAATGGAAATTAGGAGAAAATGAAGGTGAAAGGTCACAGGTTTCATGTCAGGAGGAAAATGAAGGAAAATAATGGAAATTGAAGAAAATATAGGCCTCATTGATAAGAAGGCTTTTGAGGATCAATTCATAAAAAAAATTAGTTTAGTTTTGGAGCTCACTCTTTCTCTCTCTCACTCTTCGACACTTAGATTTTTCTTGGATCACTTCAGCAGTGTATCAATAATTCCAGAGAAGGCAAAGGAAAGTAAGGACCCAGTAAGGAAGAGCGGGATCTAGCAGCTACAATGGGAGTATTTGCTCGTATATATTTTCATGTGTGATTTCCTTTTTATATTCGGAATGCATGGTTATGCATCTATGTTCTTGGTTCTCTTGCTATCATAGGCATGGGTTTTTCCAAAAGTGATAGTGTTTTTAAGCCTAGCATTTCTATTTTCGAATAGCCATGGTGTGATGGGGTTATCATGTTTTTATTGAGCTAGATTTCCAGATGGATTCAAAACTGAGTAAGATGGATCTCTGAATGAAAAAACACATGGCCTAGTGATCCCAAAATGTATTGTGGATTATGGTAAAGATACTAACCTAGTAACCCCTAAATCAGACTCTAGATTGAGGTAAGTCATCTATTGTGTTCCTTTATGGGCCTAAGAATCCTCGACCAATGAATGGTGGGATATAATAAAGCCTAAAGGTGTGTGCCCTCGGTCAGGCCTAGTGTTCTCGTGGGGCTTGCGGTAAATCCTATATGGTTGAGTCTCAATCAGGCCTAGGAATCCTTGACTGATGAATGGAGGGATATACGGTAAAGCCTAGATACTGGAGTCTTGATTATGGCTTAGTGATCCCTAGATTAGACCGTGGATTACGGTAATGCCTAGAGACTAGGACATAGTAAAAATCCTCATAGTGAAGGTGGATAAATGTGGTGGTATCCATGCTTGCTTAGGGCCTAGTTGTTATAGGTCAATTTGGGCACCATTCCCAATGACCTGGTTAATTGGGCATCATCTCCAGGACCAATGAATAGGGTCTATAATTCCCTATAGTTTCAGCTGTTATATGCCCTAAGGTAGAGAACAAGACAAATCATTCAAGACTTTCATCTGCAAAGGTTTCCAAGATTTGAAGTTTATAATATATCATATGAGAGCTCATCAATGCTGCCTCTAAAGGGACTAAGTGAATTGCATATGTAGGTAGCCCCATTCAAGGCTGGTCTGCAAAGCATTTCCCGACACTCATGGGTGCATTGGTCACATTGGGAGCGAAATTATCATTGTTCTAGAATCTCCACTTAGCCAGTGCCTTCTAGAAGAGTTCACATGTGTCAAACTTTGAATCCATGTGTCCATTTGACATCTACAATATTGGGAACATGTCTTGCCTATTATTGGAAATTCATTGATTGTAAAACTACCTTTAGCTCCTCTATAAATTGAGCACAGATCTTAGTGTTTGAAAGGGAAGAATTTGAGCAAAGAAATTTTGGTGGAATTTCAATTGAGGATTTTATTTGAGTGACATATTGTTGGAGATATTTGCATTGTGATGAGGCTAGGATGCTACTGGAGATGGTGACACTAATTCAATCACTTGGTTGTAACCTCCCCTTCTATCATTAATAAATATTACTACTTATTTTTCCCTATATGCATCTGTATAAGCTTTGATTTTCCATATCATCATCTCTTATTTGATGTATATGGTTTATGCTTTATTGATTTAGCTAAATAACTTGAATAGACATCTGTATTATTTCTATCTCTTTCTTTTTAGTGTTCATTCTTGTAGGAAATATTTTTCACAGCCGGTTGGAATTTGAAGCTACAACAAAGCGACATAAGGATATTTGGAAGCGCTTGGCCCTCCAAGTAAGCTTATTATTTCATTATGTGTGTCTGTTTACAGTTAGGAAAGATAGTCATAAATTCTTTGACCTGTTGTTCTAGATTAGCACCTGTCTAGGGAAGAATGATTTATCTATAATTCATAATTCCGCATAACAAATTGGCGACTCCACTGGGGAGATTACTCTTTATCCTAGGTGTTTTAGCCTCTGATTTCCTCTGTTTATTCACCTAGTAGTTGTTATTCACAAATATTAGGCTTTTTTAAATCCAAATTTGCATTAGAAGTGTGTTAGACAGTTGTGTTTTTCATTTTACATTGTGCCCAATGCACTCTTGGACAGGACACAATGCTTTTCATAGCACTGTCTCCCTTTCAGTTATGCGTTGCAAAGCACTGTCTCTCTTTAGAGACTGGGTTGCCTCTTGGAACCATCCAAATTCCTCTGAGTTTTTCATTGAAATTTGTTTTAGTTTGTTCTCTGCTATGTTTTGAAAAGCCTGAACCTCATATTGACCAGTGAACTTATCTTCCTCTTCCTCCTTTGAAATAAAATTTGTTTAATGTTTGTTTAAAGCACTTTTATTTATAATTGACGAATTGATTTCAAAGTAGTTCAATTCTCACATTAGATCCATTTTCTTTTGAAAAGGAAATTGTCATAAATTCTTCGTTTCCTGATAGGAGAAATTGTTGTTTAATTCCTCATTTTTCCTTCAAAAGAGAAATTGTTTTTTATATTCGTCATTTCTCAAAAGTAAAAGGAATTTTCTTTTATTGATTTAGTGCACTTAGTTTCTTTTCTGCATTCATAACATTAAAAGGAACTGAAAAAAAAAAATCTGCATTTGCATGTGGTGGTTGGTGTTTTTTTCAAAAGGAACAGTTAGGAAATATTCATTTATTTTGTGCTCATTCATTTGTTTGCTCTCAAATTGATTGCTCTTTCTCTCTAGTAGCTAGGATTTTCATTGAAAAACTAAAAGTGAAAGATTTATTATCATTCTTAGTTTGAAATTTATGAATTTCCAATAAATCATCGTGGTGAACCTTTGAAAGGAAAATTTTTAAACAAGATCAACTTAAAATTTATCTCAATTTACCTAACAAATCATTGGAACCATAACGATAACATTTAGAAGGTCTAGGCTAGAGACGTGTTCTGACGTCGTAAAACATAGCAGCTATTGTTAACTTGTATGTGATACATTCTGAGTGTGATACCTCACTCCATGTACGTAAGTATATCGTAGCTCGTCCACATACTTTCTGGTATATCGATCGGTGTTACAATACGAAAAGTATAAAGGGGTGCTCTCACTGTGTGGTTTCACATCAAACAGAGCTAATATGAACTTGGGCCTCCACATACCTTCAGGTATGTTTGGGAGGAAAAATTTTAGGTGTTATCCATCCATATTGAATCGAGTCAGATGCCTTATAAATTGTGATACACAGAACACAACATTCAAGGAGATTGTCTACCCATACTTCTTGGTTCGCCAGGAGGTATTCTACAGTTCACAGTTTCTTGGTAAACCCTTTTTCCTAGAATTACCCTTTTATTTTGTTTATTTACTTTTGGTTAAAATAAATTATTAATCGTGGAAGAACAAAATACTTTCCCCCATCATTCACTTAGAATAGCATTAAAACCACCTTTACCACCAGAAGTTACTTCTGGTAGGTGAAGGTGATCACACTCTGTCGAATCAAGTACAATTCGTACCTCTGGTGAAACATTATCTTCCCATAAACCAGAGTTAGCTCAAGTTGTTTCTACACATCCCGGTTTGTCTACTGTTGTCAAAACAGAGTCTTCATAGCTACCCATGGTCACGATCCATCCAATCAGTGAGACCATACCTCTTGGACCCGACATTGTTCAACCATAAATTGATCCAGATCCTGTCTTTTCTTTTACAGAAGATCTGAATCCTGAAGTCGTACAACCAGAAGTTGTTCCTACTTTGGTCATCCCACAAATATCTGTAGCTATTGAGTCTCCTATATCGCACAGTCAACCACCTGAAATATACTTTGGGCCTGACGGTGAAATAATTCCACCTAGTTTAAATGCGATTGAATAAATCCCACATGATGATACACCTTTAACTCCAACCGATTTTTGGGAGGACCTTTACCTATACGAGTCTTTTCCTAAATCATTACCATATGCCTTTGTTGATCCAGTTTCCATTCAAACTCTCGTCGATTCAAAAGGGTATACATTTGGTCAAGTAACCATTCCTGAACCAACATCTTCAGTTGGGCCATCTGTTCCAATTAAATCAGCACCTACCCTCGCTACCCCGTCGATGTTCACAAATTCACCAGAGTCATATTTTCATGGTGGCCCTATGGTCCCATCAGGTTATAAATCATTATCTGGAATTTTCTTTGGTGGATCTTCAAATCCATGGACTTTACCGATGTCATCATCCAGTATTTTAACTGGTAATCCTATAGTGAGTGTTGAACGACTTGATTATTTATACACATCTTCAGGGCAATATCAAGCCAATATCAAGCCAGTCCTTCTGGGTCTATTCCTCCAAGTACCATATCAACTAGACTCCCAGCATTTGAAGAGAAATATTTTCCATCTTATTATCCTCCTCATGATGGGGGGCAACCTTTGGTCACCCAATATGAAAGTACTCCATCACTTTTTGGTCAACCTAATGTCGAAATGAATGTTTGTTAATGGCAGCCCGCTCTGCCTATCCAACCAAAAACGGTTGTACATTCATATCAACCAGTTCAACCTGTTACACCCACCTCATTTCCATTTTTTAATACATCTTCACCCCTATTACATAATTAAAATGTTGCACATCAACCTTATCAAGCAGGTCCTTCGACTTAATACCCTCAAATGTTGGGTCCACAAAATCCAAATCCTTCAGTTAATTTACAACAACCTGTATCCGAAATCATTTATTCACAAGTTGGTTTACCATTTTATGGGATGTCACAGCCACAACCTGGTTATACCTATCAACTGAATCCAAGTTATCCTAATTTGGGTTACAAAATTGGTGGACAGATCCCTTGACAACCTTAGGCACAAATGCCTCAATCCTCATTTCAACAAGTATCATATCCAGTTTTTGGTCAACAGAATCCTCAAGCGTTTTCTTTTCAAAACAACCCCTATCTAGGTTACCAACACAGATTCCTTGTGATGGTGCTCAAAGGCATGTTTCTCAAGCAATTCCATCTTACCCTGGCTATGCTCAACCTGACCCTAATAGACATTTTCCCTTTGTTGCAACTTTATAGTTACCGGATTTAAATCGGATAACTAATGATCCAATTAACTATGCTCCTTGGTGACCGGTGGTACCTCACAAATTACCCTGGGATATTCCTAAGTTCAATGGAAACCCTGGAGAATATTCGTCAACGCATGTAATGACTTATCATTTATGGTGTTCATCAAACCCCCTGAATGATGATTCTATTCGATTACGTCTTTTCCAGCATACACTCACAGGTCCAGCTACAAAATGGTATATTGAGGAGCTTCTTTTGATAATTTCACTGCCCTAGCTACAGTCTTTTTGACTCACTTCCAGTTACCCATCAGATATGAAACTGGAATGGAACTCTTGACCAATTTCAAATAGACTAATGCTACTCACATTTCTGATCATATTCATGAGTGGCGTTGTCATCATAGAATGGTTAAGACATTTGTTCCAGATCAACTCCTTGTTGAATGGTTCATTAATTCCCTGTTACCATCTATAACTGAGGATGTGGCTAAGGGTGGCTTCGTCACAGAAGAGAAATTTATCATTCATGCCCAATATTTAGACTTGATTTACACTCAGTCTGGCATGCTCTATGAAAAAATTCCTAACGCGCCGAGATCTAATTTTACTGGTCCTCCTCAATTAAAGGAATCTCATGCCAGAGACAGCTTGATTAGCACTACAAGCACACATCACACTACTACATCTGATCCTACACCTTCTTCCAAAATTAATATTGTGTCGTTTGACAAAGGCAAAATTGATAAGCAACTCGGAAGTAAGGAAAAGGGTAAATCTAAGATAAAGAAAACTTCAAACCCGCAGGAAAAATCATCTGATCAATCGTCTGGAGCTAGGAAACATCATTATCCATGCATAATCTATAATGAGGAACACTTTTTTAGGGATTTTCCTCACCGCACTGAAGTCTCAAAAATCATCAAGATTTCCCATGTGTCAGTTGTGTTGACAAACCCATTTCAAAATCTGGACACAAACATGGTTGCTACGGATCTAGATCCTAGTTCCCAAGTGTTAATGTTATCTGTCACAAAACCTTCAACAAATATTTTGGTGTCAACATGTAATAAAGTTTATGGTATTCAGGTCACTAATCAAGCTACTACGTCGACAACAAATCCGTATACGGAATCAATACTACCTACTACTATTCTTGAATTGACAATAAAGTCACCAAAGGGAATAATTCACAAATCGACATATAATCCTCAAGAAAGAGATGGTCAAAATTATAATATAGTTGAAGATTTGGCTCATTAATCCCCTTCAGCTATGTCTGCTCTTGAGGTATTACAAAATTGTCACTCCCAAAAACAGGGTTTATTGTCAGCTATTGGTGGGATTGATCTGACTGATTCTAATCTTGTCATCTTTAATCATATGGGATATATGCCGCAACTGCCAGCATAATTGGCATTCTCCATACAAGTAAATGTTCTCAATCACATTGTTCATCACACTATTATTGATGAGGGATTGTCTACATGCATTATGTCTCTAAATTGTTGGAAGTCACTTGGCTCACTACGCTTATCACAATCATCAACAACGTTGAAGGCTTTCGATGGACGTACATATAGACCTTGTGGTATTATTAATAACATGCATGTTGAAATAGGGGGAAAAATAGTAAATTTTGATGTTGAGGTTATTGACGGACCCCTTGACTATAATATTTTACTTGGAAGGCCGTGGGTATATGCAATGACTGTAATTGTTT
This sequence comes from Pinus albicaulis, assembly GCA_034641835.2. NCBI lineage: Eukaryota > Viridiplantae > Streptophyta > Pinopsida > Pinales > Pinaceae > Pinus > Pinus albicaulis. The sequence continues at coordinate 1,091,735,296 of CM076578.1, forward strand.
CTACATATTTCTGAATGATTTCCATTCCACATAAATGTAATATCATTGTCATTAATCAACTATCCTTCTTTGCCTCCACTTCATAGGTAACTGGAAGCGTTCCGTTCATTCACATACCCCAACTAGAACTTTAGAACATTAGTGTAGGACTCTTAAAGGATTCCACTCTCATGGGAACCTTTTTATTACTGCCACCCATGACTTTAGTAGAAATTTCAAGCATAGAGACCTGCTACATGATCTCTTCCACTCTATCTAGCTTAAGGGAGAGTACGGTTGATTCTGAAATTACTACGTTGGATGAGTTTCTGCAACCTAGCCATATTGAGCTGGCATAGCAATCAATCTATATGTCTTGGGCAATGAATCTAAAATCAGCATCGTCGAGTGTTTGGGTTGATCGTTCCTTAGAATTTGATACTCCCTCTGATCCTTTTTCCTCAATGTTCTTGACAAATTAAAATATTTTGGAAGCGATGATGTCAAAAGGAGAACCATGGGAAGATTATCATCATCGTTCCCATCTTCTTGATTATGAAGAAAATTATCTTCGTGAACTATATCACCCATCAATCAAAAATTTCTTTTCAAATTATTTACCTATTAATGCAATCGATTCTGAGAGAAATCTGTCAAATATTAAAGAAACCATTTCTATTGATATTTTGACCAAACCTGGCATTGTGGAAAATATTCATGTCGATGTATCTTGTTTTCCATCAGAACTTGAATTATATCGCTCTCTATTTCCTTAATTCTGTGATGTATTTGCTTGGTCTTACAAGGAAATTCCAGGCATAGATACTAGTATTGTTGAACACACTATTAATATGTATCCTAATGTCAAACCGGTGCGTCAACGGCTTCATCCTGTTCATCCAAAGAAAGTTGATGCCATCAAAGAAGAAGTTGAAAAAATTTTGCGTGCTAGTTTCATATACCCTATTCCACTAAATGAGTTGGTTTCCAATATCGTTCCTGTCATGAAAAAGTAAGGAACTGTTAGAGTGTAGGTCAATTATATGTATGTCAATCTCACTTTTCTAAAAGACAACTATCCTACTCCCTTTATCGACTATATTATTGACCATTGTACTGGATGCGAAATATTTTCGTTCATGGATGGATTTTTCGGCTACAATCAAATCAATATCCTCCCAGAGGATCAACATAAGACAGCATTCATCTGTCCCTGGGGTACTTTCTCTTATAGGAAACTACCATTTGGTTTAAATAATGCTGGGGAAACTTTTCAGAGAGAAATGGACTATGCATTCAATGCAATCAAGCACATTGTTCAACCTTATCTAGATGATTTACCTACACATTCACGAAATCATACTGATCACCCGATGCACTTGAGAGCCATTTTATTACATTGTCGGCACTACAAAATATGCCTCAATCCACATAAATGTGTGTTTTTTGTTGGTTCTAGTCGTTTTCTTGGATTCGTAGTCTCAAAAGAACGAATTCGAATTGACCCATTGAAGGCTCAAGCCATTCTTGATTTTCCTGCACCATCAAATTTACTTCAGATATAGAAACTTCAAGGAAAGGCTAAATTCCTAAGAAGGTTTATTCCAAACTACGTTGAAAGGGCTAAAGAATTTACTCGACTCTTGAAAAATGGGGTTCCCTTCCATTAGGACCAAGTTGCGCAAGCTTCTTTTGATGTTGCAAGGATACTCTTGTCTGAGCGTCATTAATGTATCCCCCTAATTATCAAAATGATTATTTCCTATATATCGCCAAGGCTGAAATGACCATTGCTATGGTTTTGGTCCAAGCAGAAGATGGAATTGAACATCCAATATATTATTTGAGTCGTAATCTAAATGATACGAAATTTAAGTATTCGTACGTAGAAAAGCTTGCCTTGGCAGCCGTTCAAGCTGTCCAAATATTTTTCCATTATATCCTGCTCCGAAAAACCACTATCATTTCGGATTGCAACACCATGACTTATATATTATCACTTCAATTGTTGGGGGGGGGGGGAATATTCAAAATGGATTGTCATTTTGCAGGAATTTGATTTGGACTTCATCAAATCCAAGTCAAATAAGTCTTTAGTTTTGGCTAAGCTTCTCTGTGACATTCCCTCTGATAATACTGCAACTATGTTGGAACCATCAATTCCTAATGAGTCTCTGTTTCTGATTGGATCAATCTGATCCTTGGTATGGGCATCTCATCATTTATCTCCAAACTCAAACTTTTAGACCTGATACCTCTCGCTCTGAACAGTGATGTATTCGATACCAAGCCAAAGATTATCTACTCGTCGGCGATACACTTTATCATCGTGGTGATGATACCATTTTAAGCAAGTGCCTCACTCATGAGGAGGCCAAAAAATTTTTAAATGGTTTTCATGTTGGGGCTTATGGTGGACATTTATCTGGATTCACTACCATGCAAAAGATACTCCGCGTTGGTTACTTTTGGTCTACCATTTTTCGAGACTGCATCCTCGTAGTCAGAAGTTGTCATGCATGTCAGATTTTTTATCATAAAATTCACAAACCGCCTGCGCCAATGTATCATGTTGTCTCTCTGGAACCATTTTCGAAATGGGGTAATGACTTCATGACCTACAACCCTCATTTTTCCGGGGGGGCATGGTTGTATTATTGTCTTAGTCGACTATTTTACTAAATGGGCCGAAGCGATGCCTACATTCAACAACACAGGACAGACAGCTGCATTTTTTTTCTTTAATCATCTTATTGCACAGTTTGGAGTTCCATAGGCTATAGGTATAGATCATGGGAAGAGTTTTTGCAATCACATGATGACTAAATTAACTACCAAGTTAGGATTTTTACATGATAATTATACTCGTTATTATCCACAATCAAATGGACAAGTTGAGGCTATCAAAAAGATTCTTAAAAGTATGCTTCAACAAATGATATGAATTTGTAAAATAAATTGGAATTTGATCCCGTACTCTGCCTTGTGGGCGTATCAAACCTCGGTGAGAAACGAAACTGGATTTACTCCTTTTCAATTGGTGTATGGTCTGGAAGCTATCTTACCAATCCAATGTGAAATACCGTCATTAAAACTCGCAATCGACTTGTTACCTGACACCTCAGAAGAAGAAGCGCATCTCCTTAACCTCATCCATCTTGATGAAATGTATCGTGAAGCCCAATTGGCTAATGAATCACATAAGAGACGTATAAAGGCGCAATACGACAAAAATGTCCAGCCTCGCATTTTCTCAGATGGCGACTTGGTCCTTATTTACGATCAAGAAGCTGATGTAATAGGTACAAGAAAATTTGAGCCATTATGGCATGGCCCCTATATTGTCAAAAGATTTCTTGCTAAGCGTGCCTATGAGTTGGTTGTTTAGGATGGAATTCCATTGGCGCAACCTAGAAAGGGGTTGTATCTGAAACGTTACTATGCTTAATCATGAGCATAGTAAATTTTTGAATTATATTGTATATATATGATGTTGATTTGCATTCACTATCTTAGTTTGTTTTTAAATTTTTCTTGACGTTAGTAATCCACTTTACATTTCATCACAGATGTCTCAATCTTCGAAACCCTTTGTTGGATATGCTGATGGTGCTAGTCGTAGTACGCAGAATCTATCCTCTGCAGCGTGGGCCATTTTCACTCCGAACGGCGAGTTGGCGAGTTTTCAAGGGATTTGTATTGGTAGATCAACGAAAAATATCGCTGAGTATAGCACATTGATCGAACTTCTCTCTGATTCCATTTCATTTGGTATTAACCATATCATCATAAGGTTAGACTCAAAACTTGTGGTATTACAACTTACTAGTGTTTATACTATTAGAAATCCAACACTGCATCATTTTTTCTTAAGAGTTTGACTTTTGGAAAGACACTTTGATTTTATTCGATATCAACACATTTCTAGAAATTTGAACACATTGAATAATCCTTTAGCTAATCAAGTTTTAGACAGACATTTGCAACATATGTAAAGAAAACATTCACATCATTGAATAGGATTACACAATAAACATAGGAAAACACTAAAATCATATAGATAGATAGTTATAGGTTTTTAAAAAAATTTGTGCCCAAGACACATTGGTCATCTGACCTCAAAATGTATGCAAAATGTCAAAATTAAACTAGTGGTGCTTGTGGTAACATGTTATAGATCTAGCTATCCTACACAGTAACTGCATCCAGCAGTTAGGAACCCAAATAGTGTGTCGCTACAGTAACATGGGTAACTCTTCGATCTGGCAATCCAGAATCCTGAAGGTTAAACCCTCTATGTGTTGCCGAAGCTCAGCCAGAGTCTCAGCCATATCAAGATCCTGAAGGACTACTCTCCCGATAGCCCTCTCTGCTGGCACATCTACCTCATGCTCCGGTTCCTCTACTGGTTGAACATGACCAACATCTGCATTACATCAAAAATTTAGTTTATTATTGGGAAAACATCAAAAATACAAGAACATTTTATAAAATCAAAACATGGTCAAAGAATTTTTACCCATTTCACCCCACTGAGCGCCTTCTGGTAATGCTAAATCTAAATCTCCTTGGAAATCAATGCCTAGGTATGCATACTCATCGATGGAAACAATCTGTCATCGAAATCAGGCAAAGAACGCAATTGAAAACACAATGGTAGATTGGCTTGCATGCCTACCCATGTGTTCTACCCATCTTTGCATCCGTGGATCTCTAGGATTAGACACATCCAATGTCACATGTTGTGGCTGCATCAGTGGAATCCGTTCTAAAGCAAAGGATATAAGTATCGAACCATAACTAAAATTCTTCTTTCTTCCTCCCTTTGCTTTGTTCAGTTGTTCCTTTATCTGAGAAAGAACATCTTTAGACCAATTGAATATTGTTGGCTCCAAACACTCTAGCGCGTACTGCATATACAATCTATTTGCTACATGGCGTGTAACAGTGCCGACAAGCTTTGTGATCATGAAAAGGATAGTTCTCAAAGGAAAATATCTAACATCCCAGATGTTTATCTTTCCATATTTGCTTGGCTCTGCCCCTGGATAACAATGTTCTAAAAAATAATCTCTCACTGTCTCTCCTCCAACAATATACCCTGAGAGCGAAATAGGCAAGCCTCTCCTTGAAAACCTGTAAGAAAGTATACATCCTCGACTGTTATGCAAACCACTTGGTTCTTAATATGAAATACCTCAATAGCTAGATCCCATGCTCGAACTAAGAACTCCAAGAGTTCTATTTTTTGCCTTATCCCTGACAACCTGAAGTACTTAAGCAGTCCACAATTCTTAGAGCTCTTAATATACTTGGATCATTTAGGGCAATCATATCCTATTATTCATGTTCTCTTTCTCTCCATGTAATCGTCATTGTAATCCAATGGAAACCTGAAATACAACAATAAAAACCATTAGATTCTATTAAATGCAAAAAATTGGGCAAATGTTGGGCATAATGCAAAAAACCAAAATCTAGATTGTGGCCAATGCAGTCTGTAACAAGAGACAGTGCGTTGTGTATGCAAGTAGCCTTAATTTTACTTTCTATGCAATGCATGTTTTGACATCCAAGGGTGTGTTGCCATCTTTTGGGAAGAATTTACCCTAGGGACCTCAAAACCATAAAAAATTTTAGAAATTGGAAATGAAATGATTACTAAAGGAAGAGGAGGTTCATGGCACTAACCTGGATCAAACGGCAATGAAATCTGTCCACAGAAACAATCACACTCAAGAATGGAAGTTTGTTGATAGTCCCACAGTTCGTAGCTCCAAAATATCAAATCGTATTTATTTCTATGACTAGTTTTATTTTTCTTTTTATCATGAAACAGGTGTTTTTAATCCATTTGATGCTGCTCTGAACTAGGTCTTACAATTAACGAACAGATTAGTTGTGCAAATTTATTTCAAGAATGATTTGACCACAATGCATACTTTTTCTCCTTATTTTTCGAGCTTTGTTAAAAACGAAAAAGGATTTGAAGCGCACTTTTATCTCTTTTTCGAGATTCGATAACAGTGAAAAGGGAACCCCTGGAGTCTTCTTTCAGCTCTTTTCAAACTCCGATAATGTGAAAATATTTCCGAGCACTTGTCTTTTCGAGCTCGTAAAAGTAAATGAATTGATATCTATTTAGTATAAGTTTAACCCTTTTCCGAATTGAGATAGATTATTTATGAAAAAGGAATACCTTGGTCGAACATGACTAAAGAGGTTCTCTCAAATATTATTTTACACTTTTTTCGAATTTTACTCCCGTGTAGACATTGTGGGAGTGACTATAGGGTTCAAGTCAGATGAATTCCTGTTCAAGGGAACAATTGGGGGTTTAATTAATTGAAATGATAGGTTAACTCATGGGTTGGCTACCTGGAGTGGTCGATTAGGTCCTCTACTTCTTGTAGCACCTAAAGGAGGCCTATAAAGTGTTGGTTTGATGGTTCCACTTCCTTAACTGTACCCAGGGAGTTGAATAATATCATAGTAACTCTTTGTCACATGCTTTACCTCGATGGACCAGTTAGCTTGGGTAAATGTGGGAGGAGGGAGTTACATACAATTTCTTGTCCTGCTGTGAAAATGAGAATTCTAACTATGAAAATGTAATCTATCCAAGAGAATTTTTAAAAACAAACACAAGATGATTCCAAATTAGTGAAAGAACAACATAATAAGACTACTTATTAACATCAGTTCCTTCCTTCACTAATGCAAGGAAATACCCATTGAAATCAAATGTAATATGAGATTTCTTTAATGGAGGACTCAAACTGAAATTGGGTGAAAATTCCAAAGATCAAAAGAGATGACACTCGAAGGAAATTAATACTCGATTAAGGGGGAAATGTTTCTGCAAAAAAGCAAGAAATAATACTCAAATTTTTTAAGAAATGGAAATTTTTCTTTTATTTTTCTTTCAATTTTCAAATGAAATGACAATTAAAAGGAAGCTAGATCATCTACCAAAATAACTCACACATACTAGGACTGTAATATGAAAATTCATTGTATCCAATCAACATTCAAACCAAGTGTTCACAAAACCTAATTGATAAGAAGAAAGAAAAAATCAAACAAACTCTCATCAAAGGAAATAAAATTCAAATGTGAACACACTAATGGATTTATAGAGACAATGACTAGTTCAGTCACCCAAGAAAACCTTCTAGATCAAATCAGAGCTCATAGCAAGGTAAATAAATGTAAATTTATGTGTCCTACAGGACCATTGCATGTGCATAATGGGCATCATTGAAAACCATCAAAATTACAGAGAAGAGAGGCTACGATGAGTCACTTTGTCTCAGAACACAGAGTGCACTGGGGCTGATTTTTTTATTCATAAATTTTCATCGATATTCCACTCTATTTTACGTCACAATATATTTGAAAATATTATATTAAAAATATGAAATTCTACACTATTATAGTTTTATTGAGATTCAAGTTTTGTATATTTTACTATAGTTATTAAATGTATACAAATGGAAATTATAAAAAAAATATAGAATGATAAAATAGAGATCACACACACACACACACACACATAAGACATAAGATATCCTTTAGGAAAACATTTCAGGAGAGAACCTAGTTGGAAGGCGAGGTCACTCTGCTCTCTTTATCTATCTAGAAATATGGTTGTGGGTAAAAATAAGTAAGGCTTGTGGCATGTGGGCTACTAGAGTGAACATATCCTCTTTTTTTTCTCTACCTCCTATCTCTCCTGGTTATCTTTTCTCAACTATGGAAAAAAATTCTCTCTGGAATGGAATGCCTCTTCCTCCTAGTGGCTCGGTTATAACAAAGCTCGATAGCCTACTAGTGGTTAAGTTTGACTACATCAAATCTAAAACAAAGTTACAAAATAGAATCTTCTAGATTATTTTACATAAAAAACATGTTGCTAGCCCCTTTTCCATGAACAACAAGGGTTGACATGGCATCCTCCCAAATTATAGGTGTGAAAACGAGAAGGTCAACTTTTGAGTGGCATAAATTTTGCATAGAGACTGTGATTCACATGCTTCTTGCATTGTTGGAAAAATATTTATGTGTAGAATAGGACGAAAAGGTGATAAACTAATGGAGAAAAACTGTATCCCCAAAAAATATCATTTGATGCCTCAGAAAGCCCCCAGAAGGTTTTAGACCCTATTTTTCCAAACTGGGTCTCGTCGATAAAAATTCTCCCATGAGATGATTCCTCCACTTTTTCCACTTTGAATGCATCAATACAGATGAAAAAATATATAATTATCCAATCTGGATCATACCTCCCCATTTTTGGAGGCTTTTGTCCCAAAAACATTCTACTGAATGAGGTGAGTAAATTTTTCCTCTACCTTCTCTTTGGTGTACCATTTAGCTTTGACTAGAAGTTGTCCCTTCAACCCAATCTACCAAAATTCATGATTCCCCTATCATTAGGTTAATTTTGAGGTCTAAAATGGACCTCCTAAATAAATTATAAAATATTAGTGGAAATAATAAAATAAAATTTGATTACATCATCAAATTTTAGAGGAAAAAAAGAAAAAACTACTTTTTCAACTCATGTTTTCAACTTATCTCCCAAAGTTTTTACTCAAATTTCAAGCAGGAGTACTCATTGGATAAAAAATTTAATTCCTCGTCTGAGGAGTAGCCATGTTGAATACTTTTGGTGGGACCTTCTACACGAAAAATGAGAAATACATGAAAAACATGATTGTAATCACTTTTTTTATGTATTTCTCATTTTTCTTGTAGTAGGGTCAATTGAAAGTATTCAACATGGGTACTCCTTGTATGGGGAATTAAATTTTACATCCAATGAGTACTCCCACTTGAAATTTGATTAAAAAATTTGGGAGGTAAGTTCAAAATACGAGTTGAAAATTTTGTTTTATTGTTTTATTTTTTTTTAATCTTTTTACCCTTTTGATTAAAAAATGGTGAATCATCCCCCATGGTTTATATCATCATCTTGAATCCTATTGGTTCTTATAAATTTTATTTTTGTTGTCTATTTTTCTGTAATATCCCCAAATGGGAACACTCAGCAATGCCTTCTGGGATAACGCACTCTTCAGAAATATGTGCACTAAAATGAGTTTGCAGCTCCTGGATCCCTTAGATCAATGGCTCTAGTATCTAGATCTAAAAGGAGAGAAAAAACAAATTAAACTAGGTGAGGTAAATAGACCTCCCACCACTTAGTATGGATGGAAAACACCCAAGGAATGGAGCTGTAGCTATATGCAACAAACTTCTTCAAAAATAATGTTGTTGAACTAAATGAGATTAGGATACCAATATGGAGGCTCAAATATTACATGTGCATCAATAATTTAGATTTAAAATATAGCCCATACAATGTACAAGAGAAAATAGAAGACTATACAAAATAAATCCTCATAGATGAGGTGCTACAACCACATGAAATGTCTGAATAAGATTGACAGCATTATTTTCATTGGCTGAAGCAGCAGTAGATTACAACTCAGATCTAGAGCATATTTTTATACAAAAAGATAGATCTAATTCAAATATGTATACAAGAAAGGCTCCTTAATACAATCCCCTTGGGGTTTTGGGAAAAACATGAATAACAATGAGTAGATCTGAGATCTAATTTGTAAATCTGCAGTAATATTCAAAAAAATCTGAAGCATATGAAGTACAGCAGATCAGATCTGAAACCAAACATGGATTAGTTGGCTAATCCATGGATCACCATAGTGAAAGGAAGAATCCAATCACCAGAGATCTCTCCTCCAAGATGATGCCAAAACTCCCTACAACTCTGCTCTTGCAAATAACACAGTACTGGAAGAGGGACTGTGTTGTAGGCTCTGAGAATGCTTTGGCCTGATGCCAAGATATGGATCTTAAGCTCCAAGGTTCTAGAACACTCTTGTCAAAGGGATAGAAGACTTTCATAGTGAAAAGGGGTGCTAGAGATGCATAGATATGAAGAGATCTATCCTCCACTTGCTGCAACTCACAAGGACAACCTAATCCTTAATAGGATTAGCACTGTAGGTGCAAGATGAAGCTTGCCCAAATTCTAGATAGTGGACAAGAAAAACAAAGCTCCTCCAAGAGCTGATCTAGGAAGGAGGTGGGATTCCTGCTCAGGAACACCCAATGCTAACCAGCATTATTCTCAGCTAAACATCCAGAGAATGATATATGTCTAAACAGACAATATATTTAGAAAATCATAATCCTGAACAACATTCTTATGTTTTTCTCCTCTTTCTTTTATAGGATGAAAGCCTTGCAAAACCCTAAACCATCTTAAATGTTTAGCTCCTTTCACATGTGTAGCCTCCAACTAGATCTATGTTATGCATCTAGGAGGTAAATTGCATCTAGATAGCATTGTGGATTTGGTCCTATTGACCCAGTCAATTGTCACAATCCCTTTCACACATAAGGGAGTTTTATTAAGGCAGCCCAAATTTAGCCTTTTTCACATTGGGCATTGATTTATTACTGGTTTCAAGGGGTTTTATTTTCCTCCCTTACACATTTATTCTTGCAATAAGGAAATGAAACAAAATTTTACATTCCTATTAGATTGGGCTAATTAGGAATATTACAGTCCTCTCCTCCAAAATGTTGCTTGTCCTCAAGCAACTAATAAGGTGAGTGCTGCAACTCATCTCCTCCTCCATTGGTGACACAAACATGATTTAATCTTCCTCCTTGTGTCAAGTTTTCACCAAACCATCCCTCCATGACTTGCTCCACCAAAGTTCTCATGAGATACAAATAGTTCATCTCATAAGAAGACAATAGATCATAGGAAACAAACATGGTTTATCCAATGTTCTCCCTAAAATATGAGACATAAATTACATGGGGAGTAGCCATTCCATATGGCTCATGCATTCCTTCCCTCCTTCCTCCACACATCCCTATTAAAATTACAAGTACATCATCTAGATAGGGAATCAAAACAATGGACATACAAACAGAAATTTCCACATAGGGAGGAGGGTCATAGTCCCACATGTGGAACCAACGCAGAGAATCTCCTATCTACATCAGATCCAAATATGGTAAGTGATTTTCCCACCACTTACTTGCTACCCAAGTCATCTCACTATTGTAGAAAATGTGAGATAAATTTGGTGCCTTTGGGAAGCACCCATCATGGAAATAAATCTCCATTTTCACATCAAGGGTGTGGCCAAATTCAGAATTTTTAGTGGCCCAACAATTGCCATGAGATTTACATGATACATTGCTCCTTTTAGGAGTCATGGCCTGCATAAAAATGGTAAAATAACATGTACAATCAGAAAATAAAACTTGTTTTACATGAACACATCCTTTACCATCAATGTTTCTCATACACATGGAGTTGTGCATGGATCTTTCCCCTCTTTCCAAATAAGGAAGAGATGGCTGAAATGACTCTTGCATAGAGTCTCATGGCTACCCCAACTCCACATAGCTCATGAATTCTTGAAAATTATGATATAGTTCCTCTTTCAAGCCTTCCCAATCAAAGCTCCTCATGATGATGTTGTAGATCCTCATGGAATACAAATGGCTGAAACAGAACTCCTTGTAGGCTCCGTGTAGGATCTGATGCTTGAGGTTAGAAGCTCTAGGAAAAAATATTCTACCATGATGATAGATGAATTCTCCTTGGACTAAGTAGCCCTCTTCATGTAGTTGGTCATCAAGTATCATACATGTGTGCAGATCTTTGTAATAATCCACTAGCAGTTGGGATTTCCAATACAGATCTACACTGCTCAATATTGATAGTGTTGGCGATGCATCGATAGAAATGTCTTTCATGTTGTTGATCCTTCCCTTGAAATCTCCTATGCCAAATATGTGTGTTGGAAGTTTTTTCCTTCCCTTCTCCTCCCACATCGCAAGATCATAAAGGAGAGTGGGTGATGATGATAGGGGAAAAATATTTCCCTCCTCCTTGAGCTTACCCAAGTCTCCCAACACTGTAGCTTTGTCGTCAAGTGATCCAAACCCTCTTGGATCTAATTTTGGAGTAGCAAGTTGTGAGGTCTTCCCAACAAATTTTGAATCAGGTGGCCTCCCAGGTGGTTTTCCACTAGATAGAGAAATTTCAGGGACCATTCTCATATGCATGATGGATAAGATCCTCAATGTCCCTACTTCCACTGCACAATTTCAACTCTGTTTTATGTGTGGAAGTCTTATGAAACTTGGAGACCCCTCTTAGTGGTGTAAGAGTGCCTCTGATAGGAGCATTTTCCCCATCTTCTGATAGTGGATCAGCTATGTGATCCCTCCTTTGTTCTGTCTCATTATCTTTTAGCAAAGACACATGTTGCTTATGTCCTCCATATGGAAGATCCTTAGGATATCCTTGCAAAGGTGCAAGAACCCCTCTAGTGGAATCCATTTCTTCATCTCCATCTCCCAATGAAAATAGATATCCTCCTACTATCACAGCACTGGAGGATATTCTCTACTCTTTCTCTCCCTTCTCTTCATCATTGGAGAATGCTTCATCATCAAGAGATCCTTTTTCTTGATCTCTTAGTGAAGAAGGAACCCTCATGCCTTCTCTTTGAGAAAAGAGATCTTGTTGTAGTGGGGATTTTGCCTCTGGAAAATTATGCAGCATATCTTCAACCCCCTCAACAATTTTTAGGACTGGAGTTGGCTCCATGGAATCTTCCAACTTATGTAGATATTAAAATTTCTTGGGCTTGATTTTCTCTTCCCAAGAAGTCTCATAATGTCTCACATCAGATCTTGTCACTAATCTCCTAGTGAATCTTGCATAAGAAGAGATGTTTATCCCTTTCAAGGAAGAGGACTCAAATAACCACCAAGCATAAGCCTTTCGTTGAAGATGCAGTGTTGCTACTCTCAAGGCTTCTACTTCTGACACTTGATGCAACTAATAGTATGTGTCAAGCTTCCTTACCCAAGACTTGACTGAGTCTTTAGGTGATCCATCAAAACTAGGTAGAGAGAATCTACCCAAGGTGTGTTGTAGGCACCCTCTTCTTCTATTGTAGGTGCTGGATATTGCTTCTCTGAGTTGAAAAAAATATGGGAAACTGAGATTATCTTTGAATCACTCTGATTGAGACTCATATTCTTGGAGATAATCACGAAGAGATTCCTCCTTTGGTGCTCCTCCCTTTCCTTCTTTCTTTGACAATAAAGTAGGCATGTTCCAAGTTGCAGATCAGGTTGTGTGGTTGAATGTTCACACACATTGTAAGAAGTATTGGGGCTTTCTTGATGTAAGAATCCTCCTGAGGGATCTGCATGTCTCTCCCTCTTCATTCCTTGGATTTCTTCTTTCAGTACATACATAGATTGAGAAAGAGTTTTTGAAAACTCTTCTCTCTGCAAACTTCCAGTAAAAGGGCTCTTACCCTTTTCTTCTGTGTCTCCAGTGTAACCACACTTCTTCATTAGTATTTTCTTTCCATGAAAATACATATTGGATCTTCAATAATCAAAGCACAGGCTGTGCCAAGATAGTTTCTTTGATACCATTGTAATATCCCCAAATGGGAACACTCAACAATGCATGCTGGAATAATGCACTATTCAGAAATTTGTGCACTAAAATGATTTTGCAGCTCCTGGATCCCTTATATCAATAGATCTAGTATCTAGATCCAAAAGGAGAGAAAAAACAAATCAAAATAGGTGAGGTAAACAGACCTCCCACCACCTAGTATGGCTAGAAAACACCCATGGAATGGGGCTGCAACTATATGCAAAAAACTACTTCAGAAATAACACAGTTGAACTAAATGAGAGTAGGAGACCAATATGGAGGCTCAAATATTACATGTACATCAGTAATTTATATTTACAATACAGCCCATACAATGTACAAGAGAAAATATAAGACTATACAGAATAAATCCTCAGAGATGAGGTGCTACAACCACATGAAATGTCTGAATAAGCTTGACAGCATTATTTTCATTGGTTGATGCAGTAGTAGATTAAAACTTAGATCTATAGTGAATATGTAAACAAAAATATAGATCTAATTCAGATTTTTATACAATAAAGGCTCCTTAATACAATCCCCTTGGGGTTTTGGGCAAAACATGAATAACAATGAGTAGATCTAAGATCTAAGTTGCAGGTATATAGTAATATTTAGAAAACTCTGAAGCATATGAAGTACAGAAGATCAGATCTAAAAACAAACATGGATTATTTGGCTAATCCATGGATCACCACAGTGAAAGGAAGAATCCAATCACCAGAGATCTCTCCTCCAAGATGATGCCAAAACTCCCTGCAACTCTGATCTTGCAAATAACACAGTACTGGAAGAGGGATTATGTTGTAGACTCTAAGAATGCTTTTTCCTAATGCCAAGATATGGATCTGAAGCTCCAAGGTTCTAGAACACTCTCGTCAAAGGGATAGAATACTTTCCCAGTGAAGAGGGGTGCTAGAGATGCATAGATCTGAATAGATCTATCCTCCACTTGCTACAACTCAGAAGGACACCCTAATCCTTAATAGGATCAGTGTTGTAGGTGCAAGATGAAGCTTGGCCAAATTCCAAATAGTGGATAAGAAAAACAAAGCTCCTCCAAGAGTTGCTCTAGGAAGGAGGTGGGATTCCCGCTCAGGAACACCCTTCTCAGCTAAATAGCCAAAGAATGATATATGTCTAAACAAAAAATATATTTAGAAAATGATAATCCTCAAAAACCTTCTTCTGTTGTTCTCCTCTTTCTTTTATAGGATGAAAGCCTTGCAAAACCCTAAACCATCTCAAAGGTTTATCTCCTTTCACATGTTTAGCCTCCAACTAGATCTGCATTGTGCATCTAGGAGGTATATTCCATCTGGACAGCACTGTGGATTTGGTCCTATTGACCTAGTCAATTGTCACAATCCCTTTCACACATAAGGGAGTTTTATTAAGGCAGCCTACATTTAGCCTTTTTCACATTGGGTATTGATTTATTTACTGGTTTCAGGAGTTTTTATTGTCCTCCCTTACACATTTATTCTTGCAATAAGAAAATGAAACAAAATTTTATATTCCTATTAGCTTGGGCTAATTAGTAATATTACATTTTCTCAGGAGGCCCATTTTAGACCTCAAAATTCCCCTAATGCTTGTAGTTTTGGGCCTCTTCTAAAAAATTGTATCATTTGTCAAATTTGCATGAGCATCGGGTGCCAAATACTTCACTAAAGGTAGGAACTTTTCCTCTTCCTGATCTAGCATGGACGGCCCACAGATTTTTAAATTATCCACATTCACAACTACTTAAATGTGCATATATGGTGGTAAAATAAGTTGATAGGCATTATCACCCATCATTTCTAGTATCTCAAAGATACCATACCTCAAAGCCTTGATTTTATTACTAGGCCCCCGCAACCTCTCCTTGTTCAATTGTAGCCATACTTTGTCTCCCACCTTGAACAATTTATCTACTCTATATTGATCATGTTTGCCCTTATACCTCTCCTGCAACTTTTGTAGTGTGTCTTGTATATGTAGATGGATCTATCAAATCTTCTCTATAAAATTTTCAACCCTCAAATCATCTCCTGTAATATCGTCCCTCACTCGTCCTCACTACCTATATGCAATATCCAAATGTGAAGGTGGAAAATATCCAAAACAAGTTTAAAATGGGGACTTTCCTATAGAAGTGTGGATTAATATGTTGTAAGAATGTTGTATATATGCCATATTTTCATCCCAGGTCTTTGGATGCTTTTGTTTGTATCCCCTGAGAAGTTGCGCGAAATTATTATTGACTACTTTTGTCTGCCCATTTGTCTATTGATGAAATGTTGTAAAGTCTCTTCAACTTTGTACCCATCTTCTCCCACAATGTAGTCCAAAATGCACTGAGAAATTTTGTATCCATGTCTAAAATAATGCTCCTTGGTATCCCAAAGTGCACCCATACCTATCCAAAGAATAATTTTTTTGCTTCTTTCCCACTTATGGTATTTTATAGGGCATCAGAATACACATCTTTTTGAACCTTTCAACTACCAAAAACATGCAGTCATGTCCCTTCTTGTTTTTTGGTAAACATCCCATATATTACATTAAAATGATTCCCAAGGATGAGTAGGTACATACAAGGGATAATATAGACCCTATTTCCTATTTCTAGGCTTGTTGGTACAACAAAAAATTCATCCTCTGATGGACCTAGCTACCTACTCTTGCATCCTGGGCCAATACCCATACCTATGTAAGTTATGCATGGTCTTCCCTACACCAAAGTGCCCTGCAACCTTGGAGGTGTGAGCCATTCTGATCAACTATAATCAATCACCTTTAGGAACACATAGCTTATCCAACCTCTAGAGTAACCCATATTGGAGATGGTAGCCAACGGTGTTGTCACCATCATGCATATAACTCTAACTTTGCAACTATTGATACACCTCCTTAAAGTCCTCGTCTTCTGAATATGCCTTTTTGTATGCATCATGGATGAATGGCTCCATGTGCAGAAGAGTCCCAAAAGTTGTAATATTTGATGTGGGTGGTCTTGAAAGCATGTTGGCCAACTTGTTTGTGTTTCCCTTCTTATACTTAATCACCAAACGAAGTTTTTGTAAAAATCTCATCCACATGTAATTCCTACTGTGTTTTAGCTTACTCTGGGCCTACAAGTACTATAATGGTTGGTGATATGTGCATATTATTGTCTCATTTCCCATTAGATAATGCTTCCACTTCTTCATATCTTGCACCATGTCACAGAGCTCCTTATCGTAGGTAGGGTAGTTAAGAATTTTCCCATGAAATACTTCATAATGGTGGCAGATATGCCTTCCTCCCTACATCAAGCCAGCTCCCATAGCACACCCACTCGCATATGTGTCCACTTCAAAGGGGTGTTGCAATTTTGGCAATTTCATAACTGGTGCTTGATGATGTTCTTATTTAGCACCTTGAAATCATTTTGTTAGCCTTTTCCCAACTCGAAAATACTTCCACTTGTTGTTATGGCATGGAGCGAGGTTGCTACAACTAAAAAGGAGGCTATGAATTTCCTCATACTATGCTACCCCAATGAAACTCCTGATCTCATAAAAATTAGTAGTCACTGACCATATCATGATGGCCTCCATCTTGGAAGGACCTATGTTCATGTCTCCTCCACCTATCATATACCCTAGATACACCAAACACTTCTACACAAACTCACACTTCTATATATTTTCTAATAGTTGGTGCTTCTTCATTGTTTCCAGCCCCTATTTCAAATGTGAAACATGCTCCTCCCATGTAGCACTATATACCAGTATACCATCCAAATAGAAAATAGCGTATGAATCTATAAAATGGTGCAGTACATGATTCTTTAATCTCTTAAAATTAGTTGGTGCATTACATAGGCCAAATGCCATAACTAATCACTCATTCAAACCTTGCCTGGTTTTGAAGGCAGTATTCCATGTGTCGTATTCTTTTACTTGAACCTGGAAATATCCAGACTTCAAGTCCATCTTGGTGAAGTATTTTGTTAATTGTAGATGAGGGACAGTAGATCATCTATTCTAGGTAGGGGGCACATGTTCTTGACTGCAAATTTATTCAATGCCATGTAATCTATACAAATCTGCCAATTCCCATCCTTGTTTGGCACAATGATGGTGGGTGACCCACATGCTGATGTACTCAGTCGAATGACACCATGTTCCGACAGCTGTTGTAATTTTTTATTCACCTCACTTGCTTCTATAAAAAAAATTCCTATATATCCCAATATTTAGAAATGCGAAGTCTGGAAATAGCTTGATCTCATTTTCAAATTCTCTCTTAGGTGGTAACCCTAACCCTTTAGGCTCTCAGAAAACATCCTTGTATGCCTACAACAACTCCTCCATTTGTTGTTTCCATTTCTTAGTACACCCATGTATGAATTCCCTGTTAGGTCCCTATAATACTAGTGTAGCCCCCTTATTGTTATTGTTGTACCCCTGTAGCCCCCATATTGTTATTATTGTTCCCTTAAATTATTATAGTTAGGTCGGCTAGGATTATATTGTGACCCCATGGACTCCTATATATAGAAAGGAGGTTGTGTCATTTGTATCATCCAAGAATTTTTCATTTATGTAATGTAAAGGAGATTTCCCCCTCAAAGTGGTTTATTTATAAGGTTTTGATCTCTCTTTTATTCTATTTTTGGAGATGGTTTCATAAAATTTGGTATCAGAGATTTGGATTATAGGGTTTCGCTGCTTGAAACAGGCCATCATGGAATTTTTCCTATAATTTTTTTTCTACCAAGGTTAAGAAGCTGAAATTTTTAGCACACAAAGTTGAAATCCTAAGGAACATCATGTAAAACTTTCAAATCCTGGTTGCAATATTTTGGGGGATATGATCTGTGAAAGTTAGGGTTTTTTCAGGCTCCCGAATTTCACCTAAACAGACAATCCTGGAATTTTCACTATAATGCTTTTTATAAAAAGGTACAGAAGCTGAAATTTTTATCATGAAAAGTAGAAATATTGAGGAACTCTGTGTAAAAATTTAAGATCTTGGTTCACAATATCTTTGGCGATATGATCTGTGGAAGTTAGGGTTTTTGTAGGCTCCCGAATTTCATCTAAAAGAGGTGACCTGTGGAAAATCATCATAACTATCTCTCTCTTAACATCTTATTTTAATTCTGTAAAATGTGTCCACAATTACACAAACTTTAATTTTCTATGTATAAATTTTAGAGCCAAAGGCTGAAACAGTGACACGTGGCACACCATACATTTTCGCTCTACTAAACCAGTCCATAATTAGGTCATTGTGGGAGATTGGGCATTACTTTCACTTGAAGAATCCACACCATACACGACCGCTCTACTAAGATTACACCAGGTAGGTCATTGTGGGAGATTGGGCATTACTTTCACTTGAAGAATCCAAATTAGGTCAAACTTGTGGCATTGGAAAGAAGATTCAGAGGCCTACTATAGGACGTAATTTCAGATATTGAAGATCTGAAATCACAGAGATAATTTAGTTTCAATATCAACCTCTTCAAAAGCAAGAAAAAGGTGTGTATTTGTTTTCAAATTGCATAAGTCTTTTTTTTTAAATCAGTTTGAAGTGATTCCAAGGGAATATTGAAGCATTATTATTAGTATTGGGTTATATAATTGCTTCCAAAAATAATTTCATATTCATTAAGCCCTCCTAAAGCTATACTATGATGCATGAAGAGGAAGAATTGCAGTATGAGATATCAAAATTACAGTACCAAGTGCAACAAATTTCGATCTTACAAAGAGCAATCAAATATGGCATAGATAGTTTAGAAGAAAAAATGAAGGCTAAGTTTAATGGTTTGAAGGATCAAATGAAAGCTAATATGGATGATAAAGTATTGGAAGATCACATCGAGCATCAACAACAAGTTCTCCAACTCTCAAAGAGTAACCTAAATTTGGTGCAGAATCAAATGAAACAACGGGAATATCAACATCGCAGCGAAAGAGGTTCTAAAGAAATCACAGAAATAAAAACTCGAAAACTACCAAATCGATCAATTTCAGAGTATCCCACCAAGTGGAAGAACTTACCCGTTGAATATTCCACATGGGAGGATGATAATTTTATACAGAAGCATCCATAAATAATCAAGTGTTGAGGGAAACACTTGTTTGAAGGACAAGGGCATGTTAGGTCCCTATAATACTAGTGTATCCCCTTATTGTTGTTAGTGTAGCCCCCTTATTGTTATTTTTGTAACCCCGTAGCCCCCATATTGTTATTTTTGTGCCCTTACATTACTATTGTTACATCGGCTAGGATTATATTGTGACCCCATGGACTCCTATATATAGAAAGGAGGTTGTGTCATTTGTATCATCCAAGAATTGTTCATTTATATAATGTAAAGGAGCTTACCCCCTCAAAGTGACTTATTTTTAAGGCATTGATCTCTCTTTTCTTCTATTTTTGGAGTTGGTTTCATAACATTCCCTTCCTCTTACTAAATCCTTTACATACTCAATTTCTCTTAAAAATAATAAAACATACTTCTTGCTGGGACTGGTCAATTTCTTGGCTTGCTTGGTAACTACTAATGAAATTTTTGAATTACCTTTGTGCATGTTGATGATGAATGATTTTCCATCCTTGACATGTCGGTAATGGTTATCTCTCCTCATGAATATTTCATCTCACATGTACATGTATGGCCTATGAACATGACTCTACATACATCAAGGGGAACCACATTTAGATTTACTTCATCAATATAATCCACACTGATATAAAATCTAATTTTGCATTATTTTGTTACCTTTAACTCTGCATCCTTATTTATCAATCCCAGTGGATATAGTTTTGGATGATCACAAACTTCCAACCCCAACTTCTTGACCAGCTCTACCGCAATGATATTCTCCTTTGATCCTGGGTCAAAGAGAGCATCAATCTTTTCCTTCTTGGACTATATCTTTATATGGAATAGTTTGGTCATTCCTTTCTCTTCCTATTGTTGAAGGCTACTCATATTCACCTCCTTCTAAACTGACATATAGATGATCTTCTCATCCATGTTTGAGTTAATATCAACTCGGTTGCTCGAATTTGTGACCATGAGATTCTTCTTATTGATATCTTTCTTCTTTTTCTTCATATTCAACTCTGGATGCAACTTCCAACATTTTTCCTCTGTATGGCCATCGATGTTAAATTGGTTTTAGTGGTTTCTATGATCTTTTCACTAGTGTGTTTTGGTTGTCGAATTTTTATCTTTTCCCCCTTTTTTGTTTCTTCTTCCCCTCCTTTGAAGCATCTTGTTTCTCTTTCTGCTTCAATACACTTGTTTGCACTCTCTTCAAGCCTATGTTCTCCAGGCACTATGCCTATACGCAAGCCTCGTTGACCGATTTAGGCTTGAACAACATCACTTTCTCACGCAGATGGAAATATACACCCCCAAAATACTTGAGGAGTACATATGGGTTCTTTGGAGAGATACCTAACATTATAGCCATATTTTTGAATTTCGTGGTGTACTCCTGCATGCTTTAGCCTGACTTTTCACTGAAGTAATGTCACTGGATCCACTGGTGCTCCACATACCTAATGGGATAAAAATATGACTTAATGAGGGTTTTGAAATATTCCCACTTAGTCACTCGAGGTTCTCCCTCCAACCTTAGGGTTTCCATATGGCTCTCCCACCAAGTTAGTGCATGGCCCTCCAATTTCACTCGCACAATGAGATTTTTTGTCCTTATTCAATCTTATGGACACTAAAATAAACTTCTAGTTGTTGCAACCAATATTTCAGCTTCATAGTGTCGATCTCATCATGGTATGGCTTGATAGTGACTTTTTCTTCCATTTTAAATGGGGATTGTGATTGGCTCATGACACTCAATCTAGGTTGATCTTTTTGGGGTTCATTCTTCGACTGCTTCTCCATTTCTCCCTAATATTCTAATCCCCATTCTTATTTTTCCTCTTCATATCAACCCCCATATTCCTGAAATATCCCTTGTTATTCAAGGCAACCATGATGAGTTTTACATTGTGGTCGATATTGCAACTTGTTGTTCCTACCGCGTAAACCTTGCTCTAAATATGTTGTCATTGATGACAAAGAAAAAGGTAAGGGAAATGGAAAAGATTTGAAAATGAAAGCATGAAAATCAATGGTGGAAAAGCATAAAGTTACAAAGGTAGAAAAGGAAAGCATGGCAATTATAAAGCACTATAAATGATGTTTTCATTATTGGCAAAGGTGGAAAAGGAAAAGCTTGGAAAAGTATCTGTCATAAGAGGATCAACCTGGATGATAATGGTGCAAATAATTTGGAGCTAGTTTTGGAGAAATATATCATCTAAGATGCAAGTGAAACACTCATATAGGAAGAGCTTTGAAATATATTTCCAGTGGTATGAATAAATTTGAAAATGGCCTCCTCAATCGAAATATAGATCCAATCAAAGTTGCTTGAATAAAATCAAAGTTAGCAGAGTTGAAGAGGTGAATGGAGGAACCTTAGTGCATATTTGAAGTTGGAAGAAGTGCAAAACCCTATGGTAAACTCTAGCTAAGTGGAAAAATAGAGGAATCGACACATGCAGACATACAGCGTAGCAGCCCGAAGCATTTACGTTGGGTGTTGGTGGAGCCCACCGAGAGGTAGTACCCTGACAGAATGATTATGGCACAAAAGTACTAGCATCGGGATGAATGGAGTGGGATGATGTCAGGTGATGAGGTCATCCCGACTGAGTTACCCCAGTGGATGCACCCTGGCACAACCTTTTGGTGCACAAAAGGAATGGACCGGGAGACTGGCGTTGGGACACGACATGAGAGCGTCATCCAATGGGAAGCACATGGAGGAGCCCACTTGACAACCTATCCCTATAGAGGAAGCCCAATGGGATGATATTTTTTAGGGGACACAAGAGTTAAGTGTTGGTAGATAAGCATCAAGAGGTGGTTTCCCATAACTTCAGTTACGTAGATCAATGGTGGAGAACCACTTCAGGACCACTCCCCCTAATACCAAAAACCACAATGGAGTGGTGTCGAGGTTAGTTTCTTTAACCCAATTTATTTTCTATTAAGAAAGGAAATTGGTCGCAAAACAAAGGTCTCATGGACCCTTTCTCTCTCCTTCGATAATATAGGTGGCAACATGCAATTGGATCAAACAACACATGCGATGACATTATCATAGGCTGATCAGCAGTGGACATGTGGTAGTCAATTTTGGAATTTTTGGGTACCCAAAAGGCCCATTTTTGGGTGACACGTGGCATGAGTGATGTTAGCATGGTGTCATCCTGCTAACAGAACCCTGTAGGATTTGAAGCAGCACAGAGAGGGAAGCAGTAGGATAATTGAGCATTAGGATGATGTGGGTGTGTGATAAACAACTTAGCCTACAGATCATTCATATTGTTTCTTGCTACAATAGGTGGACCCCATGGTACAGCTCAACACGTACGACATAGCCCAAAGGAATTTTAAAGGCGGAAAAATTATTGGCCGAGGAGGAGATTTTTGGGACATAAAGGACAGACATGCTGGTAGGCAGCACCAATCAAATCATAGGTGGGTGGTCCCCATGGGACACGTCAACCTGGAAGATAGACCCTGACGGTTTATGAAGAGGGCACAAGGTAATATGTCAGGATAGAAGGATACGAGCTAAGCCTTGATCCTTGTCATTTTGCGTAGAAATAGACAGGGGACATTGTGGAATAATTAGAAGCACAAATCAAAGTGTCGGTCTTGGGAGCTCTGGCATTAGCACCAGGACCTGGCCTTCGGCCCTTTCATGTAGAAACAAGACCAATGGTGTGGAGCCATTAACAAAGTATTTTGGCCCACGAAAGGCTTAAAAAAGCAAAGTGCCTGAAGTCTTGAACCAGTGTTCACAGATACCTAGTTCTATGGATGGAAAGTAAGAAGGCACCAATGAAAAAGGATTGAGCTTAAAATGGTGGAACTATCAGTTTTGGAAGTTACACCAAATTTAACTGCAAATAAAAATAGAATAAGCACTACCAAAACTTGTAAATGGAAAATATAGCAAAAATCATAGAACTTGATTTGTTTAACCTGCAGTAAAGGATAATCAGGGTTAGAGAACATCGTGAACATTGTCAAAGAACTAAAATGAACATGAAAAAGGAAAAAATTAGAGAATCATGAAAAGGTTTTAAGAGAAAGATAACTAAAGTCCAATTCGAAAAATATCATTCCAAAAATCTTTATCAGAATAATTAAAGTAGAAAATTTTAAAGGTTGCATGAGAGCGTGTGTGGGTGAGAGATGTTGGTGCAATGTGATACATAATAGTTTGGGTACACATCAAGGGTGAATCAAAGAAAAATCTTGGTGTCTGAAAGTTTTTTTAGATGCAAAGACGTGCATTGGTGATTGGTGAATAGATTTCTTTTGGTGCATATAGTTTGGTGATGTGTTTAGTAATGAAAAATTGTTGAAGGTGATCTTGTTGTTGATTTTTTTAGTAATTGAAGATTGTTGAAGGTGTGAAAGGTGGCTTTGGTGAGTAGTTGCACTGAGAAATATTTATTTTTTATGACATAATAAGTCTATTGGTTCTAGTTTGAAAATGGATGAAAGATGGATCAACAGGACTAGAAAATGGTAGCTTGCAGATCAAAGGTTGGATCTCCTTCCAGTGGGTACTGGTAATTGGTTGGGGGAAAGAGTCCCTTTTAGTAAATACTAATAAACAAGCAAGCACAAGCGTCTCTTTCAATGGAGACTTATAAATGAGCGGGGGCAAGAGTGTCTTTCAACAAAGACTAATAAATGAGTGTAGGAAAGATTCCCTTTTAGAAGAGACTAATAAATGAGTAGGGGCAAGATTAACTTTTAACAGTGACTAGTAAACAAGTAGGGTCAGCAGCCCCTTTTAGTGGTAGCTAATAAACAAGTTGGAAAATAATTTCCTTTCAGTAGCAACTGATAAACCTACAAGTAGTATCTTGTTGTGAACTTATGTAATCCGGTTAAAGCTTGTAATAAAAGGAAGATTGGTGTCTTGGGTATACATTTATCATGTCCTTGTGATGTTATGTTTTACGTGATTGTGTTGTGTTGTTGATCCATGAATAATTTCTAAAGTAGTTGAAAATTATAATTTGTGAAAAAAATGTATAATTTGGCCACACTATTGATTCACCCCCCCCCCCCCCCCCCTTCTCAATAGTGTCTTGGTTTCCATTGTTTATAGCAATTGGTATTGGATTTGGTTCTTTTAGGATTAATTTTACAACTCAAAGGAAGATCGAGGATCATGGAAAACCATAACCGGATTACCTCAAATGGAGTTCCTTTTTTGAATGGCTCAAATTATACAACTTGGAAGGTAAGGATGAAAATATACTTTCAAACCCTTGATTTTGATGTATGGCTATATGTGAAGAATGGAGAAATAAATGATAATTTTGATAAAAAAGTTAGGAAGGAAAACATGGGAGGTTTTTCCAAGGCGTATATTGAAAACTTGATCTATATTAAGATTTCTAAGAAGATATGGGATAAATTTCAGTCCATCTATGAAGTATACATGCAATTTTCATGTGATGTCAAGAGTCTTTCCCCGGACGATGAAGCAGTGAAATATTAAAATATAATTGAATATCATGAAGCATATGATGATTCTTATGTAACAAGAGGTAAAATTGTTTATCAATAGCTAGAGGATATTTAATATGTAAGTAAGTTATTTTTTTGTTATTGTCAAATAGTAGGTCATTTATTTTCAAACTACTCACCTAAAATTACTAGTGAAAATGAGAGTTTCTCATCTATTTATAGTGAATAAGGAGCTACTTTGATAGAAATATAATATTTGGGCATTGGTCAAGAAGACAATGGGTCCACCTCTAGTGAAGAGGAAGAAAGGAAAAAAAAATTGTCAATAAAAGAATCCCTAGAGTCATAAAGGGAAAAAACTCTTGAACAAGATGTGAGTGAAAATGAAACTTGTCATGGGTCAAGTTTCTCCTCTAGTGAATTGGAAGATATTGATAAAAATATCTATTTTAAGAGGCAACTCCTATCATCCCTTGAGGAGATCAAGAAAAAAAAATCCAGCAATATGATCTAGAGAAGGAGAATACGATATTTAAAGAATAGTTAATGAATCTTCAGGAGCATGCAAATAATTTTTACATGTTTAAAGATAGACAAGAAAACTATTTTTCCTATCAAGACGAGACATTATTGGAAAATAATAGTGACTTAGCAGCAGCATTAAAGGGGCCCACAAATTTGGTTAAAGGAAAATTTGATAGCATAGCAGTAGTAGAGAAAAGAACGTGGCACCAAGGAGACCAAAATATATCCAATATAAATCAAAACAAAGGTATGCAGCCCCTCATTTAATTTTGTTGTAATAACGTAGGGAAATTTTCCTCCAAGTGTGCAGAGAGGAAAACGAAGGTGCAACAACATAGGTGGAATGCACCATTTCAGCCACAACCATGAATTCCTCAAGAGGTAAATTCGAATAGCCATGTATAGAGAGCCATTATCTCTCAAAGGAAATATTTTCAGTGGCCCAATAGTAGCAAGAGAGAGAATTACAACTTATGAAATTGGAAAAGTGTAAGCTTAGGTAAGAAGAAAAATTCCTTTGTCCCAATCTTAAATAATGTTGAATGCTATAGGTGTAATAATTTTGGGCATAAAGCAGTTACATGAAAAATTTTCAAGAAATCCTTATTTCAAAATGTTGCAATCAGAGACATGGATTATGATGAGATAAAGAAAAGAGAACTGTGCAAGAGCTATTTGGGCACTTGTAAGAGAGGAAAATTGAATGGTACAAGGAGGCAACTTAGAACAATGTTTGGATTTGAAGATAATAAGTAGAATATTGGCACATCAGACTTTTAAATTCCCATAGTTGATATCTCCTATATAAACAGTAATGGAAAGACACTTCAATCAGTTAAAAGAAGCAACATTAGTTCTAAAATATAACCAAAGGAATAAAATCATAAAGTAGAGAAAGAGAGTTTTGTATGCTATGGAAATGGCATAAAGTCACCCAGTCAGGAAAACTAGCACAAGAAATAAGCTCATATACATATGTGGAAGAAAAATGAATATAATCTACTCAGGGGGCGTATATCTTTTTCTCATCTTCATTGAAGACAAGATGGTGGCTCCAAGGGAAGCCGGAAATTTTAGATGAAAGGACCATAAAGGAACATGCCAAGGAATGCATATGAAGGATAAAGGGATGTATGCCATTTTATATTGATTACTAAGTAGTGTGGCTGATTGAATTTTGTTGTCAAATAAATTGGTAGTCTGAGTATGTGTATATAGTGATGATACTATACTAAAATTTATTTAGAAAGCATTGTTTACAGATTCCTAACACAAAGAGGGATCATGGCCACAGGGGGAGTATAATCAAGTCAAGATTTGAGTATCAAATTATGCATTGATATTTGGTATCATTAATTGGTATCAGTTGGTTGTTGCAAGACAAAGGAAAATGGTGTTTCCTATAAAATGGATTGGTGTTATAATTTTATTAATTGGTATAAAGCATCATATTTGTTGGTCAAAGAAGAATGATCAAAGGATGAGAACACTTTGTTATAAAGTGCTCAACAATTGCTATCACTGGAATCAATTCAACAATGTGCATCAGTTCAACACTTAGTATCAAAGTTACTATCAGTCATTACATTTTTTGTCAAATTATGGTGTTCATGTTTCTAATATGAGATTGACTAGTTCTTGATGAGTCAAATGCATCATGGTGAGTCAGTTGTCCTTAGAAGAATTCTAGGAGAAATGCATGTTAATTTTTTGGTCCATGCATGCAATGGTGAGAGTCCCTCCATGTTTGTTAAAAATGTTGTACTCTGTTGTTCGTCAGTTGAATATATGTGGTGTCATGCATAGGAAAGGTTATTCTTGTTTCTAGCAGTCAAGTGTATGTGTCTAGGTAGGCACAATTATGAATGTAATCCTAGCTGAGACTCGAACCATTAGGAATCGTTTCTCATGGATTAGTTGCACAAGCGTGTGTTCTTTTAGTAAGATATTCCTCTTGCATGTTTAAGGCAGATATTGGGAGTAATTACTTCTTTCCATTCAACTCAGTCTTCTTCACAGGACAAAGGGGAAGATACTTGGATTAGATCAAAATTAGTTGAGGTTTTCATCATAATAAGAATAAATTCATAATTCCATAGGATCATAACACAGAGGGATATTTTTGACAAGGGTAACATGTTAATATATTCTCCATTGATGTCAAAGGGGGGGAATTATTGTTTATCAAACACAACAGGGTAAATGATCATTGGAAAAGCACAAGGAGAAGTATCAAAGGAAAGTAATGATCATTGTTGAAAATATATTGTCGTTGATGGAAAAGGAAAAGGTCAAGGAAATGGGAAATATGGAAAAGGAAAGTATGGAAATCATTGGTGGAAAAGGCTAAAAAAAAAAGGTGGAAAAGGAAAGCATGAAAAATGTAATCATTGTAAATGGTGTTTTCATTATTGGCAAATATGGAAAAGGAAAAGCATAGAAAAGGATCAGTCATAAAAATGGTGAAAATACTTTAGAACCCAGTTTGGAGTAGAATATCATCTAAAATGTAGATGAAACACACTTAGATGGGAAGAGCTTTGAAAGAGCTTTCCAATGGTATGCATAAATTTTAAAATGGCCTCCTAAATTGAGAGACAAGGTCTTTCAAAGTTGCTTGCCTCAATTCAAAGTTAGTAGAGTTAAAGAGGTGAATGGAGAATTCTTTGCATATAGCCAAAGTTAGAATAAGTTCCAACCCCAGCGGTAAACCCTAGTGGAGTGGAAAAACAGAGGATCGGGCATACATGGTTTTACAAAAAAATAGTGGAAAGAATTTATATTGGGTGTTGGTGGAGCCCACCTGGAGGTAGTACTCAACAGAAATGATGATGGCATAAAATTTTTAGCATTGGGATGAATGGAGCGAGATGATGCTAGGTGATGATGTCATCCCAACGAACTTACCCCAGCGCACCATTTAGTGCACAAAATGAATGGACTGATAGACTAGCGTCATGACATGGTAGCAAAGAATTTTCCAATGGGAAGCAAGTGGAGGATCGCATTTGACAGCCTGTCCCTTCATAGGAATCCTAGTGTGGCAAGATTGTCTAGGGAACACAAGAGTTAAGGGTTGGGAGATAACTTTTGGGAGGTGGTTTCCTATACTGTCAATGATGTAGATCAGTGGCTAAGAACCACTTCAACAACACTCCCCCTACTGCCACAAACAACAATGGAGTTGTTTTGAGGTTGGTTTCTTGAACCCAGTGGTTTATTTTATTAACAAAGGAAATTACTCACAAAACAAAGGTCTTGGGGAGCCTTTGTCTCTCCTATGGAAAGATAGGTGGCAACATGCAATTGGACCATAAGACACAAGTGATGATGTTAGCATAGACTAATTAGGGATGGACATCTGGTAGTCATTTTTGGAATTTTTTGGCATCCAAAAGGCCCATTTCCAGGTGACGTTTTTCACCACTTGGAAGGCACCACGTGGCTCAATTGGCACTAGAATTATGTCATCTCACTAACAGAAACCTGGAGGATTTGAAGATGCACACAAAGGGAAGTAACAAGATGATTGGTCATTGAGATGACGTGAGAATGTCATAAAAAACTTAGCCCAAAGATAATTTCTATTGGCTCTTGCTACAACTGGTGGACCCCATGGTACAGCGTAGCCCACAGGACAATGTTCGAGGGAATTTGAAAGGCACACAAATAAATGGCCAAGAGGAGATCACCGGGACATGGAGGATAGACAAACTAGTAGGCAACACTAATCAAAACATGGTAGGTAAGTCCCCACGGCACACACCAACCCGGAAGATAGACCTTGATATTTTATAAAGGGGGTGCAAGTTAATGCGTCAGGATAGAAGGGCTACGGGCTAAGACCTAGCCCATGGTCATTTTGTGTAGAAATAGACCAGAAATGACTAGGGGAATGGTGTAATAATAAGAGGCCCAAATAAAAATCATTGGGATTGGGAGATCTAACCTTGGAATTAGGACACGACCTTCGGTTGTTTCATGTAGAAACAAGACCAATGGAATAAAGCCATTAACAAATAATTTTTGCCCGTGAAGGGCTTAAACAGGATAACCACCTGAAGCCTTGAACCGGTGGTCATGGAGACCTATTCCTATGGCAGGAAAGTAGGAAGGTGCCAAAAAAAGGGGATTGAGCTTCAAATGGAGGAACTATTAGTTTTAGCAATTAGGCCAAAGTTAATTGTAGATAAAAATAGAATAAGCATTGCTAAAACCTATAAAAGGCCATAATTGTTAAAAAAAGAAAAATTATCTATTTAAGTTGCAGTAAAGGATGAAAATGGTAAGAGAATGTGGTGAACACAGTCAGAGGACTAAAATGAACATGAACAAGGAAAATAATAGAGATTCATGCCAATATTTGAAGAGTAAGATAACTAAAGTCCAATTCAAAAAATATTAGTCCAGAAATATTTATAAGAAAAATTCAAGCAACAAAGTTTGGAGGTTGCATGAGGGAGTATGTTGGTGAGATTTTATGGTGCAGAATGATGCATAATAGTATGGGTATGCATCAAGGGTGAATCGTAGATGAATATTGGTATATGAAAGGTTTTTTGTATGCAAAGAATTACATTGGTGATTGTTGAATAGATTTTCGTTGGTGCATATAGTTTGGTGATCTGTTCAATAATGATAAATTTCTAAAGGTCATCATGTTGGTGATATGTTCTGTAATCAAATATTATTAAAGGTGTTTAAGGTGGATATGTTGAGTAGTGAAAGTGATCAATATTTTTTTTTATGACACAATATGTCTATTGGTTCTATTTTGAAAGTGGATGAAAGATGGATCAACAGGGACAACAAGTGGTAGCTTACAGATCAGGGGTTGGAGCTCCTTCCAGTGCATATTGGTAAATGGTTGCAGAAAAGAGTCCCTTTCAGTAGAGACTGATAAACGAGCATGGGAAAGATTCCCTTTCAGCGAAGGCTGATAAATGAGCAGGTGAAAGAGTCCCTTTCAGTATAGACTGGTAAACAAGCAGGGGAAACAATCTCTTTTAGTGGTAGTTGATAAATGATTAGGGATAGAAGTTCCTTTCAGTAACATCTGATAAACCTACAAGTAGTAGCTTGTGGGGCATTGATGTAATCGAGTTTAAGCTTGTAATAAAAATAATATTGGTTTCTTGGGTATATGTTTCTCATGTCTTTATGATGTTATGTTTTACATGATTGTGTTATGTGGTCAATCCATAAATAATTTCTAAAGAGGTTGAAAAGTATACTATATAATTTGGACACACTATGGATTCACCCCCCCACCCTAGTAGTGTCTTGGTTTCCATTGTTTCTAACAAATCTTTCCTTTGTGATATCACGAGGGTTATTTACAAATTCATCGCCCATGATTAGGGTTTTACGATTTTCGGCCCTGCCAATCTAGATCTCTACAATATCTATAAAATATCCAAAAAAACCTACTTTGATACCAATATTATCTCTAAATTTTTGTGGATATTCCACTAGACAGTTCGTCACAAGAGCTCTGATAATATTATATTAAAAATACGAAATCATACATTATTACAGTTTTACTAAGCTTCAAGATTTGTAAATTTTATTATAATTAGTTCATGCATATGAATGGAAATTATAAAAAAATAGAGAATGATAAAATATAGCTCACACACACACATAAGACACAATATATGCTTTGGGAAACCCTTTTGGGAGAAAACCCAGCTTGAAGGTGAGGTTTTTCTACTCCCTTTCTCTGTCTGGAAATATGGCTGCAGGTACAAAGAAGTAATTTTTGTGGCCTGTGGGCTTCTATAGTGAAAAAATCCTCTATGTTTTCTCTACCTCATATCTCTCTTGCCTATATTTCTTAGTTATGGAGAAACATTCTCTCCAGAATAGAATGCCTCTTCCTCCTACTGGTCAGGTTAAAACACAGCCTGATAACCTACTAGTGGTTAAGTTGACTACAACAACTCTTAACCAAAGTTACAAAATAAACTCTTTAAGAGTATTTTAAATAACAAAAACGTGTCTAGACCATTTTTCCATGAATAATGGGGGCTGATGGGGCATCCTCCTGAATTATAGATGTGAAAACAAGAAGGTCAACTTTTGAGTGGCATAACTTTTGCATACGGGCCGCGATTGATATGCTTCTTGCACCATTGGAAATATATCTATGTTTAGAATAGAATGAAAAGGTAAAATGAATAATAGTAAAATTTAAACCCCCAAAAAACATCATTTGATGACTCAAAACAATTCCAGAAGGTTTTACACCTTATTTTACCAAAATGGGTCATGTCGATAAAAATTGTCCTGTGAGCTAATTCCTCCACTTTTTCCACTTTGAATGCATAGAGATGGATGAAAAACAATATAATTATCCAATATGGATAATTTTTTCAAAATACATCACAAAAAAACCTATGAATCTCATAATTATGTTTTCTTAAGGCCAATTATTTTTTGAACATGTCCATTCAAGTCGCTTTGAAAGGTTATAAATGACTAGGCCAAGGAAACCACTAAAGGAAATATTATCCCTAGAGGAGTCACTAGGTTGTTATATGGAAAATTATATTTTTCAGGAAAAAGGGAACTCCCTAAATCTAGTGACCTGACCTAGAAATAACAAGGGAAAAAATATCTATGTTTTCCTTAGAGAAATTAGAATACGGAAAAGAGACGTACCTGGAATCTGTAGTAAGTCTCCTTGCTTGTAAGCTCCAACTCTATATCAAAGTTCTATACATGGAACCTTAAAAATGACTAAAATAATAAAGATAAATACAATATCCACATAATATAAACTAATATCTCTAATAAATGACTCAAATGGCATTGAAATACATAAGCATCAACATGACAAAAGTATAGGAAAACAAAGTGATTTTTGTATTAATAAATGAAGGAGAGATTTATAATCATTTATATATGCTTGAATTTGTAGATGTATCCCCAATTGTATTTTCCTTCCTTGCCACAAATAAAACCTTCAACCTCAACCCTAATTCATTAATGGATGATGATTCCTTAAGCTCAAAGTAGAAGCATGGGGGCACAACTAATATCCAAAAGCCAACCCAGACTCTATGGGAGGTAGTGAATTTATAGGGCAAAAGTGGTAGCTTAGGTTTTACCAATATATGCTTTAGATCCACATATGAAGGAGGATAAGACATAATACCTCTAGAGTGGGAATTCAAAATCTCTATCAATGGGAAATGTTTTAAACCACCTTAGAAGCGTATGGAAGAGAAATTTTCATAAATATTTTTTTATTTTTCCTGAAATTCTAGAACCGTCATGTCTGAAAAGTACAACAACTTGTGTTGCTCATCACATGTGCCCAGTTATGCAACTTGAAACCATTGTAGGTTGACGAAATTTTAGGTTTCACTGGAGCTAGAAACATATTTTTTTAGTTGATTGACCAAGAAACTCAGAATTTTTGGAGAAATGTTGTTTAGGGTTTTCCAAAGGGATAATGACAAAGTGTTAAGGATATTGATTGATGCGAGTTTTAAGGCCTTTTGAGTGAATGTGACAAAATTAATTAGAACACATAGAACAGGTATTACATTCAATAACTTGATCCGTAACAAACTCCCAATGTTATGGTGATGGGTTCCTTGTCACCTCAACAATCCAGATATATACTTAAGATTGTATACACATTATAAAATCTCGTCACACTTCATAGGTTTTATGATTTAGTATACAAAGATGTGTCCTCATATTTTATATCATCTCCTAAGTGAATTTTTTCATTACATATAATATAATATATGAAGAATCTATATGTCTCATACAATTATCTCAATTCTTATAAGTGCATGTTTTAATATATTCCCCTACTTCAGAAATCCTTCATACCATCACATCTTAAATCCATCATCCATCACATTCACTATTATCATTATATTTTCTTCACAATAATTTCATCATGCAAACACTAGCCATTCTACTTATTTTTCTCTTTATTATTTATTTTCAATACTTATCGTGTTATTTTATACAAATTAGAATTCTCACTAATTATAATCCAATATCTTTCTCCTTTCTTCCTAATCCATGACCTCTTTCTTCACTAAAGCATAATACTCACTAATTATCATCTAATATTAATAATGATAATACATAGTAATTATAATCCAATATTGATAATGCTCACTGATTATAATCCAATATTGAGGGTCATTATGATGCATATCAATAACATGGAGAAAGTTAACATTAGTTTTGTTATAAAGTATTAATATGTTCAAGCATCATAGATACAAATTACGAGACTTCATCCTTGGACATGTTAAGGAATTTCAACTAATTTTGGATTTTATATTGTGACATGCACTTTTTGTTAACTCAAATAATTTATTTCCCACACAAAATTATAGTTTCCTAATGTTATTTAACACAATAATTTAGTGGGAGCACTAACATTTTCATAATTATGAAAACTCTAACTTATATATGATATGGTATGTTAGTTATTAAATTATTTCACATGTTGTTTAAATATAATGAATTATTTTAATTTTGTTATAAAATTCATAGAGGAAAACCCTTTATCCAATTGGAATAACCCTATGCATGAAATTTTCTCACTACTGAGACGAGGTGGGGGGGTTAATCAGTAGTGACAACGTATATTTTAAACTTATTTTCCAATTACTTATTCATAATCACGCATTAAACCATTAATATATTAGCTAAATAATGCATTAACCAGAAAAAAAAAAATATCATGACCATAACATTAAATTCATAATAAAATCAAAATATCATACGAACAAAAGACACAAAGATCTCTAGTCAAAAAACCCCCTCTAGGGAAAAACCACCCTTTGTTCTTGTTGTTACTCTGCTTCTAATTTTATTAATCAAGCATATAAATTTACATCATCATAGTTGGCTATTTCCATCAAGGAAGTTTGTCATATTACATCAACTAAGTGAACACCCATCCACTAGAGACCCTTATCCCCTAAAATCCCTACCCAACTCCCACTGGTATATGAGAATGCTACTTCCTCTATTGAAGCTACTAGCACCCATTGGAAAGGAACACCCATCCCTTATTCACCAATATTTCTCGATCTGTTGATCACTAGGGCCACTTTTCATAATGTTTCAAATTAGACCCCTGCACAAAGCAACAACAACTTTCTCTCTTTGAAAACCTCAAAACATCAGAAAATTAATCAATAAATCATCCTCAACTATGCAAATATAATGACCAAAACTCAACTCAAATCACTAAAATTTCCACTCACAATCTCATTCCATCCATACACTCACAATCATCCACACGCCACTCTCAACACACATAGCCACAATACATTAGCTGCATATAATCAAGACATACTCTAAAATAAGCAGCATAAACATGAAATACTACTACAGCTATGTGAAAAAACTCTCTTCCCCTACATACACAAATAAAACGGTCATAGCCAAGGATCTATCTTGTCCTCATCTCATATGCCATAAATCTCTCAAAAATTGCAATAGAAACATGCTTTTAACTCTATAATTAAACTCTAAAATTCTTCTGCAATAAAAACTTGACCTCTAGGTTCTGCATAGGCTTCAACTCTCTAATATGTGCTCTTTGTAATCACACAAATGGAGGAGGTTCTCATATATTTAAAAAATTCTTCCATATTATCCAATACTCACTTGAATAATGTGTTCACACATCAAACACTTGATTCTCCAGTTTATTTATTCAATAGAAGCTTCTCCATAATATTACAATTAATTTCCTTAAAATAAAGTCATGAAATAGTTGAGGAGCGCGAGGAATTCGAAGGAAATGTTCACTTACAAGCCTAGTTGCTTTCACAACACACTCTCCATGCGAATGGGATCCATATTCTCTTGTATAGGCCTACCAAGGAGCAGTTTGATTTCTTAAGTCACTTTGATGACCCATCATCCATGCGACTAGGCATGGAATGAAGGAAAAACATAATATCTTCAATTCATAACTACTTCCAACTTGTTGCTCAGCATCTCTGACATCTGTAAATATTTTCCAAGCTATGACAAGACTCAAAACCATCTCTACAACCTCTTGAAGAGCTCATACATGATGTAGTCATCATAATTGCAATAAACAACTCATGAGAGCAGAAACTATATCAAGTGGCATCAAACATCAAGCTCAATTTTAGATGGGATCATGAAAACCTCTTCAACACCTTTATACATCATCAAAATTCCAATCTAAAACTCAGGAGCATCAATAAAATCTCAAAGGAAACACTAAAAGCATCATCCAATAATCAAAGTCATCTTAACACAAGCATCATCTACATGGAGACCTAGTTGACCAACCAACCAAAAAAACCATCAAAGCCTTTGCAACATGAAAATTTTCCATAGAAACCATATAATATCAATAAATCAAGCATATGCATACCGTCTCCATACTAGTTCCAAGTTAACGTCAATGGCAACCATCACTCACTACAACACTCATCAAATATCACCTCATGACAACATCATGCAGCCTCCAACACCATGCTACTAGGTTGACATCAATCCCAACCAAACATACCATCACAACATCAATGCCAAAAATATCCCACTTTGGGATTGATGCCAACCCCATTTGGTTCAATCAAAATAGCCTCATTCACTCCCCCTTTCACATCAATGGAAAAGGGGAAAAATCAATCTATCAATACTCATTGAAATACCAAGGATAAGATAGCTAATCCAAGCAACAACCACTCTCACTCCTATATGAGCAATAGTAATAACAAGATATCCATATAATGGAAGTAGCAGTAAGACAAACGTATACTAGAAGCAACCAAAATAATGGCTCCTCCCATATACATCATTTTCAACTAGCTCAAATAGTATTAACAATCCATATCCATCAATCATAACATAGAGAGAATATCATCAACACATCCTCCAAGGTATTAGCATAACTATCTACAGAAACACAACAACATCAAGAATAACTAACAATAGTAGGAGTCTCAACAATAGCAACGCGTCATGTGAACCAACAATAAAAACAACAATCAAGTCAAAAGGAACATAAGCATCAGCAAAAATATACTGCAGCAATACAATCTCCACAATCATCACCAACATCATATGCATCAGCAACAACATCAAGCAACAATACCAATGCATCTAAGAAACAGTAATATCCTTTGACCAATACACATTGATCTCAAGAAAACATAGCAACACTATACATGTAACCAACCATGCTCACTCAAGCAATAACATAGCATCCATCTGATCAGAAAAAGCATGTAAAATATGCTCCCCCTTATCACTATAATGTTAAGGAGCAATAGCATAATAAAATCATAGTGTGGCTAACAATATATCACGAACAAGATGATGTGGTCATCAACACTCTCTAGTTGAAACTACTCCTCTTGACTATGTACAAGAGCCTACAATTGTCTCACCAAGTTGTTGGACACAATACTTTTGTAACAATCATTTCCTCAATTCCGCATGCAAGAGGCTAGAGAACCAAGGACTGTTACCCAAAAACATTTCCAATGAAAATACAAGGTTGCATAGGCCTATTACATGGCTACAAGAATGATATAATGTGACTATACAATGCCTCCTCAAAGTTGAAATATGACTCCACCAAAGAATCAAGAATGATACATGACATTACATGGCTCCATAATGGATCTGAAGACCCACATATGGTTTTAATACATAACATATACTAGCTGGAAAAAAGTTGAAATGACTCTCAAATCTCCCTCTGAAGACAATCTTGATGTATGACCACACATACAATATGATCCACGACCCATAATATGAGATTAAAAATTTATAACTCTTATGAAAATGTAAGAAACAACCCATGATCAAGATGAATAAATCCATGCCAAAAGGAAATAGACATAACTCTCTCCAAAACATTTTCTAGCACATGTCATGAAATAGAAACCTGCAACAATAATAGTCAATAGCTCCAATATCACAAGTCTTCATGAGTAAATCATGTCAACAAATATCCATCAACATGTAGCAATATTAAGTAATCAGCAATAACCAATCATCATAACCTCCAGCTGAAGAGTAGTAGCTACAAGATAATCATCAGGACGCCATCAATATCCCATGCATTATGAGCAGCAACATCAGCAATGACTTAACTTCAATAATCTGATCTAAAATCAATAATGTAGCAGCAATATATGGAAAAATACTAGAATAATAATCATGCAACCATGTCATTGTAGCAAATCCTCTAGGCATAATATGATCAACAAAATGAGGAATCTGCAATATAAATTTCATCCACGTTCCCATGATATCATATGTGCACCAACAAGCACAATCTGCATCATCATCAACAAGTACATGTGATAATATTCGAAGTGAAATCCTCATGCACAATATTCAATATTAGACACTTGAAGGCTTGGATCTTGACTAAGTTTGCATGACATGAAAGTATTAAAATAACCCATGAGGGAACACATGCAATGTATAACACTTCAGCCATCAACAAAAATATAATGTGCAAGAATTATGCAGCAATACAAAAAAATTCACAAAACCAACTAGCAACTCTTTAGGCACATGCATGCATCAATAATTCTTCCTCATGCGAAAGATGACAATATAATGAATTACTATAAATGAGGATTTAAATTAGAGTAATATTACTCTCTCAAGTTATCACCAAGTTCTCCATGAAAGCCATAGTATCCTACATGATATAAATGTTACATATGCGAAAGTCATATCAAACTCCCCCTAAGAATATTCCAATTCTCCATTGACTATTGCTTTCCGCATAATACATTTGTTAGCATGCATATATATAAATGATCTTCATAAAAAATGGTTGCAACCACCAACAATCATGAGAGAAAAGATAAAATTGCATGCCATATGTGAATTTGTGTAGGCTCCCATTGAACTCATGCGCCTTCCTTCTATGCCTCAACTTGAAATGAATATATGCATGAAGTTTAAAACTTTATTCTTTTAATTGCATGCACCTATCAAGTTTGACTTCTCTTGAAGCCAAATCCTATTGGGCATAAGACAAGGATCTACTCACCCTGAGTAGATTATCTCTTTGAAAGACAAAACATCCTTCCTTTGAAGTTCTTTGCAACCCATCTTGTATCATCCATAATTTATTTGACTTCACAGGTGGGATTGCTCCTTTTGTTGGATTAATCCTGTCATATCTGCAAGCTAGAGCCTTGTGCCCATATTTTCTACACTTGAAACAATGATTATCGAACAAATTTTGTTTTCTTGCAAAAAATTTACACTCTCTAGCATGGTGACCATAATGATTGCAAGAAAAACAATACCAATGAAATAAATTTTGATACCCTGTGCTTTGATTTGTTGGATGATAAGCACTTGATTTCTTTCTTGTTTTCATGAACTTGTTGAATTGGAGAACTAGGTCCAAACTCCATGTTGTGATGCTCAGATGAAGATACCAATATTTTTATTAGATTCCTCTTTCGAAGAGGTGCAAGATCGATCTAAAGATCATCTTGATCCGATAAGTAGAAAATTTATTTTGAATTTATATTTAATATATTCAAATATGTGCAGGTCAGCTTTAAGGTTTTGTACCCTAGCAAATGTGTCACACACCCTCAATGATGGATATCAATAAAGTCAATGTTGGAGGACATTCCACTCATCTCCTCATCAAACATATTTCTCTCTCCACTTCTGATTGGTTCGAGCTACTTGGAGGAAAATCTGCGGTTCACATGTGGGAGAAGGACGAAGGCAGTGTCCGCTGTAGCTAGCGTTTCCACTGCAAGTTTGACCAGTGTTGAATTTGGTCAACACATGGTCAAAAGAAGCTGAATTTTGGCATAGACTTTGGTTTCTGCAATATGTACATTTTGGCACAAGAACTGAGGTCAAAAGTTGACCGTAGATCGGGCTGTGTTGACTTTTCTAGGCAGCATTGACTTTTCTATGTTGAATTTTGAGTTGACTTTTTGGTTGATCTGAGGGTTGTGTGACATTGCTAGTTAGCTGACCAATTGAGACTTTGCTAGTTGAAGCATCTTGTTGACTTTCGTAATGCACCAACACATTTATCTGTTTCTAGTTCGTCTTCTGTTGATCTACTAGTATGTTCTATCAGCATTTTACTTGATTTTTTATGTGATTTATGTAGTGAAAGTAAAGTTGCATCAAGCATAGAACATCTACATAAATTTACATGGTATCAAGGCTGAGGTGAAGACAAGTCCTAATTTGTAGCAATCACCGAAGAAGAAAATGGGTTCCACAAACTATGGCTTCAAGGAGGATGAAAAATTGACTGGGAAGGATGACTTCCATGCTTGGAAGATGATATTGGATCTTAAATTGGAAGACCAAGATGTCATGGACCATGTGCAGGGTAAAATCCAAGAACCTCCATCCACTGCTACTGTTGCTGCCAAAACAAAGTACAAGAAGGGGGAGATCAAAGAAAAGCTGATGATCAGGGAATAAATTCATAAGAGTCTAGTGGCCTACATCTCTGAGCTAGGCACATCCAAAGAGATGTATGATAATTTGATCCACATGTTCAAGCCCAACAATGAAAATCAAGTACTATTCTTCAAGAATCAATTGAAGAATCTAAAGAAAGGTAGGGATGAGTCTGTTCAATCATACTTTCTGAAGCTGACTGAGATCAAGAACAATCTGTTGGCTATTGGGGAGACAATAACTGATCGAGATATGGTATTGACCGCACTTGGAGGGCTCCCATTTGAATGGCATGTGTTCAACACTACCATTCTAAATAATAATGTAATACCTGACTTTGATGAATTACGGTCGAGATGCATTCAAGAAGAGACAAGAATGAAGGAGTATGAAAATGAAGGAAATGTTGCCTATGCTGCTCATTCTAGAAATAAGAACTTTGGTGGTCCAAAGAAAAAAGGAAGAGCAAGGCCCAAGGAAAGAAGGGAAAATGTTACACTTGTCATAAGCCAGGTCACTATGCTAGAGAATGTCCTTTCAAGAAGGATTCTCCTAATGGTGATGACAACAAAAACAACCAGAGGAATGGAAAACAAAGGAACAACAGGTTCAAGGGAAAGAGGAAGGCTCCCTCTGGTGGAAATGGCCAACCTTTTAAAAGGTCAAGAAACTCTAGGTATGAGAAATCAAATGTTGTTGATAAAAGAAATGAATACATTCTTGTATCTGCCTTCTCTGCTGCATCTCCACCTGACACTATGGATGTTTGATTGATAGATAGTGGTGCCTCAAGGAACATCACTGGGTTCAAGGAAGCACTCTCTGATATCATTGAGAAGGATACCAATCTGGAAATTATCCTTGGAGATAATGCCACATAGCCCGTGAAAGAGACAGGGACTATGACCCTCCACTTGTCTCAAGGACAAGTCCTCCACTTGCAAGATGTACTCTATGTACCAAATTTTAAGAAGAACCTTGTGTCTATATCGGCCATGGAGGAAAAAGGTTTCAATGTGGCATTCATTGATGGAAATTTGTGCATGTGGAAGAAGAGCTTCAAGGAAGCTATCATAATTAGGTTTAGAATTTATACACTCTACTAGGTTGGAGGAAGTCTACTGGGAGCGATGACATGTGATACTATCCGAAAAAATGAACCATGGCACCAGAGGTTTGGACACCTTCACTACAAGGCCCTTCCCAAATCAAGGAAGGTGGTGATTGGGATGCTTGAGTTTTCAAATAATCATGAAATTTTATGTAAGGGTTGTGCCGAAGGAAAGCATACAAGGGGACCTTTCCCCTCAAGTGTCACAAAGACATCTGATGTCTTGCAATTGATCCATTCTAATCTATCTGGTATTCTTACCATGACATCCTTTGGAGGATGTTCTTATTACATGACGTTCATAGATGACTTCTCCCACAAAACCTAGATATACTTCTTGAAGAAGAAGGATGAGGCTTTCATGTGGTTCCGTACCTTCAAAGACTTGGTGGAAAATATGACAAGGAAGAAGATCAATATTTTGAGGACCAATAATGGCACTGAATATGAGACAAATGAGTTCAAGAACTTTTGAAGAGAAGCTGGCATCAAGAGGGAGACCACAAATGTCTATACTCCTAAGCATAATGGCATTGTTGAAGGAAAGAACAGGACCATTGTGGA
Source organism: Pinus albicaulis (assembly GCA_034641835.2). Lineage (NCBI taxonomy): Eukaryota > Viridiplantae > Streptophyta > Pinopsida > Pinales > Pinaceae > Pinus > Pinus albicaulis. Next base: position 1,091,777,011 of record CM076578.1, read on the forward strand.
AGTTGCCCGTGCCATGCTATGTGACCAGTGTCTACCTAATTTTCTGTGAGGAGAAGCTGCGAACACTATTGTGTACATACAAAACTGATGCCAGCATTCTACTCTGGACTCCAAAACTCTCAAAGAGGTTTTCACTGGTAAGAAACCTAACGTCTCACATTTTAGAATTTTTGGATGTCTTGTTTATTTTCATGTGCTAAAAGAGAAAAGGAGCAAGATGGATGTTTCTGGGAAGAAAGGGATGTTTTTGGGCTACAACGAAACTTCAAAGGCATATAGAGTTTATGTGCTTGGTGAAAGGGAAGTGGAGATATGCCACAATGTCTCTTTTGACGAAGATGCTTCCCTGAAGAAAGTAGTAAATAGTCTGAGATCTGAGGAAGGTCGTGAAGCAAGGTCTAGAAATCAAGAAGAACTGAAGGATGAGACAATGCCTGATGTTGAAGGACCAATGGACCTGATTGATCCACCTCCTTCACTGGGGAAGAGACCATCATGGCTCAGGCACACTCTCGAGGATGCTGAGTGACATATAGCCCTAAGGGGGACATTCTATGAAAGCAAGACGCTGAGTAGATACCAAGGGTATCTAGAAGCCATGAGTACTATTGTACTATCCGAGCCTAGATATTTTGAGGAAGTCGTAAAGCATCAAGTTTGGAAGGATGCTATGCACAAAGAGTATGAGTCCATAATGAAGAATGATTTCTGGGATGTGGTTCCAAGACCAGAGGACAAAGAAGTTGTCACCTCAAAATGGCTCTACAAGATCAAGCATGGATCTGATGGAAGTGCTGAAAATTTCAAGGAAATATTCGTTGCTCGTGGCTTCTGTCAAAAGGAGGGCATAGACTATGATGACATATTTTCACCTGTGGCACGATATACCACCATTCAATCTATAATAGCCCTTGCTGCTACGCAAGGATGGAGTCTTCATCAGATGGATGTAAAGACCGCATATCTGCATGGTGCGATAAAGGAAGAGGTGTATGTAGTGAAACCTCTGGGGTTCGAAGTCTAGGATCGGGACACCCATGTCTACAGGTTGAATAAATCCCACTATGGGCTGAAGCAAGCACCCGGAGCTTGGTACGAAAGGATATATAGCTACCTGATAAAGCTAGGTTTCATTCGTAGCAATGTTGATCCGAACCTTTACTTCAAGGTTGATAAAGAGAAGCCTCTCATTCTGGTGTTGTATGTGGATGACCTCTTCCTGACAGGTGCTGACCCTCTCATTCATCAGTGCAAGAGAGAGCTTGTTTCTGAGTTCGAGATGAAGGACCTAGGACTGATGCACTACTTTCTAATCCTGGAGGTCTGGCAGAGACCTAGCAAGATTTTCCTTTCTCAAGGAAAGTACAATGTGAAGCTTTTGGAAAGATTCAGTATGGTGGACTGTAAGTCTGTGTCGATACTGATGGAGCTCAACTTTAATAATTTGAGTGGAAACGCTGCTAGGCCGGTGTTAGCTAATCCTACTGAGTATTGTCAACTCGTAGGGGCCCTGATGTTCTTAGTGAACACTCGTCCAGATATATGTCTTGCAGTGAACACTTTGAGTCAACAGATGGTTGAGCCTCATCAATTTCACTAGGTTGGTGCCAAGAATATTCTGAGATATCTACGGGGCACAATAAACCATGGGCTGAGATACACTATTGGGAGCATGACACTCCATGGATATACTGATGCCGATTGGGTTGGCAGTGTGATGGATTGTGAAAGCTCATCGGGATCCTGCTTCACACTTGGATCTTCTTCGATATCATGGACGAGCAGGAAGAAGAATTTGGTGACTTTGAGCACCACAGAGGCTAAATACATTGCAGCGAGTATGGCCTATTGGGAAGCAGTTTGGTTGCGAAAGCTCTTCAATGATTTGTTCGGGCATGTGCTAGATACCACAGTGATACTCTATGATAACTAGAGTGGGATTCGCTTGTCCGAGGATCTCATGTTCCACGATCAATCCAAGCATATTGATATCAGGTACCACTTTATCTGGGATATGGTACAGCGAGGCGTCCTAAGGCTCAATCATATAGGAGTTGATGAGCATGTCGCGGATATTCTAACAAAGCCTCTGGGGAAGGTCAAGTTCCTAACCTTCCGTGAGAGTCGAAGCTATAAGCAACCACAAGGCTATGCTTGCCAAACCTTGTTGGTGTGCTTGGGCCCCACCATTGTTATTATTGATTTGGTTCACCTCTCATTATCTGTGCCCCGTATGCATCCTACCCATTGAGTTCAGGGCTCATGAGAAGTACCTCTCATTTGGCCAATGAGGTGGGAAAAGCTAGAGACTAGTAGCAAAGATTGATGGACACATCAGAGATTGTTGTACTCTCTATCTAGGATGGCACGGTCCAACCACTTGATCTGGGATCAAGTCTAGTGAGGTTTCGGACCTCCTACTGACTTCGGGTCAGATAAACCAACTTCAAGTTGGTATGAGACTCTTTGTGAGTCCTATAAAGGTTTCAAACCTCTGGGCTGAATCTGTAAACCGGGAATGATGTCTTTGTGACTGACCCACTTCTGTTCTGAAATAAAGAGCCAACAAAGCAAGTTATGGAGGGATGATGCACGATGTTGAGTTGCACAGGTGGATGGAGTTCTTCCTAGTTGAGAGGGAGTGTTAAATTGGACAACTAGGTCCAAACTCCATGTTGTGATGCTCAGATGAAGATACCAATAATTTTATTGGATTCCTCTTCGGAGAGGTGCAAGATCGATCTAAAGATCATATTGATCCGATGAGTAGAACATTTATTTTGAATTTATATTCTAATATATTCAAATATGTGTAGGTCGGCTTTAAGGTTTTGTACCCCAACAAATGTGTCACACACCCTCAGTGATGGATATAAATAAAGTCAACGTTGGAGGAAATTTCATTCATCTCCTCATCGAACATATTTCTCTCTCCAGTTATGATTGGTTCGAGCTACTTGGAGGCAAATCTACGGTTCACACATGGGAGAAGGATGAAGATAGTTTCTGCTGCAGCTAGGATTTCCACCGTAGGTTTGACCAGCGTTGACTTTGGTCAACGCATGGTCAAAAGGAGCTGAATTTTTGCATAGACTTTGATTTCTGCAATCTGTACATTTTGGCACAAGAACCGAGGCCAAATATTGACAGTAGACTGAGCTGCATTGACTTTTACTTGTTGTTGTTCTGTGTTGACTTTTCTAGGCAGTGTTGACTTTTGAGTTGATTGTTTGGCTGATCTGAGGGTTGTGTGACATTGCTGGTTAGCTTACCAATTGAGACTTTCTTGGTTGAAGCATCTTGTTGACCATCGTAACACACCAACATATTTATCTGTTTCTGGTTTGTCTTCTGTTGATCTGCTGGTATGTTTTATTAGCATTTTACTTGATTGTTTATGTGATTGCTGTAGTGAAAGTAAATTTGCATCAAGTATATAACATCTACATAAATTTACAAACTGCTACATGTTTTGATTATGATCCTTTTTTCTTTTATTTTTTTGATAAATGGTTTTCTTATTTGGCTTCCTTTGATGATGTTGCTTCTGAAATCTTTCATTGACTTGGGATGGTGTGCATGTGATGGTGGGCTTGTGATTTTTTGTTATATTATTTTCGTCCACTTTCTCCTTTTCTTTTACAAGGCTTGATTCTTCCTCAAAGCCCATTCCACTTTTGATAAGAGGAGATATCTAATTGATAAGGATCTCATCCAAAATTTTGTTGCTTTTCTTCAATTTTTCATAATGAGATAGCTAATTATTTTCATTTTTTAGCTCACATCACAATGAGGCCAATTCCTCTTCTAGTCTTGCACAATACTCTTCCTGATATTGTAGTTGATTCTTCAACATATCATTTTCCATGATGACATCTTCATGTGGTGTCTCTTAATCAATGAATTTCATGTAAATTCTCTCATGGTTTCTCTCACTACCTCCTTGAGAGGAGATTGGATCTACTTCTGCTATGAGTGTAGAGTCTTCTATAATAAGTTCCTTTTCTTCAAGAATAGATTGAGGTTCTTCAATAACATCTGAAATTTGAGATCCATATCTTCCATACATACAATGCATCTTATCCATGATATCTTTTGAATTCTTGCACTGTCTTACTATAGCAACATCATGATATAATAGGTAATTCAAAATGATCTTCTTGGTTTTCTCATTTGATTCATCATATCTATTATATTCTAATGAGAGGAAAAAATCCTTGTCAAGATAAATAAAGTAAGCTTCCAAATTTGCCTTCCATAATGCATAATTCGATCCATGAAGAGTAATAATTCCATCTGCTCCAAAATATCCTTGATTTCCGATGATCTACCTTCCAACGGTGAAGCTACAACAAAGGTATTTTTCTCTAATACCAATTGTTGGAAATCTTCTCACTACTAAGAGGGGTGGTTGAATCAGTAGTGACAGTGTATATTTTAAACTTCTTTTGCAATTACTTATTCACAATCACACATTACACCATTAGTATATTAGCTCATATAATGCATTAACCAGAAAAAGAAAAAAAATATCATGATCATCACATGAAAGTCATAATACAATCCAATCACATGCACAAAAGACTCAAGGATTTATGGTGGAAAACCCCCCTTCAGGGAAAAATCCACCCTTTGTTATTTTTGTTTCTTTGTTTCTAATTTTATTAATCAAGAAAATCAATGAACATCATCATAGCTTACTATCTCCAACAAGGAAGTTTGTCATATGGGATCAACTAAGTTAAAACCCATCCATTGGAGACCCCTATCCCCTAAAAGCCTCACCCAACTCCCATTGGACTATGAGAATTCTACTTCATCTACTAAAGCTACCAACGCCCATTGGAAAGGAACACCCAAACCTTCTTCACCAAGCTATCTCGATCTACTGATCACTTGGGCCACATTTCATAATGTTTCAAACTAGACCCCTGCATAAAGAAACAACAAATTTCTCTCTTTCAAAACCTCGAGACATCATAACATCAATCAAAAAATAATTTTCAACTCTGTAAATAAAATGACTACAACTCAACTCAAATCACTACAACTTCCACTCACAATCTCATTCCATCCATATACTCACAATCATCCACAAACCACTCTCAACACACATAGCCATAATATATTACATACATATAATCAATATGAAATCTAAAATAGGAAACATAAACATGAAATACTACTACATATATGTGAAATAACTCTTTTCCCATACATACACAAATAAAACAATCATAATTGAGGATCTATGACCTCCTCATCTTCTCTACCATCAAGCTCTCAAAACCTACAATAGAAATATGCTTTGAACTCTATTAATAGCCTCTAAAATTCTTCTGCGATAGGAACTCGACCTCTAGGTCCTACATAGGCTTCATCTCTCCAATATATGTTATGTGTAACCACAGAAATGGAAGAGGTGCTCATCTATTTAAAAAATTAGTCCATATTCTCCAATACTCACTTGATTAATATGTTCACTCCTCAAACACTTAATTCTCTAGTTGATTTATTCAATATAATCTTCTCCATTAAATTACAATTAATTTCGTTAAAATAAAATCTCGAAATAGTTGAGGAGCGCGAGGAATCTAGAGGCAATTTTCACTTACAGACCCAGTCACCTGCACACCACACTCTCCATGCAATAGGGATGCATAGTCGCTTGCACAGGCCTACCAAGGAGTGGTTGGAGCTCCTCTATTGCTCTGATGACCCATCATCCATGCAACTGGGCAGGGGATGAAGGAAAATAAAAATATCTTCAATTCATAACTACTTCCAATTTGTTTCTCAACATCTCTGACATTTGTAAATATTTTCCAAACCATAACAAGCCTCAAAACCATCTCTGAAACATCCTAAAAGAGTTCTTACATGATGTAGTCATCATAAATGAAATTAAATACTCATGGCATTAGAAACTATATCAAGTGGCATCAAACATGAATCTCAATTATAGATCTGATCATGAAAACCTCTTTGATCTAAAATAATTGTATTAGTTTTGTTGTGCTAAGTGTCTTTTCAGTTTATAAACATGTGCATACTTGTCTCATTAGTTTTAAGGATTGAGGTGTTTTTCCATGAATTAGAGATGAAATTAGGTGAATTAGAAACATAAAAAAAGCTTAAATAACACTTAACAGCGGTGTAAAATAGAGAAATAAGTCACCACATGAAATTTACGTAGCAGGCATGATGAAGCATTTCACCCCTCCTGGGTTACATCTGTTGATCTAGCTCCCAATGGCATGTCCATCTTTCATTATGCTCAAAATTTTGAAAATAAATGTAGTTACAGTGCTCCAATGGATTTTTTCTCTGCACCAATGGCTCCAAAATGCTCCAATTAGTCAAAAATGACTCTTCATTCACCCAGAATGGGCGAAAATTAAGTCTCATACTCTTTTTCCCAGATACACCTAGAAAAACTCCATTAAAAGTGGAGAACTCCACTTAACTAGAGTTAAAATAGTACTTACCACCATAAATAGTGCGCCTGCTAGTCTTGACTTATGAATAAACCTTGGCAATTAATGGCTGCAGTTGGGGTGGCCACATGCCACCCCAAACCCATGGGTTTCATAACCTTCGGAGGTTACGCCTTATCCACGGAGTTAATGCTTTAAAACATGGTAATGTGACATATATATATATCTATATATATATATATATATATATATATATATATATATATATATATATATATATATATATATATATGAAACCATTAGATAGCGAAGATTTTCAGAGGTTTCGTGTATACTGTGACAGTAAATGTTATGAATACATTTCCATGTGACTACTAATGCGAGGATCGCTAGCAGGTTCGGACCGTTGGTGGTCCCCAACACCCAAACTCCACTACATTGAAACTTAAATAGAACCCGTGAATAGTTAGGGTAAGAAACACCATTCATCTCGGGTGTTATAGCATGCGCGTGCTCTGCCGAAGGTCCAGGGTTCGATTCCTGCAAACCCTAAAAAAATTTAACACACCCTTTAGAGGACACGTGGCAGCCTATGGGCTAGCCACGTGGCACCCTTTCATTGGTCCTCCAAAACCCCATACAACCAATTGAAAAAATGACCAATATGAATCAAACACTTGTCAACCTGTGATTGATTATGAGGAAGGAATATTCCTTTGAATATTCCTCTTATTCTGACTGTGCATCCTAGTCAAAATTGGTCAAACTGTCACAATTTTCCGAGTTTGGCATTTTGATCAAAATGTGATATCTCCCTCATAAGACATTGGTTTTTCGAACCGTTCACAGTGCTGGAATCAGGAAGAAGGGATCTCAACAACCATCCTATTTTCAACCCAATCCTGTAACTTTGAATTTTGAGCAAAATTTATGAACTCCTAATCACTCCTCCCCATTGGGAAGCTTTTGGACCCCAAACCTCCCTCACCTTTCCAACCTCCATCCATTTTTCCTTGCTTGGCTTAGTTCCTTTGAGCCCAACTCGAAGGTAGTCAACACTTCCCCTCTTGGATGCTCTTGTCCTCCTGTCAAGAATTGTATCTTCTTTGATCTCATCCAGAAATTATGGCGAGAAATATTTAATAGAAGGCAGTTGAACACCACCTCCTTGATCATCGATCAAATGTGGCTCATACAAACGTAAGTTTCCAACATTAACAATTGAATACATTTTCATACAAGAAGGCAAGTCAAGTTGAAATGCATTATTACCAAATTTCTTTATGATCTTGAATGGACCATATCGAATGCGTTTGATATTTTTACCCTCCCCTTGCATCCTTTATTTGCTAATGTGCAACCATACCTCATCTCCCTCTTGAAACTTGTGATCAACTGGTGTTTTCCAAGCCTCTCTTTATATTTTCTTTGACTTTTCTCAAGTTGTTCTTGAACTTGTTGATGTATAATCTAAATTTGATCAATGAAATTTTGAGCCTTGTCAATGTCACTATGGCCATTAATTGCAACATCCTTACCAAAGATGAAGTCTAATGGTGATTTTGTAAAATACCCAAAGCATACTTTAAAAGGTGATGTTTGATATGAAGAGTTCTTTGCCCGATTGTAAGCGTGCTGAATGTAATGCAGTTTCTCATCCCACAACTTAGGATGTTTGTTGCAATATCCTCTCAATAGGTGCACAACGCTTATGTTCACCACCTCGGTTTGTCCATATGTTTGTGGATGAAAAGTAGTACTCTTTTTCAACTTTGTGTCCATCATTCTCCATATATTTGACCAAAAAATCCCGATGAACCTGGAATCCCTGTCACTAACAATAGAAGTTGGAAAACCAAAATGAACCCAAACATGTTGAAAATAAATTTCAATAGTTTGTTCAGCAGTAATGGTTTTCTTGCATGGCATAAGTAGACACATTTTACTGAATCTATCCACAAGTACATAAAGATAATCATGTTGTCTTCCTGACATAGGTAGACCTCCAAAAAATTCCATGAAGACACTCTCCCATTTCCTTGATGGTACCGGTAGTGGCGTGTACAACCCAAGATTCCTATTACTAGGCTTACTTGTTTCACATAGAGAACAACCTCTTATAAAACGCCACACACTATCTATCATGCGAGGCCAGTAGTAATACCTCTGTAGATGCACCACTATTTTTCTTACCCCAAAGTGTCTAGCAATAAGAGATGAATGAGCTTCTCTCATGACACTTAGCCTCTCTCCTTGTGGTATACACAACTTTCCAAAATGAAACAGTAGATTTTTATGCATGTGATAATATTTTTCTTCAACTTGATTCCCCTCACTCAAACTAGCATACACATCTTCAAAATCAATGTCATGTGCATATTGTTCTATGTAACTCTCATGTACAACATAATCATTTTTGAGTAAAGTAGATGCACTAATAATTGGTCTTAAAAGAATATCTGCAACTTTATTGAAAATACCTTTCTTGTACCTTATAACCAAGTGAAACTATTGAAGAAATCCCATCCACCTAAAATGTCTTTATTGCTGCAATTTTGTTTGTGACTGCAAGTATTGTAATGGTTGGTGATCGGTATGTACAATTGTACCAACGCATATAGTTCTTTGTCATATGTAGGATAATTAGTCACAACACCATTAAATTTTTCAGAATGAAATGTGATAGGCTTACCATGCTGTAAAAGTACTGTGCCCATGGCATAATCACTAGCATTAGTTTGTATCTCGAATGGTTGTCTCAAATTTGGTAATGCAAGGACTGGAGCTGAACTAATTTTTTATTTTAAAGCTTTAAAACCTTTCTATTGTTTGCCTCCACATTGGAAGCCTTTTTTCACAATTTTCACTACAAGCATAGGAGCTGCGATGGAAGAAAAGTTAGCGATAAAATTTCTCCAATACTGAGTTGCACCTAAGAAACTTCTTACCTCGGTTACTGTTTTGGGTGTGGGCCAATTCACAATGGCTTCCACTTTAGAAGGATCAATTCTCAACTCTCCTTCTCCTACAATATGTCCCAAATATACCAAAGAAGTCTTTCCAAACTCACACTTAGACATCATAAGAAACAATTTCTCTTTCTTCAAAATATCAATCACTCTATTCACATACAAGACATGTTATTCTCTTGTTTTGCTGAAAATCAATATGTCATCTAAGTACACAATCATAAACTCATCAAGGAATGGATGAAAAACAATATCCATAACACGCATGAAAGTTGTTGGTGCATTACACAAACCAAATGGCATAACTAGCCATTCAAAGAGTCCTTGTTTGGTTTTGAATGCATTTTTCCATATATCACTTTCTACAATTGTTACTTGATGATATCCACTTCGTAAATCTAACTTAGTGAAAAAAAAAAATTCTTTCAGCTGAACAAGAAAATCATCTATTCTTGGGAGGGGGTAACGATTATTTACCGTAATATTGTTCAAATCTCGAAAATCTACACACATGCGCCAAGTCCCATATTTCTTTGGTATCAAGACTATGGGTGAACCGCATGGAGAGGTGCTTGGCCTTATGATTCCTTTGTCCAACATCTCTTTGATTCACCTCTTTATTTCATCATTCTCCATTATCGACATGCGATACATACTGATTTTTGGAAGAGGACAATCTTGCTGCATTTGAATCTCATGTTGAATCTCTCTTTTTGGAGGCAATCTTGTTGGCTCCTGAAACATCTCATAATGTGCATTAACTAAATCATATAAATCTGATTTCAACTTAGGATCACATCCCTCAAATGATTCATGATTAACATCATTTTTAGGCTTAATCATTAGAAGAACAAAATTCTTACTTGAATTTACCAACCTCTTTACCTGTCCAGCATTTACCATAGCAATGTTTGTCTTCTTATGATGTTCTCTATCAATCCATATTTGAATAAATGATATTTGTTCTCATGACGATGGAATATCGCTTTCCTTTCATACAAGTAAGGACTCCCTAACACAATACCTGTTATGTCAAGCAGAACCACATCTAATTCAATTGTGTCAACAAATTTGCAGTGATTACAAACCGCAATATGCATTTCTTTGAAACCTGTAAATTTGCATCCTTACAAATCCAACCCAATGGATATCGTTTTGGATGTGATATGGTCTCAAGGTTAATTTTCTTGACCAAGTCTTTAGAGATTAAGTTTTCTTGTGACCCACTGTCAAACAATGTGTCAATCTTGGTATGTTTAGATATGACCCTCACATGAAACAATTCTATTCTTTATTCTTCATTTGGAGCATGTATGTGGCAGTTTGATGTAGTACTAGGTTTAGTTTCAATTATTTTCCCTTCATGTTCTTCAATCTCATGGCTGTAATCTTAGATTCATCACCTGAATTAGACTCTAAATCATGTTGAGTTGTAGTTGTATTTTTATGTTTCCCTTTGTTATTGGGTTTCTTTGGCCTCATTTCAAGATGTAATTTCCAACAATGAGTTTCAGCATGGCATTATTTTGAACAATGTTTAAAAACCACTTTTCCTCCCTCTTTCTTAACAGATGAATTCTTTTTTTTTTTACCTTTTGAGGTCATATATTTGGCTTTACCCTTAAAAGGTTTCTTTCTAACCTCTTCAGAAATGTTCTTCCCTTTAGCTTCTAGATGTTTGGCCTGAACACATACTTCATCTAGACTTGTGGGGTTAAACATGAGAATAATATGTTTTATGTAGCTATGTAAGCCTCCTATGTACTTGAACAAAGTATCTTGGCTCTGCAAATCTACCCCTAATAAGATAGCTCTTCTCCTAAATTCTTGGGTGTACTATTGCACATTTTGTCCCTTTAATTGCCTAAAGTTTGGCTAGTTCATTATGGCTTTTTGCATATGATCTAATGGATCAAACTGTTGTTTTATAGCAGTAATGAAATCTGAACATGATAGAATAATCTTAACATGCTTCCTGATCTCCTCCTTTGTCTTGGCTTCCCACCAAACAAGTGTTGCACCTTCCATTCTCAATGAAGCTAATTAGATTTTGGTATCATCATATTGAAGGTTATGTATTCTCAAATAGACCTCCAATTGCCTAATCCAACTATCAAGATTTTTTGCATTGACTTCACCATTAAACATTAGCAATTCAAACTTAATATCGAGTTTTAAAAAAGGACTTTTACCAGTGTTCTTTGACTTATGTGGCTGATGTACTGAAGAAGAAGTAGAGGATGATGATGTTGAGGGTGAGGATGATGGCTCTCCATTGCCTCCATTTACTCCATTTCCCTTATTTGAATTATCTTCATCATTGTGACCTCATGAAGATCCTTGTCCTTCCTTGTGAAGTTTAGATCCTTCTCCTTCTAGTCTCTCATTCCTTTCTTGATAAAGGATTCTAACCATCTCAGTCATGTCAAGAAATGATTTCCTAAACACTCTTTCTTCCTCCTTGGGATCAACTTCTTCATGTATTTATCCTTCCTCATGAGGCATAATTAATGTAGCTTCTTCTTCTTTAGGAGGCGAACTAGGTGGTGGATATTGTGGCAATCTTTCTCTCCTTTGCTTTGGCTCTTATTGAGATGCTTATGCTTCCACCAATTTTCCTTCTCCTCTTTTGAGATTGAGCATAGTAAGCCTCTAAAACTTGCAAATAGTTAAACAATTCTTTGCACTAAACAACACAAGAGAATAAACTGTAGCTCTGATACCAATCTGATCTGGAATGACTGTATTAGTTTTGTTGTGCTAAGTGTCTTCTCAGTTTATAAACATGTGCATACTTGTCTCATTAGTTTTCTTAAGGATTGAGGTGTTTTTCCATGAATTAGAGATTATTTTAGGTGAATTAGAAGCATAAAACAAGCTTAAATAACACTGAACAACAGTGTAAAATGGAGAAATTAGTCACCACATGAAATTTACATAGCAGGCATGATGAAGCAGTTCACCCCTCCAGGGCTACATCTGCTAGTCCACCTCCCAATGGCATGTCCATCTTTCATTATGCTCAAAATTTTGCAAATGCATGTAGTTACATTGCTCCATTGGCTATTTTCTCTACACCAATGGCTCTAGAATTCTCCAATTAGTCAAAAATGACTCTTAATTCACCCAAAATTGGCGAAAATTATGTCTCCTACTCTTTTGCCTAGTTACACCTAGAAAAACTCCACTAAAAGTGGAGAACTCCACTTAACTGGAGTTAAAATAGTACTTAACGCCATAAATAGTGTGCCCTCTAGTATTTACTACTGAATAAACTGTGGCAATTAATGGTTGTGGTTGGGGTGGCCACATGCCAACCCCAAACCTATCGGTTTCATAATCGTCGGAGGCTATGCCTTATCGACTAAGTTAATGTTTTAAAACATGGTCATGTGACATATATGAAACCATTATATTGCAGAGACTGTTGGAGGTTTCATGTAGACCGCGACGGTAAATGTTATGGATACATTTACATGTGACTACTGTTGCAGGGACCACTGGCGGGTTGGGACTGCCGACAGTCCCCAACCCCCAAACTCCACTGCATTGAAACTTAAATAGAACCCACGAACAGTTAAGGCAAGAAACATCATGTGGATCAAGTGGTATGGCATGTGCATGCTCTTCCGGAGTTCCATGATTCGATTCTTGTGGAACCTCAAAAATTTTAACACACCATTTAGGGGACACGTGGCATCCTCAGGGCTAGCCACATGGCACCCTTTCATTGGTCCTCCAAAACCCCGTAAAACCAATTTAAAAACTGACTAATAGGAATTAGACACTTGTCAAACTGTGATTGATTCTGAGGAAGGAACATTCCTTCGAATATTCCCTTTTTTCTAATTGTGCATCCCAATCAAACTTGGTCAAACTGTCGCAATTTTCCCTATTTGGCATTTCAATCAAAACGTGATATCTCCCTCATACGAAATCAGTTTTTTAAACCATTTATGGCACCGAAATCAGGAAGACGAGATCTATGCAACAATCATGGTTTCAACCCAATCCTGTAACTTTGAATTTTATGCATAATTTATGAACTATTGATCACTCTTCAACACATTTATACATCATCAGAATCCCAATCCATAACTCAGGATCATCAAGAACATATTAAAGGATACACTACAAGAATCATCTAATAATCAAAGTCATATTAACACAAGCATCATTTACATGGAGACCCAGTTGACCAACCAACCAACAAAACCATCAAAGCATCTACAACATGAACATCTGCCATAAGAACCACATGCCATCAAAAAATCAAGCATATGCATACCATGTCCAAACCAAGTCTAGGTTGACATCAATGCCAACCATCACTCACTACAACGCTCATCAACTATCACCTCATCACAACATCAATGCAACCTCCAACACCATGCTACTAGGTTGACATAAATTCCAACCAAACAAATCATCACAACATCAATGCCAACACCCTATAAAATAAATGTTGGCATGTGCCCATAAGAGGTCATTAAGTAGGTTCAACAATATTCCAACTATTTTAACTACCCACACTTGAATTCTAGATATAATATTAAAATCTCTAATCAAAAGAGTGCATTTTGGACCTTGGTTTACTCTTTCCATTTTAACCTTTGTTATGTTTTTTGAGTTTCATATGGTATATCTATTTCATATATGGTATTCACAAATTATATGTCATTTGCATGTGTGTTTACTTGTTTTTGTGTGTCTATCAAGTTTTTGTGTCTTACTTTGAGTGATTTATTTACCAAGATTCTTGATTCCTTTTCACGAAATAGTGATTTTAGAAATTCCGTAACTAAGGGAGTTGAAGACAGAAATATTAAAGTTGTATCCCACCATTCCTATTTGACTTAATTTCTCTTTCAATTTCACTGTTTATTTAGATGGTATTAATTTATATCCATATGCTCCCATCCCATTCATGAACACATAATTAACCATAAATATATATTTGTGTTATGGTGTTATTGGCTGAGTGTCATTTATATGGAATGTATTATCCTTGTATCTTATTACTTCATTCAAGTGACTTTTCTAATAGTTTTGAACCATAAAAAATATATTTTTCTTAGTTCATATTGTTTTCTTCATTTGGAATTATGATAATCATTTTTCCATTAATTCATATACTATCCATTTTTTTCTTTTATAAAGGATTTTTTCTTTGTTTGAAACACATCCAACAAGAGAATTCATCACAAACAATCAATTTCTTAATTTTGATTATTACTATTTTTGAGTCAAATAACCTAGTTCATAAACAAATAGAATTTTATTTTATTCTCATTTTGGTTATTTGTAGGAAAATTAGCCACATTTATTAGAAAAATCCACAAAAATGAAAATCCTAGCAATATTTATTCAACATTGTCTATTAAAATACATTTAGTCTCCTACATGGAATTAATTCAATAGAGCTACAATTTTAATTTACCACACATAGATGTTCAATTCCAAATTAAAGAAATTATGTGAAAGATGTAAGTTAAGAATAAACATTGGCATAATAAGAACTCAGTCACGCATAGCATCTCAATCGAGAATGATCTATAGCTTCACATTTAAAATGACACATTGAAGAGACTTTATGGTAATCTCAATTTACTATGATACGGCCTATATGATCAATACACCATAATTAAGAAACATGGTAATAAGTGAATTAAAGTTTAATCTTACTCCATATTTGAACATGCATTTAATTTTCAGTGTGAAGATAGCACATATGTATAGTCCACCATTTTTTGAGAAAAGCATAATGCAATTAGAACCTCCACATTGATCCCAACTTTAACACATTTCATTCTTCTCACCAAGCATTAATGGGATTATCCATGTAATTTACCTTGAATTTAATGAATAGTATGATGTGTCATGGCCAAGAATCCAAAAAAACTCTTGCAATTTAAAATTGAGGTCGTCATTATCAAAATTATTCCTTTTTCATAGCTACTATAGGAAACTTCAAATATGTTATAGGAAACTTCAGAGTTGCTACAAGAAACTCTGCTTCCTATAGCATCCCCTGTTTTCCACCCGATTGCTTGTTTTTTGCTTGAGAGAAGTTTTACAAAGGCTAGAAAGAAAAGCCATTGGGGGGAAACTTCAAGTGTGTTGTGAGAGGTAACAAGGACACATAAACTCCTATAAATTAAAAAATGAGTGGGAAAAATAATACCCTATCTTTGCACATAACATTCACATAATTCATAGCTGCAAATATTTGGGGGTGGGGGGGGAATTTAATAGGATAAAACCCATCAACATGGAGAGAATCTATCAGCATCCTAAACTGTTTACTATTTTCTAAAATTGCAGCGAGATGGGATTATTCGAAAGGGTAAGGGGGTATAATGATGAGGTTGCACTTGAGGTTGTAGTCAATTTACAAGATCCAATTGGACAAGAACATGAACCAAAATCAAGGTGTTACCCTAAAAAATAGGACCCATTACAACTAAAGAATCACTTGAGAGAAAGAAGCATCCTGAAACTACATCAAAAGTTCAATGGGAAACTGAGATAGGGGGAGAAATGAAAATAGAAGTGGCATGAAGATCAGTAGGAGGAGCAACAAATGGAATAATAAACAAATAATGAAATAGGCCAGCATACATGAAGAACCACATGGCAAGGAGGATGAATAGGTTTCTCAGAGGATGAGTAATAGTTTCAGTAGGGGGGTATGATGTGCCTCTAAATTAGACATAAATTAAGAGCCATCTAACCTGTCTTAGGCACATAAAGGCTATATTAAATCTCTCCTTCTACACTTAATAATGTTTTTTAAGCTTTAATATGTTCTTAGGAAGGCTTAAAGATAATTGCATATTTGTGCCTAATATTATTTATTTTTGAAGGATATTGAGAGAATATTGGGCAGATTATGAAGATTTAGAGAAGGAGATAATTTAGGGATTTTCTACCTACTACAGGAGGATCAATATTGGAGAATAAATGAACAAAATATAATGAAATCATTGATAGATTCTGAAACTCCGCTAATTGATAAAATTTAGGAATGTGTTCCCTAACATTTACTGCAAACTCCTAGTGTTGGGAACGAGATCCACTATTCGAGGGATTTTGGAGGGGAAAGCTTCCTCCTTTCAAGGAGAATGCTTCCTCATCATTTTATATAAGTACCAATTCAAATTTACCTCTAAGCGCGTGTATTTCTTATTCTTATTGTGGATAAAACTTGTTGTTTAGCAGCTCCACTTTCTTTTCTTGTACGGATGTACTTGGACTAATTCAATAATGAAGTTTGGTGCCATTTTTAGCTTCTAAGGCTTACTTTCTTCCATAGGACTTTGATTCCTCCTTGGGCTTGGCCATCCTAGGAGCCTCAGAGCCTTCTTGCACAATTTCTTTATGTTCTTTTCACTTCTTATTCACATGATCTCTCATTTCTGTTTTGCATATTTCTGTATATAGTATTGTTTCTTTTCTTGTTGTAGGATTGAGTTAAATGAGTGAAGTGAGTTCTTTTGCAGGTTTTTTATAGATTAAAAATAATTATTCATCCTTATAATCACTTTGGAAGGTCATACTAATCATTAATATACTTGGATTTGGTTACTATACTTGGATTTCTAAAATTACCTTGTATTGAAATAGTAGTAAATTTATTTCATTTTTTAGAATGTGTTAATGAGATTCATTTGAATTGATTCCACTTGGATTAGATCATAATAATGTTAAAGTTAATATCAAAATTTACCCCATTTAATTTTCACTTGATTAGGTTAGGCATTTGATAGATTAACTAGCTCACTAGTTCTTGAATTTCCATAGTTTAGAGTAGTAATTTTCAGTTATTTTTTAGCACATGTGAATAGGGGTATTTTGGAGTGATTCCACTTGGAATGGAGACCTAAGACTCCTAATTACTAAAAAAAAAATTTCCCATCACATTTTAATTTGATTTATTTATTCATTTGGTGAGTTATCTCCAAAACAGAACTTCATGTAGCAAAAACAGAACTTCCTGTATCACTCTTGTATCACATGTAAACTCAACCAGATTTGCTCCCAACACTTTGTTTTTGTCTCATAGGCTTGAATCATGAACCCTAGGATATAAATCCATGATTGAGGAAGAATAAACACCACTTAGTGTTGGGTGTGGAGCCTGATTTTCATCCTGATTCAAAAATCCCTGTTTTAGCTGGATGTATACCCCAGGAATATTGTACACCCTTGTAGTGGGGGGGTGCGGGGGGGTTGACCCCTCAATTGGGGGGTCCGGGGGCCAACAGTCCCCCGGCGGGGGTTTTGGGGGCAACGCCCCTGAAGCTAAAAACAAATGTAAAATTGCCTTGTAAAAGTATAGTAATTTCTAGTCAATCTAGGTCGTTCATTAGGCAGATGATCTGACAGTAGAAGTTATGTTTAGTCTAGGGTTTTTTTCCCTAGAAGGCAACCCCTCTCTTTGTATGAGGGTATTGTATTGTGGTTGTGTAAGATAAGTGTACTCTCTGAGCGGGAAATAGATAGGGAGACTGTGAGAGAGAACAGAGGATATTACAGTGGATCTGTTGTAGGTTTTGTCTCTTCATTTTTGCTAGATAATAGAAAGGAAGGACTGGCTGTTCGGGGTGGACATAGCCCAAACTGGGTGAACCACGTATATCTGTGTCTCTCTGGTTTTATGTGTTTTGTGTGCTTGTATTTTCGCATATTTTATGTGTTGCATTGCTCCATAATATATAATTTTGTAACACTTAGGACATTCATTTTCCAAATTATATTAGGCCTTTTATTTTAATTCAAGCTCTTTGGATTTCAATCACAAATTGTTGTTCTTTCCTAGGATTAATTTCTTTTCAAAGAAACACTTTCATTTCTGCAATTAGTTTAGGTTTTGATTTCATTACATTAACTCCATTATATCATATCAACAAAAGAAGGACACATTGTATGCTGCACATATAGTGTGGATACCTCTTAAGTTTTTACAAACCCTAGGTTGATAATTAAATTTGGTAGCCTTGGGAGTTGCAGCATTCTTGTTGCAATACTAAGGCTCATCAGGATGTTTAAAGGATATATAATTTGAGATGGAGATCATGATAAAGGAATAGTTCATGGTTTTGAATTTTAAAATGAGATTAATGTCACTTAAAAATATATTAACTAAAAAAAAAAAATTAAGTAAATGAGGAATAAAAATATAGACTTATGTGTAGCAACCCCTACGACAACATAAAAAAAGAGGACAAAATTTTACTAAGTTTTGGATAGTCTTGTTATTTCAATATAGTGGTAAAAAGTTTTTTTCAAACTATACTTTTTGTGTTGGTTACAATATTAGAAATTTTTGAAAAAAATCCTTGTATCATTTATTAAAAGCTTGTAGTGGTAGAGAATTAGTTTTAGGGCTTTAGAAATCCCATGAGAACTACAGAATTTTTGGTTTTCATGAAGAACAAATATATATCAGAAAATACTCCTCACCTACATGAAATTGGTTGTATAAATATGGTAGAAGCTCATCAACTTGCTTAGAAGAAACACTCCTGATTAAAATTAATGACATGGATTATGTTCCTAGGCATGTAAAAATGGTTTATCTCCAATCAAACCACTTCTAAATTCATTACAAAGACAGTGACCTCATGGTCAAAGTTACAATAAATATCATTTTATTTATATACAAAGCAGAAATTGATTTTCTTATATCTTTCAATCATGCATCCAATGGCCACAAAATTTGGAACATAAATGCATCAAAATAAGATGATTAAACACAAAATATTTCAAGAAAAACCAATCTATGTTTTGTGAGAAATCAACCACTATCACCTACATCCATTTTTCATTTTTATAAAGGTTTTTGCATTTGTTGGCTATGATTTTGGTGAGATAATCATAAAGGTATTACAAGGAAACCCACCAAATTTCATGGAAAAATCATTTGTATTTTGAGATAAAACAGATAAACACTACATGGGAAATCATATAATAAATTAATTCCTACTATAGGAAATATCATAACCAACTTACAGAGATTCAATAATCATTTCTTTTGCATGCTACCACAACCTGAAAGTGAAATCCACCACAATGGGTTCTATGTACATGATTCATGAGATGTTTTGGTGCATATTGAACCAAATTCAAATTGAATGATGAGGGTGCTAGCTCATGGTCAAACTCAAATTTAATTGCATGCTAGTGATTACTAGAATTCCTATAACAAGAAATTTGAAAGTTGCTTCATCAATTTGATTCAAGGATTGACATGATGGGTGTTGTAATCTAGGGAAATATATGCATGATTACCATTATTAAGGACATGAAGCATTCACATAGAAAAGCACATAAGTAGTGGAGAATTAGTGGAAACACACTTTATATTATATCTCTTAAAATTAAATCATAATTGATACATCGATGCATTCACATTTATTTATACCATGTCGACACAGTTAAAACAATTTTACTATCAACCATACTTAACTTAATCGACTGTTTAACAAGCTTGTCCACTGACTTACATTTTCTTGTTCTGACTCAACTAGGCTAGTCGACTAATTTTGACAACCCCCTCCAACATCTTCCCCACCCTAAAAGCCTTATTCATCCCAAAGAAGGGGAGATTTAGAGTGATACAAAAAAATACATAATTTGGTACAAAAAAATTATTATGACTTATACAATTCATTTGTTGGCTCTTTGAGAGCTAAAAAATTTAGAAATTTTTGATACAAAATAGATTACAATGAAAGTAAACGATGAATTAATGTAGAAATTTTGGTTCTTCTTTAACATTTGTTTATAGATGCTCGTTCGTAGCTTCATGAACTAGTTATGTTAATTGTTGTGTTGCTTGATCCACTTCCAATTCATGAGATTGTTGCTCTGATGTTTGATAGATTACAAAAAATTGTTAGTCCCTTGTGTAAAGTTTTAGTAAATTACTCGAGGAATCCATTTTATTATGGATGGTATGTAGTATTCTTCTTATGCTCGATCATGAAGTTTTTCATTAATTTTTGAATTGCAGTGTTGACAAAATGAGTGCCTTTGTCACTAATGATAACCATAGGACAACAAAATTGATTTGCTATATTTTCATATATGAATTTTGATGCTACTTATTTTGTACATGATTTGACGAGTTCTGCTTCTTCCCACTTTTTAGATATTCCACTACTATTATGATATATTTTAATACCGTACATTTATCTCTTTTGGGAAATGGTCCAAAAAATTTGATTTCCCAAATCTTAAAAGTTAGTGACGGAACAACCAAATGTAAGGGAATGTGGTGTTTATGTAGTGGTATCACATTTTTATACATGCAGTCGGTAGTCTTGAAATATCATTGGCCACCACAATCCAAATTGTAGTATTTTCCTTGCGGTTGTGTTACCCTAATAATGACCTCTATCTCACCATTTATGTGCCTCGTCAATAATGTCCTCAGTTTCATGTTCCAAGGCACACCTCTGAAGTACCTCGTCAATATAATGTTTATATAATTGTCCATTTATCAATGTAAATGTCGTTGCTTTAATCATGAGAATATTTTTTCTTCTTTTCAAATAATCACTCAGGTGCCTTTCCCATGTGTAAAAATTCTGATATATCAGTAAGCTCTGTAGGGATCACTTCAACTCTAAACAAGTGCACATCTAGAGGTCATCTTCAATATCCGTTGGTTCTTCTCCATATTCTAGTCGTGATAAATTATCAAGACCAAAATTCTTCTTTCTTAGTCGAACAATAACTTCAAATTAAAATTCTTGAAATAATAATAACCAATGAAAGAAGCAACCTTGATGAACTAGTTTATTAAAGAGGTAATTTGGTGCTTGATGATCAGTATAGAATATAAATGGGTTCACGAGGAGGTAATGTTGGAATTTTTGCAAAGAAAAAATTATGGCTAAAGCTTCTCTTACAATTTTTGAATAATTTCTTTCAGATTGTTGATTTGTTAAGCTTTTGACTAGAGTATGCATTAGATTTATTTATCAACTCATTATTGGATTACACCAGAATTGCTATGTCTGGCACATTTGATGCATATACATGCACATGAAACTACTTCGACCAATCAGGAAACTTGAGAATGGGTTCTTTGACTAATTTTTTAGCAACTGGAACAACTCATTGCATTCCTTCAACCAGATTAATTGAACATATTTGTTTAAAATTTCATATATTGGAAATGTGATATCAGAGTAGTGCCTAGCGAACTACCTATATTATCCATTATGGTGCAAAAATATTTCGATTTTCTTTTGATTTGTGAGAGGTTTCAAGTCTAAAATCACTTTGATCTTTTCCATATCGACTTTGATTCCATCCTTTGAACCACATGGCTTAGTAGTATTCCAATGGGTGTTTCAAAGACACATTTTTATGTTTAATGATCTGTGAATCTATCTGCATCTTTCCAACATTAGTTTGAGCCACTGTATATGATCTTTAAGCAATGTATAGATCGTCCAGTCATCAAAGTAAACTGCCATTTTTTATAAATATATTCCTAAAAATATTTGACAATGATTCGTGAAAATACTGTTGGAGAATTTTTTAGTCCAAAAGGCATTACTTGATAAGAAAAAGAACAAAATTCAGTGACAAATGTTATTTTCTCCCTATATTCTTCTACAATAGGAACTTCATTGTACCCTGAGAAACCGTATGTAAACAAATAACATTCATCACCTACAACTTTATTTATTATTTCATCAACGAACATAATAGGAAATGGATCAATCATTGTTAATTTATTCAACCCATGGTAATCAACACATATACACAATCTCGCGAGTTCGTTATTTTTGGGATGCATAACCATGAAAATTTCCCATTCTAATGTCTCAATTGAGTAGATGATATCAATTGAAAGAATCCCCTCTATTTCCTTATGAACGATGGGTTTATACTTTGAAATATGGATTCTGTGATCCATAGTTTGTATACAGATATCTTTCGGTAAAAATCACATAGAAAATAATTTGGTCGATGTGTTTTGAACCAACTAGTGTGGTTCATCTTCAGGACCAATGAGAAATCAAATCAAATCATTCCAATGTAAAAAGATGAGGAGATGGTTTAACTGGTCGTTGTATGGAAACGACTAGTTTGACCCAAGATAAGGGAAGGTCTCTTTTTAATTGGCTTAGCTTCCAGGATGAGTTTGATTTTCATTTCCCCCATTTATTTTACAAGTGCATTTAAATATTTATAGTCTTGGGAGAATACATCTTAATATTCTTTGAGTGAGTCAACAAATTCCACTATTTGTTTTTCAGACCAACAGTCACCAAGTTGGGCAATATTTGGTCATTCAACATTTGATATATCAACTTATTGTATATTCACTTTCGCATCCATCTGGTCAGGCTCTTTTGATTCATCGACGTGTTTTTCCTTGACTTTCAATTCTTGGTATGCATGTCAAAAGTCTGGTTTCTCAGGTTTCTCAATTTCTTACTTCTCAATTTTGTACACTAATTTTATTATTTTATGATTTTTTGGATGATATTTCTTCCAATAAAATTTTTGGTCAGGGATAAGTGCTTCTTCCATTTCTAATCAGTTGGCCATCTTTTGTTTTGATGTACATGACACAAAATTACAGGTCGATGAGACATTGACTGCTGATTTTTTATTGTCGGTCTGTTTTTCCTTTATGAAATCCTTTATTTTATGAATTGTATTATTCAATTCTCATTCCTCTAGTTTAAATTCAAAATCCTTAACAAAAATTTCTTTCAATTGTAAATATTTCCTTATAGATTATTATATTTTACAGCATTTTTTGGGAAATTTGTTTAAATTATTTTGAAACATGTGAAGCTAGACTCACTCATCTTTGTATTTTATCCTACTCCAGTCTGACTCACAGATATGTATGTAAAGAACAAGGTCATTTATGGGGCTAAACATGGGTATTTTCACTTTTGTAGAAATATTTCGACCTCCAAAGAATTCAATAAAATATGTTGTCATTTTCTTCCATGATTGGAGTCAAGATGAGTGGGTGTCCCACCATCTTGATACTCACCCCATAAATTTTTTCACTAGACTTTTCATCCTCCCCTCTTCACCAATATATCTTTTTACTTGTTCGATATGGTTAACAAGGGAATTTTATTCTTTAAATTGAAATGTGTTGTTGGAATCTTGCGTTAAATCATGAGAAAGCAGTGACATTGTTCCTAAAAATTTTTTCTTCAAGAATAGGCACTGCTTTAATAGCATAACAAGGTTAGATTTTCGTTGTTGGGATTTCTTGAATCTTCCAATATTATTTGGCTTTTGATTCAAATTTTTTGACTTTCTACTTGTAGAGATCTGTGTTAGAATTTTGACCAATGGAGAGAGGTGAATCTGTTAAAATTTCACCAAAAGAATTTGGTTCCACATTGTACTAGTCTTCATCTAGTACTTGGTACAATCTTCTCATTTTTATTCTCTTTTCAAGATTCAACTCATGGCTTTCCTTCATGGGGCTCCAAAGGAATAATAATTTTCTTTTCATTACCTTTGAGCTTAATTCTATCTTTTTCTAATGAGATGGTTTCTTTCATCCTTCATCCTAGTGAAATATATGTAGGTGTTCCATTGACTAGGCCGATGACCTCAAAATCAACTATCGTTTGGATGCCCATAATTTAGTATTTTACTTGCCTTAAAGTGCCAATAGTTCAAAGAATATTTTCTCGACAAGTTTAAGATAATTAGTCATTCTATGCATATTTTTTCTTCCCATGATAATCCGTGTTTACCAAAAGAGTATGTTGACTTGTGATCCAAAGTCAACAACAACTTGTCTTACCTTGTAACCATTTATTTCCAAGTTGACTTTTATATCATGATCTTCAAATTATTTTCCTTGTGATAATTGTAATACATTTTAACATTTCTCTATGCTTTCATACAATATTTTAGCATGTTTAAAATCTCTACTAGATTTCCAGTTGAGTGTTATTCGTTTAAAAGCTCAAAGAATTCTTTTAATATGAAATCCTTTGACAATTTTTGTGACTCAACTTATTTTGTAAATAATTGATTGCTCTTGTCATTGTGTAATTTTATACCTACATATTTGGATGTATAGTCATATTTTTTGTTGGTCGAATAACTTTCTAATTGTGATTATTATCTCTTTCAATGCCTGACCTTGTAAAAAAATGAATACTTTTCGAATTAAATATATCTTATTTTGGAATATTTTGGAGTAAACTCACAATTTGTTTCTCAAAAAAATTTCAATGATCTTGGGGAAATCTTCCAATGAATGATCCTTCGAGCCTCACATATTTCAAAATCAGAAGTTAGTCTTGTATTTTAGTGGGAAGTTTGAGACCATATGTCCCTCCTTTCAACAGGTAAAGTAGTAAAACCTTCCTCTACCTCAAGCACGACCTTGACCTCTTTTGTTTTATCCCATTTTTTTGCCACCATATCCTCCTTGACCATTTCCTCTTCCACCATAGGTTGGAATCTCTTTGAACTGATCCGCAGTGTGTTTGTGATAGACGACATGGTAATTTGGCTTGTTCTTTCCATAGAGTGTACATTCTTACATTGAATGTGTGTTTTCTTCACAAATGGTGCACCATTTAGGCCTAGAATTATGAATATTGTATTGACGATCTATAATAGTATGATTTGAGGTGATCTAACATATATCGCATTATATGTCATATTGTACCTATCAGGCATACTGATCAAAGTAATCAATGAATTTACAAGTATCCTTAGTATGTCCTACAGTCCAACAATTACTACACCTTGCGTTATTATTTTGAAGTGTTAATGCCAAAAATGAATTTTGCAGTTGCTCAATTTTGTCTTCAATTATATTATTAGTCGAATGACCTTCATCCTATGTTTCAATATGTTGAGCCAACTTGAAATTATCTTCATGAGTTTTGAATTCATGCATTCTCATTAGGTCGCATATCTTTTGGAGGAGACCAGAAACATATCATTGAACTAATAATTTTTCATCGATGATATATGGGATCTGACTCAAAAAATATTTGAATCTCTTGTCATATCCTCTCACTAATTCATTGGGTCATTATTTAATTTCCTTCAGCTTCTGTGTTACCATATGTTTTACATATTTTTTCTTGAATAAAGTGAAAAAGTTGGTTTTGATTTCATCCTTTTATTTTGGTTTCTTCTCTGTGAGATTCATGAACCATGTCAGTGCATGTTTCCTCAAGTTTGTTGCAAATTGATCCATGTGTTTTTCCTCATTAATGAAATCATTAGCAGACCATAATTTATCATAAACGTACCAATGCATTTTCGAGTCTTCATCACCCTCATAAATGGCTATGTGGTTTAATCCCATTTTACTTATCAAAGGTTTTGACATTCTGGATGTTCGAATATTAGTTGAATGATCATTGACGACAAAATTGACAGTGGGTTAATTTCTCATGGGCATGTTGCTTTCTTTCTTGTCAACATTGTGTTCCAAGAATGACTCAACGTTCTCGCATACTCTATCTATATATTTGGTAAACCATCTTACTCCAGGTTGTGACTCTTCACCTATGGAATTTGTACTTTAGTTTTCTTCGATGGATACTAATTACAGCAAGGGGGTACGATCGTGAGATTACTGAGTTGGGGAAGTACTTGTTCAATTTCTTTATTCTCACTGTTTGGTATATTTTCGTTATATTTATCACTTCTGGTTGATTTCTTTGTTCATATTCATTATGTCAAACAATGGGTATATCATATTAATTGTGTGATGTTAGTTGAAGGAATTCTCTAATGCTGGGACTTGATATTGATATAGTCAGAATTTGTCGTATTGTGGGACCATAGTCATTAATTTCTATTGCGTCTACTTTCATTCTAGGACTTATTTTTATATCATTATTTTCTGTCGAAGTGGGCAATTCTACACATCTCAACTTATCTGAGGAGTCTTGTTCATCTTCACTCACACACCCACAATTTTTCATTTTCATCCTCTAGTATTCCTCTCTTATTTTTTCACATTGTTGTTGCCTTATGTCCCTTGCTATTTTCTAAATTTCAGTCAACTACTTCTATTGTCGGTTATTATTCTGTCAAGTACTTTCTTGTCGTTTTTTTATGGTAGTTGACCTTCTTCATTCCATAGTTATAACTTTTAAATACATCTCCAAATTTACTTCCTTGATTTTATTTGTCTCCCATGACTCGTTACCCCCCCCCCCAACCACCCATGTTGATATGACTTAGTGTCAGATAGCGAGGGAGTATATAACAGCCATAGTCTTCTATTGTATCTTTACACTTGGTGTTGATGAAGTTCTTACAGTCAGTTTGCCATTATTCTCGGTCGGTATTTATTGGAGTCATGCAAATCATCGAATAACTTGGATTTGATATGATCAATAGAGATTATTTATTCTCTTTCTTGTTCTTCATATAAATCATCCAAAATCAACTCAACCTACTCATGCATATTCATTCAAATACCATTTGATAGCTTCAACAAAATTTGAGCATCAAATTCACTTTGAGGTTTTTTCATGATCAACTTTCTCCAGAAATTTCTTGATTTCTATCAAGGCCTTTGATAAACCATTCATGCACTTATGTGAAAAAATTGGCTCTAGCTTCTTCTAATGATATTTTTTCCTTCACACATAGTTCTTCGAGTATTCAGTAATTTTTGTCTCCCACCGTAGTTGTATCGCTTCCAATGTTAACATTTATGCTTGCATATTTTTTATGACTAGAGTCCAAAACTACTAGAAATAAAACCATTTTTGTAATGTAGGGAAAAGAATGCATGGTTACCAGTAGTAAGGACATCAATCATTCACATATAAAATCACATAACTAAAGAGAAAGAGAAGCGCCACAAGTATTGGAGAATTATTGGAAGCACACTTTATATTATATCTCTTAAAATCCAATCAGAACCAATATATTGATTCATTCACATATAATTATACCATGTCAAGATAGTTACATCGGTTTAACTATCGACCATACTTTACTTAATCCATCTTAGTTACCAACTTAACAATATTTTCAATTGACTTCAATTTTCTTGTTCTGACTCGACTGGGTTAGTCAACCAACTCAATTAGCCCCTACAACAATGGGTCAAATTATGAGTAGGGAACAACAAGAGATTTGGTAGATGTACAAACGATTATTTGGCCATCATACAAATGATTAAATTTTTCAAGTTTATCTTTTTTTTATTTAATAAAGTGGGGGTATAATTTTTTGCATCAACAAAGAGAGCAAGTATAATAAGTAGGTGTTTCCACACAATAACCAACACTTCCAAAACTTGTGGTTTCCACACAAGAACCAACCACAAGAAACTTAGCTACCACTTAGATATTTTTCAAAGAGGGAAGACCCCATCACATAGATCAGGAAAATCAAATGCAAGTTTGTAGGAGGACATGAAACATATTCAGCTAGGGATTATTTTGAGTCTTGAAAATTATCATTATTTGCATCATTTCATAAACTTTCCTTTGGCTTTTAACAAATTTCCATTTATATATAATCTTGTACTATGAACATTTTAATTTCTATATGTGGAATTATGGTTCATATAATCCAATGCAATTATTTTATATTTTAAGTGAGTTTATGATTAAATATTAGAAAAATAACATGTTTTCACTTATCTTTGAAATTTTGGTGATAGTTGTATTTGGAGATTCCAACAATGTACAATTTTATCACCTAGCTCTGAATTTGAATTTCCTATTCAACGAGTAAATATTTTCCATGGATTTGGGATCATTAATGAAATATCTCAGATATGGAATGAATATCAGAGCCTTGAATAATATTTCTTATCAAATATATTACATATTTTTGGAGATATTGTTGACTTCTTAATTATTGGAAAGTGGTGGTAACCAAATGAGAAAATTGTGGATCTAGGAGAGATTCATGGATATATGTTTATTATTGGTTATCTTAGTTTTTGTATAAATGAGAGTGCCTTCTACATTCCTAAGTGGAGGACTCTTGTAGATTGTTATTTTCTAGTTTTATAAGTGGCATTTTTTTATTTAGGTTTGTGATGTTATAGTTTAAATTTTCTACCATGAAATCTTAGGAGAAGGAGCTCACTTCATGAAAACATGGTGGTATTTCATTCATGCAATTGATTTCATAATTAATCTTTCATTGATGCAACTATGGTATGTTTAATTTTTTGCAATTTTATTTAGTTATTATCCTAACTTACCAACAATGGAAGGATGATTTAGGGAAATAAGGAAACTCTAATATATCTAAAGGGATAACTTTGTGACAACGGATTCCTAGTGTGAAAATTCCTTGAATGAAATTACTGGAGATTTGTCTTCTAATTTTTAGCACTTTATTTGTATTCTAAATTATTATTCAACAAATAATGATAAATTCACAATTTCATTCTTCACAATAAAAACATTGCCGAAATATAAATTGTGAAACTGAGGAATAGATGTACACACAAAAATTTACACCGCTGTTTTTGGACAAATTTCCCTGGAAAAACACTGAAGGGAAAACTTGTGCAGTAGATGATGGGTTTATGAATTCTTAAGAAAATTCAATAGTACAATGATCTGCTTGTCAATCTGGAAAATATTTGGAAATATAATAATGGAAAAAAAAACTAAAAGACACCCTTGTCTGCCTCTCCAACAAATCTGGCCCTCTCTAGTAAACTCACACTTCTCTTGTTTCTATCTCTGCAAAATAGAAATGTGCACTTCCTATGCAAATAAATTCATACAAACCTAGAATTTTTTTTGTTATGTAGGCAATCCCTTCTTCAGAAATAAGCGATCCCTATATCCCAATGAGTGGGTCTAGTAACAATCGTGACAAAGAATGCAAGCTTTCCATATTTAATGTCGAAATAACATGTGAGAGGGAGATGACCTACCTCACTCCTATGTAATCGCTTCCTTGATGCTGATGTTAAGGCTTTCTCCTTGCTATATCTTCACATACGATAACAAACGAAAGAGACATAGCATATATATATATATATATATATATATAACATATCAAGGAGTATAATAATAAACAATTTAATATTAACAAGTCCACAGAAAGAAAAAAAAATGCTTTATATTATTAAGTAAACAAAGGGAAGCTTTCAACCAGTGCCTTAATGTTGGAGGCCTCCTTCATAATAGAAATCTAAATCCAAGCCAAGATTTTCAATCTCTTCCCCTTTCTCCACAAATCAACAACATGTAGGCGCAATCAGGAAAAATAATGGAAACTAGAAATGACCAACCAAGACTCACAAGCATGGCACTCTTTTATCGCAGAGCTTGAGAGATTACGGATCCACAAATGAGGGGGGAAGTCCTTATCTCAAAGGGGAAAATATTTGGAGATAATATCAAAGGATAAAAATGGGATAACTCGACCATATCCTCAACCAATAAGTACTAGACTTATGTTCTCAAGAGTTCTAGAGGACGAAGATTCCACTCCATTTTGGGGGAACCTGCCTGAAGAGGACCAGTGCAACTTTACTGCTAAATTCCCACGCTACCAGCACTTTTCACAAGTTTAGAGACAGGGTTACAAGTGTGAGTTTTTTTAGGGGAGAGCTGCATTGGGCTTGTAAATTAGGGATTTTTACATACTTTTGCAGAAATTCTTCAATTTATTTCTCTTTTAAGTCTTCAGGGATATTTTAAGAATGTTATCCAAGATGAATAATTTCTCACAAATTTTGTCACTTTGCGAATTTTGTGGCATGAGTGACACAAAACATGACACTAAGGATAGGAATTGAGGAATGTGACAAAATATTGTGTAATAGATTCCTCCTAAAGCATTAAATTAGAACTAGAAGTGATGATTGAATCACTTTATTAGCTATGGCAAGGACTTTGGAAAACCATCGTTAGGAAACCTACCAAGAAAACACAATACAATATATGACATCTCTAATATAAAAATTCTTAATAAAATATCTCTAAATAGGCATCAAATAATACATGAATCCAAAGTATGGATGCAACCATCTCTCTAAAAGGGATCATGGAAATGGATCCACAGTATGGTTGTAGTCATCCACATAGAAAGGATCATGTATACAATCATGAATACTCAATGACTCTATGCAGCCTGGATAATAACAGATGAGATCTAGGGTCTTTGTCTCTATATCGATCCATACAACATACGAATCTAACCATGTGAATAGGTGTGTTGATGTCGAACATGTTAGAAACCACTTGATTATTGATCAATGAGGTAAAAGGTTAACAGGCACGAGAGAAACCACCAATAATGATGATGGCCCTTAAGGTACAACAACACAATATACAAGTGTTAATAAGGGAGTCTAAGTCAAACACTTGCAGAATCATTTGATCGAAGGCCAATGATGTGAACTCATCATCGAATGTGAAGAACTTTCCTTTGAGGCATGCAAGCTCCAAGGTAATAAAAGGGATTTTCTAAATCAAATTCCTGGATAATAAGTGGATGTTGACAGGAAGAAATTTGTCAAAGGAGCGCCATATTTTTTCCCACATCATCGAAACAAAACATAGGATTTCTCAAGTTATATATGAATGATTGAAGATGTTAGGTCCCTACCGTTATTGTTATTATTGAACCCTTGTAACCCCCATTTTGTTATTATTGTGCCCTTAAATTATTATTTTTAGGTCGGCTAGGATTACATTGTGGCCCACTAGGATTACATTATGGTCCCATGGACTCCTATATATAGAAAGGAGGTTTTGTAAATTGTATCATCCAAGAATTGTTCATTCATGTAATGTATTGGAGGTTGCCCCCTCTAAGTGGCTTATTTCTAAGGCGTTGATATCTCTTTTCTTCTCTTTTTGGAGCTGGTTACACAACAGAAGAGAATTTCAAAGAGGGTCAAATAAGTATGATAGGTTTGAATTTTGTAGATAGTACTTCTCTTGAACATATCAAGGACATGACTCCGAATTTTAGCATCATTTGACTCAAAATGGAATCAATTTTCATGGTGACAATAGGATATGATTGAATGAGAGGCAAATGGATCTCCCAAACCCAAGAAGGAAACTGACGAAGAGAGGATAACCCAAAATCAACACGAGATGTAGATAAGTGTCATGTTCAAGAGCGACATGTCGCCTTCAATACAGAATGCAATACATACTTTACTTCCATTTTCCCCCACTATTTCTAGCGAGTACCTCTTTATTTTTTATAGCAAGCTTGAAGATAATTCCATATTCTTAGCATATAATTTCACCCTTCGGATGAATCCGTCCTAGTAATATTAACGATTCCTAGGAAGGAGTAAATCAATCTTGTCATGGTGACAAATCGTTCGTCGTTTAAGTTTTACGAGTCCGACGGAGGGGTAACTTGGCATATTTTTCAAGTTTAGAGAGTTTGAAAAATAATCAGAAAATAAAATTACAAAGATCCATTTTCGTAGATAGTCGCTCGAATCCGAAAAATATAGAAAAGAATATCTGAGAGAACCGCTTAGTCATGTTTTACTAAGGTATTCCTTTTTCATAATTATTCATCCTCATCCCAAAAAATGGGTAAACGTATAACGAGACTATGTCGATTCATTTATTTTAATGAGCTTGAAAGGACAAGTGCTTGGCAATATTTTCATTTTTCAAGAGTTAGAAAAGAGCTTAAATTTGACTCCTCCTATAGGAACGAGTGGTAAATAGGGTAGCAACTAGTTCCAGTCATGATGGAACTGCTAAAAACATGTAAAGGTCAAGAGGGTTGCTAAAAAGACCACTCATCACAAGGGTTCCCCAGGAAATGGAAAAAACAACCAAGTGAGAGTGTATGATCGACTAAGCAGATGGAGGTGATGGAATGAGAAAACTAAGGTTCATCTAGAAGAAGAGGCTAACAAAAGGGAAATCACAAGAGGTAGGATGAGAATGGTTTCATTTTTACATAAGCTTGAAACATGGGAAACTATGCTTTAAATTGGTTTCATTTTTACAGAAGCTTGAAACATGAAAAACTATGCTTGAAATTTTTCATGCCCCCAGCATAATTAATCAATTAAGGTTCATGCCCCCCAAACTTCATTTCATTCACCCAAGTAGTTGACTAGTTACTAACAGGTAGATGGAATGAAGGTTCATTTACGAGATCAATTGAAATACTCGACTGGGAATTTACGAGATTTAATCAAAAACTCAAATTGAAAGGGGATTTGTTTCATTTTTAACAAGCGTGACACAGTAAAAGAGCTATGCTCATAGGGACCGATTTTGTTTCTTAATGAGGTTGACATAGTAGAATAACTATCGTAATTAAACCTTGTTTCATTTTTTAAGGATCTTGGCACAAGACAAATAAATCTGCTCCGAAGACCTTGTTTCAATTTTTAAGGAGCTTGATACAAGACAAGGAACTCTACTCCTAAGATATTGTTTCATTTTTTAAGGAGCTTGACACAAGAAAAGGAAATCTTCTCCAGAGATATTGTTCATGGCCCATAAGATTTCATGGCTTCCAAGAGGTTCTCATAATATGGGAGAACAACACTCTGGAAATTAGGGTCCAATTCCCCCAATACATGACGCATTGTATCATTGAACAAATCATCAGCAAATGCGAACATGGAACAGGTTGCCAAATAATTAACCTATCGTAGGGAAGATACCACTAGCCTGTAAGGACCATTAAGGGATGATGGTTTATGGGGATCCAAATTAGGACCAATTAATAAAATTTGATCAATGGTCACGATTCTTCCTTCATGCGGAAAATAAATCACATGAAAGAGAGAAGAGACAGGAGCTCCCATGACATAAGTATAGGCATGGCCAAGGAGTAAGTTAAAATCCAAAGGTTTTTGGACAACCATCATGTATATATAAACAGTATTTCCTCCCAAAGTAATATGAAACTTAGGAAGGATATATAACGGTTAATTGGTTCATCTGTTAAAAGCTAACAGATTTTGGGTAACAGGCACGAGTTGCGAAGAAACTAAATATTTTCAAGCCATTAAGGATAGTATACTAATAGATGTGCCTTCATATATAATTGTTTTAGGTACATCCATATTATAGGCTTGTACTCTGATCTCAAAGGGCACGTAAGAAGGAATATCATATCCTGCTAGTAGACTCCAATCAAAAGAAGAGACTAGACCACTTGGAGGGGGTGTTGTTGGAGTGGGATAATTTCCCCCTTATGTTACGAGAATGGGAATATCTACCTAAAATTCATGGGAATCTGAAGAAACAAAAAAAAACCTGAGTGGTATGAGGTTCACTCTCTACAGGAAATACCTGATCAACTGAAGGTGGAATCAGGTCTACCGTTTTCTCAACTAATGGTTGGTCGGGAACGGACTGGTGGGATTAACTTTCGAAGAGAGTGGGATTGACCAGATATTAACTATGATAAATCACTTGATCAACTAGCGGAGGATTAGAGGAAATATTTCGGTATCTAGTAGGAAGGAAAGGCTGAGAAGTTGTAAGGTTTTCCAAAACTTTGGAGGCTTCATCCATATAGGTACAAAGGTGAAAGGGATGATTCTATTCACACAATCTAAAGGGGAATTTGACTTTGCCCTTTTTCCCATGGACCTTATTATCATTAGATGATATTTTATCACCAGAATGATCTCTATAGGCCAATGACAAAGGCTGAACTGAGCCGGTGGACCACACTTCTAATATCTTTGGAATACCATGAAAATCTCTAAGAAGGTGGTCACCCTCACATAACTTGCAAGGGAATTTAACTTTGCGGGACTGATTAGAAGGTTTTTCAACATCAGTTTCATTGGTAGAAATGGTCACTTGTTTTCCCCCTTGCTTATTTTGCTTCTTCTTCTTTGTCCTCTTGTTCTTCTTCTTAGCCTCCTGGTTACTAGAATCCAGACTTTTGTCAGGCGCATAGGAAGAATGGGGTGAAGAAATAGGCGAAGAAGGCAAGGGGTCAACTTTAGGATCAACATGAGGTTGAAACTATTCAGGTGGAGGAAAACTTAATTGAGAAGCATCTTGGGCATTTGGAACCATGGGGGTTGAAAATAACCAAATTAGAAAACCAATTGTTAATCCTGGGAGGGACAATATTTCCATATAGGGAGCGCAAACATTTCCAAAAGAAGGAAAAGGACCAGGATTCCCATCTAAGGGGATTCCTTGATTGATAAACTCATGAAATATTTCCATTAGGCTCAACCTAAGATCTACTAAGGAGTCTTCCACGAGTAAGATGTTATCGTGGACAGTAATTTTAGAATTAAACAAAAAAAATCAAAAGGTGTAATCTAGGAAAAAGGGATTACCAAGTATCCATGAACTGCAATATACACCTTGGTGGACCAAGGAATTGACGTACGACACCCAATCTCCCTGAATTTTGTGTTTGGTATATCACGTCTATAAGGCAGCTAACTTGGTTACCTATGACAATATTGCAACCTAGTGGGGTCTCCCAAAATATACACGACGGTACATGGGAGCTCAGCCTGTAGTAGCTTTGTCTAATTTGTAACCGTTCGATGAGAGCGTCCCCATATAATTACCATATGTGGAGCATAGTACTATATACTTATGTACATGTGATGGGATATCACCTCCGGGATGCAACACAGACTGTTAGCGACAACTGCTACACTTAACAATGTCGGAACACATCTCTAGCCTAGACCTCTAGAATGTTTGTTTTAATTCCAAATGCTCATTAGGTTAATTGAGGTTTATTTTAATGTTGATCTCCAATTAAGTTTAGATTTCAAGGCTTAACATCGATGTCACATAAACACCAATGATGCAACTATAATGATAAAATGATTCTTTTTAATTCAATGAATGGTATCTATTATAGGGAAGAGATTCAAACAATGATGCAACAAGCAGGAATGCAGCAAACAAAGATTTCCTAACTATATATTTCACTTTCACTATCCAAAATGAAACTCCTTCAAATGTAAAATGATGTCTACTTTCACTAAGATGCAGTTAAATTAAATTTTTGTTTTTATTTTTCACTTTGAATGATTAAATTCACTTGATGCAGCTAATGCACTTTTAAGTTTTCAATTATTGAAAAAATGTAATATATTTCCACTAATAATTTCCAAAAACTAGCCTTTCAATGGAAGTAACCTTATGCACTTAAAAATTAATTTCTGAAACGAGAATTAAAAGGATGCAAAACCCAATTTCTCTAAAAAATAACAAAGGTTACCATTGTTTTATAATAGAGAATAAGTATTTCTTGAATGATAGAAGTAGTAAACATAGGTTTTAATTGACCTAAAACAAAAATGCCCAATCAAAACACAAATTTTACTACTTACATCAAAATACCAATTTTCACTTTTCCAAGAGACTGAAAAAACTCAAAGCAAGAAATAATGCAATCAAAGAAAAGAAAATATTTCAAGGATAAAGACACGCTAAGGATTTTCCAGAAGAATCTCTAAAAGTCTCTATTTTCTAAGACTAGTGTAGAGCTCTAGTTAACACTAGTGGTCTACAGCACGATTGGTCTAGAAAAAACCAGTGATGGCATTGCAAATGTATCGGCTAAATAGAACACTAAGCAAGGAAAAGAGGGATAAAACAAGAAATTCTCAGGGAAAAAATTTAGACTTGATACCTAAAAATAGTTACAAGCCAGAATACAGACTAAAAAACAAGCCACACAAGCGGTCGTTCAAATTTTTTCCAAACTAATCATGGAGAAAGTAAATGAGAAGAGGGTGAAAAGGGTGTAGGTTCCCTGGTGGAGTCACCATTTTGATATGTAGGCAATCCCTTCTTTAGAAAGAAGTGATCCCTCTAGCCCATTGAGTGGGTATAGTAACAACCGTGACAAATTATCTAGGCTTTCCTAATTTAACATTGAAATAACATGAGAGAGGGAGATGGCCTACCTCACTCCTATGTAATCACTTCCTCAATGTTGATGTTGATCCCTTCACTTCTAGGATTTCTCCTCGCTATACCTTCCGCATTCGAATACCTACAAGAAATATCATACAACAACAAACGAAAGATGCATAGCATGTATACATTTCAAAGTAAATCATATGAAAGATCAAGGAATATCATAATAAACAAGTTAATATTAACGATTTCATTGAAAGAAAACATGCTTTTTATTATTAAGTAAACAAAGGGAAGCTTACAATTGGTGCCTTGATGTTGGAGGCCTCCTTTGGAATGGAAATACAAGTCCAAGCCAAGATTTTCAATCTCTTCTCCTTTCTCCACAAATTGACAACATGTAGGCACAATCAGGTAGAATAATCACAACTAGCAATGACCAACCAAGGCTCACTAGCATGGCACTCTTTTCTAGCAGAGCTGGAGAGGTTATTGATCCACAAATGAATGGGAAATTCCTTATCTCAAAGGGGAAAATATTTGGAGATAAGATCAAAGGTTCAAAATGGAATAACTCAATCATATCCTCAACCAAAAATTACCAGACTTATGTTCTTGAGTGTTCTAAAGGACAAAAATTCTACTCCATTTTGGGATAACCTGCCTAAAGAGGACTAGCGCAGCTTTACTGCTGAATTCCCGCACTGCTAGTGCTTTTCAAAGGTTTAGAGACAATTTTACAAGCGTGAGGTTTTTTAGGGGAGAACTGTGCTAGGCTTTTAAATTAGGGTTTTTTATAAACTTTTGCAGAAAGGCTTCAAGGAATTTCTCTTGTATGTATTCAGGGATATTTTAAGCAAGCTATCCAATATGAATAAGTTTTCACAGCCTTTTTCGCTTTGCAAAGTTTGTGGCATGAGTTTCACAAAAGACGATGCTAAGGATAAGAATTGAGGAATGCGACAAAATATTGTGTAACAATCTCTAGGTGAAACCTCTAGCCTCCCTCTACCTCCAAAACCCACTCGCTCTGCCTTCGGGATACTAATATAGCAGTTGATAACTGAAACATGGCTCCTTTGGCAACTCTCACTTGATAAACTAGATAACTCGCACTGATGTATTAGACCTCCTCATTCCTATCTCTCGAACACTCGAAAATGCTGTGGAAAATTCCTTTAGACTCCTAGTCTTGGATCTCTATAGACCCATCACTTTGACAATTTCCCTAGCTTCAATTGTGCCCTTGCTGAATACATGCAATTGGGTAGTTGAATTGCTCAACTCATAAATTGTGTCTATCTCCAAGCCCTTTGACCTGCTCTTATAATCTCTCATTGGATTCTCAAGGGCCACGATTACGTATGAAATTATGGCTAAGATCATATTTATTTCATCCATGGAAGTCTCTAGATAAAAGTCAAACTTCCTTAATTAATTCCCTTTAATTAAACACTTTTCCTAAGTTATACTTGGGAAATATTTTAATTATGCATAATCATGTTAATTAAGGTGTCTCCAAGTATTTTCTCTCAAAATATTTTATGGGTTTTGGATCTCTTGTGTTCCTTAGCCTCTTAAACATAATGTGAGACTATAACACATGTCCACTGCTACAAAAACTAACACTCCCTCTTAGTGAGAAAGGTGTTCTCCACTATACCCATTTGTTCTCTGAAATAAATGAACTTGGCCCTCCCTAGAGCCTTTGTGAGTATAGCAGCCACTTCCTAGTCTCTGGGAACAAATTTTACCCGAATTGATCCACACTTCTAGTGTCTAACATATGTGAAACCTCATTTCTTCACATCTTCAAGCTGAATTGACTCCCTATCACTGGAAATCATTGTGAAGAAAAAAATATAAAACTTATTGCCACCATGCTACTACACACACTCTGACCACACATTGTAGATGCCTCTGCACTGCTTCTGTGATGTTGAAACCATTTCATATGTGTGTATTGATCTCTCAGAACCTAAATATATAATATTCCCTAGGGTTTCTCCCTCTTAAGCTAGACTCCCTCTAAGTCTTAAACTCTCCCTAATCTACCATTTCACTGCAACTACCTCTGCAACTGTCCCTTGAGTCTCTAACTGTGCCTCTCTGTCTATGCACTGTCTCTCAAGTATCTGACTATACCTTGTTTTCACTTCAATCCTCCTACTATTTTTGACTACTTTGGGCACTTGTGGCAATGGTACTTCTCCATGTGAGGAATAAATAGTAACTAGATTTGATCTACTGATCAAGCCCTTCCTTGACTAGATCTAGACCTCCTTTTTACTCCTCTCTTAGGTCCTACCCTATATTAAATACTAAATTATCACACTCCTCATATATCTGAGGATAATTTTTGAAACATAGTGAACGTATCATATTCCAAATTAGCGGAAAATTCATCTAACTATGCCAAAGTTGTTTTTTACTTCCCTTTCTTATCCTTCTTCCTCTTTGGACATTAGGTGATGTAGTGACAAAAATCACCACAATTGAAGCACTTAACCTTTGACAATTCCTTATTATTCTTCTCTCCTTTATAGTCCTAGCCATAGTTGGGACCCTTCTTCCCTTTTCCCTTCCCTACAAGAGATACATTCTATTATTCCTTCTCTACCTTCAATCCCTTACCACTATTGTTGGTGGTGTCATCTATGATATTGAGCCTTAGCTATGTGAATTCACTCCATAGGTGCTCCCAACTTGGAAGTGTGTCTCACACAGAAATCACTTGTAAAAATGTACACAACTCCTTATTAAACTTGTTGAGGGTTTGTGCACCAGCTCACTATCTAATGGTTTATCTCCAACAATTGCAAGTTCATCTCTGACAACTTGAATCTTTGTGAGATAGGAAGTTACGTTCTCACCCTTTTGAATCTTTATCATTCTCAACTTCTCCTTGAGAACCATTTTTTGATTCTCATATGGATCCTGGTAGAGCTTCATGATGGTGTCCCACATGTCCTTTATTTTTGTCTTCTCTACAATATGCAGGACAATATGATCATGAACCCCATTGAGGACCATTCTCTTGGATTTGGCCATATCCTTCTTATA
Source organism: Pinus albicaulis (assembly GCA_034641835.2). NCBI lineage: Eukaryota > Viridiplantae > Streptophyta > Pinopsida > Pinales > Pinaceae > Pinus > Pinus albicaulis. Next base: position 1,091,816,311 of record CM076578.1, read on the forward strand.
CTCATGGTACTGGATAAGATCTATTGGCTCATCAATCATTTTTATTACAAACTCCTTCAAACCATGCTCATCCAATAGGAAATTCATCTTGCCCTTCCAGATACCAAATTTTGAGGCTCCATCCAACATGTCCTAATATCTAAGTCATGTTGCGACCATCAATAAAAAAGTAAAAAAATGGAGATAAATTGGGATATCTCCTTCTATTTTTGAAAAAATTAAACTAATCCTTCTCCCTACTCTCACACTCCTCATAAAATGCACATATATTCTCCTAGGTAATTCACACTTGCCTCCATACTCCTTCATGAAACTCAAACTTCCTACCACTCCTCCTCGAGGAAAATTTTTCTACCTATGGAACCTATTCTGGTACTGGTACATGCACTATTGACCCTAAAGTATGGACTAGCTAGAGTCGTAATATTGCACTAGAAAATCACTTTGCCTGCTACGACTTTCTTTTTGAAAAGTGTAACTATGTTACGTATTTATAATGACTTGTAATTATGATTTTAAGTAAAGAAGAATGAAATAAAATAAAATGTATTTATTGTATTCCTTGCATCATTGGTTTCATGAAAAATATTTTTTATTTGTAGGTCAAAGACTTCTTCTTGATGTCTTTATGATTTATAAGAGTCATTTTCATGTTACACTTGAAAGAAGACCTCCAAAAGGCAAGACACAGTCATCCTTACAGTCGGCCTCAATAAATATATATTTGACATGCCGGCTCATAATTATAGACACATCGGTTCACCTACGATAGTTCAAATTATTTATGTGGACCAAAAACTATAAATAGGCATGAAGGGTCACCATAGAAACACATAAAGAATTCATATTTATCTCTGTAATTTTGGATGGGTAGAATAATTCGATGAAGTCTAAGATTTTCGGATGGGTAGAATAATTCGATGAAGTCTAAGATTTTTGAATGGGTTATCACAATGAAACAGTGTGGATCAAGGCTGAGAGTACAATGCAAGGAAAGGGTTTTCTAGATAATATAGTTCAACTATCTTTTGAAGTTCTCACAGTTCGGATTCCATCTCAGTTTGGATACTTAACATAGTTTGGATTTAAGTTTAGTGTATATGAAGGAATAAGGTTTGAGATTCTTGGTTTAATAACATAGTATTGTAGCCCAGTTATTAGACCATAGTTTAGTGTTACAACTTGGATGCAAAGGTGATGCTCAGTGCGGATTCGATGGTGTTTCCCAGTGCAAATATAATGCTTAGTAGAAGTTCTTGGTATCATAGTGTTGCATGGTGCAATAAAGGAGGATGGCTATGTCTTGGTCTAGGAGAGGAAATTTAGGTCAAGGTTTTTTTCATGTTCTATGTACTCAATAGGTAAAGAATCTATAAGAAGAGATTTGCAGGTTTTCTCCTCAAGAAGAGGGGTTTAGACCTGGCTTGGAGCCTAACTATTGTGTCACTAATGTTATTTATTTGATAGTTGTTTGATGTACTGAATGTAATCATAATGATTCACTAACATAATCAGTAAAGAATTAACACAAACAGTTATCATGTAAGATCATTTGTATTAAATTTTTCCCTACCTAATTCTCAACATGGAATCAAAGCTATGGTTACTCTAAAGGGCTATCACTTATACATATCCACTTTAGTTTGGAGGTCGCAATCTCAGCTTGGAGACATTGTATCTCTTATAGCATAAAGATTATGAATCATGTCACCTATATCACAAGTTCGGTGTTCTAATGATACCTTAGTTCAGATGCATGGGTCAAACAAGCTTGGATCTCAATCAAGAATACTACATATATACTAATACTTTTATACATCTCCATAATCTCAACATACATATATATGAAGTAATGTTACATAGTCATCCTGAACACAATCTAGGCATACATACATCTCCACAGCTCGGACTCATTCTAAGAACCTCAGTGATATACTACAATTCGGATGGTAATCACTTATCACAGTGACATTATCAACATGACTAAATAGACAATACCTCTGTCATTACTTCTACCACAGTGATAAAATTGTGATACTATCATGATTCGATATGGATGGATCAATGTTACCACAATAAGAGCTTGCATTACATCATTAATTCCCACCAATCTTAGTATGAAAACTCAGATAAGTCAAGGAACTTACAATACTAATTCAATTCTATATATGTGATTCATTTCTTTTCCCAGTAAATATAATTCTTATATATCGTTGAACTCAATGGCATGATCTCAACTTACCAGTGGCGGTCACATCTTTTGAAGAATAGAATCTTAAATTTTAGCTACACAAATGGATGTCATGTGATCTCAATACCATATAGTCTGGAGCATCGTAAGAAGAAGATCATTCAAGGAAGAATCAAGGTGAATATCTCCTTTTCACTTTCCGAGTAAGTACCTTTCATTCTCATTTTAATTTTGGTTAAATGACTTCGATTTATAAGGAGATGTATAAGCTGGTTGTATTACCGAAGGTCCTTGCATGAAACAAGGATGATAGTAATGGTCCTTGTATTATTGTGAAGTCATATATAAGGGTTTCCTTTGAATTCATTGAAATGAACTCTTAAGATTCTCTCACATGAATATATTGGAAAAACGAAAGGAGCAGGAAGAAGAATTATGAATAGTACAAGAAATTTCATGTCACCAGAAATGATGGAAGGAGATGATGAAAATAATTCCATAGAAAGAGGGAGTAAGAGATAATTAATATTGGTCTCCCTCATAATAAGTCTCTTTATGGATCCTAGATCCTGCTTAAGATATGGTGCGGTGTGGCATCATGGAAGTATTAGAAACAAGAACTCATATGATCACAAGGGTAAAAAAAATCACGGGATAAGTAAGTTTACTTATTAAAAAACCTAAGGTTTCTATGGAAGAAGACAAGTTGAAGGAAATATTTTTGGAAAAACTCAAACATTTGAAGAAAAGGAATAACTTGATTCAACAAAAATCTAAGAAAGAAGAAGTGAAAGATCTCTACTATGATTGAGATCATCTTCTTCTTTAAGAGGTTTCTATCGGTTGTAAAATAGTATTTTAGGAAGCATTGTATAGATGCATCACTCTAGAATTGGCATCGTGATGAAATCATTTAAGGAGGATCACTTGTCATAATATTTCTGAAACTAATGTGACAACCATGATATAAAATTAATGGCTCCTGGAAACCTCACTGAGAAAAAAATTTATGGAAGGCAAGCATCTAGGTCAAATGTCATCATTCAATAATATGTATAGAAAGAGGTGTTGACATTTTCTAATGTAATCCTCTTTTGATTCACTAGGAAGAAAAAAGGTTTCATCAAAAATTATAACTTGCAGAATTATGGGATTAGGATATGATGACATATTGATGAAGCGAGTCAAGGGAATGAAACCCTTAATTATAAGGAAAAATTGTTGCATGATGATTCAAAAGAAAGAGATGAGGTACATGCATATTTATGACACTGAATGTTATGAATTCATGTTGTATGGTTGCAGGTAGTATACTTCCATCTTTAGAAGTAGGATCAAAAGAAAGGAGAAAATGTTCTTATGCACAGGCTGTCAATAGACATGTTCCACACTAGATGAAATCAACATAATATGTTCTCATATGGGATATGAGGTTATTATACATTTTCAAGGACCTACACATTGGAAGTTCTTGAATTGTATGGAGAAAGAAAAGGGAAGAGATCTTGAGAAGTATAACCATGATAAGAGGCAATCAAAATCCAATAAAGGCAAGAAGATTTGACTAGGAAATCTCTTGGGAAGATATGTAGACTATGATAAGAATTCGATAACGATGGATACCCTTGACAATACATATCTTTAGGAGATGTTTCAAACTATGCGAAGTATGTCGATGATTACAAGAAGATTTCATGATGAAATACCATCACAAAGGTAATTTGATTTAAGTATTCCTTTCATATTTTTTAGTAATATTTGGATGAGCTTATACAAGGCTGCCAAAGGGAAGTATATGTCTTCCACCGTTAATGACCATATAGTAGAACAAAATATTGTTAAATAAATATGGTATGAAGATAGTAGTATGCCATGAATCTAGACCAGATGAGGAGACTAATGGATAAATCTCTAAAGGAATGATGAAAGTGATGGATGGTCTGCGCCGGTTGAAGAAATCTTGAAAGAAGAGGACTTCACAACATGACATCGAAGGAAGAAAGCTACTCCGATCAACTAGACATTCTATGGAGTTGTTGCAGGTCCCTGATTAAGAGGGAGTATGGTAATAAGTTTCTTACTTAGAAGAAACTCAGTAATTCCTAAGCCAAGAGGGAGCTTAGGTACATTCCTTGTATAGGAGTGAGTATATTCCTTTATGGAATAGATTGGTCATCCTTGGTTAAGAGGGAGCGACAATTGTGTTTTTCTATATCATGTGTCATGCACTAGAATAGGACTAACAACCACAAGTATTAGTGAAGGCCATGAATATAAATGTAGACACATGGTGAATGGATCCTCCCTAACTAAGAGGGAGAGATAGACACGTCATTCTGGTCTTCAATTGAGAATATATAATGGAGGATTCGGTAACCATATGACATCTGATACTCTTTGAGAATGTGGTAGGACATTCCAATAAGAGTATTCATGGACGAATATTCTTTGAGGATTAGCTACCCAAGATAATAATAATCCATGAAGGTCATGCTCGGTGAAAACCCGAGTGGAGTATTTACCTTGGAGACAATGATTATTGTGTCTATATTCATTAGTATCACCAACATTGTAGCTTATGGTCTCGTAAGGAGATGGAGCAGTTAGTCAAGGCCTTGCTATGTGACAATGTTGGATTAATATGATGCTAGTAACGGATGGGTTACAGATCTGAATATTCTTATGATATCTCTTCAAAGTGATTGAGTGTGACTTGGTATCATTATGAATACCTCCTCAATTAATAGGGAGCGTTGAAAAGTGTAACTAGGTTCAGTCTTCATAATGAATTGTAATTATGATTTTATGTAAAGAAGAATTAAAGAAAATAAAATGTATTTATTGTATTCCTTGCATCATGGGTTTCATGAGCAAGATGTTTTATTTGGAGGTCAAAGACTTCTTCTTGATGTCTTTAGGATATATAAGAGTCATTGTCATGTTAATAGAGTCATGTTACACTTGAAAGAAGACCTCCAAAATACAATACACGATCATCCTTAAAGTCGACCTCAATAAATATATATTTGACATATCATCTCATAATTAGAGACATATTGGTTCACCTATGACAGGTCGGCTTATTTATGTGGCCCAAAAACTATAAATAGGTGTGAAGGGTCACCATAGAAACACATAAAGAATTCGAATTTGTCTTTATAATTTCAGATGGAAAGAATAGTTCGATGAAGTCTGAGATTTTCGGATGGGTTATTACAGTGAAAGAGTGTGGATCAAGACTGAGATTATAGTGCGAGGAAACAGTTTTGTCGATAAGACAATTTAGACATCTTCTGAAGTTATCACAGTTTGGATGCCATCTCAGTTTGGATATTTAACACGGTTCATATTTAATTCCAGTGTATATGAAGGAATAAGGTTCAATATTATTGGGTTAAAAACACAGCATTGCGGCTCGATTATTATACCACGTTTTAGTGTTACAACTCGAATGCAAAGGTGATGCTCAATGCAGATTCGATGGTGTTGTAGAATTGATGGTGTTGCTCAATGCAAAGATAATTCTCAGTAGAAGCTCTTAGTATCACAGTGATGCATGGTGCAATCAAGGAGGATGACTGTGTCTTTATCTAGGAGAGGCAACTTAGGTCAAGTTTTTGTCATGGTCTCTATACTCATCAGGTGAAGAATCTATAATAAGATATTTGTGATTTTTCCCCTCAAGAGGAGGGATTTTAGGCCTGGCTTGGAGCCTTGCTATTATGTCACTAATGTTATTGCTTTGATAGTTGTTTGATGTATTGAATGTAATCATAATGATGAACTAAGATAATAAGTAAAGAAGTAACACAAACAATTATCATGTAATATAATTTGTATTAAAATTTTCCCTACCTAATTCTCATCACTTTTTCTGCTATAAATTACGACCTCCTTTACTCTATTGGAAAACTGGGAACCCTCTAAGAATTTCTGGAAATTCACTCTCTATGCCTTTTTTTCTCTTCCTAGGCTTGTGATCGCTAGATTTTCTCTACAAAATAACCTATATATTCTCTAAAAACCCTTTATAGCAACATCTACTACTTGCTACTATTTCTCTTAGACAAATCAAACTTTTCGTTCAACTTGGACTGAAAATCAATATGTTGGCCCTCCTACAATTCGCATTCCCTGGTTAGGCCTGTGAAAATATAGAAATTTGTGCTTCAAATCTCCCTTTGAAATGCACAATCTCACTTCCTTCACTTCTAAAGCCTATAATCCAATCTTTGCTACTATGATACCATGTGAAAATTCCTTGAATGCAATTTCTATAGATTTATCTTATAAATGTTAGTGGTTTATTTATCTTCTAAATTATTATTCGGAAAATAACATTAAATTAACAATTGCATTATTCACAATAAAAGTATTGTTGAAATATAAAATATGGAATTGAGAAATAGATGCACACACAAAAATTGACACCATTGTTTTTGGACAAATCTCCCTGGAAAAATTCCGAAGGGAAAACCAGTGCAACATATGAGGGTTTTATTAATTCTTTAGAAAATTCAAGAGTACAATGCTCTCCTTGCCAATCTAGAAAAGCTATGGCAATATACTACTGGAAAAATCAGATAGAAGGCACCCATTTATCCCTCTGTAATTGATTTGGCCCTCTCTACCAAACTCGTACTTCTCCTGTAGCACGCTTTGTAGTACATAAATGTGTACTTCCTACGTATATAAATTCATACAACCTCATAAATTCCTCTAGGTGAGACGCCTAGCCTCCCTCCACCTCTGGAACCCACTCGCTATACCTCCAGGATACTGATTTGGCAGTTGGAAACTAAAATACGAATCCTCTAGCAACTCACTATATGTAAATTGGCTAACTCACACTGATGTATTTGACCCCCTCTACAGTTGAGTTCAACCTCCTCTTTCTTGTCTCCTAGACAATAGAAAATTCCTCCTGACTCTTTCTCTTGAATATATGTTGATCCCTCGCTCTGTTGCTTTCCCTAGCTTCAATTGTGCCCTTGTTGAATTCCTACAACTGATTAGTCAAACTACTTAACTCATAAACTATGTCTATCTTCAAGCCCTTCAACTTGCTCTTATAATGTCTTGTTAGAGTCTCAATGGCCATGATTACATATCAACTGATGGATAAGATCAACTTAAATTTATCCATGGAAGTCTCTAAAGAATAATCAAACTTCCTTAATTAATTCCCTTTAATTAACCACTTTTCTAAGTTAGACTTAGGACATATTTTAATTATGGCTAATTATGTTAATTAAGGTGCCTCCAAGTATTTTATCTTGAAACCTTTTCTGGGTTTTGGAGATCTCATGTTCCTTGGCCTCTAAGACACAATATGAGATTAGAACACCTATCTGTTACCACAAAAAATAACACCTAGTAGCATGGCAGGTTCCCAAATACATGATCATCACAAAGAGTAGTTTAGTTATTTGTTGATTTCATTCAAGGGTGCTTCCTTTATGCAAGTATGTTTGAGACTTCCATTTTCCTAAGCTTAATTATATTTATGATTCTTAAAAGTGTACAAATATTACAAATGATGTAATTCTACACATACTATGTTTGCAATTCACAAGTTTACAAATCCTAGATTGATAATTAAATCTAATAAGATGTGTGTATACAAATCTCCTAACACCCCCTTACCTTTCATCTAATGTCGTATCATAGCCCCTTAGGTGTTCATGCTCCATTAGTCTTGGTTCTTTTATTAATTGAAAAATAAAAATGTTCAGAAAGAGTCAAAATAATCTTGGTATGTTAACTTCATGGTTTGAATAAGGCATAGTGTGTGTGTATGTGTGTGTATGCACGAACGCACAAAGGATTTAAACATATACAAGATCAAGTTCAGTATTTCTAAATTTTGAAAACCATGGAATTATAGTGCACCATACCTATAACCAAGCTACAACACGTTATTGTATTGTTAAAGTAGGTCAATTTCCTAAGCAAACCAAGTAATTTATACTTGTACTACTAACAAAATGGATATTAATGATACCTAGGGAGATTCATGATCTTTTTCTCATAATAGTTTTGGTATATGACATGCTCGTTACAATATTTACATAAATTAGGAGAGATCTTTCATAAGGGCTTTTTAATTCCATCTGCAAGCCAATATTGTCCCTTACTGAATTCACATCCAGTAGTGCAATTGTGATTTATGTGTAATATCCAACATGTTATCATTCTAACCATGCTTCCTTAGCTTTAGAATCTTCAACCACATCAATCATGAATGTTGTAATTGGGAATTCTAGTATGCTTCACATTTAGGGTGATCAAAGTTGTCTAAGTTCATATTATCTTTAATGATCAACATAAGAACTACTAACTAATTTTCAAATATCAAATGCATTTTTTTATGAGTTTGTACAAATTTGCAACTAAGTCATTAAATTTTAATATAATTCTTAAATTGTATAATATGTAAATCATCATGTGGAGTGTAATGTCGTACACCTAAATTTTTTCGTACAATGATCATTAGCAAGATTGAGCTCATGCATTATTCTTCTCATTGTTTTGAGCCATGACCATTGCTTACATAATTTTAATTTGTGTCACTCTTTGTAACTCATTTTCTTATACATGGAATAGATGTACAATTCAACCAAGATATTGCTTATTAATCATATTATATAGGTTTAAAATTGTCTCTCTAAATATCTCTTGTTCTTGTGTTTTGTGTTATTGAACGTGATTCTTAAGATCATTTAAGTAACAATATCACTCTTTGCAATTTCCCCTAGATCCTATATCCAAAACTCAACACCTTCATCATCAACAAACCATTTTTTCTCCCTTTTTATTAAATCACTTTTGTTTGGCTGAGTTATTGTCAATTGCAACATTCTATCTATCTCAATTAAATAAAAATAATCAATATCACTATTGTTCATCAATGTGCCACTAGTCTCATTTGGATTAATCTCATCATGCATTGAAAGGATTAAGTGATGGGTTTTGATCCAACTCTACTCCAACATAAACCAAAGCTTGTCCTTATCCTTCTTTTCTTTAAAAACAATATTTATTGTATCCACATATTTTAAGCAACTAAAATTTAAGATAACACAAACTTTTTATTCATATAAAATATCTAAAATTAAATTATGTTGCACATACTATATCATAATCGATTAACATTAATAAAATGTTTATATAGAACCATCTTTAGATACTTATATCAATTTATTCAACTAGTCTTTCTAGCTTAAAGTTAGAAACAAACCTTTATGAAAAGCTCAATCTAATTTTTTAACACCATTTCCCTTAAATTTTAGGTGTCTTAGTACCTAATAACACTAATACCTAATTAGACTAAGACATGCATATCTATAAGTGTCCTAGTACCTAATAGGACCAAGGCATACCTATCTATTACGCTAGCTAACTTAGAGTTTGCATACCTATCTATTACGCTAGCTAACTTAGAGTTTGTCAAAACTAAAGTTTGGCAACACCATCTCAAACTTTTATTGCAAGAGACATTTACCCTTAACCTAGAGCCAATGATAACAACATTTTACTTGGAGAAAATTAAAGGAAGGTGGTCTTAATGTAGAGCATTTTTGTGGCATAGATACTAATAATAACATTACTTCCAAGCATTATGGTACATCAAGAGATTCATTATTTTTGTGTAGCGTATTCAATGTCATAAAATTGCGAGTGCTGGGACACTCATATCAAAAGAATGTGGTGGCCCCACCTCTCTTCTCACGTGTTAAAGTGAGATGGAATACTTTCTTATGATGAGTACATAAAGAAAAGCAAAGAGAAAGAGGGAGTTCATGAAACATGGGGTTCCCCACTTACTCATCCTACAAACCCATGACGTTAGAGTGACATTATGGAATGTGTGTGAATATGTGACTTGTCAGCATGATGATAGCCATCAATTCTTAGAAGACTCCTAAAGAAATTGTTGGTCAGAAGAGGTGTATTTTTGTTGATAAAAGTGAGGTGGTTGGTTATGAGAGATGTGATTGGTCAATAAAAGTGAAGTGGTGTTATAATTTTTATTATTGTTTAATTTTTTTATTTAAGAAGTAATTTATATATTATAAAAAATATAGTTGAATTATTTAAAAAAAAAAATATTCAGTTTTAAAAAATTTAAAATCGTGATAAATAATTATATATATATATATGAATTTTACTTTTATAAAATATTGAAATTTTGTGGTTAATAAGTATAAATATCATTAATTTAATTTGAATTTTATAGGGTAATTAAGGATATGTAAAAGTAAAATATAATATATAGAGTTTAGTTAGTTAATTTAATTAGTTTGAATAAACTAGTTTCAAAGTTAAGAAGAATATTAAGGGTATCAACTACATAACATTTATTTTTTTTATATTATTTGGAATTTTATTTTATATCACTTCGAATATGATAGATGAAAATTTGTTTAAATATTAATTTTATTATTTAGAATGTAATTTTGAGTATTTTGGTAGATTCCCAATTTTAGAATTAGTTTGAGCTTTGTAGTGTGTAATTGTTAAAATTATAGTTTTGTATAATTATGATAATTTTGATAGTTTTATATTTGATAAGGACAAAAGGATAGAAAAAATGGATAGCTTGAGTATTGTTTATCCTAAATTATCATTGAAAGGCCATGGATTCAAAAATAATTAAAAAAACATATATACAAACATTGAATTGAATTGCTATAAAACTTTGATAAAATTATCTATCAAGAATATTTTCCATAAAAGAAAGACATTAAAAAATGTGTAGTCTAACTTATAGAGGAAATAGATTAGAATTTTTCACCAGAATCTGGTAAAACAATTTCAAGAAAGAATATGATTTTTTGTTGTTTAAAATGCATTTTGAATGCATAAATGTATTTAGCATCTCAAAAAACCCTTAGGCACTCCATCTATAGATTAAACAACTTAAACTAAAGTTTTTAATTGTGGTGAAAAAAGTCATTTAGTCTATAAGTTAGACTACGCCATATATACACACACTCGTATTAAATGAAAAAGATCATTTAGTTTATAAGTTAGACTACACCATATATACACATGCTCGTATTAAATCAATTGCTAAAAAACTTGATAAAATCATTGAAATCTTGCTTAAAAACTTGATAAAATCATTGAAATCTACATAGAATTCTCATAATAGAGGAAACGACTCTTTTATAAATACTATTTTTGGTCAATTTTGTTCAAAATCGTGTAGATATTTTTGAAAATCATAAATTTAAATTGTTTAATCTACAAAGATCTAATACAACAAACATTTTTTAAGATATTAAATACATTTATACATTTAAAAGTGTACATTTTAAACAATAAAAATCATAATTTTACTAAAATATGTTATTAAATTAAAGTAAAAACCATAAAACCATTTAATTTATTAAATAAACTACACCCAAAATATTATAAAAACATTTATATAATTATTTTTAGTTAAATATAACATTTATAATAACCTAAATATCTCTATAATAATCAAACACTTAGTATAATAATAATCAAACACTTAGTATAAATAGAATTCATTGTATAGATACCATAAATTTGACTTTAAAATAAAACAATTTGAATGAATTCTTCAATCAACATAAGACTTTTTATCAACGACTCTTTAACTCAAACTTGAACGTTTTCCTTCCTGAAACACACTACTTTCAAAACTATTTCAATTTTGATAAAATATATTTATCTCATTAATATCTAGTGAAACAACCACTAACCAATTTAATTAAACAGTTGCCTCATAGTCCTCGATGACAACAACTTCCCTTCCAATTTCTTACTCTCCATCACAATACCCACATCTTTTTAAAAACATAACACCCCTTTCACAACAATTATATATAGACTTTCAAATAAATATATAAATATATTTTTCTCCTTTCCGCATTGGTTGGTTCATCCTCACACCTCTTTCACTCTTAAGTCAAAATATATGTTTCATCTGACAATATATTCCATATAAGACAAATTAATATTAATTAATTTTTAAACTTTAATTAAAATGTCCAAACCTTAATCGAATTTTAAAATAGAGCTTTGGCCTTTAGCTGTTCCTATGATTCCTATACGAAATACATTTCATATTTTCATGCCTAACATAGCTCACCACCCAAAGAAAATGCTGCCACGCCATATAGAAAATATTACATAACCAAATAAAAGGTCAAGCAGTGATAATAGATGACAAGGGATATTAAAGGCAAGTGTCACAAGTTATATTGACTTAATAAAATTAATTAAAGAATTTAAAATGGACAAAATTAAACCAATCGACTTGAAGTTTACCAAGGTTGCACAACCTAAATAATGTTTATTTAAACTATAAATTTGATAAGATATTAAAGTTAATTTAATTTTCTAAATTGTTTTTGTTGGGTTAATAATTTGTTTTTTAAATGAGGTAAGGAAATAAGTTAACCATTTAAGACTTTAAGGTATCAAGTAAGGTAAAAGTGAAAGTCTGCCTTATTTCAGATCACCATGAAATATTTAATGGGTATAGTTTTCTGTGATGAGTCAACTTGTATTAAGGAATATCAGCCACTGATATTTATCCCCATTATTGATTTCATAATTGAATTATGATAAGTTTTCTCACTATTAAAAAAATGTTAATTAAGTATATATATTTTTTATAAGATGTAGTTTCATAGTTTTTTTTTTTTTTTTTTTTTCGAATCTGATTTTTTTGCTAAATTATATATATTTTTCTCTTTATATTATATTTTTGAATATAGATTTAGATAAAAAATTTCTTAAAAATAATTTTAATAAAATATTTGTTTCATCTTAAAATTTGACCTTTGAGTTTTGGTTGAATCATAAATTTTTTCTTTCTAATTATATTTCAGAATATATATTTAAATGCAACTACTTGAAAAAGCATTGGAGCATTAAAAACACCTGAATCCAACAACGTAATTATATAATTCAATTCCAACAAATCCCTTAAATCCCTTAAATTTGATAAAATATAATTAAAAAATAAAACAATTAAACTATTTACTTTACGCAAAATGACACATAGTATATAAAAAGCTATTTCTTAACTCAGGACTCTTATGCTACATGTATGAGTGAGAATACAGGCCAGTGTCACAAGTTGTACATAACCTTATTAAATGCAAACAAGAGTCATAAATAATTGATAGACACCCCATAGCTAACAATACAGTAAGAGGCTAAAATCCATAATAAGAAGCTGAATACCTTAGTTAACAATTCACCATTAGAGGTGACAAACTGAGAGTTGGAATTTATGAAGATGGCAAGGTTTAAACCATGTGGTATCTGTTACATGGAATGACTGAGAGTTGGAATTTATGAAGATGGCAAAGTTTAAACCATGTGGTATCTTTTACATGGAATGAATGAATGAATTAGATACACACAAGTTCATTCATATTAGCTCATATATATATATATATGTTTTAACTATCAGGTCTCATCCTCCTCCTCCATATTTACTTGGTTAATGTACAGTCTCTTTCTCAGAGAAACAAAGAAATTCTTGGATCTCCTTTTTCATAATTAATCGTCATCAATAAAGGGGCCCAGTCTCTGCAGAGTCTCCGGACATGACTTGGTGCTGCAGATCTCAAAATCGCCTTGGAAATCGTTCCATTGGCAGTCAGGGAGCTGCTGAATCCACGCAGAAGCAGAGGCCGCAGGGGCATCCAATCCAGCAGCCCAGGACTCCAAATCGACATTCCACTCTGAAAGCGGATCACCCAAAAAGCCAGCCATCTGATCCCACCCAGACAAACCACATTCGGCCTTCACACCAGAGCTTTCTCGGCCAATGCACTGAGAATGGGTACTGCTGCCATTGCCGAAGCTCTTGGAGACCTGATCAGAATCATCTGAGTCGACCTCCTCGGTTCTCCCCGACAGAGTTATCCCGCTGGTGGGCGAGCAGACATTGAACAGTTGCATCGAATCCTCCATGTTGAAATTCTCCAGAGGCTCTATGTCGTCGTGGGGTTCTCTCGCCCTCAAGACCAATGTCTCCACAGTGCCATTGCTGCTCTGATTCTGATCAGGATCAGGCTCATTATGCTGCTCCTGCTGCTTCTCTGAATCATTTTCTTGCGGCAGCAGATTCTGGACAGGGGTGCTCTGCATTTGCATTTGGGTGAGAGGCTTGTGGGTCACAGGATCGATTCCCATCTGACGCAGTTTCTTCTTGATCCTCGTGTTCCAGTAATTCTTGATCTCGTTATCGGTTCTCCCAGGCAATTGCGCAGCGATTCGTGACCACCTGGTGTGGAAAACAGCAACAAAAAACCATAAATTTCAGAGAAAAAAAACAACACATCATACACAATGACGGCCATTAATTTACAGCTAAAGCTCCATTATATATACCTATTCCCTATGGCAGCATGTAGATCAATGATGAGCTTCTCTTCTGATTCAGACAATGATCCACGCTTCAAATCTGGGCGCAAGTAATTTGTCCAACGCAATCTACAGCTCTTGCCACATCTAAGCAGACCTGCAAAATTTATCCAAATGCAATTATAAACAAATGGGAAATTAACAGAGACTCCAAATTGCAGGAATCTCCAGGCAATGCAATGACATTTTTTCTTTAAAAAAACTCTCTTGTTCCTGCCATTGAGGAATCTAAGACGTAATCTCATTACATAGTCAAGAGGCTCCCAAGGTGTAGACATGTCATAACTGGAGAATCGAAACCCAGAGGCTTCAGGGAAGCAGACTAGTCATAACTTGAGAATTGAAACCAGGTGAGGAAAATGACATTTTGAGAATCGAAACCAGGTGAGGAAAATGACATTTTTATTTACCAGCAAGCTTAGGTACTTCACGCCAACATCCATGGCCATGCATGGTGATAAAATTCACCAGTTTTCTGTCTTCCTCTGCAGTCCATGGACCCTTCTTCAATCCCACTTTGTCACAGCAAGGTTGCCTCCCCATTTTACAGGATCTGAGAAGAGACAGAGTATAAGCTCTTCAGAATCGTCGAATTTTCCACATTCAAGGATGGTTCTGAAACCTCAAGGCCTGGCCATTGTATGGAGAAGATTCTGGCAGGAGACAGAATAGAATAAAGGCCAAGAAAGAGAAGGGAAGTTGCCTGCAATTGGATCTCTCCTCCTCTGTATATAATTTTATAAATCTATGTAGTGTGTTGTCCAGAGAGTTGAGTTATTGTAAATTGAAACCCTGGTGCCCCCATTTATATGGGGAAAAGCAAGGGGCATAGGCCTACAGGACCTCCCTTACCCATTCATCCATTGCTCCTCCTGGCATGCATCATCATGATGAATGATTGATGATGGAGATGATGTGGATGAAGGCCATTGAAAAATATAAGCATTTCTTCATCATCATACTCAGTCGACATGCATCGCCACTGTGAGCCCCATCTGGATTGGGACTCGCCAAATATTTTAGTGTGAACACACCTTTAAAATTAGTTGACGACTCCTTTTATTATTATTATATTTATTTCATCATGGTGACATCACTCCCAACGTAATCCCCGCTTCCCTGTTTCACTAGTATTCTGCACCACAGGTAAATGCCATACTTTATTATATTTAAAAGAACGGAGTACAGTTTAATTTCGAGTTTAGGGAAGTTTTTTGGGTGGATTTTTTGGGTGTAATTTCTCTTAAATCTTGTAAGAATTTATTGAAATCACAAGTTTGATGAATAGATCTTGCGGAATCTAAATGCAGGTTTTTCAGGGTGTTAAATCTATATATAGGATTAAAAATCCAAATCAAGATTTCATCTCATTTTTTCAGTCTAATTCGGACACCAGAAAATCCAAAAATTCACACTAAAGATAATTCTGTTTAATTTTCACTTTTTTCACTTATTCCAAGAATGAGATTGTAATTTCTTTTGGTTTAAAATATTGTTTGAATGTCTAAATATATTAACTTTTTTAGGTGTGAAAATTGAGTTTTCCTGATTATATAATTCAAATCTAAATTTAAAATAATATTAAAAATATTAAAAAAATAATTATGTTATTTTTAAAATATTATTTCAAATTCTAAGTATGTTTTTAAATTGTTTTTGTTTGGTTAAGAGTTTATTTTTTTCAGAGGTAAGGAAATAGGTTAAACTCTGCCTCTTATAAACCACCAGTAAAATTGCATGATTTTTCTTGAATAACAGTGATGAATCAACTTACATTAATAGATAGCAGCTAATAACAATTGTGACCATTATTAATTTGACAATTATATTAAAATATATTTCCTACTATTAAAAAAACCATTCATATTAATTTTTATTATTTAAAAAAAAAAATTATTACCATCTTTTAAAAATCCATGAAAGGTTCTGATGGGACGATAGAAATTCCACATTATGGAAATATGTAGTGGTGAACAACTTCACGAGAGAGTTGTCGTTAGGGTTCTCTCGGGAGGATAAAAATGAGACATTATGGAAAAATTTAGTGGTGAAACAATTTCACGAGGCGGTTGTCGTTAATAGCGGATTAGAAAAGGCCCATGTTAATCATCTAAGTTATTTAGTATTAAAATTTTAAATGATTTAAAATATGTATGCATATGAAATTTTATACAATTAAATAGTTATGAATAATTTTATTGTCTTTTTAAGATTAATGTGGTTTATTTTACGAACAAATAAAAAGGGATTTTTTTGAATATTTTAATATCATTTTGGAATATTATTTACCATGTTATTTCTATGTTTGAATATTAGGTAAATATAAGTATTTGGAAAATTTTGATTTTAAGAAGTCAGTGAAATTTAAAAGAGTAATTAAATTATGAAATGGATTAGAATTATGTGTTAGTAAAAATATTAGATGTTAAAAGAAATTATGTTTATTTTTTATATATTCTGTATTGTAAATTATATAAGTTAGTTTAAATGTTTCTACCATATTGAAGATCATAGACATTGTGATAAATATCTTTATCACAATGAAGATCTGATATTGTTCTTTATCACAATGAATTTCATAAAATTAGTTTCTATTTATGAAAGTAAGTTTTATAATAAAATTTATTAGATCTTAAGTATATATACTAAAATAAAATAATTAATTTGTTTATTATAGGGAAATAGACTAACTTAGATTTATCTTAATCCTAATTTTATATCTATCAAGTGTGGACACGGATCAAATCTCTTGAGATACAACCCTCTTTTAAAGTGAAAAGATAGATCTAGGTTGGTTTAAAAAAATATAAAAAGATAATCTAATTATAATGTTCAACAAATAATAAATATGTTGCACATTTCTATAATACAAAACAAAATAAAACCTCTTTTAAAGTGAAAAGATAGATCTAGGTTGGTTTAAAAAAATATAAAAAGATAATCTAATTATAATGCTCAACAAATAATAAACATGTTGCACATTTCTATAATACAAAACAAAATTAAAACAACGGTACCAAACCATAAGACATGGAACTAAACAACCATTTATAATTATGGTAAACAAACAAATCCATTAACAAATCAACACTAGATAGGTGAATATTTCCATATAAAAGATACAAGATTTTGAGACTCAAAGAAATGACATACTACAATACAACATGTGATGTGATATCTACGTTTGTGAAGTCCAATGGCATTCAACATAGCATGTTATGATCAATCTAGTCAATGTACGACCTTGTAATTCAAAATTTGTAAAATGGGATACTGAAATATTATCAAACAACTGAAAAAAAAGTCTAAAAAATGGGATTAAAAATGAGGATTATTGAAGTTCACTCGCACCATGTTCAAAGTGGCAATGATCACCAAATGTGTAGGTATCATTTGAAAATTTCTCACAGAGCGTTGTTTTGTAATTGTTGTAAACAAACCCAAATGGCTTTGCAACTACAACACTATTTTTCATTATCAACTCATGAACCATGGTATTGGCTTGTTTTATCTAACCAAAGCAACCTTCCAGCTCAATGTTCCTCAAACTGGAATCAGATTAATGACCTTTTATGACTATTTTTACTCCAATTATGTGAAAATATGTTTGGAGTTTACCCCACTTTTTCCATTGATTTGTGTTTTTGTTGAAGAACCAAATGAAGCTGCAACTACCATTATAGGTGGTGTAGCCTCATACTGCAAAAGTATACCTCCAGGCCTTCCATGAAATCTAGGGTTTGAAGGGCTTTCGAAAGCTTACCTTGTTTTGCAGAAGGAACTAATGCAAGTCATTTAAGTGAAGACATCAAGCAGGCAACCCATCGACACCATCTCATCAAGCATGCTCAAAGTTCCTCGTCTGAAAATAGCCATTGATGAGGGAAATGTAAGTGACAGTGTTTGGCTTGGACACGTAAAGTTTCATCTGAGTAAGAAGTTTGTAGGCGTCGACTATGTTTCTCTCTTTGAAAAATCATTGCATGAAAGGGGTGTAAGTAATGGCATTTGACTGGAAGCCTTTAGAATGCATGTCGTCGATGAGCTCAAGTGGTCATACGTTCTCAAGGTACAAAGAGGAGGCCATCTCGCACTATATTTTTTGCAAAGAATGTTGAGTACAACGTTATTTATATTCATGTTCATAAGGCTTTGGTAGATCCCACATACTTTCTTTATTTTTAATTAGAGCCGAAATTACATTAATTTTTTTTTATGTTAAATGTTAAATTTTAAAAATATTTATGCCTACACATCTCCCCCTATACTAGGTTGTAAAGCTCCTCTTGGGGCAATTATTTTTGGTCTCAACGGATGGTGACATAATCATCGTTAAAGTTTTCATTACCATTTTGGACTTTATCTTTAAACTTCACAAGGATGTAACATTTAATATTATCAATATTATGTGCAAACTTCAGTGGGCCTAATGGTTGGAGGTCATAGGTTAAAAACTAGAGAGGGGTAGAGTTTCTACATGTTGATTAATTAATATTGGCTTGTTGTGATGAGGCTTGAGGGGCACACATTTTCCTTATGTGGGAACCCCAAATTATCATTTATGGGAGTGTCTTGAGATCTCTTCTCCCTTGTCAAGTCACAAGTTCCTATTAATATTGGATTTGTGGTCTATTGGTACTAGCTTCATCCAATTTTAATATTGACCCTAACATTAGCCCATCAAGCTAGGATGAATGGTGGGTGTCAGGCAAAAGAAGGAATTTTCCAACAAATATAGGGATGCCACCTAGGTCCGAAACTCATTTTACCTGTCTAATAGGGCTTATGGGTGATTGCATTAGGATTAGGCGTATAGAATGTAGTCCCACTGATGTGATCCTAGGTCCACTCAGTGATAAGTTGCAGACCTTGAGACATTAGTCTTATAATACATGTATCCATTTGCATGGATTTAGACTCCATAGAAGTATATCCAAACTTTGATAATTGAATGGGATAAGAAGTTTTTCATTTGATATTAAAATTACAAGAAATAGACCTCATAATTGTAAAGAATAATTAGAATAACGATAGTGCAAAAATATTTTTTTCCCATAATATCATCCTTACAAATTTATAGTTTTACATTTTTTTAAAGAGTGCAATAAAATTTCCAACCACCAATAATTATATTCTCAATATTGCAATTATAGTTCATATAAAAAGTGTTGCATTTAATTTTAAAATTATAAACTATGCATTTTATTATAGTGTAAAAACCCTAACCATAAAGAACTACTAAATAAGCATACCTTTTGAAGGTTTCTTTTACCTCAATTTTAAATCTTTATTCTTTTACATATGTTTTCAAGAACATAATAAGTTCTTAAAAAATAATAATTCTATTCAAATTGCAATTCTAATGTGAATGACAATTCAAATCAATAACTAAATACATATAAAATTAGATATTATTAACAAAATTCATACAAAGTATTAATTGAAAAAAAAAATCAAAAACTTAACCATGTAGTTTCTATGACCAAGAGAATGTTAGAATGAGATAATTCAAACCAAGAAAATGAATATCCTCTTTAAACAATTCCAATGATACAATGGCAATAATATTGTATGAGAATTTTTTTTGATGGAATATATTAATTGTACTAAATTAAAAATTAAAAATTAAAAAAAATTAAAAATTAAAAAAATTAGTGTAAATGTTCTATGTTTTTATCATTTTCCAATACATTTTTTCAATTATTTCTTCCCAAAACTTATTTAGAAATTCTAAAGTTGTATATTTTAGTTGTTGATATTGCATAGTACAAGTTCCCTAGGGGTATTTAAGGATGATGAATTAATTATGCACTCAAAAATGTGATTTAAGTAATGTTAATTAATGATTTCACCAACAATTGCATCACTATATTTCACTATGATTACCAAAAAGGGTATGAAGCATACAAAATTTAGACTCATTTAAAATATGATATATATTGGATCATTTATTGTTTTTCATTTATCTTAATGCTTTCACGGTGGAAAAAAAGGAGTAATCATCTTGCAGGGTTATTTCAATAGCAAGACTATTGAAATTTGCAACAAGAAACAGTGAAATTGTCATCCTAAAACAAAATCTAGAAAACAACATCCAGAAAATGGTTACCATGTGAGGCTTTTGATTTAATTATCCATAATTAAATTAAAAGTAAATTGCAATCTTATCTCATAACAACTTGTAATAGTTAACTAACTGTGATAGACTTAGTTAGCTCAAGAATTTCAAGTTGAGGGTCAAAGGATAGACATGTAGAGTGACTCTATTATTTACAGGTTCCAGTTGTAGTTGTAGCACTAGTGTGGTGTAAGTGTGATCAGTTAACTCACATTAATTGAGTTAAAATCAGTTTAACTAGTTCTAACTGATTGATGAGCTAGTGGAAGATCAAGTGAATTAAAATAGATTTAATTCACAAGTAGTGATCTGCCACGTAACTGATGATTCACTATTAATAGTTGCATGCATGTCAATTCTGATGACAACCCAATTTAGACAAAGGTTAAAGACAAGTAAACTATCAGTTGTATTTTTGGCGAACTACCCAGGTGCAGATATAAAGTTAGAGGAAGGCTCCATAGGGATTGCGCAGTAAAGGAAGGCTAATTATCCTATTTAATACGGATTAATTGCCTAGGGATTGCATGAGCAAGGCTGGGCTAAGGAAGGGCTGAGAATTGGCTAAGTGTTGGTCAATTTTGCCTAAGAATTGTTAGATAGTTTTGAGCAAGATCAGAGTGAGACAGTGAGGATAGTGCAGGATTTTCTCGTTGTGAAAAAGAATTGTATTGTTTCATGATTATTTGACTATGTACAATATATGATAGAGGGGTTTTGAGCAGGTGTTTTTCCCAAGAACATCTTGTGTTGTGTAATTGATAATTTCATTTCTCTTACTTGCATGTGATTGAGCAATCATGTTTTATATTCCACAAATATTGTAGAAGGATTCAATATATTGTTTTAGTACATTGCATGATTGGATTGAATCCATTGATATAATTTATACATGGTATTATATATGTGTTACAGATTTTCTACATGGTATCAGAGCTCAGATGAGGGAGATATCGTCGATTTAAAATTTGCTATTTTTTTAGAAAATTTTGCGACGGCGAGACAATTACAATATGCACGAGTCAAAAAAGGAAAGAAAGCCAAGGGAAAGAAGTCCCAAGGAAAATAGGGCAAGAGTGATTTGTCTAATGTTAGGTGTGTTAGGGTCCTATAATAATAGGTATCATAATTTCTGAATTGGCTATGTTTAGTCTTATAATATTGTAGATACTTTTTCTTTCTGCAAATTTTTTCCCATATTAAAAAAATGAAAAGAGGGTAAGTCCTAAAAGAAAAATCAAAGGACTAGAAGAAAAGAAGATCAAAAAAGAATATAAAGTATGAACCCCACCAAAAAGAAACAAAAATAGATCCTAAAAGTGTGCACATTCAAATGTCACTACTCTTAGTTTACTTTATGCAAATAAAATTGTGTGCAGTGTTATGTATATTTTATTAATTATTAGTTAGATATAGTTATCTTAGGTTTTATTAAGTGAAAGGGCATGATCAAAGATCATGCCTCTTCGCCAAGGGACACCATAAGGCTATATTTAAAGCCTTGGTGATTCCCCATTGTAATCATCTCTCATCTTTTATTAATAATAATATATACTTATAAAGTTTACCAGAGTTTTTACACTCCATTGGTATCAGAGCCATCGCTCTTCGGGATCTGTGTGATCACCCAGAATTAAGGAATTACAAGAAAATTCCAAAAGTGCAGTTTTTTTAAAAAACCAAGTGCTTGTGGGTAGCAACATTTGTTTTTTTTAAAAGAAGAAGGAAGAAATATATATATAAAATAAAAGAGAGAAGGAAAGTTAACATAAAGGGGGAAATAAATTAAAAGGAAAAAAAAATATTTAAAAGAAAATAGTTCCAAAAGAAAAAAAGAAAAAGTAAAAAGAGATATATATATAAAGAAGTACATATACGTACATGTGAAGACAAAGTAAAAAGAAATAAGGAAGAGTAATTGCTCGTGGTTTTGGAGCCCATGGTAATTGCCCATGGTATTAAAACCCATTCACCCTTTTCAAAACAATGTGACTTTTCAAAATTAACAAAAAAAAATTTCCTCGTAGTTATATATATATATATATAATTCAAATAATATAATAATAATAAAAAAAATTACTATTATTATTATTTAAAAAAAAAATTAAATTAATTAATTAATTAAAAAATCCAATTTTCAAAGACAACATTACAAGAGAATGTACTAGTGGTGAATGACATATGCCAAAGAAGATAAATCTTAAGTGAAGAAAATTGTCAAAAAAATACAGCTTTGAGGTCAAAGCTCTTAAGGAAAAGGGGATAAGCCCTAATTACAAGGAGTATGAGGAGTATGTCTTCATCAATGACGATGGACGATCAGATAGAAAAGGAAATATGGCTAAAACGTATGGAGGCCAAGGAGAATCTTAACAAGGTAATGCAAACATTTAATGCCATTATGGACAAGTTAGATCTAATGCAAAAACGTCAAATGAAAAAATCAGCTAATTCAGATCATCATCATGAATATAACATGTTTGAAGAAGAGCAATTAAATGAGGTTGAATTGGAAATCAGCTCACATGAAGGCTATAGTGTTGAACAATCTAGAAGTAGAGACTCTGAGATCAACCATGAAAATTATAGAGTTGAGAAACCAAGAGAATAAAATACAACTCAATCCACTAATAAAGCCAATAATGCAGCAACATAAGTTATTGAGAACGTTGATATAAATGAAAATCCAATGGCAGAAAAAGAAACAATGTTGGTATTCAACGTGACTGCTATCACAGATGCAACAACAAACATAGTCATTGAAAATGAAAGAAACCATGAAAATATAGATGCTTATAAACAACCAAATGTTTCATCCCTGGAATTGAAAGAAAAATGTGAAGAGATAAACACATTTGAAGCCATTGATACAGTGCCAGAAGATGTTGAGGCCTTCGATGTTGACGCAGATATGGTTGTTAAGAAGGAAGCGCTTGATGATGACGAGAAGTTGCATCAAACGATAATTGTTGGTACCTTACCTCTAAATATAAAGATAAATCACGAAAAATCACCAGAAGAACAAGGAATAGTTAGGAAACACGAAAAAGTATTCCAAGACCTGCCAATAAAAATACCTCCTAATAAGGAACATGAACATCCAATAGAAGTCAAGAAAGGACCCGACCCTGTCAATATCAAATCTTGTCGCTATCCACATCACCAACAGATGGAGCTCAAGAAGATGCTTCACGATATTTTTAAAATGTGGGAAGCAAGAGCCCACCGCTCAAGAAACCCAAGCGTTTGTCAACATTGTCCGTCGTTACGTACGCTTTGGGGACAAAGCATCTTTAAGAGAGGGGTGAAATGGATGGTTTTTACACCCCTGCCCATTTTCCATGCGACAGTCCCACATTTAATTGCACCCCCCAGTCCTGAAACCACCAATCTTCCTTTTTCATGTGATAAACTGCCAGGCTACATCCATGCCTTGTGATGAAACCACCCTTGTTTGAATTAAACCTCTGCGCCATATGATTAACCACCTCTGATCAAAAAGAAATAAAGCCCACCCGAAACAGTTATTCCCTTATTGTTGTGCATTTGTGAAAACTGTTTATTTACTGGAAAAAAGCCAAATGAACCATTGTTGACCCAGTTGAAAGCCATTCCAGACCGAAATTGAAGCCTATTGTTGCCAGAACGCCTTCTGCAGACCAAAACTTCGTTTTCCAACTAATCCTAAGCCACCTGAGACCATTAAATTAAGCACATAAAGTAATAAATTGATTAAATTAAATGAATCAATGGCCTCCCAGAGCATAATATTTGTTAACCCTCTGCAATCACCTGTGGTAGGTGTTGACCACACACCTCTTAGTGATAAAGACTTTAAAATCAATGATACAGTCACTGATTTAAACCTTTTAGAGTTCCATTGCTGGAGCCATGGTAAATTCATAGACCAGGCTGATGATATCCACCTTTGGGACTCAAACCTACCCAGGTACATCTTCCCACAGACATTTAAGTTTCTAGAAATCATCAAAATCTACTAGATCAATTATTATCCCAATGAAAGAGCTCTAGTAACCCCAACGCAAAAGATTTTATTCACCATCACTGCACAATCCATAAATCAGATGTTACGGATCCAACCAAAGCTTGATGAAGTCCCATTATCCATTGAAATCCTCACTGAACTTTATCTGAAGCTGGACTTTCCCAAGAGGTTCCAAATATTCCAAACCTTCCTTCCTCCATTAGTATAAACCACAAAAAGTAATCCTCTATACTCAGCTTCCATATTTTCAGAGAGAACCGAAAATATTGTCACAATGTTGTCATGTATTTTAGGGTACTTTACTGATGAACATGTAGATGCTTCTATCCTAGGTTTCCTATCCATATTCTACCCAGGACATCCTCCAGCTTTAACATTCAACTTTGCTCAATATATATCATATGCAATCCATGATCAAATGGTCAAATTACCAAAGGAAGGAGTATTTAAATATTCCTCATTTTTGTTCCATTTGTTCTTATATTTCCAATCAGAAATGTTTGCAGTTAGCCTCCAAAAACCGGACACTGAGGGTAATCCCCAATCAGTTGTCTTTTGGACATCCTTGATCAGAAGGGATTCCACATAATTCATCTATAAAGACTCCATTGATTCATTTTTTTAATCCATTTGTTAATATTATAAGCAGTAGCATTCAACCTAGAGTCGGTGAAGAGATAAAGAAAGTATTGCAGTTGTCAAATCAAAGTAGAACATGACACTGGTATTTATACCAGAATCATTCAGAAATTAGGGTGTATGGAAGCCAGCTAACTCCATACAAAATTCCCAAATACCTCCCAATGAGGTTATTTGCATTGGAATACATCAGACAAATCTTGGATTCAGATGAAGTAAATTTCCTTTCAGCAAAGAAAAAACTCAATTTAAGATCAAGAACCAGTTAGGGCATTTTATTTGCAATAATAGGAATGTTGGTCAGCAAGCAGCCAAGTGTTTACAAGATTTAAAGTTTAGCAATAGTTTCAAATGGAAATACGATCCCTTGGGAGTCATAAGTAAGTTAAGAATCAAATTCAAATTGACCCCTTTTATTCATGACTCACAACCTGATATTGAAAAGTATTCCAACCAGGCAGAGTGGTTGGAAAATACTTTACAAGAGGTAGATAAGCAGGTTGATACTCGTTCCATCCTACTTACTCCAGCCCCACAGGATAGAAATTCAAAGAGGCTAAGAGAGGAAGGCTCTTATTCTATAGAGACTACTTCTGATACCAAATTCAAGCTAATGTACAGGAAAAAGGCAAAACTGAATCCAGTGATTGAACAAGAAAAGATAGTTGAAACAGTTGAAGTCAGTGATACAGATATAGTGGTTAGATATGATGCACCTCCAACAGTGTCAGAAGAAACACAACTGCCATCAACCTCCAGTGCACAAATCATTCAGAAACAACATTGTGCAGAGGTTTCATCATCAAGAAAACCAGTGGATAAAGAGAAAGATATAATGGAAAAGTATAAAGAAATCAAACTTAGGAATGAAACATTGAAAGCTGTAACTTATGCCCAGTACTAGAAACAAACTCCTGGTGACAAAAACAGATTACTATCAACATTTGATTACAAAACTAGAAAGATGCAAATGAAATTTTTACAACCAACATTGCAGGCTCCAAAATCATCAGCAGATTACAAGAAAACAACCTTTGAAGTTCTTGCTAAAGATGTGCATCCCAAAGATCATATTGAGTTTCATAATAAAGATAGAGAAATGATCCATTCCACCATGACAAACAAGGCTTTAAGTGTCCCAAAACTACAAAATTCTCTAGAAAATATCAGGGCATAGTTAAAACTAGAGAAAACTTCTTCACAAGCAAAGGATAACAAAATAAAATCACTTGAAGAATTGGTCATGGAGGTTGGATATGATACAAATAATATCAAAGCAGCAGAAGATATTATCAAGCAGAAGAATGCAGACATAGTTGCATTGAAGAAACAACTGAAGTTACATACAACTGAACACCCACAAACTAAAGAAGTTTTGGAGAATGAAAATCAGAAGGATGAAATGATGAATCTCATCATTCAGTTGATAGCTCAACTGAAAGAGGTGGAAACTAAAATGGATAAATTAGTGCAGGTAAAGCAGGCCAGCATGGAAGCAGTTCCTGTTACGACCATTCTTATAGCTTCAACATCAGTTCCATTACCTACAACAGTACCAGCTACTACAGTAGTTCCAACGACAACATAAGTTACAACAACTACATTAGCAACAACATTAGTAGTGCCAACAACTCACCCCAATGATGAGGCAAGTAAATTGATTCAAGCCATGCAAGATATGTCAATCCAAACTACTGATATTAATAGACTTAAAGAACAAGTAAAAATTCTAGAATATGAAAAGAAATTGGCTCAGGTAATGTATAAAATAGAATCACAGAAGACAAACAGATTGACTGATAGAATTCATAAGTTAGAAAAGGAATTATCACTGAAAGAGCCACTAGCCCAAGCAAAGAAACAACTGTGGACCAATATCATTAACTCTATTAATGATACTTGGCCTTCTATCCAAGTTATATTTGAGCAAAAGGAATTGATAAAGAAGGCTAGTGAAGCTATTCAGAAATTCAAAGAAAAACTTGGAAAGAAACCAGAGGAAGCCACTGAGATTATAAAGTTTCTTAATTCCAAAAACAAGTAGGAATTAGAAGAATTTGGAATAATAAGCAGAACATAGAACATCTTAGAGGTGAAGTAAGTAATTTCCAAGAGAAATCTGATGATACAGCTTGAAGATAAATGTCAGACAATGGAACTTGCAGTAAATAGATTCATGAAAACATTTGATGTTTTGAGGCAGAAAGGTCTGCCTAATCCATTAGTGATCAATGAAAAACTAATGAGGCATGAATATTATCACAAAAATATCAGGGAAGTAGCTAAAGAGACTTCCAACATTTCATCAATGAAAGGAGTTCCCAAAAGCAAAGTGCTCCTTCAAAGTTTAGAGAACTTCTTTTACCTACAGCATGAGGTAAATCACATGTTTGTGAATAAGTGTACATTTGCCAAGTATACTGAGGCTGATGAGATTTACAGGAGGATGGTAAAAATCAAACTTCCAGATAAAGAAGCCAGGGAAAAATGGTGTGATTTATTGTGACAGGTAAAAGTAAAAACATGTAAACATAGCAGTAAGGTGAAATAAAATTCGCAGAGTTAAAGAGTAAAACAGGCAGATAAAGCAAAGACAAGTTAAAGATGAAGACATATAAAAAACAGAGTTAAAAGACAAGTCATATGATAAGCAGCATGAAAGACAAGCTAGCATGAAAGACAAGCCAGCGTGAAAGACAACAAATATCAAAGAAGAAAACAATAAATCAAATAAACATGGACAGCTTGCATTTAGTTAAAGAGGTGTCTCTATCTTCTTGCATGAAGATATTTTATTTCCCTTGAATAAATCCTAGTTAGTCTATAGGATATTTTGTATTAAGCTTTGTATAAATACTTCATCAATTCGAATTGTTGAGTGTGGATTCCTTTACATTTCTATAGTTGAATTGATCTACTACCAAAGGGTTTATTGGAACTTTTCCAAGTTGACAGACAAGACAATAATAAAGGCATTTATTTACAGGATTCATGTGTTGAGCTACTTCAGTGAAGTATATTTCAATTGTTCATGTTATTTTCTTAAGTATTCCATAAAGTTGCATGTTTTTCTAAATCTGAATAGTATACTGGAATTTTATTGCATAATTTTTTTAAGTACACTCTGTTTTGAACTGTTATCCATTTTTATGTTTTCTTTTAATATCAAGTTAAGAGGATCCTTAACTGCCCTCTAATCCCGATTACCCTCCTTCACCTTCCTTAATTATCTGGTTTAAGGAAACCTTAACTGCTCCTTGATCCCGATTGAAAATCACTTCACCATTCAGCCTAAAAGATCTGATTTTTCTCAGCTACCCTACCCTGTAACACTGCTTTTATAATTTTTTTATGTCCTGTTTTCTTGATATATTGAATCCATAGCCCAATGGAAAATAGACAGACACCTATCCATCTAAATCAGTAATTCCACCAACAAATCAAAATAAAACCAAATCAATCTTATATAACTAGCCTAAAATCAATTAAAACAACAAAGTTAAATCATTAAGAGAGAGCCCTCTCTGAACATTAGGAAGGCTAGATCCTAATCTCCAAAAGTGGTTGATAGTTACCTCTAATATTTCTTTAAACACACATAACAACCCTTGGAAATTTTGGAGTGATAACATACTGGCGCCCATAATGGGGAATAAGTCCTCACTTTAAATAAATCTTAAAGGAAACACTTTTCCTCATCTTTTCACCTTAATTTTTATTTAGGGTCGTTAAAAATTATCATTAAATGTTAAAATTATGGCTTCTAAAAGAACATACTATACTAGGTCTCATCCTGATCCACAACCTACTATAATTGTTGATGGTCCTGATAGAATTTTAAGAAAACTAAAAAAGTAGAAAGTCTAGGAAGTAGTAGTCAATTAATCAAAGAAAATTCAATTCCTAAGGAATTATCAAGCTTACAAGATATTCAATTTTATTTATTATTTGAGCATTCTTTATTTAGAACCAAATTTGAAAATTCAATCTATGATAGTATAATAGACCCTAATTTTATTCAATTTATTGAATAAAAGAAGGAAACTATACAACTAGACTTAGATCAACAGGTTCTAGAGACTTTTGATAAACTTGATAGTTTGATTGCAACTTTGATTAAGGATATATACGAAGCCTATTTTCAACAGTCTTTTTAATTAGCTGCCTTAACTGCTGCTACTCCTAAGTGTTCTACCATACCTTCAAAAATTGTAAATGCAACTTTATTTAGTACCACCTCATCTATAATATCCACCACAGTTCATTCCACAAAACCATTCATCCCCAAGCTTCCTCTTCAACCTAAAGTTTTATTTCCATCTTCAAGTGTTCCAAGTACATCTTCTAGTGTTTCAAGCTCATCTCCAAGTACATCCTCTAGTATTCCAAGTTCATCTTCAAGCACTTCAACCTCATTTCCAAGCACTTCAATTTCATCACTAAGCACCACTAATTTACCTACCAGTCAAGCTATAATCTTAGCCATGGAAGCCATATATGCCCATTTGGTCTTACAGGCCCCTTTACATGCTATTCCCCAAGATTACCAGAGCAAAATTTTCAGTTTGATGGTACAGGTCAATATACTGCTCAACAACATGTAAATAAAATTACTGATTACTTTGAACTACATGAAATTGATGAAGCCAATGTCCAAATGAGATTGTTTGCACAAACATTAGCAGGAGATGTTAAGAAATGGTTTAAAGCTTTACCTGCCAATCATATAGTTGATTTAGATTATT
Source organism: Pinus albicaulis (assembly GCA_034641835.2). Lineage (NCBI taxonomy): Eukaryota > Viridiplantae > Streptophyta > Pinopsida > Pinales > Pinaceae > Pinus > Pinus albicaulis. Next base: position 1,091,846,427 of record CM076578.1, read on the forward strand.
TCCACCAATTGTTTATTAATAGATGGGAAAGAAAGAAAAACCCTTTACAAATTTATCTGAATATGAAAACATTAGAAGAGCTCCTAATGAATCTGTTTAGGATTATTGTACTAGGTTTAATAAAATTTACAATGCAATTCTACCAAATATCAAACCTCCACCATACTCAGCTCTAATAAAATTTCCAGATGGTTTTGATACTGATATGTCCTATCAAATGAGAGAAAGAAACCCTGAAACATTAGAACAAATTCAAAGTAACACGGTTAGTGTAGAAGCTAACTTGTTAGCTAAAAGAGCTAGGATGAGAAATGAAAGAAGAGTTACCATTAAGGATGAACCATCCACTTCAGACATTAAGATATATATTTTAGCTAAAAGTATGGAAATAATAATGGATAAATTAGAAAACATGGAAAGAAAACCTCAGTGGGATAATCAACAACAAGGTCCCCAAATTAGAAACCCAAACTTTAGGAAGAATCCCAATACTAGTAAATCAAGAGAAGTAGCACCTGATCAATTGATAAGACCACCTTTCCAAGAAAACTATGCTGAAAGTTCACATCAAAACGAAGAAGATTAGGACACCAAGATAAACTTGATGGGAATAAATGATGAAAATACTATTTTTCTTACCCAATAAGAATAGGAATTATACATGTTACAAAAATTGCAGTTAGAATCTGGAGAGTCCTTTGACTATAAACAAGGCTATGAATCTGCTATCTATGAAGTTCATAAATAATATAGCCTTAGAAGCAAGAAGAACACAGAAGCCCCTACTAAGAAAACAATCCAAATTCAGACTAAGAAAACAATGGAAGCTCATGTGTCCAAAGTGCTACAAATTCTCCCTAGAGAAACTCAGAAAACTTCCAATCCAAAGATTGTAGACATAAAATCAAATGATACTCAAACATCAACTGCTGCTAAAACTTCAACTGCCACTCAAACTGTTCCAGATAAGAAAATTGAAAAAAAAACAGTGGAAGCACAAACCAAATTTCCAACTATTGATAAAAAAGACAAATATACTCAAACTATAATAGGTAATGATGAAATCATTCATTTAGGAAAAACTCAATTACCATTCAATATCCAAATTGAGCTAGCCAAATTGAAAATACCAGTTCCACTAATAGAGTTGGTGAAAAATGATTCATACAAGGCCCAAATCATTGAAACACTGAACATAGGTGAAGGAGAAGATGTTGTTAACCTCAATGATGATCAACCAAAGTTACTATTTGGTCTTGAGGTAAATGGTAAACATAAACAAGGAGGTGTCCCTCCATTCTACATTATCTTGAACATTAATGATAAAATCTTACACAATGCTATGTTAGATTCAGGAGCATCTCATAACTTGATGCCAAAAGTTGTCATGGAAAAATTGAATTTAGACATCACTAGACCATACAAAGACTTGTTTTCTTTTGATTCTAGTCAAGTTAAATGTCTTCGCCTGATAAAAGACTTGTGTGTAACTCTAGTCCAATACCCAGCTAAGAGTATTGTCATGGATATTGTAGTTGTTGATATCCCTCCAAAGTATGGAATTCTATTATCTCTCTCATGGGGAGAAAAATTACAAGTATCACTGCAGTTAGACATGTCATATGCTACAATTTCTGTATTTGGTCAGACCAAAAAGCTTTACAAAGAAAATTTAATGAAATATATGGTCAGTAGTGCAGAAAAACCACAGAATTATCCTATTTATTCCTTGCATTCTGATATGGACTCTTTTATCTTATATAATTCAGACACTGGCAAAGACAAAATCACTGCTATAGAACAAAAACATAAAGAATTTGACAGTGACAATATAACTCATGAGTCTATGTGGCATTTAGATTTTGATGGCTTAGTAAACAGATTAGAAGTAGGAGCAGGAGTATGGATTTATAACTTAGAAAATGACCATTCAGAAGGTCATGCATTCAGGTTAAATTTTAAATGCACTAATAACATGGCAGAGTATGAAGTATTAGTGTTAGGACTGCAAATTGTAAGAAAACTTGGAGCCAAGAGAGTTTATGTCATGGGAGACTCGGAACTTATCATAAAACAAATCAAAGGAGAGTATCTTGTGGATAATCCTTGACTTGGCCAATATAGAGAAACCATCTTAGACTTGATAAATTGTTTTCTTGAAACTAACTTTGTTGTTATTCCAAGAAAACAGAATATGCAAGCTCACCGTTTGGCCACTTTTTCCAGAACATGTAGATTACCTTTTCAGCCAAATCATCAATACACTGCAGAGGTAAGACATAGGCCAACAATACCTAATAATTTGAAATATTGGCAAATATTTTCACAAGACTCACAAATATACAATTTTATGAATGCTGAGGGAGAATTTAAAAACTGTAATATAGATATTGACTGTACAATAGATTATACAATAAATAGTGAGATAGATGTAAATGATGTAGATAAGACTAAACCAACTAAATTTACTAAAGTAGAAATAGAAAAATTGGAAACAGTAGAAATAGAGGAATTAAATAATGATGAATCAGAAATTTTAAACCTTAAAGACAACATTTTTCCTAAGGGATTAGCCCCATTAGAAGATCTTTTTTATTCCAATGATGTGGCTAGAAAACCAAAAATGGAACCCTTAAGATCATACATAGAAGAATGTAACATAGGAATAGAAGAAAAACCCAAGCTCATCAAAATATCCAAATCATTACCTCTAGAAGAAAATTTAAAGTGCATTAGTTTGTTTAAAGAATTTCAATATGTCTTTTCCTGGATTTATGAAGACCTCAAGTCTAATGACACCAGCATTATCCAACATAAAATACCAATCAAATAAAATCAAAATCCCTTTAAACAAAAGATTAGAAGAATTAACCCTATTCTTATTCCATTGATATAAAAAGAAGTTAAAAGGATGCATGAGGCTCAAATCATAGCACCCATTAGATGTTCTAACTAGGTCTCAAATTTAGTCCCCACTAGAAAGAAAACAAGAGAAATCATACTCTATGTTGATTTCAGAAACTTAAACAAAGTCTCATTGAAAGATAACTATCCTCTCCCCAAAATGGACCACATTTTACAGAGGATAGTAGGGTCATCTATAATTTCATTGCTTGATGGATTTTCTAGATACAACCAAATCTTAGCCCAACCTGAAGATCAAGCAAAGACTCCATTTACCACTCCATGGGGAAATTTCATGTATTTGAAAATGCCCTTTGGACTGATGAATGCTAGAGCCACATTCCAAAGAGCTATGAACATATATTTTGCAAAGGAGATACATGAATTTGTAGTCATTTATCTAGATGATATCACAGTGTTTTCCAAAACAGATAATGAACATCTAGATCATTTTAGAAGAGTATTCCTAAAATGTAGGAAATTTGGTATTTCCTTGAATTCTAAAAAGACACTCTTTGGATTAGAAGAAGGTAAACTCCTGGGACACATAATTTTGAAAGAAGGCATTAGAATTGATCCAACTAGAATAGAAGCAATTTTAAATATCAGTCATCTTAGAAACATCAAAGAATTACAAGCATTCTTAGGTAAAATAAATTTTCTTAGAAGATTCATTTCTAATTTATCAGAACAAATCAGAGAATTGAATAACATGTTAAAAAAGGATTCAGCACTTAAGTGGACAGTAGAGGCTAAAAAGTCTTTTGAAGTAATCAAAGAAGCTCTCACTAAAACACATGTCCTCATAAGTCCTAATTTCAAAAAAAAAATTATAATTTTTTCTTTTGCTTCAGAACACACCATTGCAGCAGTCTTGTTGCAAAAGAATGATCAAGGTTATGAACAACCCATTGCTTTTTTCAGTAAAACCTTAAGAGACGCAACACTAAAGTACAATATTATGGAAAAAAATCACTTTCTTTACTGAAAGCTATACAATATTTCAGAGTGTACATTTTATACTCCCACATAATTGCATATGTTACAAAATTTGTGGTAAAAGACATTCTAACTTAGAATGGGCCTGATGGAAAAAGAGGCAAATGGATTGCCACTATATTGGAATATGACATTGCAAAAAAGCCTACAAAATTGATTAAAGGCCAAGGTTTAGCCAAACTCATGGCTAAATCGAACTGTCGAGCCTTAGATATAAATTTCATTGCAGCAAGAGATGATCAGGAAGAGATGGTGACTCCACAGATTGGTGAATCTTTTTTAGATTCACCCTGGTATGCAGACATTATATTTGTTTTACTCAACCTACAAGCTCCTCCTAGTTTATCTAGAACTAAAGTTATATTCTTAAAATTGAAAGCAATTAAATATTGTATCATAGATAATGCTTTATTTTGGAAAGATCATGGTGGCAATATATTAAATCGTTTATTGAAAGTTGAAGCTGATAAAGTATGCAAGAGATTGTGGAGGACACCTTTACTGGAAAAAAACTGCTGATAAAATTTTGAGGGCAGGTTCTTGCTGGCCCGCTCTTTTTGTAGATGTCAAACATTATGTGACCTCCTATCACAAATGCATATATTTGAAGGGAAGAAGAAACTCTTACCATTACCCCTCAAACCTATTTCTGTAGAAATTCCATTTCAACAATAGGGTTTAGACTTCATTGGTGAAATTCACCCACCCTCCTCAGCCTAGCATAAATGGATATTGACAGCTACTGATTATTTTACCAAGTGGATAGAAGCCATCCCTTCTAGACAAGCCACAAACTCTGTCATTTTCTCATTCCTCGAAAACAACATCCTTTCTAGATTTGGATGCCCAAAAAATCTCATTACTAATAATGTTGTTTCCTTCAAATCCAAGAAAATGATAGACTTTTGTAACAAATACCATATCAACCTTGGCCATTCCACTGCCTATTACCTTCAAGGTAATGGACTAGTAGAATCCTCAAACAAAAGCCTAGTCAGCATCATTAAGAAAGTGTTAGAAGATAACAAGAAAACTTGGAATAAAAGGTTGGTTAATGCCTTATGGATAGACATACTAACTACCAAAAATCTATTGATACATCTCCCTATAAATTGGTATAGGGATGGATGTTGGTTTTCCATCCTCATTAGGAGTGCCAGTGATGAAAATGATTCAAGAGCTGCAAGTAGAACCAAATGACATCCAAAGGAGGATAAATCAGACAATTCATTTGCAGCAAACCAGGGAAGAAGTTTATATCAAATCTCAAAGTAATCCAAGACAAAATCAAAAATATTTTTGGTATGAAAACCAAAGAAGATGATTTTTTCATAGGTGATAAAGTACTCAAATGGGATTCTAGAAGAGAAGACAAAGTGAAACCTGGAAAATTTGATTTTCTTTGGAAGGTCCCATACATCATTTATTGTTATAGAGGTAACAATGGATTTTTCTTGAAGGAGTTAGATGGAACATATCTACTAGGTGGAACAGTCAATGGTAGAATGCTGAAGCACTACTTTTCACCAGATTAACCATTAGTTCATTTGTTTTACTTTGCTCATTGTAAATGCCATTGCAAAGTTTAGATTGGCTTGGATGATTTTCTTCTAAATTTGAAGCCCGAAGAGAATTCCCTAAGCTTTAAAAGGTATAACGTCACATGATTGAATAAAGGAAATCACAGAAAGCAGTTCCAGGGCAAGAAAAGTCAAATTTCCAAATCCACTGATCAGAAATTTATTAACATTTCACCTGGAAATTTCATCCCCAAGTGGAGCCATTGTTAGGGTCCCATAATAATAGATATCATAATTTTTTAATTGGCTTGTTTAGTCTTGTAATATTGTACATAATTTTTCTTTCTGCAAATGTTTTACCATATTAAAAAATGAAAAGAGGGTAAGCCCTAAAAGAAAAATCAAAGGACCAAAAGAAAAGAACATAAAAAAAGAACATAAAATATTAACTCCAACAAAAAGAAACAAAAATAGATCCTAAAAGTGTGCACATTCAAATGCCACTACTCTTAGTTTACTTTATGCAAATATAATTATGTGCATCTTGTCCAAAATGCCACAATTCATGATGATCAAGCAGTTTAATCTTGATTCATTCATGCCTTTGAATTTCATGTCATGATAGTTAGTGAATAAATATCTGGCCAAACCATTTAATCTTAGCAGATCAGTAGTTAGGTAGAGAATAAAAATCAGCTCATCAGTTTAATATGAGCCATTGAAAGTTATAAGGTTAGAAGCAGGTTAGTTTACTTATCAAAAGAAAATAAAAGGGTCAACAATCTCAAATGCACCCAATAAAAGGAGTAAAAAATGTTAAGGTAAATAAAGGGTAGGCAGAAGACTATTACAAGTCATGGAAAACATCAATTGGTTCATCTCATATCACTAATATCCTCATAAATCCCCTTTCCCTTTGCTAAAATATTACTTCCACTCTTGGAAGTCATTTCCCCTTGTAAAAAAGTCCCTTTCCTTTTGAAAATATCCCTTTCCTCTTATTCTAACCCTTTTCCCTCCCTAAAACCCTGTTCCCCTTCCTAAAAACCTATTTTCATTACTAAAATCCCTTTCCCTAGTTAAAAAACCCATTTCCCTTTGAAAATTAACTTCCCCTTTACTAAACTCCACTTTTTCATAAAAAACATGAAAAACCCACTTTTTACGTAGTTTTAATAGTTTTAAATTTATCGGGCCCCACTTCAAAAAACCCTTCCCCGATATTATTTTAAAACACTTATTTCAAATGTATTTTTAACATCCCATGTATATATCTCCTGATCCCCTCATTTTTTATTATAACCTATATGTTATACAGTATATATTAATTCTTTGATTTAATATATTTTCCCGAGTCCCACTTTGTTTTAAAGCCCGCCGATTATATATCCTTACCCCACTATGTTAATCCCTGATCCCCTCTTAACCCATTCATATTACCCGACCCACATCTATTATTAACCCTTCACATACATATTATACCCCAACGCATAACTCATCCCGGGTCCCACCTATCAAATCCCCCTAACTCTTCCATCCATCTGATTGCTATTCATTTGATATAACGCCCAATAGAAGCTTTTGCACCCCCGACAATCCGATGTTTAAAGCTGAGGGGGAGGGGTGTGAAATGGGTGGGTTTTCACCCCCGCCCATTTTCCACGTGGTAGTCCCAAATTTAATCGTACCCCCCAATCCCGAAACCACCAATCTTCCTTTTTTCGTGCGATAAACCGCCAGGCTACATCCGTGCCTTGTGATGAAAACCACCCTTGTTTGAATAAAACCTCCGTGCCATATGATTAACCACCTCTAGTCAAAAGGAAATAAAGCCCGCCTGAAAAAGTTATTCCCTTATTGAGTGTATTTGTGAAAATTGTTTATTTACGGAAAATAAGCCAAAAGAACCATTGCCGACCCAGTTTAAAGCCATTCCAGACTGAAATTGAAGCTTATTTTTGTCAGAACCCCTTCTACAGACCAAAACTTCGTTTTCCAGGTAATCCTAAGCCACGTGATACCATTAAATTAATCACATAAAGTAACAAATTGATTAAATTAAACAAATCAACGGCTTCCCAGAGCATAATATCTGTTAACCCTCTGCAATCACTTATGGTATATGTTGACCACACACCTCTTGCTGATAAAGACTTCAAAATCAGTGATACAGTCACTTATTTCAACTTTCTAGAGCTCCACTGCTGGAGCCATGATAAATTCATAGACCAGGCTAATGATATCCACCTCTGGGACTCAAACCTACCCATGTAAATCTTCCCACATATGTTTCAGTTTCCAAAAAATCATCAGACTCTGCCAGATCAATTATTTTCCCAATGAAATATCTCTAGTAACCCCAAGCCAAGATATTTTATTCACCATCACTGCATAATCCATAAATCAGATTTTACAGATCTAACCAAAGCCTGATGAAGTCCCATTATCCATTGAAATCCTCACTGAATTATATCTAAAGCTGGACCTTCCCAAGAGGTTCCAAATATTCCAAACCTTCCTTCCTCCATTAGTAGAAACCCAAAAAAGAAATCGTCCATACTCAACTTCCATATTTTCAGAGAGAACCAAACAAATTGTCACAATGTTGTCATATATTTTAGGTTACTTTACTAATGAACATGTAGATGCTTCTATCCTAGGTTTCATATCCATATTCTGCCCAGGATAGCCTCCATCTTCAACATTCAACTTATTAGATGCAATCCATGATCAATTGGTCAAATTACCAGAGGAAGGAGTATTTAGATGTTCCTCAGTTTTGCTCCATTTGTTCTTATATTTCCAATAAAAAAAGTTTGCAACTAGCCTCCAAAAACTAGACACTAAGGGTAATCCCCAATAAGTTCTCTTTTGGACATCCTTGATAAAAAATGATTCCATATAATTAACCTATAAAGACTTTATTGATTCATTTTTTTATCCAGTTGTTAATATGATGAGCAACAGCACTCAACCTAGAGTCAATGAAGAGATAAAGAAAGTATTACGATTATCAGATCAAAGTAGAACAGGAGACTGGTATTTATATCAGAATCATTCAGAAATTAGGGTGTATGGAAGCCAAATAAATCCATACAAACTTCCAAAATACCTCCCAATGAGGTTATTTGCATTAGAATGCATTAGACAAATCCTAAATTCAGATGAAGTAAATTTCCTTTCAGCAAAGAAGAAAACTTAATTTAAGATCAAGAACCAGTTAGCGCCTTTTATTTGCAATAATAGGAATGTTGGTCAGAAAGAAGACAAGTGTTTACAATATTGAAGTTCAGTAATAGTTTCAAATGGAAATATGATCCCTTGGGAGTCATAACTAAGTTAAGAGTCAAATTCAAATTGACCCCTTTTATTCATGAGTCAAAACCTAATATTGAAAAGTATTCCAACCAATCAGAGTGGTCGGAAAATACTTTACAAGAGGTGGATAAGCAGGTTGATACTAGTTCCATCCTGCTTACTCCAGCCCCACAGGAAAAAAATTTAAAGAGGATAAGAGAGGAAGGCTCTTATTCTACAGAGACTAGTTCTGATACCAAATTCAAACTAATGTATAGGAAAAAGGAAAAACTGAATCCAGTGATTGAAGAGGAAAATATAGTTGAAACAGTTGAAGTCATTGATACATATATAGTGGTTAGAGATGATGCACCTCCAACAATGTTGGAAGAAACACAGCTGCCATCAACCTCTAGTGCACAAATAATTCAGAAACAACATAGTGTATAGGTTTCATCATCAAGCAAAATAGTGTATAAAGAGCAAAATATAATGGAAAAGTATAAATAAATCAAACTCACGAATGAAACATTGAAAGCTGTAACTTATGCCCAGTACTGGAAACAAAATCCTAGAGACCAGAACATATTACTTTCAGCATTTGATTACAAAACTAGAAAGATGCAAATGACATTTTTACAGCCAACAGTGCAGGCTCCAAAATCATCAGTAGATTACAAGAAAAAATCCTTTGAAGTTCTTGCTAAATATGTGCATCCCATAGATCAGATTGGGTTTCATAAACAAGCTGGAGAAATGATCTATTCCGCCATGAAAAACAAGGCTTTAAGTGTCCAAAAACTACAAATTTCTCTAGAAAATATCAGGGCACAGTTAAAACTAGAGAAATATTCTTCACAAGCAAAGGATAACAGAATAAAACCACTAGAATAATTGGTCATGGAGATTGGATATGATCCAAAGAATATCAAAGCAACAGAAGAGCTTATCAAGAAGAAAAATGCAAACATAGCAGCATTGAAGAAACAACTAAAGTTACCTACAACAGAACACCCACAAACTAAAGAAGTTTTAGAGAATGAAAATCAGAAGGATGAAATGATGAATCTCATCATTCAGTTGACAACTCAACTGAAAGAGATGGAAAATGAAATGGAAAAATCAGTGCATGAAAAGCAGACCAGCTTGGAAGTAGTTCCTGTTACAACCATTCCTATAGCTTCAACATCAGTTCCATTACCTACAGTAGTACCAGCTACTACAGTAGTTCCAGTGAAAATAGAAGTTACAATAACTACATCAACAACAACATCAGTAGTGCCAACATCCCACCCCAATGATGAGGCAAGTAAATTTATTAAATCCATGCAAGATATGTCAATCCAAACTACTGAGATTAATAGACTTAAATAACAAGTAAAAAGTCTAGAAGGTGAAATGAAATTGGCTCAGGTAATGTATAAAGCAGGATCAAAGAAAACAAACATATTGACTAATAGAATTCATAAGTTAGAAAAGGAATTATCATTGAAAGAGCCACTATCCCAAGCAAAGCAACAACTGTGGACCAATATCATTAACTCTATTAATGATATTTGGCCTTCTATCCCAGTTATATTTGAGCAGAATGAATTGGTAAAGGAGGCTAGTGAAGCTATTCAGAAAGTCAAAGGAGAGCTTGGAAATAAAGCAGAGGAAACCATTGAGATTATAAAGTTACTTTATTCCAAAACCAAGCAGGAATTAGAAGAAATTGGAATAGCAGATAGAACAGAGAACATCTTAGAGGTGAAGAAAGTAATTTCCAAGAGAAATCTAATGATACAACTTGAAGATAAATGTCAGACAATGGAACTTGCAATAAATAAAATCATGAATGAATTTGATGTTTTGAGGTAGAAAGGCCTACCTAATCCATTAGTGATCAATGACAAACTGATAAGGCATGAATATTATGACAAAAAGATCAGGAAGTAGCTAAAGAGACTTCCAACATTTCATTAATGAAAGGAGTTCCCACAGGCAAAGTGTTCCTTCAGAGTTTAGAGAACTTATTTTACCTACAGCATGAGGTAAATCACCTGTTTGTGAAAAAGCCTACATTTTTGAAGTATACTGAGGCTAATGGGATTGACAAGAGGATGGTAAAAATCAAACTTCCAAATGAATAAGCTTGAGAATAATGGTGTGATTTACTGTGACAGGTAAAAGTAAAACAAGTAACATAGCAGTAAGGTGAAAGAAAATTCACAAAGTTAAAGAGTAATATAGGCAGATACTGCAAATACAGGTTAAAGATGAAGATAGATAAAAAAAAAAGTTAAAAGACAAGTCAGATGATAAGCAGAGTGAAAGGCAAGCCAGCGTGAAAGCCAGCCAACGTGAAAGACAACAAATATCAAAGAAGCAAACAATAAATAAAATAAACATGGACAACTTGCATTTAGTTAAATAGGTGTCTCTTGTTGGCATATGTTGTCCTTGATGGCAACCTACTTGATGAAATAAGACTGTCGGTGATATGATGCAATGTGTTGTCCTTAATGGCAACCTATTTGATGAAGTTGTTCTTGATGAGTTGCCTATGATAAGCAACCTATGTGTTAAATATGTAAGGATGATGTATCTGTGTGTTAAAAGGAAGGATGATGTATCTACAGATCAGCTCAGAAGGAACAGAGGAAAGGAAGTGACAGAAAAATGATAAATATGATGTGTCACAAAGCATACGCGGGTTTGTTAAGGCGAAGTAGCGTATGCATGCGGAAAAGTACGTGCCAAGTCGCGTATGCCCTTTTGCGCTCCAAATTTAGAATACCAAGGGGTGTTACCATGGTATGGACCCATTGTATTGAGCGCTTGATTATCTATTTGGTCCCGTCCAGGAATACCATCAGAAGTGGTGTGGTTTTGACTCATGGTATTGATAAAGGCTAAACGTATATAAGGAGAAGAAGATCATTGTGCAAATGTGTGCAGGTGTCTGGGTATAGAATGAATACTTCACTTTGAAGTATATCTGCATGATTGAAACTTGTTCTTGATTGATAAATCTGAATCTATGATGCACCCATGGATGTTTCTAAATCCTTAGATCTGATGATGATGAATCTCTAAGATGATCTGCAGAAGAAGAACTGGTGAATATCTGGCGCAAAGTTTGCTAAAGGTAATGAAGAAATTTGGGTAAGCTTATAGATATGGTCTATTTTGCAAAGCTTTCATTTACAGATCTATAAGAAAGTTTTTTGTGGAAAAAGCACATGTATACGCGGATCTGATCTGGTAAACGCGTGTATGGGAAGTTAGGGTTTACTGAAAAATGCACAGATGTATACGCGGTTTAGTCTAATGAAAAGCGCGTGTATACGTGGGTCTGTTTAAATAGAAGCGCGTATGGAATTTGAACTGAAGGTTGCTCATAGTTGAATGTGTTTCTGCATATCTATTCTGAAGTGTGGGTAATCTCTGATATTCTGGTTACAGTGGTTTCACTGTTCTATTTGAAGCATTGGGCAAAGTATGTTTGTTGAAAAATGAAAGGTTGAGTTGAAGCTGTTTGATCCAGTTTGAAAATTGATGAAACGCGGTTTGCAGTGGTGCTGAGGGTCAAAGGCTTCAGTAAGGGGGTAGTAGCTCCCTTCTAGCGATAGCTGGTAAAAGAGAGTAGGGGGTAGTATCTCCCTTCCAGGAGAGGCTGGTAAACGAGAGAAGGGGGTTGTAGCTCCCTTCCAGGAGAAGCTGGTAAACGAGAGAAGGTTGTAGCCTTCTGCAGGTGGGTGCCTACATGCTGGTATGACTCTGCACCAGTACATAGTTATAAGATGTTTTCTTTATAATAAATATTGAAGACTGAGACGACGACAGTGGTGGTTTTCTCCCAAATTGGGTTTCCACATAAAATCCTGGTGTTCATGTGTGATTCTTATGTGTGTTGA